>BJEL01000004.1:0-1200000 GCA_019972355.1 Drosophila kohkoa
AAAAAAGCAAACGAAGCAGGCGAATAACCTGGAGAAAATTTAAAACAAATATACATATATTAAAAAAAAAAAAAGAAAAATAGAAAACAAAAAAAAGTAGTCCATTTGAGTGGAAATTTATATAAAATACAAAATTAAAAAATTATATATATATATACACGTCTGAATAATTTCTTTTAAAATGAAATGGAATGGCAAAATAACGCCGTATTAATAAAAATAAAAGAAAATTTCGACAAGTCGTACAAGTGTCTAGCACAAAATAGAAATATTTCGAAAGAGACAATAAGTACCCACACAACAATACTAGTTGCATGTTTTAACCAAGCTCGTTCTCTTATACACGAAAATAAAGAAAATTTAAATTCTAGCCACTGGTCGAATGTATCAAGATTCCTTCAGATCAAAATATTCGTTAGATATAACTATACCTTCAATTTTGAATACTCCAGTGTTAGGCGAAGAAGAAACAAATACAGACTTAGAGATAATAATTGAATTTGAAATCGCGAGCGGTTCAGATAAATATATAAAAGAAGAAGATATAGGCGATCTTACGATACCAGCAGTAATTGCACTAGCCGAACTATCCGATTCGGAATCTGAGTCTATTACTGATATAAAAAATCTAAATATGGCACAAGTTGAATTCCTTAAACTAGCCTCCTTACTCATACCAGAGTTTGACGGAAGGTCTAAAAATCTTCAAAGTTTCCTTGATGCTCTCAGTTTAGTGGATTCACTAAAAGGAACACATGAAACTATTGCAGTCAGCCTAATAAAAACTAGACTCAAAGGCCATGTTCGAAATCTAATAAACAATGAACAAACCATAGTGACCATGGTCGACAAATTAAAAAGCGGTATAAAAGGCGAGTCAGCTAAAGCATTATCCGCTAAATTAATCAATCTTCAGCAAAAGCACAAGTCAGCAAGTCAATATATTCAAGAAGTTGAACAATTGACAAGGGCTTTGCAATCAGCGCATATGATTCACGGTGTACCGCAAGAATATGCCGGGGAACTTAGCCTTCAAGTTGCTGTAAAATCAATTATAGCAAACAGCACAATTGACGAAGTTAGATCTGTAATGAAATCACGAAATTTCAATACAATGAGTGAAATTACAACTGTTTACGTCGATAGTTGCACAGACGCAGTAGGACATCCAAATACGGTCCTTTACGCTGCGCAGCAGCATAGACATGGATCCAGTCGAGGGTATAACCGCGGAAACTATCGTGGAAATTACCAAAACAATGGAAATAGATACAATCATAATTATGATAATAATGGCAATAACAGAAATAGAGGCCAATATAGAGGAAACTCGAGAGGCCGTGGTAATTCAAACGGGGGCCACAACAATAATAATGGCAATAATAATAATGTGAGAATTGCATAGAATGCTTCGGGAAAAGCACAACAGCCCTTGGGTACACAGCAATAAACTGTAAAAAGGTTCATTCGATTAATCTTAGTGTATATATATTCGTACAATTCGCAAACGTAGCAACAGACAATAAATTAATATTTTTTATAGATACTGGTGCAGAAATTTCTTTGTTAAAAGACAATTCTGACACTTTCAATAATATAAACACTGACAACATAATAAATATTTAGGAAATCAATCAAGGATTAATTCAATCTAAAGGACTGACATCTTTAGAAATACAAACTACTAAATATATAATTCCACACAACTTCCATATTGTCGAATCAACTTTCTCTATACCGTGTGATGGAATTTTAGGAATAGATTTTATTAAAAAATATAATATAATATCCAGTTTGCTTCAAATGAAGATAGCATTTTAATTCCGAACCAAGAAATTCAACCTGGTATATATGCATCAAAAACAGTCGTAACAACTTCAAATGCATTCGTCCGTTTACTAAATACAACTAGTACCGATCAAATTAATATAAACAAGTTGAATTATGAACCATTAGCAAATTACGATATATCCGAAATGAATAACGAAACTATAACGAACAATGTAATGTCAAAATGAACTAAAAATTTCCCTAAACTATTTAACAAACAATTAAAAGAGCTTTGTTGTAAGCACGGTTGCCACTTTTGGTACAAATGTACCAAAACTGGTAAATTTTTTATGCGTTGGTACATTGGGTCACTTTTTTCATTTTGGTACATTTTTAATATGCCTGGTCTAGTTTTTTTTCATAAAATTTTATGTTCACACATATTATTTTAACAAATGGCTCTGTTCCACCAGGCACAAATTTTGTATCAGTTAGAAATGGAACCATTACTAACACTGAAAAATATCGCATGCAGTCGATTTGCGATGTTCCGTCTCAAATTGCGAAAATATGTATGCGCCAACATAAGGTCCATCACTACGTAAACAGTTATAAATTGTGAAATACATAAAATCTTTCGAGAACTTGAATTTGAAAAATATATTGTTTAAACAGTTTTTAAAGATTATACATAGTGATGGATAGGTAAGTAAGCTAATGTCTTTTGAAACAACAAAGTATATATGTACATATATCAATTTTATAGATTCATTACAAAAAAGGCAGCTTCTGGTGCAACTGAAGCTAATGCTCCGCAAGTGACAGTAGATGATGAGCCAAAGTGAGTCTTATTAAAACATTATACACTTATGTATGTATGTATAAGTTTTCTAACATCGCATTCTTTAATAGCAACAATTCGTCCAAAACGAATCGAAAATTTCGCAGCGAGTGGCTCACCAAGTTTTCGTGGCTTAAAAACGAAGGTGGTCGTGGTTTTTGCAAGGCGTGTGAAAAATTTGTTTTCAACCACATTACCCATATTGATCGGCACAGCAAGCAGGCTCAAAAAAAATGGACCAATTCGCCCCACGGTCAAAAAAAGTTGATGATGAAGTTCAGCATGCCATTTACACATTAATGATGTTTGTCATTAATGATGTTTGCATAACTTGCCAATTTCGCTTATGGACTATCTGCCCAACTTGATGTGTGTATGTTGTCCGGATTCCAAAATAGCGAAAGAAGTAAAGTGCGGGCGAACAAAAGCATCACAAATGACAGGGCAGCTGGCGGGAAAATCATTCAAAAACATTATAAGTTCGCTAAAAATTCAAAATTTTCCCTAATTGTTGACGAAACTACTGATGTTTCGTGCCGCAAGGCGCTTGTGTTGGTGGCAAGTCAGTTTCAAAGCGTTACGAAAACAATTACGGACAAGTTTCTTGGGTTGATAGAGCTTGACAAATGTGACGCTGAGCCAATCTATCAATCTATTAAACAATTTTTTACATCAAACGAGATCCCACTAAACAATTTAATTGGACTTGCAACCGACGGAGCAAATACTATGGCGGGAAGCCTATCTGGATTGAAAACAAAAATGAGTAAGGACACCAACTTATTTTATATGAAGTGTACTTGTCACTCACTATATTTGTGCGCAAGCTACTCTTACAAAAAATTGCCATCAGACGTTGAAAAGCTGTGCAGGAACATTTATTCCTATTTCGCGTGGAGTCCTAAGAGAGTGCTAGAGCTAAAAGAATTTCAAGACTTCTGCGACATCAAGCCCCATAAGATCTTAGGATTAGCAATGACACGGTGGCTTTCTCTTGAGAAAGTTATTTGTAGAATTGTAGAGCAGTGGGATGCACTACAGCTTTATTTTCTATTCCAATGTTCGGAAGTCAATAACATAAAGCCCAAGGAGTTAGCCAATATTATGTTAGCACCGGAAATAAAAGATAACAATCAATAATTTTTATAAGCAGAAACTAAGGTTAAAAGACGATGAACCAGTATATATAAAAAACAAGTAAGAAAGCTACAGTCGAGTGTACTCGACTGTGAGATACCCGCTACCCATTTTGAATAAAAGAAATATATTTTGCGGTATTTTCTCAAAATATACCGAATGTACACCGAAAATACTAAAAATATACTAAATGGCATATTTGGTACATCGGTGTAGTACCGCATTTAAAATATAGCTCAGACGGCACAATATACCAGATGGTCAGCCAAAGCAACTCAGACCCCTAGTAATTAGGCGTTTTTGCCCATACAAAAGTATTTCTTTAATAACTTCGACAATTTTTATCTGATCGCAACCAAATTTTCAGAAATCATAACTACTATTGTAGTTATTATATATACTAAAATTCGGAACTCTAGCTTTAAAATTACGCTTGTTATTCGATTTTTTTGATTTGCAGGGGCGGAAGTGGGCGTGGCAAAAATTTGAAACAAACTTGATCTGCGTGCAAACATAACAAATGCTGTCGAAAAAAAATTATAGCTCTATCTCTTATAGTCTCTGAGATCCAGTGTTTCATACGGACAGACGGACAGACACACAGACACACAGACACACAGACGGACAGACGGACATGGCTATATCGTCTCGGCTGTTGACGCTGATCAAGAATATATATACTTTATAGGGTCGGAGATGCCTCCTTCTACCTGTTACATACATTTCCTGCCGGCACAAAGTTATAATACCCTTCTACCCTATGGGTAGCGGGTATAAAAAGCTAATACTCTGCACCAGCACAAAGTTGAAATGTCATTATGTTCACTTATCTTAATATCCCCTTGCAATGCCGAAAATCGAAATACCGTTCAAATCAAACATTTGCACTGAAAATTGCGTTCTTTTCGTTTTGACTTTTACCGCAAAAAACCGTTACTGGTAGCATTTTTGAACATAACGGACAAATGCAAACATATAAGTTAAGAACAGACATTACGAACTGCACATTCGCAGACAGACCAATTGCATAACCACCGAAAATGCATTTGGTCAATACTCCAGCACGACTACAGCGCGTGCAATACATCCGCCACGTGCGCTTGGTCAGCGCTTTCCAGCATTCGTCGTGGGACCAACGACCGGCACCTTGCGCAACAACCGCCAGCGTGGGACCGACAATTGGGTTATTGGACACCCAAAGCTGCAAGCGACAACTGCAGCAGCGGCAGCGGCGACAGCGACAACGGCAGCAGCGGCAGCAGCGACACCAGCAACGGCAGCAGTAGTCGTAATTATTCATTATCATTGTCATAAGTTTCAGTCTAATTTTGATTCCCGAATAAAACGGTTATTTTTTTAATATAATAAATCAACGGATTTATTAATTGGCGCCCGAGCAGGGACCAAGCTTAAGTCCTAAAGAAAAACAATCGTGTCGCGTACCTACAAGTGCCTCAAGCAGCCACATCGAGTACAACGCCAAAAGTGCCTCAAAGAGCCACAGCGCGAGTGCGACCTAAAGAATCCAATAACAGTTCTTCGCGATTGAAATAAGTGGACTAGCTTGGTCAGAACAATTTAACCGCCGACAAGCCTGTTGTACCAGTTCGCAGGCCACCGCGAAAACCAAAGTGTCACTAGGATCCCTAGTAGCCTGCTGCAACGCCGCTACGCCGCACCGCAACAGGAGGAACAGGAGTTATCTGAACGACCGTCGCGGGAAAGATTCGCCGGATGTATCTATATTTGTAAGCATAGCAATTAAGAAAAGTTTCTAAAGAAAAAATTAATAATCAAGAAAGAAAAGAAATTCGAAAAAGAATAAAACTGAAATTAAGTGACAAATAAAATCAAAGTATAGAAAAACAAATTCAAAGTAAAGTTAAATTCTAAACGAAGAAAAGAAAATTTTTTAAAGAAAAGAAGAAATTATTAACAAAGAAAAAAGGAAATTTAAAAAAATTTAAATTAAGTGACAAATAAAATTAAAAGAAAGAAAAACCAATTTAAAATAAAGTTAAATTCGAAACAAAAAAGAAAAGTTTAAGTTAAACAGCAAAATAAAAACCTAGCGATCCAACAAAGATCAAATAAAGAGTTATAACCAAAAGTAAAACTATAACGAAAAGAAAAGCACTGCAAAGACAGTATAACCAAATTCCAATCTTACGACTCCCAAGGGACCCTCTAAGATAGAAGGAAGAAACCAGCTACTGGTTTTAAAACAATAAAGAAAACCTTAACATTAAAATTAAAATATAATTTCATTCCTTTTACATTTTACATCTTATTTTTATCATTTTTTTAAAAGAAAAAAAAAAAATTTTTTGCATTTATTATCTATTACATTTTTTATACCCTCTACATCTCTTGAATATCGCATACTATTATTTTGAAATCCAATTCTTTTACTCTAAGAAAGTCTAAAGAACAAAGTGAACAATTATAAACTCAAAATATTTTTGCTGATTAGTTATCAAATTCGCTCTAAATTCCTGAAGTTTTCCGTTTAAAATTCCGGTGTTCCATAAAAACAGTCCGAGTTGTATACCCGTATCTCGTCAGTGATAAATCGTGTTAAGAACATCATGCCAGACAATTTAGCAAACGCAATGTCCAATCTTGATTTAGCCAGTGGCTCTCAAGCGAGAAACATACCATCTGCCACTAGTACACCAGTAACTAGCCCCGAATTAAGAGAGGTCATACGAGGTTTAATTAGGGAGGTACTTCCTCAAGAAACTACAGCCCACGGACATGAACACTTCAGCGACATACCTTTTGTGAGGCCTGCACCAGGACAAGACCAAGTAAAAGTCCCGGACGTTTGCCGATTAATTAAAGAGTTCTCAGGGGACAGAACATCGTTCAATTCTTGGAAAAAGAACGTTGACAGAATCATAAACATTTTTGAAGGACAAGAGCAGACGTACACCTACTATCTAGTAACTCTCTCTATCCGGACTAAAGTGGTTGGCGAAGCTGAAACAGTTTTGGAGTCGTATAACACTCCCATGAATTGGAAAGCTATCTCAAAGTGTCTTACGGCACATTATGCCGACAAACGAGACTTAAAAACTCTCGAGTACCAAATGTTCTCTCTAACCCAAGGACGCATGTCTATCAACGAATTCTATCAAGCAATTTACTACCAACTATCCCTAATCCTAAATCAAATAGGAGCACAGGAAGAATCAGCCGAAACCATAAAAGCCTTGACAGATAACTATCGCGGAAAAGCCTTAGACATCTTCATAAGAGGTTTGAATGGTGATTTACCACGGCACCTAGGAATAAAAGAACCAAGGGATTTAAGCCATGCACTCCATCTGTGCAACCTGTTAGAAAACCAAGAAAATAGAAACCTCTTTGTACCAAAAGGTAGACAACAACCTCCACCCTTGCCACCCAGACAAATAATTCCAAGACCCCACATAGTAAGACCATTCCACAATGCAAACCCAAACCAATGGAAGAATTTCGACCCCAAATTTTATTATTCACCAAACAATAGACCAACAATTAATAATCAGACACATCCCGTTGCACCTCAATACCATAGGCAACCTCAGACAATGACTTACAGACCCTATCAACAGCAATTCTCGTCAAATGGACAATACCAAGTTCCACCTCCTCGTCCATCTGCTCCGAAACCGGAACCTAAACCAACACCAATGGACATAGACCACTCCATTCGATCGAGAAGAATCGACTATATGAATAGACCTCATTCTAACGAGTTAACAGGCAAACGCCCACCAGTGCCTATGCAGTCAGGACCCCCAAATAAATTTCAGAGACAATTCCACGTCACTACAGGTGAATTAGATCCAGTAGCAGAAAACGAAGCTTCCGAATCTGCATATCCCGTGGAAATGTCAGAACAAGATTATTACGAGAATTATGAACAAGAGGGAGCAGCAGACTTCCACGAAGAAGTTTACGAGGCAGACCAGAACTACAACTCAGAAATAATAGACAACTCTGATATCCATTTTTTAGATTGAACAGTTCCTCGTTGCCATATTTCAATTGCACCACGGGGGACGGCAAAACCTTCAAGTTTCTAATAGACACAGGATCAAATCAGAATTACATTCAATCCAATCTAGTTCCAAATCCCAAAGTTAATCAAAAGCTTTTTTTTGCCAATTCAGTCGGTGGTCAGACTAAGATCACCCACCATACTCACCTTAACCTGTTCAACTGCAAAGATATCCCTATTAAATTTTATTTGCTTCCCACTTTGAAAACCTTTCACGGAATTCTAGGTAATGACACCCTCAGACAGCTTAACGCAGTAATCGACGTCAAGAACGATATCCTAATCATCAATAAAAACTACAGAATTAACATAAAACAATTAGCAACCCAAGCCGTAAACAATATCAAAGTTAGAGCAGATCACATGTCCATAGGTCAGAAACGACTCATAGATAGTATAATAAAAAACCATACAGATCTATTCTCAGAGCCAGACGAAAAACTAACATACTCAACAGCTGTAGAAGGAGAAATTAGGACAAACTCAGATACCCCAGTTTATAGTAAACATTATCCATATCCAGCTTCCCTAAGGTCAGAAGTCGAAAAACAGGTAAATCAATTATTAAGTGACGGCATAATAAGACCCTCACGTTCGCCCTATAATGCACCAGTATGGGTAGTCCCAAAAAAAACTGATGCATCTGGCGAAAGGAAATATCGTATTGTAATAGATTATAGGAAGCTAAACGCAGTAACTATATCCGATCGATATCCAATTCCAGAGATCGGGGAAATCATAGCGCAATTAGGTCAAAACAAGTATTTTTCAGTACTTGATTTGAAAAGCGGCTTTCATCAGATTCCACTCAAAAGTAGAGACATAGAAAAGACAGCTTTTTCAGTAAATGGCGGAAAGTTCGAATTCACTAGACTACCGTTCGGTCTAAAAAATTCTCCATCCATATTCCAAAGGGCTCTCGACGATATTTTACGTGATCATGTAGGAATTCGTTGTTACGTCTACATCGACGACATAATAATCTTTAGTCAATCGGAAAGTGAACACACTCAGGACCTCGAGAAAGTATTCTCAACCTTATCAGAAGCCAACATGAAAGTACAAATCGACAAATGCGAGTTTTTCAAAACCGAAGTCGACTTTCTAGGCTTTACTATTTCGGCTAATGGTGTTAAAACCAATAGCAATAAGGTCAAAGCTATCCAAAACTTCCCTAAACCTAAAACCCTAAAGGACTTACGATCCTTCTTAGGACTTTCAGGTTACTATAGACGTTTTATTCGTGATTACGCTAAATTAGCGAAACCACTCACAACCCTACTCAGGGGAGAAAATGGTCGTCTTACAAAAAATGTATCGAATAAAGTCAATATAACATTCGATCACAGCTGCCAAGAGGCTTTCGAAAAAATCAAGAATACATTAGCTTCGCAAGATGTAATACTTGCATATCCCGACTTCAAAAAAGAGTTTCAACTCACAACTGATGCCTCAAACTACGCCATAGGCGCAGTATTAGAACAGAATGGCAAACCAATAACTTTTATTTCACGTACACTATCCAAAACGGAAGAGAACTATGCCACAAATGAAAAAGAGATGTTAGCAATAGTGTGGGCTCTCCAAAGTCTACGCATGTACCTTTACGGTACTTCCAAAGTTATTATTCATACTGATCACCAGCCACTCACCTTCGCGCTGAGCAACAAGAACCACAACGGTAAACTCAAAAGGTGGAAAAGCTACCTTGAAGAGTACAACCATGAGCTCCGATATAAGCCAGGAACCTCTAACGTTGTTGCAGATGCTCTTTCTAGAAATCCTCCAATCACGCAAATCAATAGTACAACAGCTACAATACATAGCGATGAGAGTTCCTCTCATAACCTTATACCAGTCATAGGAGTTCCAGTTAACGTATTCAAGAATCAACTCTTGATCTTGACCTCAGAAACTGAATCCTACGATTTCGAAATACCTTTCCCACAATATCACAGACATACAGTCAGAAGAAGCGATTACACAGAGAAGGACCTTATACAAATATTAAAAGAACGACTTGACCCTAAACTAGTAAACGGTTTATTCACTTCAGAACGCATAATGGGAAAAATTCAGAACATCTACCCAATTCACTTCAGCAGTTACAAAATTAGATACACGCAAACTCAAGTTAGAGACGTAACACTCGAGTCGGAACAAACCGAAATTATTTCAAAAGAACATCTCCGCGCTCATAGAAACCCAATAGAAAACAAAATTCAGATCCTAAGTAAATATTTTTTTCCCGGCCCAACAAAGAAAGTCAGCATTGTCGCTAAACTGTGCGAAACATGCAAATTAGCCAAATACGACAGACACCCCCAACATGGCGAAATCCAACCAACCCCAATACCAACCTACCCAGGACAGATTGTTCATATAGACCTTTACACGACCCAGAAGAAAATAGTATTAACGGCAATAGACAAATTTTCCAAATATGCACAGATAAAGATAGTAAAGTCAAAAGCAGCAGAAGATTTGAAAGCTCCTCTGCGCGAAATAATGATTGCATTTGGCATGCCAAAGTCAATTATTATGGATAACGAAAAGGCATTAAATTCAGCTTCAATCAAGTTCTTGCTGAAAGATCAGCTAAAAGCGCAAGTCTATACGACACCACCATACGCCTCGACAAGCAATGGTCAAATTGAAAGATTTCATTCAACGATGACAGAGATCATGCGATGCTTCAAAATGGACGAAGCACAAGTTAGTTTTGAAGACCTAATTTTTAGAGCAGTTCAAGAATACAACCAATCAATTCATTCTACGACAAAGAAAAAACCTATAGACATATTTTTCGGTAATCAATTTCTATCAGACCCTCAAGAAATAAAAACAGCTAGGGAACAAGTTATTAAAGATATCAATAAAAAGCAAAATGAAGACCTCACATACCACAACCAAAAAGAAATCCGATAAGAAAATACAAGGAAGGGGAAACAATTTATATAAAAGTAGATAAAAGATTAGGATCCAAACTGACTCCAAAGTATCGCAAAGAAATAGTTCTTTCAGACCAAAACACAACAGTAAAAACACAGTCAGGGAAAATTGTCCATAAAAATAATATTAAAACATAATTTCATTTACAGGATTTTTTTGCCATTATGCCACGGCCTGGCAACTATACTAGACTATTCGCATTCACAATTAATCCCAATCAAAACGGGAATTGCATCAATACAGGATGGCGTATTTAGAGTCATTCATGTTCTTAACATGGAAGAGTATGAGAAGGTTGCGTTGAACTTAGAAGAATCATTAAGTAATATTAGCATTTCTCATCAACTGCACCCATTCCTGGAATACGAATTGAAAATAATCAAGGGTGATTTACGTAAGCTTAGACCATCCAAAAGAGCAACTAGATCTATAGATGCTTTAGGAACGGTATGGAAATGGCTTGCCGGCACGCCGGACAGAAGCGATCACGAAATCCTAACAGCAAAAATTAATGATCAATTAGAAAATAATAATAGACAAGTTGTCATTAATAAAGCACTAAGCACTAGAGTAAACGAGTTGAGCAGCATTACAAATTCAATAATTAAAACGACAATAGAGGACAAAAATGTTCAAGATAAATTTGTATCCATATTAAAATACCGACTCCAACTTTTCAAAAACGATCTAAATAACTTAATTAATGCAATAAGCTGGGCTAAAACAAACACTGTAAATTCCGTAATATTATCAGAAGCCGAGGTAAACAGAATAGAAGAAATTTTAGATAACGAAGAAGGAATGTTCATTAACATAGAAGAGTTATTAGAATTTGCCAAAATAAAGATTGCAACAAACGGCAAGAATATGCTCTATATGATAAATGTACCTCTAATCAGCCGAGAACCTTGCGCTTCCATGATACTCAAAGCTGTTAAAAAAGATAAAATCATAAACGAAATCAAATATGAAAGTATAATTATTTGCAATAAAACAATATATGCCCAAATACAAGAATGCGAAACCCATAGTGATAAGACAATTTGTAATAGAAATAATATCCTAAATCTAAGCAACGACTCCTGCATAACACCACTCCTACGAAATCGGAGGCCACGCTGCAAATCCATCAACAGCCAGCACATCCCAAATCACCAAGAAATAGTGACTGGCACTATTCTACTTAACGACTTCAAGGGAAATGTCGAGGTCGACCACGAAGAAATGGAGCTGGAAGGAACCTTTTTGATACAGTTCCAGAACTCCACAGTAAAAATTGGCGAAGACGAGTATGAAGCGAGAGAATCAAAATTTGCAGAAGCTACCCCCCCACTTTTCCAGATGATGGCCAAAAAATCGAAGATTGAAGAAGTACTTTCGCTACAAATGCTAAAGGAAATAAACATCAACAACACTAGGAGATTAGAAATTCTAAAAGCAGCTAATTTCAAATCAACAACTATTAGCTTGTCATTCTCCGGTATTCTAATGATAATATTGGCAACAATAGCCGCATGGGCCTGGAAGCAGAAGACATCAAAGAAATCCCAAAATAACGCAGAAACACGGGAAGAAGAACTTCCAAACAGTGGAACCCAGAAAAGATTCTTCATTGCGACCGAGGACGTCCGCGTCTAAAGGGGGAGGAGTTAAGAACAGACATTACGAACTGCACATTCGCAGACAGACCAATTGCATAACCACCGAAAATGCATTTGGTCAATACTCCAGCACGACTACAGCGCGTGCAATACATCCGCCACGTGCGCTTGGTCAGCGCTTTCCAGCATTCGTCGTGGGACCAACGACCGGCACCTTGCGCAACAACCGCCAGCGTGGGACCGACAATTGGGTTATTGGACACCCAAAGCTGCAAGCGACAACTGCAGCAGCGGCAGCGGCGACAGCGACAACGGCAGCAGCGGCAGCAGCGACACCAGCAACGGCAGCAGAAGTCGTAATTATTCATTATCATTGTCATAAGTTTCAGTCTAATTTTGATTCCCGAATAAAACGGTTATTTTTTTAATATAATAAATCAACGGATTTATTAATTTATATGTACATGTACACGTACACGTGCATTCACATGCATACATAAATACACACACATGTATCTACATATGTGTGTAAAAACGCGTTATTGTTGCATTAAAGCGGCTAATAATTATTACCATTTATTAAAATTGCTTCTCGAATATCTAATATTCGAGAATAATATATATATCTACATATGTATCTACATATGTGTGTAAAAACGCGTTATTGTTGCATTAAAGCGGCTAATAATTATTACCATTTATTAAAATTGCTTCTCGAATATCTAATAAGATTATTTTCCGATCACAATCAAGAACTGTTAAGAATATTTAGTTGGTCTAGTTGGTCAACTAAATGAGGCATGCTGCAGCAGCCGTTTGTCGCCATAATAACTTTGACAGGGGCGGAAGTGGGCGTGGCAAAAATTTGAAACCAACTTGATCTGAATTATTGCATATAGCTTTTAAAAAAAAAAAAAATGTATGAGTCCCGACTTGCACTTGAACCGACGCACTACCAGCACACACCAATATAGGCGAGCATGTAGATATATAAACGCATACATACATACAAACGAAAGCATAGCAGGCGTTTTTGCCCATACAAAAGTATTTCTTTAATAACATCCACAATTTTGATTTACAATTGTTGTAAATACGATTAAAAAAAAAAAAAAAAGTTTGTGCCCTGAGCGGGTTCGAGTTCGAACCCGAGAACCACAACATCCCCGGCTTGCACTCTACCACCTGAGCTATCGCATTGCTTCTAAGCTCTCTATGCATACAGACATTAATATAGGCGAGCATGTATATATGTGTACGTATACATACAATACAATCTGGCGTTTTTGCCCATACAAAAAAATTTCTTTAAAATTATTATTTATAATTATTTATTAATAAATATTAATTAATAATTATTATTTATAATTATTGAAAATACGATAAAAAAAAAAAAAAGTTTGTACCCCGAGCGGGCTCGAACCCGAGTACCACAGTATATGTATTGGGCTTGCACTCTACCAATAGAGCTATCGCATTGTCCTATGCATACAGATACAAATATAGAGGCGAACATGTATATACGTATACGCATACATACAACACACACATAGAAGGCGCTTTTGCCCATACAAAACTATTTCTTTAATAACTTCAACAATTTTTATCTGATCGCAACCAAATTTTCAGGAATCATAACTATTATAGTAGTTATTATACCCGCTACCCATAGGGTAGAAGGGTATTATAACTTTGTGCCGGCAGGAAATGTATGTAACAGGTAGAAGGAGGCATCTCCGACCCTATAAAGTATATATATTCTTGATCAGCGTCAACAGCCGAGACGATATAGCCATGTCCGTCTGTCCGTCTGTCCGTCCGTCCGTCTGTCCGTCTGTCCGTCTGTCCGTATGAACACCTAGATCTCAGAGACTACAAGAGATAGAGCTATAATTTTTTTTCGACAGCATTTGTTATGTTTGCACGCAGATCAAGTTTGTTTCAAATTTTTGCCACGCCCACTTCCGCCCCTGCAAATCAAAAAAATCGAATAACAAGCGTAATTTTAAAGCTAGAGCTACGAATTTTGGTATATACAGTAATAACTATAGTAGTTATGATCCCCGAAAATTTGGTTGCGATCAGAAAGAAATTGTGGAAGTAATTAACGAAATACTTTTGTATGGGCAAAAACGCCTACTTACTAGGGTCTGAGTTGCTTTGGCTGACAATCTGGTATATTGTGCCGTCTATGGTATATTTTGAATGCGGTACTATATCGATATACCACATATACCATTTGGTATATTTTTGTAGTATTTTTGCAGTATATTTGGTATATTTTGAGAATAATACCGCAAAATATATTGCTTTTATTCAAAATGGGTAGCGGGTATCTCACAGTCGAGTACACTCGACTGTAGCTTTCTTACTTGTTGTGTATACCATTTTTTGCAACTCTAACTTTAAAATTAAGCTTGTTATTCGATTTTTTTGATTTGCGGGGGCAGAAGTGGGCGTGGCAAAAATTTGAAACAAACTTGATCTGCGTGCAAACATAACAAATGCTGTCGAAAAAAAATTATAGCTCTATCTCTTATAGTCTCTGAGATCTAGGTGTTCATACGGACAGACGGACAGACGGACAGACACACAGACGGACAGACGGACATGGCTATATCGTCTCGGCTGTTGACGCTGATCAAGAATATATATACTTTATAGGGTCGGAGATGCCTCCTTCTATCTGTTACATACATTTCCTGCCGGCACAAAGTTATAATACCCTTCTACCCTATGGGTAGCGGGTATAACAAGTTAGAAAACTACAGACGAGTGTACTCGACTGTGAGATACCCGCTACCCATTTTGAGTAAAAGAAATATATTTTGCGGTATTTTTCTCCAAATATACTGAAAAAATATTAAAAATTTATCAACTGATATGTTTGGTATATCGATATAGTACCGCACTCAAAACATACCATAGACGGCCCAATATACCAGATTGCCAGCCAAGGCAATAATAATAATTATTGTATATACCAAAACTTGCAACTCTAGCTTTAAAATTACGCTTGTTATTCAATTTTTTTGATTTGCGTGGGCGAAAGTGGGCTTGGCAAAAATTTGAAATAAACTTGATCTGTGTGCAAACATAACAAATGCAGTCGAAAACAAATTATAGCTCTATCTCTTATAGTCTCTGAGATCTAGGTGTTCATATGGACAGACGGACAGACACACAGACGGACAGACGGACATGGCTAGATCGTCTCGGCTGTTGACGCTGATCAAGAATATATATACTTTATAGGGTCGGAGATGCCTCGTTCTACCTGTTACATACATTTCCTGCCGGCACAAGATAGAATAGTTGAACCTTCAGTCTCAGAATACAACAGTCAACTTTTACTAGTACCAAAGAAATCAATAAAAGAAGAAATGGCGATTAGTAATTGACTATCGTCAAATTAATAAAAAATTACTATCAGACAAATTTCCACTTCCTAGGATCGATGATATCTTAGATCATCTAGGAAGAGCAACATATTTCTCTTGACTTGACTTAAGTTCAGGATTCCATCAGATTGAGCTGCACGAAAACTCTAGAGATATAACGTCATTTTCAACGAGCAATGGCTCTTATCGCTTCACGCGATTGCCATTTGGACTAAAAATAGCGCCAAATTCCTTCCAAAGAATGATGACTATTGCATTCTCTGTACTTGAACCATCACAAGCATTCCTTTATATGGATGATTTAATAGTAATCGGTTGTTCCGAAAAACACATTCTTAATAATTTAATTAGTGTTTTTGACATGTGTAGGAAACACAACTTTAAGCTGCATCCTGAAAAATGTTCATTTTTTATGCATGAAGTCACATTTTTTATACATAAATGTACAGATAAGGGAATCTTGCCTGATGACAAAAAGTTTGATGTCATATTAAATTATCCAGTGCCACATGACTCTGACAGCGCTAGACGTTTCATTGCATTTTGTAATTTCTACAGACAATTTATCAAAAATTTTGCCGAGTATTCTAGGCACATAACAATATTGAATAAGAAGAATGGTCAATTTGAGTGGACTGATGAATGTCAAAATGCATTTGAATATCTTAAAGCTCAATTAATAAAGCCAACTTTGTTACAATATCCAGATTTTACAATTAACGCGTATGAGACTTGAATTGGATGCATTGTCAAGGATAACAATATCAGAACTAAAAAACATACAAAATAAAATCCTGAAAGTCACTACCACGTATCAAAGTAGACAGAATTCCTGCGCAGGAAAAGAAAAAAGAATTGCCAAGGCAATCTACAGAAAAAGCTTCTCAGCCCAAAGTATATGAAGTCATTAACAATGACGAAGTACGAAAAGAAGTGACCTTGCATGTAAAAAATATGATATGTTTTTTTAAACATGGTAAAAAAATTACTACAAGATATGATGTTAGCGATTTATATACCAATGGAACTATTGACTTAGGTCAATTTTTCCAAAGACTTGAATCGCAAGCCGGCATAAATAAAATCAGCCAACTCAAATTGGCACCGTGGGAGAATATCTTTGAGCACGTTTCAATTGATAATTTAAAAAATATGGGCAATAAAATATTAATTTCGTTGAGAGTAGCGCTACTCAACCCGGTGACCCAAATAGCAACAATAAAAGAACAAGTAAGAAAGCTACAGTCGAGTGTGCTCGACTGTGAGATACCCGCTACCCATTTTGAATAAAATAAATATATTTTGCGGTATTTTTCTCCAAATATACTGAAAAAATATTAAAAATATATCAACTGATATGTTTGGTATATCGATATAGTACCGCACTCAAAATATACCATAGACGGCACAAAACACCAGATTGTCAGCCAAAGCAACTCAGATCCCTAGTAAGTAGGCGTTTTAGCCATACAAAAGTATTTCTTTAATAACTTCGACAATTTCTATCTGATCGCAACCAAATTTTCAGAAATCATAAATACTATAGTAATTATTGTATATACCAAAATTCGCAACTCTAGCTTTAAAATTACGCTTGTTATTAGTTTTTTTTGATTTGCGGGGGCGGAACGTAGCTTTCTTATTCGTGTAATATATATAGTTTTATAAGCACATGGTATGGTATGTAGTCGTTATTCAATACTGTTAACATTATTCTAATTCTTTTTTGGAAGTTCGCACAGCAAACAAACATCATCTCATCAACAAAATAAAACACCCTACACCCATCATTCATCATTCATCATCAGGCCTGATCATCAGTGAGTTGTGTACATCTATATAAAACTAAAAGTATGTAAGTACGGCTTGGCCGATAATTGAAATATAATAATGTCAATAGTATAAGGTTTAACACATGCCATATTTACAATTATAGTATTATATATATAGATTTGTATTACCGTAAAATGAGTCCAATTATAAAGTCTTAACGTTATGAAGTTATTGAAAATGAATTAAATTAAGCCTTTCGGGCACCTGAGTATAGTTGTGTGTGTCATAAATTAAACAATGGAAAGGGTAAAGACCATAATGGGCTTTACAGGACGGGAGGGTATAGAAGAGGATCCATGACATCTAGGATCTTCGACTTTTAGGCTTGTTCGTATGCCAATTCAGATTTTTGAGGTTTAAGATATCGATAAACTCTGCTTACGTCTTTTAATAATGTAACCTCAGCTCCTATAGATAACAAAAACCCACCCCATTTGCCCTGAGCAACAGTCGGACCCCGTAAGCAGAGTACGTTATCATAGGCTGTGTATAATCGGTTTGTTACAAACTAAAAAATATGTAAAAATCGGAAAAATTTATGAAAATGAAAAATTGTAAAAATCCGGAAAATTTTGGAAAATAAAAAAATATAAAAATCCTGAAAATTTTGGAAATTGAAAAAATGTAAAAATCGGAAAAATTTTAAAAAATGAAAAAATGTAAAAATCGGAAAAATTTTGGAAAATAAACAAATGTAAAAATCGTAAAATTTTGGAAAATGACAAAAATGTAAAAATCGGGAAAATTTTGGAAAATGAAAAAATGTAAAAATCGGCAAAATTTTGAAAAATTTAAAAATCGGGCAAATTTTGGAAAATTAAAAAAATCTAAAAATCGGCAAAATTTTGGAAAATCAAAAATCTAAAAATCCAGAAAATAAAAAAATGTAAAAATCGGAAAAATTTTGGAAATTAAAAAAATGTAAAAATCGGGAAAATTTTGGAAAATAAAAAATTGTAAAAATCGAAAAAGTTTTGGAAATTGAAAAAATGTAATCGAGAAATTTTTGGAAAATTAAAAAATGTAAAAATCGGAAAAATTTTGGAAATTGATCTGAATACAAAATATAAAATGTAATACATAACTATGCAGCAGCTTCTCTGCCGGCATCGACGGCTTCACCGCGTGCTTTTCTAATTATGTACTTAGGCTAGATCATGCTTGATTTTTTCCAATAAATCATTATCAAAGTGAAAACCAAAAAGCACAGACGTGCCAGTGTCTCAATAATTTAATATTCTCGACACGTGCCTACCCGATACAAGTTGGTACAGTCATCTCCACATGGTGACCACGACGGTCATCACCACATGTCGACCGTGACAAATTGAAGTCGCAAATCTTCAACCAATCCGCCGACGCTGGGAAAACGACAGGAAAGGGAACAGGAGGAGGAACAAATTGGATGCAATTCATGCAATCTGGAAATAAAAATCAAACGCAGTGAGTAGAGTGATATGTCTGCAAAGCGGAGCGAAGTAGTAAAACGGTTGAGGGCAAGAAGAGCCCAACTGTTAAAACTACTAAATACAGATTATTTACCTTGGGATAAATCAGTCAAAGTACACGCAGAGGTGCCCCTCCAACAACGTAGAAGCAGCCTGTGCAACCAGCACCGACGCCCCTCCAACAACTTTAGAAGCAGCCAGTGCAGACAGCACCGGCCCCCCTCCAACAACATCGAAGCATCCAGAACTGACAGGAGAATCGACAGCGCTGCCAAGAGCGAAACATTTTTTTTTAAAGCACTGCGTTGCATAATTTTTTTTTGAATGCACTACGATGCACATTTTTTTTATAAATATTAAAAATAATTGTAACATTGAGCGACATTAAAGTTGCCCGATTAAAGTATGGCCCGAAAATCATGCACAATTAGGCAGGAAATAAAGTAAAAAAAAAGCAAACGAAGCAGGCAAATAACCTGGAGAAAATTTAAAACAAATATACATATATTAAAAAAAAAAAAGAAAAATAGAAAACAAAAAAAAAGTAGTCCATTTGAGTGGAAATTTATATAAAATACAAAATTAAAAAATTATATATATATATATACACGTCTGAATAATTTCTTTTAAAATGAAATGGAATGGCAAAATAACGCCGTATTAATAAAAATAAAAGAAAATTTCGACAAGTCGTACAAGTGTCTAGCACAAAATAGAAATATTTCGAAAGAGACAATAAGTACCCACACAACAATACTAGTTGCATGTTTTAACCAAGCTCGTTCTCTTATACACGAAAATAAAGAAAATTTAAATTCTAGCCACTGGTCGAATGTATCAAGATTCCTTCAGATCAAAATATTCGTTAGATATAACTATACCTTCAATTTTGAATACTCCAGTGTTAGGCGAAGAAGAAACAAATACAGACTTAGAGATAATAATTGAATTTGAAATCGCGAGCGGTTCAGATAAATATATAAAAGAAGAAGATATAGGCGATCTTACGATACCAGCAGTAATTGCACTAGCCGAACTATCCGATTCGGAATCTGAGTCTATTACTGATATAAAAAATCTAAATATGGCACAAGTTGAATTCCTTAAACTAGCCTCCTTACTCATACCAGAGTTTGACGGAAGGTCTAAAAATCTTCAAAGTTTCCTTGATGCTCTCAGTTTAGTGGATTCACTAAAAGGAACACATGAAACTATTGCAGTCAGCCTAATAAAAACTAGACTCAAAGGCCATGTTCGAAATCTAATAAACAATGAACAAACCATAGTGACCATGGTCGACAAATTAAAAAGCGGTATAAAAGGCGAGTCAGCTAAAGCATTATCCGCTAAATTAATCAATCTTCAGCAAAAGCACAAGTCAGCAAGTCAATATATTCAAGAAGTTGAACAATTGACAAGGGCTTTGCAATCAGCGCATATGATTCACGGTGTACCGCAAGAATATGCCGAGGAACTTAGCCTTCAAGTTGCTGTAAAATCAATTATAGCAAACAGCACAATTGACGAAGTTAGATCTGTAATGAAATCACGAAATTTCAATACAATGAGTGAAATTACAACTGTTTACGTCGATAGTTGCACAGACGCAGTAGGACATCCAAATACGGTCCTTTACGCTGCGCAGCAGCATAGACATGGATCCAGTCGAGGGTATAACCGCGGAAACTATCGTGGAAATTACCAAAACAATGGAAATAGATACAATCATAATTATGATAATAATGGCAATAACAGAAATAGAGGCCAATATAGAGGAAACTCGAGAGGCCGTGGTAATTCAAACGGGGGCCACAACAATAATAATGGCAATAATAATAATGTGAGAATTGCATAGAATGCTTCGGGAAACGCACAACAGCCCTTGGGTACACAGCAATAAACTGTAAAAAGGTTCATTCGATTAATCTTAGTGTATATATATTCGTACAATTCGCAAACGTAGCAACAGACAATAAATTAATATTTTTTATAGATACTGGTGCAGAAATTTCTTTGTTAAAAGACAATTCTGACACTTTCAATAATATAAACACTGACAACATAATAAATATTTAGGAAATCAATCAAGGATTAATTCAATCTAAAGGACTGACATCTTTAGAAATACAAACTACTAAATATATAATTCCACACAACTTCCATATTGTCGAATCAACTTTCTCTATACCGTGTGATGGAATTTTAGGAATAGATTTTATTAAAAAATATAATATAATATCCAGTTTGCTTCAAATGAAGATAGCATTTTAATTCCGAACCAAGAAATTCAACCTGGTATATATGCAGCAAAAACAGTCGTAACAACTTCAAATGCATTCGTCCGTTTACTAAATACAACTAGTACCGATCAAATTAATATAAACAAGTTGAATTATGAACCATTAGCAAATTACGATATATCCGAAATGAATAACGAAACTATAACGAACAATGTAATGTCAAAATGAACTAAAAATTTCCCTAAACTATTTAACAAACAATTAAATGAGCTTTGTTGTAAGCACGGTTGCCACTTTTGGTACAAATGTACCAAAACTGGTAAATTTTTTATGCGTTGGTACATTGGGTCACTTTTTTTCATTTTGGTACATTTTTAATATGCCTGGTCTAGTTTTTTTTCATAAAATTTTATGTTCACACATATTATTTTAACAAATGGCTCTGTTCCACCAGGCACAAATTTTGTATCAGTTAGAAATGGAACCATTACTAACACTGAAAAATATCGCATGCAGTCGATTTGCGATGTTCCGTCTCAAATTGCGAAAATATGTATGCGCCAACATAAGGTCCATCACTACGTAAACAGTTATAAATTGTGAAATACATAAAATCTTTCGAGAACTTGAATTTGAAAAATATATTGTTTAAACAGTTTTTAAAGATTATACATAGTGATGGATAGGTAAGTAAGCTAATGTCTTTTGAAACAACAAAGTATATATGTACATATATCAATTTTATAGATTCATTACAAAAAAGGCAGCTTCTGGTGCAACTGAAGCTAATGCTCCGCAAGTGACAGTAGATGATGAGCCAAAGTGAGTCTTATTAAAACATTATACACTTATGTATGTATGTATAAGTTTTCTAACATCGCATTCTTTAATAGCAACAATTCGTCCAAAACGAATCGAAAATTTCGCAGCGAGTGGCTCACCAAGTTTTCGTGGCTTAAAAACGAAGGTGGTCGTGGTTTTTGCAAGGCGTGTGAAAAATTTGTTTTCAACCACATTACCCATATTGATCGGCACAGCAAGCAGGCTCAAAAAAAATGGACCAATTCGCCCCACGGTCAAAAAAAGTTGATGATGAAGTTCAGCATGCCATTTACACATTAATGATGTTTGTCATTAATGATGTTTGCATAACTTGCCAATTTCGCTTATGGACTATCTGCCCAACTTGATGTGTGTATGTTGTCCGGATTCCAAAATAGCGAAAGAAGTAAAGTGCGGGCGAACAAAAGCATCACAAATGACAGGGCAGCTGGCGGGAAAATCATTCAAAAACATTATAAGTTCGCTAAAAAATTCAAAATTTTCCCTAATTGTTGACGAAACTACTGATGTTTCGTGCCGCAAGGCGCTTGTGTTGGTGGCAAGTCAGTTTCAAAGCGTTACGAAAACAATTACGGACAAGTTTCTTGGGTTGATAGAGCTTGACAAATGTGACGCTGAGCCAATCTATCAATCTATTAAACAATTTTTTACATCAAACGAGATCCCACTAAACAATTCAATTGGACTTGCAACCGACGGAGCAAATACTATGGCGGGAAGCCTATCTGGATTGAAAACAAAAATGAGTAAGGACACCAACTTATTTTATATGAAGTGTACTTGTCACTCACTATATTTGTGCGCAAGCTACTCTTACAAAAAATTGCCATTCCTATTTCGCGTGGAGTCCTAAGAGAGTGCTAGAGCTAAAAGAATTTCAAGACTTCTGCGACATCAAGCCCCATAAGATCTTAGGATTAGCAATGACACGGTGGCTTTCTCTTGAGAAAGTTATTTGTAGAATTGTAGAGCAGTGGGATGCACTACAGCTTTATTTTCTATTCCAATGTTCGGAAGTCAATAACATAAAGCCCAAGGAGTTAGCCAATATTATGTTAGCACCGGAAATAAAAGATAACAATCAATAATTTTTATAAGCAGAAACTAAGGTTAAAAGACGATGAACCAGTATATATAAAAAACAAGTTAGAAAACTACAGACGAGTGTACTCGACTGTGAGATACCCGCTACCCATTTTGAGTAAAAGAAATATATTTTGCGGTATTTTTCTCCAAATATACTGAAAAAATATTAAAAATTTATCAACTGATATGTTTGGTATATCGATATAGTACCGCACTCAAAATATACCATAGACGGCCCAATATACCAGATTGCCAGCCAAGGCAATAATAATAATTATTGTATATACCAAAACTTGCAACTCTAGCTTTAAAATTACGCTTGTTATTCAATTTTTTTGATTTGCGTGGGCGAAAGTGGGCTTGGCAAAAATTTGAAATAAACTTGATCTGTGTGCAAACATAACAAATGCAGTCGAAAACAAATTATAGCTCTATCTCTTATAGTCTCTGAGATCTAGGTGTTCATACGGACAGACGGACAGACACACAGACGGACAGACGGACATGGCTAGATCGTCTCGGCTGTTGACGCTGATCAAGAATATATATACTTTATAGGGTCGGAGATGCCTCGTTCTACCTGTTACATACATTTCCTGCCGGCACAAGATAGAATAGTTGAACCTTTAGTCTCAGAATACAACAGTCAACTTTTACTAGTACCAAAGAAATCAATAGATAACTAAAAGAAGAAATGGCGATTAGTAATTGACTATCGTCAAATTAATAAAAAATTACTATCAGACAAATTTCCACTTCCTAGGATCGATGATATCTTAGATCATCTAGGAAGAGCAACATATTTCTCTTGACTTGACTTAAGTTCAGGATTCCATCAGATTGAGCTGCACGAAAACTCTAGAGATATAACGTCATTTTCAACGAGCAATGGCTCTTATCGCTTCACGCGATTGCCATTTGGACTAAAAATAGCGCCAAATTCCTTCCAAAGAATGATGACTATTGCATTCTCTGTACTTGAACCATCACAAGCATTCCTTTATATGGATGATTTAATAGTAATCGGTTGTTCCGAAAAACACATTCTTAATAATTTAATTAGTGTTTTTGACATGTGTAGGAAACACAACTTTAAGCTGCATCCTGAAAAATGTTCATTTTTTATGCATGAAGTCACATTTTTTATACATAAATGTACAGATAAGGGAATCTTGCCTGATGACAAAAAGTTTGATGTCATATTAAATTATCCAGTGCCACATGACTCTGACAGCGCTAGACGTTTCATTGCATTTTGTAATTTCTACAGACAATTTATCAAAAATTTTGCCGAGTATTCTAGGCACATAACAATATTGAATAAGAAGAATGGTCAATTTGAGTGGACTGATGAATGTCAAAATGCATTTGAATATCTTAAAGCTCAATTAATAAAGCCAACTTTGTTACAATATCCAGATTTTACAATTAACGCGTATGAGACTTGAATTGGATGCATTGTCAAGGATAACAATATCAGAACTAAAAAACATACAAAATAAAATCCTGAAAGTCACTACCACGTATCAAAGTAGACAGAATTCCTGCGCAGGAAAAGAAAAAAGAATTGCCAAGGCAATCTACAGAAAAAGCTTCTCAGCCCAAAGTATATGAAGTCATTAACAATGACGAAGTACGAAAAGAAGTGACCTTGCATGTAAAAAATATGATATGTTTTTTTAAACATGGTAAAAAAATTACTACAAGATATGATGTTAGCGATTTATATACCAATGGAACTATTGACTTAGGTCAATTTTTCCAAAGACTTGAATCGCAAGCCGGCATAAATAAAATCAGCCAACTCAAATTGGCACCGTGGGAGAATATCTTTGAGCACGTTTCAATTGATAATTTAAAAAATATGGGCAATAAAATATTAATTTCGTTGAGAGTAGCGCTACTCAACCCGGTGACCCAAATAGCAACAATAAAAGAACAAGTAAGAAAGCTACAGTCGAGTGTGCTCGACTGTGAGATACCCGCTACCCATTTTGAATAAAATAAATATATTTTGCGGTATTTTTCTCCAAATATACTGAAAAAATATTAAAAATATATCAACTGATATGTTTGGTATATCGATATAGTACCGCACTCAAAATATACCATAGACGGCACAAAACACCAGATTGTCAGCCAAAGCAACTCAGATCCCTAGTAAGTAGGCGTTTTAGCCATACAAAAGTATTTCTTTAATAACTTCGACAATTTCTATCTGATCGCAACCAAATTTTCAGAAATCATAAATACTATAGTAATTATTGTATATACCAAAATTCGCAACTCTAGCTTTAAAATTACGCTTGTTATTAGTTTTTTTTGATTTGCGGGGGCGGAACGTAGCTTTCTTATTCGTGTAATATATATAGTTTTATAAGCACATGGTATGGTATGTAGTCGTTATTCAATACTGTTAACATTATTCTAATTCTTTTTTGGAAGTTCGCACAGCAAACAAACATCATCTCATCAACAAAATAAAACACCCTACACCCATCATTCATCATTCATCATCAGGCCTGATCATCAGTGAGTTGTGTACATCTATATAAAACTAAAAGTATGTAAGTACGGCTTGGCCGATAATTGAAATATAATAATGTCAATAGTATAAGGTTTAACACATGCCATATTTACAATTATAGTATTATATATATAGATTTGTATTACCGTAAAATGAGTCCAATTATAAAGTCTTAACGTTATGAAGTTATTGAAAATGAATTAAATTAAGCCTTTCGGGCACCTGAGTATAGTTGTGTGTGTCATAAATTAAACAATGGAAAGGGTAAAGACCATAATGGGCTTTACAGGACGGGAGGGTATAGAAGAGGATCCATGACATCTAGGATCTTCGACTTTTAGGCTTGTTCGTATGCCAATTCAGATTTTTGAGGTTTAAGATATAGATAAACTCTGCTTACGTCTTTTAATAATGTAACCTCAGCTCCTATAGATAACAAAAACCCACCCCATTTGCCCTGAGCAACAGTCGGACCCCGTAAGCAGAGTACGTTATCATAGGCTGTGTATAATCGGTTTTTTAAAAAATAAAAAAAATGTAAAAATCGGAAAAATTTTGGAAAATGAAAAAATGTAAAAATCCGGAAAATTTTGGAAAATAAAAAAATGTAAAAATCCGGAAAATTTTGGAAAATGAAAAAATGTAAAAATCGGAAAAATTTTAAAAAATGAAAAAATGTAAAAATCGGAAAAATTTTGGAAAATAAAAAAATGTAAAAATCGGGAAAATTTTGGAAAATGAAAAAATGTAAAAATCGGGAAAATTTTGGAAAATGAAAAAATGTAAAAATCGGGAAAATTTTGAAAAATTTAAAAATCGGGAAAATTTTGGAAAATAAAAAAATGTAAAAATCGGAAAAATTTTGGAAAATAAAAAAATGTAAAAATCGGAAAAATTTTGGAAAATAAAAAAATGTAAAAATCGGGAAAATTTTGGAAAATAAAAAAATGTAAAAATCGAAAAAATTTTGGAAAATGAAAAAATGTAAAAATCGAGAAAATTTTGGAAAATTAAAAAATGTAAAAATCGGAAAAATTTTGGAAATTGATCTGAATACAAAATATAAAATGTAATACATAACTATGCAGCAGCTTCTCTGCCGGCATCGACGGCTTCACCGCGTGCTTTTCTAATTATGTACTTAGGCTAGATCATGCTTGATTTTTTCCAATAAATCATTATCAAAGTGAAAACCAAAAAGCACAGACGTGCCAGTGTCTCAATAATTTAATATTCTCGACACGTGCCTACCCGATACAAGTTGGTACAGTCATCTCCACATGGTGACCACGACGGTCATCACCACATGTCGACCGTGACAAATTGAAGTCGCAAATCTTCAACCAATCCGCCGACGCTGGGAAAACGACAGGAAAGGGAACAGGAGGAGGAACAAATTGGATGCAATTCATGCAATCTGGAAATAAAAATCAAACGCAGTGAGTAGAGTGATATGTCTGCAAAGCGGAGCGAAGTAGTAAAACGGTTGAGGGCAAGAAGAGCCCAACTGTTAAAACTACTAAATACAGATTATTTACCTTGGGATAAATCAGTCAAAGTACACGCAGAGGTTGAACATATTAAAGAACAATTGAACAACCGCAAAAACAAAACCGCGCACACATACACCTACCATGCGATAAACAATAGTGCAAAACAAACCAATAAAACCGTTCCACCTCAAAAGCAAGAATTACCAAAACGAAGGAAGACCTGTCCTGCCGACTGCGAGGGACCATTGTATTCAACCTGTGCCAGCACCGGTGCCCCTCCAACAACGTAGAAGCAGCCTGTGCAACCAGCACCGACGCCCCTCCAACAACTTTAGAAGCAGCCAGTGCAGACAGCACCGGCCCCCCTCCAACAACATCGAAGCATCCAGAACTGACAGGAGAATCGACAGCGCTGCCAAGAGCGAAACATTTTTTTTTAAAGCACTGCGTTGCATAATTTTTTTTTGAATGCACTACGATGCACATTTTTTTTATAAATATTAAAAATAATTGTAACATTGAGCGACATTAAAGTTGCCCGATTAAAGTATGGCCCGAAAATCATGCACAATTAGGCAGGAAATAAAGTAAAAAAAAAAAGCAAACGAAGCAGGCAAATAACCTGGAGAAAATTTAAAACAAATATACATATATTAAAAAAAAAAAAAAGAAAAATAGAAAACAAAAAAAAAGTAGTCCATTTGAGTGGAAATTTATATAATATACAAAATTAAAAAATTATATATATTTATATACACGTCTGAATAATTTCTTTTAAAATGAAATGGAATGGCAAAATAACGCCGTATTAATAAAAATAAAAGAAAATTTCGACAAGTCGTACAAGTGTCTAGCACAAAATAGAAATATTTCGAAAGAGACAATAAGTACCCACACAACAATACTAGTTGCATGTTTTAACCAAGCTCGTTCTCTTATACACGAAAATAAAGAAAATTTAAATTCTAGCCACTGGTCGAATGTATCAAGATTCCTTCAGATCAAAATATTCGTTAGATATAACTATACCTTCAATTTTGAATACTCCAGTGTTAGGCGAAGAAGAAACAAATACAGACTTAGAGATAATAATTGAATTTGAAATCGCGAGCGGTTCAGATAAATATATAAAAGAAGAAGATATAGGCGATCTTACGATACCAGCAGTAATTGCACTAGCCGAACTATCCGATTCGGAATCTGAGTCTATTACTGATATAAAAAATCTAAATATGGCACAAGTTGAATTCCTTAAACTAGCCTCCTTACTCATACCAGAGTTTGACGGAAGGTCTAAAAATCTTCAAAGTTTCCTTGATGCTCTCAGTTTAGTGGATTCACTAAAAGGAACACATGAAACTATTGCAGTCAGCCTAATAAAAACTAGACTCAAAGGCCATGTTCGAAATCTAATAAACAATGAACAAACCATAGTGACCATGGTCGACAAATTAAAAAGCGGTATAAAAGGCGAGTCAGCTAAAGCATTATCCGCTAAATTAATCAATCTTCAGCAAAAGCACAAGTCAGCAAGTCAATATATTCAAGAAGTTGAACAATTGACAAGGGCTTTGCAATCAGCGCATATGATTCACGGTGTACCGCAAGAATATGCCGAGGAACTTAGCCTTCAAGTTGCTGTAAAATCAATTATAGCAAACAGCACAATTGACGAAGTTAGATCTGTAATGAAATCACGAAATTTCAATACAATGAGTGAAATTACAACTGTTTACGTCGATAGTTGCACAGACGCAGTAGGACATCCAAATACGGTCCTTTACGCTGCGCAGCAGCATAGACATGGATCCAGTCGAGGGTATAACCGCGGAAACTATCGTGGAAATTACCAAAACAATGGAAATAGATACAATCATAATTATGATAATAATGGCAATAACAGAAATAGAGGCCAATATAGAGGAAACTCGAGAGGCCGTGGTAATTCAAACGGGGGCCACAACAATAATAATGGCAATAATAATAATGTGAGAATTGCATAGAATGCTTCGGGAAACGCACAACAGCCCTTGGGTACACAACAATAAACTGTAAAAAGGTTCATTCGATTAATCTTAGTGTATATATATTCGTACAATTCGCAAACGTAGCAACAGACAATAAATTAATATTTTTTATAGATACTGGTGCAGAAATTTCTTTGTTAAAAGACAATTCTGACACTTTCAATAATATAAACACTGACAACATAATAAATATTTAGGAAATCAATCAAGGATTAATTCAATCTAAAGGACTGACATCTTTAGAAATACAAACTACTAAATATATAATTCCACACAACTTCCATATTGTCGAATCAACTTTCTCTATACCGTGTGATGGAATTTTAGGAATAGATTTTATTAAAAAATATAATATAATATCCAGTTTGCTTCAAATGAAGATAGCATTTTAATTCCGAACCAAGAAATTCAACCTGGTATATATGCAGCAAAAACAGTCGTAACAACTGCAAATGCATTCGTACGTTTACTAAATACAACTAGTACCGATCAAATGATTAATATAAACAAGTTGAATTATGAACCATTAGCAAATTACGATATATCCGAAATGAATAACGAAACTATAACGAACAATGTAATGTCAAAATGAACTAAAAATTTCCCTAAACTATTTAACAAACAATTAAAAGAGCTTTGTTGTAAGCACGGTTGCCACTTTTGGTACAAATGTACCAAAACTGGTACATTTTTTATGCGTTGGTACATTGGATCACTTTTTTTCATTTTGGTACATTTTTAATATGCCTGGTCTAGTTTTTTTTCATAAAATTTTATGTTCACACATATTATTTTAACAAATGGCTCTGTTCCACCAGGCACAAATTTTGTATCAGTTAGAAATGGAACCATTACTAACACTGAAAAATATCGCATGCAGTCGATTTGCGATGTTCCGTCTCAAATTGCGAAAATATGTATGCGCCAACATAAGGTCCATCACTACGTAAACAGTTATAAATTGTGAAATACATAAAATCTTTCGAGAACTTGAATTTGAAAAATATATTGTTTAAACAGTTTTTAAAGATTATACATAGTGATGGATAGGTAAGTAAGCTAATGTCTTTTGAAACAACAAAGTATATATGTACATATATCAATTTTATAGATTCATTACAAAAAAGGCAGCTTCTGGTGCAACTGAAGCTAATGCTCCGCAAGTGACAGTAGATGATGAGCCAAAGTGAGTCTTATTAAAACATTATACACTTATGTATGTATGTATAAGTTTTCTAACATCGCATTCTTTAATAGCAACAATTCGTCCAAAACGAATCGAAAATTTCGCAGCGAGTGGCTCACCAAGTTTTCGTGGCTTAAAAACGAAGGTGGTCGTGGTTTTTGCAAGGCGTGTGAAAAATTTGTTTTCAACCACATTACCCATATTGATCGGCACAGCAAGCAGGCTCAAAAAAAATGGACCAATTCGCCCCACGGTCAAAAAAAGTTGATGATGAAGTTCAGCATGCCATTTACACATTAATGATGTTTGTCATTAATGATGTTTGCATAACTTGCCAATTTCGCTTATGGACTATCTGCCCAACTTGATGTGTGTATGTTGTCCGGATTCCAAAATAGCGAAAGAAGTAAAGTGCGGGCGAACAAAAGCATCACAAATGACAGGGCAGCTGGCGGGAAAATCATTCAAAAACATTATAAGTTCGCTAAAAAATTCAAAATTTTCCCTAATTGTTGACGAAACTACTGATGTTTCGTGCCGCAAGGCGCTTGTGTTGGTGGCAAGTCAGTTTCAAAGCGTTACGAAAACAATTACGGACAAGTTTCTTGGGTTGATAGAGCTTGACAAATGTGACGCTGAGCCAATCTATCAATCTATTAAACAATTTTTTACATCAAACGAGATCCCACTAAACAATTCAATTGGACTTGCAACCGACGGAGCAAATACTATGGCGGGAAGCCTATCTGGATTGAAAACAAAAATGAGTAAGGACACCAACTTATTTTATATGAAGTGTACTTGTCACTCACTATATTTGTGCGCAAGCTACTCTTACAAAAAATTGCCATTCCTATTTCGCGTGGAGTCCTAAGAGAGTGCTAGAGCTAAAAGAATTTCAAGACTTCTGCGACATCAAGCCCCATAAGATCTTAGGATTAGCAATGACACGGTGGCTTTCTCTTGAGAAAGTTATTTGTAGAATTGTAGAGCAGTGGGATGCACTACAGCTTTATTTTCTATTCCAATGTTCGGAAGTCAATAACATAAAGCCCAAGGAGTTAGCCAATATTATGTTAGCACCGGAAATAAAAGATAACAATCAATAATTTTTATAAGCAGAAACTAAGGTTAAAAGACGATGAACCAGTATATATAAAAAACAAGTTAGAAAACTACAGACGAGTGTACTCGACTGTGAGATACCCGCTACCCATTTTGAGTAAAAGAAATATATTTTGCGGTATTTTTCTCCAAATATACTGAAAAAATATTAAAAATTTATCAACTGATATGTTTGGTATATCGATATAGTACCGCACTCAAAATATACCATTGACGGCCCAATATACCAGATTGCCAGCCAAGGCAATAATAATAATTATTGTATATACCAAAACTTGCAACTCTAGCTTTAAAATTACGCTTGTTATTCAATTTTTTTGATTTGCGTGGGCGAAAGTGGGCTTGGCAAAAATTTGAAATAAACTTGATCTGTGTGCAAACATAACAAATGCAGTCGAAAACAAATTATAGCTCTATCTCTTATAGTCTCTGAGATCTAGGTGTTCATACGGACAGACGGACAGACACACAGACGGACAGACGGACATGGCTAGATCGTCTCGGCTGTTGACGCTGATCAAGAATATATATACTTTATAGGGTCGGAGATGCCTCGTTCTACCTGTTACATACATTTCCTGCCGGCACAAGATAGAATAGTTGAACCTTTAGTCTCAGAATACAACAGTCAACTTTTACTAGTACCAAAGAAATCAATAGATAACTAAAAGAAGAAATGGCGATTAGTAATTGACTATCGTCAAATTAATAAAAAATTACTATCAGACAAATTTCCACTTCCTAGGATCGATGATATCTTAGATCATCTAGGAAGAGCAACATATTTCTCTTGACTTGACTTAAGTTCAGGATTCCATCAGATTGAGCTGCACGAAAACTCTAGAGATATAACGTCATTTTCAACGAGCAATGGCTCTTATCGCTTCACGCGATTGCCATTTGGACTAAAAATAGCGCCAAATTCCTTCCAAAGAATGATGACTATTGCATTCTCTGTACTTGAACCATCACAAGCATTCCTTTATATGGATGATTTAATAGTAATCGGTTGTTCCGAAAAACACATTCTTAATAATTTAATTAGTGTTTTTGACATGTGTAGGAAACACAACTTTAAGCTGCATCCTGAAAAATGTTCATTTTTTATGCATGAAGTCACATTTTTTATACATAAATGTACAGATAAGGGAATCTTGCCTGATGACAAAAAGTTTGATGTCATATTAAATTATCCAGTGCCACATGACTCTGACAGCGCTAGACGTTTCATTGCATTTTGTAATTTCTACAGACAATTTATCAAAAATTTTGCCGAGTATTCTAGGCACATAACAATATTGAATAAGAAGAATGGTCAATTTGAGTGGACTGATGAATGTCAAAATGCATTTGAATATCTTAAAGCTCAATTAATAAAGCCAACTTTGTTACAATATCCAGATTTTACAATTAACGCGTATGAGACTTGAATTGGATGCATTGTCAAGGATAACAATATCAGAACTAAAAAACATACAAAATAAAATCCTGAAAGTCACTACCACGTATCAAAGTAGACAGAATTCCTGCGCAGGAAAAGAAAAAAGAATTGCCAAGGCAATCTACAGAAAAAGCTTCTCAGCCCAAAGTATATGAAGTCATTAACAATGACGAAGTACGAAAAGAAGTGACCTTGCATGTAAAAAATATGATATGTTTTTTTAAACATGGTAAAAAAATTACTACAAGATATGATGTTAGCGATTTATATACCAATGGAACTATTGACTTAGGTCAATTTTTCCAAAGACTTGAATCACAAGCCGGCATAAATAAAATCAGCCAACTCAAATTGGCACCGTGGGAGAATATCTTTGAGCACGTTTCAATTGATAATTTAAAAAATATGGGCAATAAAATATTAATTTCGTTGAGAGTAGCGCTACTCAACCCGGTGACCCAAATAGCAACAATAAAAGAACAAGTAAGAAAGCTACAGTCGAGTGTGCTCGACTGTGAGATACCCGCTACCCATTTTGAATAAAATAAATATATTTTGCGGTATTTTTCTCCAAATATACTGAAAAAATATTAAAAATATATCAACTGATATGTTTGGTATATCGATATAGTACCGCACTCAAAATATACCATAGACGGCACAAAACACCAGATTGTCAGCCAAAGCAACTCAGATCCCTAGTAAGTAGGCGTTTTAGCCATACAAAAGTATTTCTTTAATAACTTCGACAATTTCTATCTGATCGCAACCAAATTTTCAGAAATCTTAAATACTATAGTAATTATTGTATATACCAAAATTCGCAACTCTAGCTTTAAAATTACGCTTGTTATTAGTTTTTTTTGATTTGCGGGGGCGGAACGTAGCTTTCTTATTCGTGTAATATATATAGTTTTATAAGCACATGGTATGGTATGTAGTCGTTATTCAATACTGTTAACATTATTCTAATTCTTTTTTGGAAGTTCGCACAGCAAACAAACATCATCTCATCAACAAAATAAAACACCCTACACCCATCATTCATCATCAGGCCTGATCATCAGTGAGTTGTGTACATCTATATAAAACTAAAAGTATGTAAGTACGGCTTGGCCGATAATTGAAATATAATAATGTCAATAGTATAAGGTTTAACACATGCCATATTTACAATTATAGTATTATATATATAGATTTGTATTACCGTAAAATGAGTCCAATTATAAAGTCTTAACGTTATGAAGTTATTGAAAATGAATTAAATTAAGCCTTTCGGGCACCTGAGTATAGTTGTGTGTGTCATAAATTAAACAATGGAAAGGGTAAAGACCATAATGGGCTTTACAGGACGGGAGGGTATAGAAGAGGATCCATGACATCTAGGATCTTCGACTTTTAGGCTTGTTCGTATGCCAATTCAGATTTTTGAGGTTTAAGATATCGATAAACTCTGCTTACGTCTTTTAATAATGTAACCTCAGCTCCTATAGATAACAAAAACCCACCCCATTTGCCCTGAGCAACAGTCGGACCCCGTAAGCAGAGTACGTTATCATAGGCTGTGTATAATCGGTTTGTTACAAACTAAAAAATATGTAAAAATCGGAAAAATTTATGAAAATGAAAAATTGTAAAAATCCGGAAAATTTTGGAAAATAATAAAATATAAAAATCCTGAAAATTTTGGAAATTGAAAAAATGTAAAAATGGGAAAAATTTTAAAAAATGATAAAAATCGGAAAAATTTTGGAAAATAAACAATTGTAAAAATCGTAAAATTTCGGAAAATGACAAAAATGTAAAAATCGGGAAAATTTTGGAAAATGAAAAAATGTAAAAATCGGCAAAATTTTGAAAAATTTAAAAATCGGGCAAATTTTGGAAAATTAAAAAAATCTAAAAATCGGCAAAATTTTGGAAAATCAAAAATCTAAAAATCCAGAAAATAAAAAAATGTAAAAATCGGAAAAATTTTGGAAATTAAAAAAATGTAAAAATCGGGAAAATTTTGGAAAATAAAAAATTGTAAAAATCGAAAAAGTTTTGGAAATTGAAAAAATGTAATCGAGAAATTTTTGGAAAATTAAAAAATGTAAAAATCGGAAAAATTTTGGAAATTGATCTGAATACAAAATATAAAATGTAATACATAACTATGCAGCAGCTTCTCTGCCGGCATCGACGGCTTCACCGCGTGCTTTTCTAATTATGTACTTAGGCTAGATCATGCTTGATTTTTTCCAATAAATCATTATCAAAGTGAAAACCAAAAAGCACAGACGTGCCAGTGTCTCAATAATTTAATATTCTCGACACGTGCCTACCCGATACAAGTTGGTACAGTCATCTCCACATGGTGACCACGACGGTCATCACCACATGTCGACCGTGACAAATTGAAGTCGCAAATCTTCAACCAATCCGCCGACGCTGGGAAAACGACAGGAAAGGGAACAGGAGGAGGAACAAATTGGATGCAATTCATGCAATCTGGAAATAAAAATCAAACGCAGTGAGTAGAGTGATATATGTCTGCAAAGCGGAGCGAAGTAGTAAAACGGTTGAGGGCAAGAAGAGCCCAACTGTTAAAACTACTAAATACAGATTATTTACCTTGGGATAAATCAGTCAAAGTACACGCAGAGGTTGAACATATTAAAGAACAATTGAACAACCGCAAAGACAAAACCGCGCACACATACACCTACCATGCGATAAACAATAGTGCAAAACAAACCAATAAAACCGTTCCACCTCAAAAGCAAGAATTACCAAAACGAAGGAAGACCTGTCCTGCCGACTGCGAGGGACCATTGTATTCAACCTGTGCCAGCACCGGTGCCCCTCCAACAACGTAGAAGCAGCCTGTGCAACCAGCACCGACGCCCCTCCAACAACTTTAGAAGCAGCCAGTGCAGACAGCACCGGCCCCCCTCCAACAACATCGAAGCATCCAGAACTGACAGGAGAATCGACAGCGCTGCCAAGAGCGAAACATTTTTTTTTAAAGCACTGCGTTGCATAATTTTTTTTTGAATGCACTACGATGCACATTTTTTTTATAAATATTAAAAATAATTGTAACATTGAGCGACATTAAAGTTGCCCGATTAAAGTATGGCCCGAAAATCATGCACAATTAGGCAGGAAATAAAGTAAAAAAAAAAGCAAACGAAGCAGGCAAATAACCTGGAGAAAATTTAAAACAAATATACATATATTAAAAAAAAAAAAAGAAAAATAGAAAACAAAAAAAAAGTAGTCCATTTGAGTGGAAATTTATATAAAATACAAAATTAAAAAATTATATATATATATATACTCGTCTGAATAATTTCTTTTAAAATGAAATGGAATGGCAAAATAACGCCGTATTAATAAAAATAAAAGAAAATTTCGACAAGTCGTACAAGTGTCTAGCACAAAATAGAAATATTTCGAAAGAGACAATAAGTACCCACACAACAATACTAGTTGCATGTTTTAACCAAGCTCGTTCTCTTATACACGAAAATAAAGAAAATTTAAATTCTAGCCACTGGTCGAATGTATCAAGATTCCTTCAGATCAAAATATTCGTTAGATATAACTATACCTTCAATTTTGAATACTCCAGTGTTAGGCGAAGAAGAAACAAATACAGACTTAGAGACTATAATTGAATTTGAAATCGCGAGCGGTTCAGATAAATATATAAAAGAAGAAGATATAGGCGATCTTACGATACCAGCAGTAATTGCACTAGCCGAACTATCCGATTCGGAATCTGAGTCTATTACTGATATAAAAAATCTAAATATGGCACAAGTTGAATTCCTTAAACTAGCCTCCTTACTCATACCAGAGTTTGACGGAAGGTCTAAAAATCTTCAAAGTTTCCTTGATGCTCTCAGTTTAGTGGATTCACTAAAAGGAACACATGAAACTATTGCAGTCAGCCTAATAAAAACTAGACTCAAAGGCCATGTTCGAAATCTAATAAACAATGAACAAACCATAGTGACCATGGTCGACAAATTAAAAAGCGGTATAAAAGGCGAGTCAGCTAAAGCATTATTCGCTAAATTAATCAATCTTCAGCAAAAGCACAAGTCAGCAAGTCAATATATTCAAGAAGTTGAACAATTGACAAGGGCTTTGCAATCAGCGCATATGATTCACGGTGTACCGCAAGAATATGCCGAGGAACTTAGCCTTCAAGTTGCTGTAAAATCAATTATAGCAAACAGCACAATTGACGAAGTTAGATCTGTAATGAAATCACGAAATTTCAATACAATGAGTGAAATTACAACTGTTTACGTCGATAGTTGCACAGACGCAGTAGGACATCCAAATACGGTCCTTTACGCTGCGCAGCAGCATAGACATGGATCCAGTCGAGGGTATAACCGCGGAAACTATCGTGGAAATTACCAAAACAATGGAAATAGATACAATCATAATTATGATAATAATGGCAATAACAGAAATAGAGGCCAATATAGAGGAAACTCGAGAGGCCGTGGTAATTCAAACGGGGGCCACAACAATAATAATGGCAATAATAATAATGTGAGAATTGCATAGAATGCTTCGGGAAACGCACAACAGCCCTTGGGTACACAACAATAAACTGTAAAAAGGTTCATTCGATTAATCTTAGTGTATATATATTCGTACAATTCGCAAACGTAGCAACAGACAATAAATTAATATTTTTTATAGATACTGGTGCAGAAATTTCTTTGTTAAAAGACAATTCTGACACTTTCAATAATATAAACACTGACAACATAATAAATATTTAGGAAATCAATCAAGGATTAATTCAATCTAAAGGACTGACATCTTTAGAAATACAAACTACTAAATATATAATTCCACACAACTTCCATATTGTCGAATCAACTTTCTCTATACCGTGTGATGGAATTTTAGGAATAGATTTTATTAAAAAATATAATATAATATCCAGTTTGCTTCAAATGAAGATAGCATTTTAATTCCGAACCAAGAAATTCAACCTGGTATATATGCAGCAAAAACAGTCGTAACAACTGCAAATGCATTCGTACGTTTACTAAATACAACTAGTACCGATCAAATGATTAATATAAACAAGTTGAATTATGAACCATTAGCAAATTACGATATATCCGAAATGAATAACGAAACTATAACGAACAATGTAATGTCAAAATGAACTAAAAATTTCCCTAAACTATTTAACAAACAATTAAAAGAGCTTTGTTGTAAGCACGGTTGCCACTTTTGGTACAAATGTACCAAAACTGGTACATTTTTTATGCGTTGGTACATTGGATCACTTTTTTTCATTTTGGTACATTTTTAATATGCCTGGTCTAGTTTTTTTTCATAAAATTTTATGTTCACACATATTATTTTAACAAATGGCTCTGTTCCACCAGGCACAAATTTTGTATCAGTTAGAAATGGAACCATTACTAACACTGAAAAATATCGCATGCAGTCGATTTGCGATGTTCCGTCTCAAATTGCGAAAATATGTATGCGCCAACATAAGGTCCATCACTACGTAAACAGTTATAAATTGTGAAATACATAAAATCTTTCGAGAACTTGAATTTGAAAAATATATTGTTTAAACAGTTTTTAAAGATTATACATAGTGATGGATAGGTAAGTAAGCTAATGTCTTTTGAAACAACAAAGTATATATGTACATATATCAATTTTATAGATTCATTACAAAAAAGGCAGCTTCTGGTGCAACTGAAGCTAATGCTCCGCAAGTGACAGTAGATGATGAGCCAAAGTGAGTCTTATTAAAACATTATACACTTATGTATGTATGTATAAGTTTTCTAACATCGCATTCTTTAATAGCAACAATTCGTCCAAAACGAATCGAAAATTTCGCAGCGAGTGGCTCACCAAGTTTTCGTGGCTTAAAAACGAAGGTGGTCGTGGTTTTTGCAAGGCGTGTGAAAAATTTGTTTTCAACCACATTACCCATATTGATCGGCACAGCAAGCAGGCTCAAAAAAAATGGACCAATTCGCCCCACGGTCAAAAAAAGTTGATGATGAAGTTCAGCATGCCATTTACACATTAATGATGTTTGTCATTAATGATGTTTGCATAACTTGCCAATTTCGCTTATGGACTATCTGCCCAACTTGATGTGTGTATGTTGTCCGGATTCCAAAATAGCGAAAGAAGTAAAGTGCGGGCGAACAAAAGCATCACAAATGACAGGGCAGCTGGCGGGAAAATCATTCAAAAACATTATAAGTTCGCTAAAAAATTCAAAATTTTCCCTAATTGTTGACGAAACTACTGATGTTTCGTGCCGCAAGGCGCTTGTGTTGGTGGCAAGTCAGTTTCAAAGCGTTACGAAAACAATTACGGACAAGTTTCTTGGGTTGATAGAGCTTGACAAATGTGACGCTGAGCCAATCTATCAATCTATTAAACAATTTTTTACATCAAACGAGATCCCACTAAACGATTTAATTGGACTTGCAACCGACGGAGCAAATACTATGGCGGGAAGCCTATCTGGATTGAAAACAAAAATGAGTAAGGACACCAACTTATTTTATATGAAGTGTACTTGTCACTCACTATATTTGTGCGCAAGCTACTCTTACAAAAAATTGCCATCAGACGTTGAAAAGCTGTGCAGGAACATTTATTCCTATTTCGCGTGGAGTCCTAAGAGAGTGCTAGAGCTAAAAGAATTTCAAGACTTCTGCGACATCAAGCCCCATAAGATCTTAGGATTAGCAATGACACGGTGGCTTTCTCTTGAGAAAGTTATTTGTAGAATTGTAGAGCAGTGGGATGCACTACAGCTTTATTTTCTATCCCAATGTTCGGAAGTCAATAACATAAAGCCCAAGGAGTTAGCCAATATTATGTTTGCACCGGAAATAAAAGATAACAATCAATAATTTTTATAAGCAGAAACTAAGGTTAAAAGACGATGAACCAGTATATATAAAAAACAAGTTAGAAAACTACAGACGAGTGTACTCGACTGTGAGATACCCGCTACCCATTTTGAGTAAAAGAAATATATTTTGCGGTATTTTTCTCCAAATATACTGAAAAAATATTAAAAATATATCAACTGATATGTTTGGTATATCGATATAGTACCGCACTCAAAATATACCATAGACGGCCCAATATACCAGATTGCCAGCCAAGGCAATAATAATAATTATTGTATATACCAAAACTTGCAACTCTAGCTTTAAAATTACGCTTGTTATTCAATTTTTTTGATTTGCGTGGGCGAAAGTGGGCTTGGCAAAAATTTGAAATAAACTTGATCTGTGTGCAAACATAACAAATGCAGTCGAAAACAAATTATAGCTCTATCTCTTATAGTCTCTGAGATCTAGGTGTTCATACGGACAGACGGACAGACACACAGACGGACAGACGGACATGGCTAGATCGTCTCGGCTGTTGACGCTGATCAAGAATATATATACTTTATAGGGTCGGAGATGCCTCGTTCTACCTGTTACATACATTTCCTGCCGGCACAAGATAGAATAGTTGAACCTTCAGTCTCAGAATACAACAGTCAACTTTTACTAGTACCAAAGAAATCAATAAAAGAAGAAATGGCGATTAGTAATTGACTATCGTCAAATTAATAAAAAATTACTATCAGACAAATTTCCACTTCCTAGGATCGATGATATCTTAGATCATCTAGGAAGAGCAACATATTTCTCTTGACTTGACTTAAGTTCAGGATTCCATCAGATTGAGCTGCACGAAAACTCTAGAGATATAACGTCATTTTCAACGAGCAATGGCTCTTATCGCTTCACGCGATTGCCATTTGGACTAAAAATAGCGCCAAATTCCTTCCAAAGAATGATGACTATTGCATTCTCTGTACTTGAACCATCACAAGCATTCCTTTATATGGATGATTTAATAGTAATCGGTTGTTCCGAAAAACACATTCTTAATAATTTAATTAGTGTTTTTGACATGTGTAGGAAACACAACTTTAAGCTGCATCCTGAAAAATGTTCATTTTTTATGCATGAAGTCACATTTTTTATACATAAATGTACAGATAAGGGAATCTTGCCTGATGACAAAAAGTTTGATGTCATATTAAATTATCCAGTGCCACATGACTCTGACAGCGCTAGACGTTTCATTGCATTTTGTAATTTCTACAGACAATTTATCAAAAATTTTGCCGAGTATTCTAGGCACATAACAAAATTGAATAAGAAGAATGGTCAATTTGAGTGGACTGATGAATGTCAAAATGCATTTGAATATCTTAAAGCTCAATTAATAAAGCCAACTTTGTTACAATATCCAGATTTTACAATTAACGCGTATGAGACTTGAATTGGATGCATTGTCAAGGATAACAATATCAGAACTAAAAAACATACAAAATAAAATCCTGAAAGTCACTACCACGTATCAAAGTAGACAAAATTCCTGCGCAGGAAAAGAAAAAAGAATTGCCAAGGCAATCTACAGAAAAAGCTTCTCAGCCCAAAGTATATGAAGTCATTAACAATGACGAAGTACGAAAAGAAGTGACCTTGCATGTAAAAAATATGATATGTTTTTTTAAACATGGTAAAAAAATTACTACAAGATATGATGTTAGCGATTTATATACCAATGGAACTATTGACTTAGGTCAATTTTTCCAAAGACTTGAATCGCAAGCCGGCATAAATAAAATCAGCCAACTCAAATTGGCACCGTGGGAGAATATCTTTGAACACGTTTCAATTGATAATTTAAAAAATATGGGCAATAAAATATTAATTTCGTTGAGAGTAGCGCTACTCAACCCGGTGACCCAAATAGCAACAATAAAAGAACAAGTAAGAAAGCTACAGTCGAGTGTGCTCGACTGTGAGATACCCGCTACCCATTTTGAATAAAATAAATATATTTTGCGGTATTTTTCTCCAAATATACTGAAAAAATATTAAAAATATATCAACTGATATGTTTGGTATATCGATATAGTACCGCACTCAAAATATACCATAGACGGCACAAAACACCAGATTGTCAGCCAAAGCAACTCAGATCCCTAGTAAGTAGGCGTTTTAGCCATACAAAAGTATTTATTTAATAACTTCCACAATTTTTATCTGATCGCAACCAAATTTTCAGGAATCATAAATACTATACTAATTATTGTATAAACCATATAAACCATATAAACTCGCAACTCTAGCTTTAAAATTACGCTTGTTATTCGATTTTTTGATTAGCGGGGGCGGAAGTGGGCGTGGAAAAAATTTGAAACAAACTTGATCTGCGTGCAAACATAACAAATGCTGTCGAAAAAAAATTATAGCTCTATCTCTTATAGTCTCTGAGATCCAGTGTTTCATACGGACGGACGGACAGACACCCAGACACACAGACGGACAGACGGACATGGCTATATCGTCTCGGCTGTTGACGCTGATCAAGAATATATATATACTTTATAGGGTCGGAGATGCCTCCTTCTACCTGTTACATAGATTTCCTGCCGGCACAAAGTTATAATACCCTTCTACCCTATGGGTAGCGGGTATAACAAAAATGCTTACACAGTAGCAAAAGCGATTTTTGAGAATTTTATTCTAAAGTACGGTCCAATGAAGACGTTCATTACGGACTTGGGAACAGAATACAAAAATTCCATAATAAATTATTTGTGCAAGTATTTAAATATAAATAACATAACATCAACTGCACACCACCACCAGACAGTTGGAACAGTCGAAAGAAGTCACAGAACTTTTAATGAATACATACGCTCATATATATCGGTTGATAAAAATGATTGGGACGTATGGCTCCAATATTTCGTTTACTGTTTCAATACAACCCCATCTATGGCACATGACTATTGACCATATGAACTTGTTTTCGGTAAATCAAACAGTTTACTAAAACATTTTAATAGCACAGATAATATAGAACCTTTATATAATATAGATGATTATGCTAAGGAAAGCAAATATAGATTAGAAATAGCATATAAAAGAGCTAGAATTATTTTAGAAGCTAAGAGAAAAAATTAGGAATTATATGATAAAACAAGTAAGAAAGTTACAGTCGAGTGTGCTCGACTGTGAGATACCCGCTACCCAAATTTAATAAAGCCAAAATATACCGAAAATACTAAAAATACTAAAAATATACCAAATGATATGTTTGGTATATCGATATAGTACACCATTCAAAATATACCATAGACGGCACAATGTACCAGATTGTCGACCAAAGCAACTCAGACCCCTAGTAAGTAGGCGTTTTTGTCCATAACAAAGTATTTCTTTAATAACTTCCACAACTTTTATCTGATCGCAACCAAATTTTCAGGAATCATAACTACTATATTTATTGTTTATTGTATAAACCAAAATTCGCAACTCTAGCTTTAAAATTACGCTTGTTATTCGATCTTTTTGATTTGCGGGGCGGAAGTGGGCGTGGCAAAAATTTGAAACAAACTTGATCTGCGTGCAAACATAACAACTGCTGTGGAAAAAATTATAGCTCTATCTCTTATAGTCTCTGAGATCCAGTGTTTCATACGGACAGACGGACAGACAGACACTCAGACGGACAGACACACAGACGGACATGGCTAGATCGTCTCGGCTGTTGACGCTGATCAAGAATATATATACTTTATAGGGTCGGAGATGCCTCCTTCTACCCGTTACATACATTTCCTGCCGGCACAAAGTTATAATACCCTTCTACCCTATGGGTAGCGGGTATAATTATAGCTCTATCTCTTATAGTCTCTGAGATCCAGTGTTTCATACGGACAGACGGACAGACACACAGACACACAGACGGACATGGTTATATCGTCTCGGCTGTTGACGCTGATCAAGAATATATATACTTTATTGGGTCGGAGATGCCTCCTTCTACCTGTTACATACATTTCCGGCCGGCACAAAGTTATAATACCCTTCTACCCTATGGGTAGCGGGTATAAAAAGTAATAAACGTAGATATATCGGTAGGAGATAAAGTCCTACTTAAGAATGAAACTGGACATAAGTTAGATCCAACTTATTTAGGACCCTATAAAATAGAAAATATAGAAGATAATGATAATATAGTAATTTCCGGAAAAACTAGAAAAAAAACAAATAGTCCATAAAGATAGGTTAAAAATTTTTAATTCATAAAAGAAAAAAAAAAAGTAATTTTTAAGCCAATTATCCAAAAAAAAAAAAGGAAACCATTTTTTGAAGAAATTATATAAGATGTGTAAATATAAATATATACTTAAAAATAAAAACGTAAATTAATAAATTTAAGTAAAATAGCTCCACATTGTTACGCTATTTTTCAAAAGGAGGGAGATGTAGTATGTGCATATATTGGGAGAACACTGTACCGAATACAAACATTTAAACAGCAACACTTTGTTGCTTTACATAGTATGCGCACATCTCGAGGGAACACTATTCCAAAATATGAACAATTAATCAGCGACGCTTTCGTTACAGTTAACTGCAATACTTTGTCGCTTTACATTCCGACTCGAGTGCATGCACATGCAGTATATGCACATAAGACTCTCTCTCTCTCTCTCTCTCTCTCTCTCTCTTGCTAATATGCTTTGTCGCATATTCTTAGAATACATAATATAAAATGTAATACATAACTATGCAGCAGCTTCGCTGCCGGCATCGACGGCTTCACCGCGTGCTTTTCTAATTATGTACTTAGGCTAGATCATACTTTGATTTTTTCCAATAAATCATTATCAAATTGAAAACCAAAAGGCACAGACGTGCCAGTGTCTCAATAATTTAATATTCTCGACACGTGCTGACTGGGCAGGAAGTGAATCCGATAAGAAAAGTCGACAAGTTTTATATTTAAAATGTTTGAATCAAGTGTGATCTGCTGGAATACGAAAAAGCTAAATTCAGTAGCTGCTTCTTCGACTGAAGCGGAATATATGGATTTATTTGAAGCAGTAAGGGAAGCTTTATGGTTGAAGCCATTAGTGACTAGTATAAAATTTGAATTAAATAAACCAATAAAAATACTAGTAGATAATCAAGGTTGCATTAGTATTGCTAATAATCCCATATGCCACAAACGATTAAAGCACATTAATATCAAATATCATTTTACAAGAGAACAGGTTAGGTTAGGTTAGGTTAGGTAGGAGCATTAAGGTATTTCAGCCGGAGTCGGGATAACGCTGGGCATCTACAGAGAAGATGCTCGAGTGTTTCCTTAACCCCGGGCTCGTTGCATTTCCTGCACTGATCACGGTTCGTGATACCCAGCTTTACAGCATGGACAGCCGACAGACGGTGACCAGTTAAAGTGCCTAGCATTAGCCTGCAATCTTTCCTTGAAAGCTGCATGACGAATTTGGTTAAGTTTTTGCTAGTAGAGGCACACATCAGCCTTGCAGTTTTGCACGAGTTGGCATTGCGCCAGCTCGCGTCCCACTGAAGTCTAGAGCACACCTCAATTTCCCTGCCCAGAGTTCGCAGGGATATCGGAACATTGCACATGTTACCGACATCGAGCCCCACTCCCTCTTTGGCGAGAGTGTCTGCGATTTATGCCCTGGTGGCTTGGGATCCAATAGATACGCACGACCGCAGATGCGTTCAGCGACTCTATTGCTTTTCTGCTGTCCAGGACAACTTTGGACTTGACCACATCAGAGTGCATTGATCTTATTGCAGCCTGGCTGTCAACAAAGATGTTAAACCCCGAGCCAATTCGGCAGCCTTGCCAATGGCAAAAACTTCCGCCTGGAAGATGCTACAATGGTCTGGGAGTTTATGGGAATGTTTGGAGACCGGGTCTGGGCAGTATACGGCCGCTCCGACACCAACATCCATCTTCGACCCGTCGGTGAAGAGGTTGAAGGCTTCGGGAATGCATAACCCTTCCCGCCAGCAGTCCGGTTCCAAGAATATTGTTTTTATATGATCAGTACTGGTAAGGGGGATAGTATAGTCCAAGTCTCTACTGGTTTCCCTACCAATGGCGCTGTGACCATAGCCTAGCAGACCCAGAGTGCCTGTAGCGGCAATCCTTAGGGACGATTTTGCGGCTATGGATTGCGCGTATAGGTTCAACGGTTCGACACCGGCTATTACCTCGAGGGCGCTTGACGCTGTGTCCTTTCCATGATGGATAGGTACGTCCTTTTTTCCGTGGCCTGCCACCACACTAGAATACCATAGGGGAGGGTAGGGCGAACAACTAAGATGTATATCCACCGCATTAGATTAGGAGAGAGGCCCCAAGTGCAACTAAGCATCTTTTTCGCCATGTACAAGGCTCCGGTGGCCTTCTTCACCCTTTCTACCACGTTGAGCTTCCATGACAGTTTGTTGTCCAGGACCACACCTAGGTATTTTACTGATTGGCTCGGCTTTAGCATAGTGCAGCCTATTTTTGGGGGGGACCACGCAGGTACCTTATACTTCTTCGTGAAGAGGATGAGGTCCGTTTTGTCCGTGTTAATGCTGAGCTGATTCGGCCCATGCTTTGACTTCCCGTAAAGTAAGTTCCATTACGGAACTAAGGGTGGTTGGGCATTTCCCAGTTATCAAAATGCTTATGTCGTCGGCATAGGCAATTAACTTGGGGGCCCGCGTAGTGAATTTTTGAAGTAGGCTATTTATGACCAAATTCCAAAGGAGAGGCGAGAGAACCCCACCCTGGGGTGTGCCACCTCGCACTTCCTTTGTAATGGCCGCATCGCCCTACGTAGCCACCACCCGCCTGTCGCAAAGAAGGCGGTTGACCCACCTGTGGATCGCTGGAGCCGTGTTAACTGAGGTAAGGCCCTTCATAATAGCGTCAGTAGTGACGTTATTGAAGGCGCCTGAAATATCAAGAAATGCCCCCAAGGCATATTCTTTATAATGGTCTGCTTTTTCGATGGAGGCTACTAGAGCATGGAGAGCTCTCTCAATGGACTTGCCCTTAGTATACGCATGCTGATTTAGGGACAACAGATGCATAGAGTTGCTTCTGATGTGCAAATCAAGTAGCTTTTCCAATGTTTTTAGCAGGAAAGAGGTTAGGCTGATAAGCCGGAAGTCATTTGGAACCACATGACTGCATTTGCCCGCCTTGGGCAGGAAAATGACTTTCGAGGTCCTCCAAAAAGTGGGGATATGACCCCATGCGAGACACGCCGAATAAATACCCGATAGCCACGGAACAATCGTGGGCTTGCTGGCGTAAGTCCATCGAGACCGGGCGACCTGACCTTCGCAAAGGAGTCGATAGCCCAAATTATTTTATTATCTGTAATTAGACCGGCAGGGGGTCTCATAACTGGGAGACTATGAAGGAGCTGCCAGTCACTGTACTCTATTCCAATACATCCCAGTTGAGAGCAGTGCTTCAAGAGTTTCAGCACTACTCTCCGTCCACACTCCATCGCCCGACTTGAGCAGACTAGGACTGGAAGCCTGCTTGGACAGCAGCTTCCTCAGTCTGGAGGTGTCATTGATGTTGTCCAGGTCTGAGCAAAAGGTTCTCCATGAAGACCTTTTGGATGATCGGATCATCCTCTTGTAAGACTTTAGGAGAGACCTGTACTCGTCCCAGACGTATTCGTTGTCCGCCTTCTTAGTAAGTTGAAACATGCTAGTAAGCTCCTCACGAAGCGATGAGAGATCTGGGTTCCACCAGGGTGGCTTCGATCTTCTCGTCGGTCTTGAGAGCCTACAGGATTGGCGAAACGCGGAAAGTAGTCCTGCTGAGAGGACATTGACATTTGTTTCTAGGTCCTGTACCGAGTTGATGTTACCCGGCGGACCAAGAGACTTGGAAAGAAGGCTAGAGAATTTAGCCCAGTTAGTATTGCGGGGATTTCTGAATGGCTGAGGTACCCTGTTAAAAGGAATGGTAAATTGAATGTACTTATGATCCGAGAAGGAGGGTCTATCCAGGACCCTCCACTCTTTTACATTGGTACACTCAGTCGCAATCGATAGGTCCACCACATTACAAGAGGTGGGACCTACATAGGTAGATACCTCACCTCTGTTGGCTAGTCTAAGCTTATAGTTAAGGATAAAATCAAGAACTGACTCACCCCTGTCATTAATGTCGGGACTTCCCCAGACGCTATAGTGGGCGTTGGCGTCCGTTCCGATTATAAGGTGTTTTTTGGAGGAGCAGACCATGTCCACCAGCCTCCGCAGCTCGTCAGGTAGAGCCGGCATGTCTTGGGCCAAGTGGCAGGATGCCAGTAGCAAACATCCTTCACGGCTCTCCAGCACCACCATGGTTAGACCTAGATATGCCTCAACCTCCCCTGACCTCAGCGTGTGTGTGTCCTGGTCGTTGGGATGTCGTTTATTGAGGCGATCCTCGGCCTCCTTATTGATTTGAATGATCACGTGCTGCCCACCACTGGGTAAAGGTTCATCAACCTTCAACACGGACCAATCACTCGTCGGTATGGCCGGGTTCTGCTTTTTAAGCAGCTGAAGCGCCCGCTCGCCCTGCACAACTATGGGGAAAAGGACTTTCGCCTTCGGCACGGACGGAATATTATTCCTGTCCACCACGTCCAGCTTGGCCCCCTCCCACAGTCCGTCCAGTTTCGGTACGGTCGCTTGCAGCCACTGCAATGTTGGGTCGTCCTTGCATATCAGGATCTTGACACCATTCATCCAGCCGGTGCCTTCGAATGTAGGCATTGGACTGTCTGGAACATTCTCCATCTTGACAAACAGTGCGTCGACCAGCTTACTACCGCTCTGCAGACATTTTCCCGTTAGGGTCCCCTCTGTCTATGAGAGCAACGGCGAGATGCCGCCTGGCAGTTTCAGCAACCTTTGCTCTCTGTCTCGTTCTGTTCGAGTCCGTATTAGTAGAGCCAGGTGCTCGCAGCCTCTTGCTTACTGGGGCCCCTTGCTTGGGACTCTTAGCGGACCGTTGGCGCTTGCTTGCCATGGACTCCACCTTCTTGTTGGCAGGTCCGGAAGAACCGGTCTGCACTTTAGTGTCATTTGGAAGAGGGCTAATTTGGTTTTCCCGCATCTACATGCTGGCGCAGGCAAGCCTCTCCTGATCCTTGACGGACAGGTTTGCTACGCCACTAAGTCATGCGTGAATACGGGTCGCCGCCTTATTTTTGGCCTTCCCCCTCCACCGTAGAGCTTGGCACAGCGCTGTTTTGGTCGGTGTCGGTTAAGACCACAGCACCCGCGCGCACCAACCTCGAGTTTTTGGTGGCAGCGTTGTTACAACTGATTCGGCCTACTTTATAATAATATAATTTTTTTGTTTAATAATTAGTGATTGAAAAACATATAATATGTTAAATAAAGATTAATTTTTTTTTTTTTTTGATTAACCAAGGTTAACCCAGGTTTTACTGGGTTTTAATTTGTTTAAAACTATTTATAGATGAATATGGATCATTATTATTGTTCCCAGAATATACAACTGTCCGAATAAAAATATTATTGTAATACTAATTTTTTTTATTGTTTAAAGTATCTTTTGAGGAGGTGTATTGAAATATACCAATTTGGTATTTCTCATACATTTTTGATTTTTGAACAACCGTGAGCTGGTCACACAAAGTGTTTCGCTCTCTGCTTTTTATGTTTTCTTCCCTTTTGATTTTTGACATAGAACGGACAAGTTGTACAAGTGAAGAAATATAACAAGAATTAATTCAAACATAAAACAAACACTCGTGTTATTATTTAATTGAATTGAATCTTGGAAGCCTTTTTACAACAGTACCACCTTCAAAATATACCATAGACGGAATAATATACCAGATTGTCAGCCAAAGCAACTAAGACCCCGTTTTTGCCCATACAAAAGTATTTCTTTAATAACCTCCACAATTTTTATCTGAATCGCAACCAAAATTTCAGGAATCATAACTAATATGGATTATTGTACACTCCAAAATTCAAAATTCGCTGTAGCTTAAAAATTACGCTTGTTATTCGATTTTATTGACTTGTGGGGGCGGAAGTGGGCGTGCAAAAATTTGAAACAAACTTGATCTGCGTGCAAACATAACAAATACTGTCGAAAAAAAGTTATAGCTCTATCTCTTATAATCTCTGAGATCTAGGTGTTCATACGGACAGACGGACTTGGCTAGATCGTTTGGGCTGTTGACGCTGATCAAGAATATATATACTTTATAGGGTAGGAGATGCCTCGACCTACCTGTTACATACATTTCCTGCCGGCACAAAGTTATAATACCCTTCTACCCTTTGGGTAGTTGGTATAAAAATTAAATAATAACAGATTATTTAGAAACCAAAAAATCAAAACAAAAAAACTTTATTTATGGTATTTATCTTAGTATTCAAATTAAATCAAAACTAAAAACTTATGTTAATCAGACATTCAGTGTTCAAAGTAGTAATAGTATATTAAAGTAAAGTTAGTAAATAAATTGTTGTTAAGGAATTAATCCTCGTCTTCAAATAAGCTTAAATTTTCTATTGTATTATCTAACTGCGTTGAGTTCAACCATACAAGAAGTATATTTTCTAATGTTGCGAGACATAGCCGATTTCGATTGTCCGACCACACTAGTTTTAAAGGTGAAAACGCTCGCTCGTATATTTAAATTTTGTTTTGGATTAAATAATAATTCTTACTTGAGTATATAGCAAAACATAAACTTGAGCGGTATAGCAAAACATATTGTGCTTAGAGCGTAAATCTCTGGAAACACATTTGTGTAGTCGCTTGTGCAAACCTCAAAACGCGCTTCACTCTAATGGAAGACAATCAGAATTCGACATGTATATGTCGAAGAATTACAGATCTAGATATATTTAGTTTGAAAGTTAACCGACAGTATATTAGGTAACATAATGTTAAATGGACAGAGCATCATTTGATACAAGCTCGAAGAACATTGCAAGCGACTTGCTGTGCGAAGTGCCATTAAAAAGAAATCATGGAAGGAGATGAAGAGCCAATCACTCCAGTGCCTAATCAGTATTCTCCGACATCAGAAGTGGGATCGGTCTCGCCACAAAATTTATCGAACGATCAATGGCGTGTATTATTCGAAGCGCAAAACAAATCTTTTCGGGAATTAATTAAATCGATGCAGATTCCCAGAACAGCGACGCAACCCAGTAGAAAAGTAACGCTTCCAAAGTTTTGTCCCGATACTGCGAACGCAGATGCTGCTGCTTGGTGTAAAACCGTTGACATAAACATGGCAGAGAACATGTTGGAGGGTAGCGCTGTCGTCATGGCGTTAAGCAACTCTTTGGAAGGAGGAGCATCTCAGTGGCTGTCACAAATCTGTTACAGTGGAATAAAGTGGCTGGAATTCCGAGAATTATTTATCCAAAGATATGAAGGTGTAGAGACGTCAGCTGCTATATTGCTTAATATGTTCAGCAGTAAACCAAGGCCAAGCGAGTGTTTGTCTGTGTATGCCAGCAGACAAGTAACGGCTTTACTGTCAAAGTGGAAAAATGTGAGCAGCGAAGAAATGGCCGTATCGATCGTGTTAGCGCATGCTGAGCAAATAGATAAACGACTGCAGCGATTATTGTTTACAACGAACATCAAAACCCAAAGCGAACTGGAGCAACAATTGCGTGCCTATGCGTTTGCGGAAAACATCGTGGCAAGGACAGTGCCACTCTTGTGGCAAACCTGGCCATAAAATGGCAGAATGTCGAAGCAGAAAACCGGGAGACGCAAGTGAGACAAAATTCAACTCGACTCGCGGCAATGCCACACCAAAGAGGGATATGTCAACTTTAACCTGCTACAAGTGCGACCAGTTAGGTCATATTGTAACCGTACTTTTTTAATTCAGGGGCAGAGTGCTCCCTATTAAAAGAAAAATTAGCTAATAAGTTCATGGGCAAGAGAATGAATAACACTGTACTTATAAGCGGCATAGGTGAAGGTTCAGTAACATGTTCAATGCAAATTCTGTTAAGATACATATGTGAGTTTTCAATAGAGATCCTTTTTCACGTTGTCATGGACAAATATTTGAAGCACGATGAAATTTTAGGTCAGGGCTTTGGCGTAACTATAGATGCCAATAAGTTTATTTTACACAAAATTAATACTGTTAATACCCTGTCTAGCACTGTTGAGTGAAATTTTATGGACTCCATAAATAGTGATGTTAATCTAACTCAGTCTGACTGAGCCGAACTGGCAGAAATATTAAAACCGCACGCATCAACATTTATAAAGGGTATACCTAACCGACAAGTCAACACGGGTGAATTGGAGATCCGTCTGATTGGTGCCAACAAAACGGTAATGAGACGTCCGTATAGATTAAGCGTGGAAGAAAAGATATTAGTGAGAGGTAAAATACAAGAACTTCTGGCAGCAAAAGTCATACGTCCAAGCTGTTTCCCTTTCGCAAGTCCAATGCTGATGGTAAAGAAAAAGGACGGCAGTGATCGTTTATGTATCGATTATCGTGAGTTGAATGCCAATACGGTCTCCGATAAATATCCGTTACCATTAATATCGGACCAAATTGATAGACTGCGCGGTAGCAAGTATTTTACAAGTCTTGACATGGCGAGCGGCTTTTACCAAATACCAATACATCCCGAGTCAATAGAACGCACAGCATTCGTTACGACAGAAGGCCAATATGAATTTATAGCAATGCCATTTGGCTTGAAGAACGCTTCATCTGTATTTCAGCGAGCCATAATGTGTGCTTTGGGTGAAGTGCCCTATTCGTATGCAATTGTTTACATTGATGATGTCTTAATTGTTTCTAGCACAAAAGAGGAGGCCTTTAATAGACTTAAGGAGGTATTGCAAAGGTTGTCTAATGCCGGCTTCGCTTATAATATTGGTAAGTGTTCCTTCTTGCAGTCAAGTGTTGGATACTTGGGGTATAAAATTGAAAACGGCGAAATAAGACCAAACCCGCGAAAAATTCAAGCATTGGCTGCATTGCAAACCCCACAGACAGTAACGCAACTAAGACAATTTATTGGCTTATCTTCCTACTTTCGACAATTCGTTCCTCGATTTTCTGAATTAATAAAACCCTTTGTTAACGTCAAAAAACAGCAAATTCGAGTGGCGTGAGAAGCATGAACAGGTGCGCCAAGAAATAATATCTGCATTGGTTAGCGACTCAGTTCTTATCATTTATGACCCACAATACCCGGTTGAACTCCATACTGACGCTAGTGCCGACGGCTATGGAGCTATCTTAATGCATAAGATAAACGGCAAACCAAGAGTTATAGAATATTATAGCAAGTGTACTACAGAGGCTGAAACAAGACCCCACTCATATGAACTGGAGACACTGGCAGTGTACAACGCAGTGAAACATTTTCGTCATTATTTGCAGGGTCGTAAATTTGTCGTTTTCCCGGATTGTAATTCGCTCAAAGCTAGCCGCAATAAAATGGAATTAACGCCAAGGGTCCATCGCTGGTGGGCATATCTGCAGTCCATTGAGTTTGAGGTAGAATATAGAAAAGGAAACAGTATGGCACATGTAGATTTCCTTTCCACTACCAATTGATAAGAATACTAAGTCTACCACAATAACGGAAGTACGTGTATGCATGGCAGATATTACAGATAACTGGCTACTTGCTGAACAGCAGCGAGATATAAAGATTATGGACTTAATAACAAAGTTGCAAAATAACGAACTGAGACATTAAGATGCAAAGACGTACGAAATGCGGTCAGGCCTGTGGTATAGAGTAATACGGAGAAACGGACGAAGTCGATGTCTGCCGGTAATACCGCGAGCATTTAGGTGGTCTGTGATTAATCACGTACATGAGGCCATAATGCATTTGGGATGGGAGAAAACACTAGATAAGGTATATACGCAGTATTGGTTCCCAAATATGTGCGAAAATTTGTTGAGAATTGCATCACCTGCAAGCTTTCAAAGTCAACATCGGGAAAGGCCCAAATAGAACTACACCACATACCCAAAGATTCCATACCATGGCATACCGTGCACATGGACATAAGGGCATAGCGACATATCTCCGCTCGGTACAATTTTCGAGCGGAATTATGTCGTTTTTTTTTTGGCGGAGCTATGTCGTTTTCAAAACGTCACATCTCCGCGCGGAGTTATGTTGCTTTTAAAACGACATATCTCCGCTGAACAAAAAGCGACATATCTCCGCGCGGAGATATGATGTTTCAAGGCGACATATCTCCGCGCGGAGTTATGTCGCTATGAAAAGTTACATCTCCGCCGATTTATTAGCAACTCATCTTCCAATAGAATAAATTTAATGTTTTTTTAAATTAATTTCATACAGAAAGTTGAAGTTATTAATTTTTACATAAATCAGTTCAACCCACATATTATACATATGAACAATTCTCTGACAGAATTTGTGTGAACGTCATTACAGTGAAAAAAAACATAAACTATACACATTTTAAAAATAAGGAAAGGTTATTCTCATAGCTCTAGATTAGTAAGAATAACTTTCACTTATTTTAAAATTGGTTTAGTTTATGTTTTTTTCACTGTAAAAACGGTCGCACAAATTCTGTCAGAGAATTGCCCATATTACATACATTTATTTAATGTGCATTAAACTTAGTTTATTATTTTAATTTTTTAATTATATATATCAACATTACGGATAGCTTCTTTGACAACTTGTTGACACGTTGGACATTTTTGTTCACCACTGTCAGGATCGTTAGGATCATCGTTCTGTTTGTAGCGGCGACTGAAGAGGTAAAAATAAAACAACTAAAAAAATACCATTGCAATATCAGCTGTTTCAGGGACGCTTAGGAATTGCAATAACAGATGTAGCAGGGCTGCTTAGAGATTGTGAGATCAGCTGTTGCAGGGATGTTTTAGAGATTGCAATCTCAGCTGCAGCAGGGCTGTTTAGGAATTGCAAGATCAGCTGCATCAGGGATGCTTAGAAAAGCTGCAAGGTCAGCTGCATCAGAAATGATTAGGAAAGCTGTAATATCATCTGTTTTGCATTTCCTGTAACCTAGATGGAATGCACGTTAAGTGGCTCACATTCTTTTCATTCGAAACCGTCGTAGAGTGCAGACGCGCATATAATCTCGTTCCGTGGGAAAAGTTTTTTTTGTGCGAAACGACGAGTGCTTACGGGAAAAGAGCGAAAAGAGACAGCTTAATTGAAATCCCTTTGCTGGCTGCTGAACGCCGGCGAAACTATTTTTTTTCAAATTTTTTTTTTGTTGATCCCACTGGAAGTTGGCAGGCAGTTCGTTGGCGGCTCACACCAAGTACCTCAGGAGCCCTCCATGCGGAGGCGAGGAGGTTAGGATCGCCCAGAGTTCACTTCAGTAAATTGTGAGAAAACAAGATGGCCGCTTCGTTATTCTACCTAACCTAAAAGGTGGCAGAAATCCAATCTGTTCTGCCGGAAGACGAGCCGTACGCATGGGCGTAGAATTCTGAAGTTGCGAAGCCATAAGAGCCTGAGGCTGTTGAGCCGAAATCATCGTTGGAATATTTTCGAAAAGTTTATATCATTTTTCCTTATTTTTGCCAAGCTTGCGGCACTTTTCCCTTCAACTGGGGTTCTCTTAACCTCAATCTGGTCGAATAATTAAAACCAATTAAAAATGTCTATTTTTATATTATAGTTTTATTTAATTTTTATCCTTTAATTTTTAGTTTTAATTGCCCTTCAAAAGAAAAGACAAAAAAGAAAAAAAAAAAATAGTGAATGCTAAATAATCTGAAGTGTATACCTTCTTAAAAAAAAAAAAAATATGCAAGAAAAGTGAAGTGAAACGAGAAAACTGAATTGGTATGAATATAAAGAATTTTTTTTTTTTCCTTCTATTTTTTTTTGTGTGAAAATTTCCTTTAACCGATTGGCCATCAATTTATTTAAATTACCATTCTCGTACAAAGGTCAAATTTTGTGAAATACTATGGAGACAAATTCTTTTACAGCAAACCTAAGCGGAGATCGATCTTTCGCCGATGGATATGCCGTGAGTGGTTTATTTGTACATTTATATAACAATTTTCATTACTTCATATGACATCTTCTCGACTAATGGAACCAATCGAAACCGACCTAACTAGAATTTTATTTAAATAATTTATTAGAGCTGATTTCTTTTTATATATATCTAACGTAACACGCAAATTCGTAATACCCCAAAAAAAATTCATCTCATTAGCAAATCATTTTGGTTTACGGTATGATTTCATATATTTTTATTTTTTTTTATATTCTTGCTGATTTTTGGTTCCACGCTTTCACTAACTCACAAATTATAAGAATTGTTAATTAAAATAAGTTTTATTAACACACAAACACATGTATCGCTTGCCATGGTCTTGCAATTTAGAATTTTTATTAACTTTAATTTTTATCCGCCTCATTATTATAATAATCTTTGCTAATTTTAAGTATAGAATTATATATTGAATTAATTGAAATATTGTCTTACTTTCGCTCACTGATCAATACGTCCGGTCGAAAATTACCTAAACATTTCGCTTATATAACCAATCGGTTTGCTTGAAACTCCGAAACGGGAAAATCATGTTAAAAATCTTATTAATTTTAGTCAAAATTTTGTTTTCGCTAAGTATGAATTAAACTGAATCATGAAATTCTAATCTGTTTGAACTAAGCTGATGTCTACCCGGATGTAGGGTGTCCAAGGGATCACCAGAGCAATGCTCTAGCGGCCGGTGATCATAGGTAGGGTGGGCAACTCACAAGCACAATAACATCTGTGTCTTGTTAAAAATTTTTTTAGTCTTCTCTCTGTCTGTCCGCATTTCTTCTTTTCCGAATTTATTTTCTTGAATTCTTCCGATCTAGTTATCTGTTCCTTCTATTTGTCGCAAGCACGCTCAATTCTGGATTTAATAATAGTAATGTGTGGTAAGTGATAGAGTCCGTCCAAGCAAGACCTCCACCCCCAAAGCCGACGAGCAGAAGCCGGATCCTATAGCGTGCCCCGCTAGAACAGACTCTCCGATCTTTGAACCTTTAGTATCGTTACACACTACAGTTATAATTCATTATTATTATTAAAGAAAGTGGCGCCCAACGTGGGGCCTTAATGGAAAATTTTATTCATTGAGACTCACAGAGAATAAATTCAAAATCCTTTTCTATTTCTTTCAAGACTTTTTTTTATTCTACACTTGCAAAAATATTCATGGAGTTTTAATTGTCCTGGAATACAGTTGTATGGATAGTCAGTATTTTTAGCTGTCCGGACATTTGATATTCAAGCGAGTATTTCCCTAAAATTTAGAAGAGATGATGAGGTGTTGCTCAAGCTGAGGAATACAGAGGTAGCGAATAGGCTTTGGCCTAACCCTGGCCCAGTTTGAGGCACCAAGTCATTGAACTAGCCACCATTTTGAAATAGAAAACGTAATCATACTGAACTGTACGGAATATCGAAGCATTACTTGCGAGAGATGCTCGATCCAGAAAAAGTTGTTACAATTTCTATTTCTTTCTTTCTCCAGTGGCATTCTACTTCTCTCAGTCGCGACCTGGAATACGGAGCTGGCTTAGAACAGGCCACCGGCCAAGGCCGACTTAAAGAATGTAGCTGCTTCCCTTTGGGTAGATTCCAATCTTACTGGAATGTAATCCTAGAATTTTATTATTTCTGAGAAGACTGATAATTAACGATACCCTACGATGGGTGACATCCAGCAAAAAGTTCAGTTTAAGAATCTTTCAAAAAAAAATATCTTAGAAAAACATATATCTGTATGAAGTTTTGATGAGTTGGGCGTATTTTCTCTTTATCATATTATATATTTGGTGATAATTTTGATTTTTATTACAGTTTTATTTTTTTTTTCCTTGAGGTTGGGTTGCAATCGCTATAAAGTTTGGTTAAAACTGACCAGAATATTTCCGAATAGTTCTTGGTTAAAGATTGTGTTGGCCAAAGTGTACAAAATGGGGTTAGATCGTTCTCCGGAAAAAGGAGCCGAAGGAAGCTCTATTTTAGTGTGTCCGATTTGTGACGGGGAAGTTAATGCCGCGGAGGTATGTCGAGCAACATGCTCCCATGAATTTCACAAGCGGTGCATAGAAGCGCATTGGAAGAAAAGCGCGCAATGTCCGATTTGTAAAGTGGTTTGTAGGCCGAAGGCGTCACAACCAGTAGAAAGTCAGGATCGACTAACTCGAAGACAATCCAAGAATAGGAAAAACACGGATAGTGAGCAACAAGTATCCGAGGAATTGGCGTCAACCTCAGGATTCATTGGAAATGCAAATGAGAGGGGTGAGAACAATTCAAGCGCCATTTCGGCTAGTGCTATCACGCTGCTAGCTATGGAACGCAGACTGCTCAGTACTCTGTCTGAAAAGATGGCAGAGCTAGTGCAAACAGTGGTAGTGGAGAATATAACTAGAGGGCTAGGATCTCAAAACTCTAACGTAGGTAACGTTCAGAGTGAGCCATCCAATTCACAGCCATTAATGACTGGATATAATAGGGCTGCTACAGCTGAGACTGTGTCTGGTCGTGCTCCTACCTTTTTAGAGTCTCCAGTTTCACAGCGTAGCGCATCATCCGACTTATCCAATCGACCCGATAAAGTAGTGCAAATACTTAATGGTTGGAAGATTAAGTATTCAGGGAGAGGAATGTCAGTGGACAATTTTATTTATCGTGTCGAGGCTCTTACAAGAGAAACATTAGCTAGCAATTTCACTATGCAATGTAAAAACGCTAGTGTCTTATTCTTAGTTTTATTGGCGTTACCACAAAGCTCATGACGAGGTCCGTTGGGATAGTTTCTGCACGGCTTTACGGCTACAGTTCCGACAAAGCCGGGATGATGGTGACATAGAAGAGCTAGTTAGGAGCACCAAGCAAAAACCTAACGAGTCTTTTGATTCCTTTTACGATAGGATATCGGAGCTCATGGATCAGCTTGAACAGCCGTGGTCTTCTCTTAAATTAGTAAGAGTCCTTCGAAATAACCTTCGTCCGGAAATAAGGCACGAAATTCTAAATCTCGACATAGGATCTGTGACCGAGTTGAGAGAGATTTGCCGGAGGCGCGAAGCCTTTTTGTCAGATGTAAAACTCAGTCAAGGATATGGTAGAAGCACTCCGTTCAAGCGCGAAGTTTCTGAGTTCGCGACAGAGTCTAAGTTTCAAGAAGAAACTGAGTCTGAGAGCGAGAAGGAGGTAGAGGCTTTCTCGTTAGTGTGTTGGAATTGTCGTGAGGAGGGACACAGATACCAAGATTGTGTATCGGAACGGAGGGTTTTCTGTTACGGTTGCGGAGCGGCCAACACGTACAAACCAAGTTGTGCCCGGTGTTTAAAAAACCGACAACCCGGCACTCAGAAGTTTCTTCCCAAAAAGAAGACCTCGAGTGCCGGCCGGAACCAAGCAACGATGACCGACGAATAGTCGAAGAGGTTATCGTCGATCCTATTCAGGCTACAGACGAGCTATCAGGAAATGCAAGTCTTTGGCTTCATAATAAAATTAAAAATTTAAATAATATTGATATCCCGGAATTTAACAATTTACCAGACTTAGAAAAAAGAAAATCGCGGAGCGGAAAACGAATCAAATCATTCTGGTGAAGAGTGCAGGAATGCCAGTTTGGTCTGGATTATATTAACTCACGTACTACAGGATCAAGAGATCCTCGACCTTATGTACCCATTCGAGTATTGAATCGAACTGTCTTCGGTTTATTAGACTCAGGCGCCTCAATAAGTTGTTTTGGGGGCATGTTAGCGGCCGAAGTGATAAAGAACCAGAAGTATAAAACACTCAAGGGAAACGCGTCAACAGCAGATGGAAGATCCCAGCAAATAGTGGGGCATTTAGAGATCGAGGTAGAGTACAATAATGTGAAAAGAATGCTGAAAATATACGTGGTCCCTTCACTAAAGCAGGATTTATATCTAGGTATAGACTTCTGGCAGAGCTATGATCTACTGCCAAAAGTCTTAAGTATTTCTGAGTTGGAGTCTGCGGACACTAACAGAAAAAATGAAGTCGACCAGCATAAGTTATCCGAAATGGATCAATCCAAACTACTTTCTGTAATCAGTTGTTTTCCGTCTTTTGCTAAAGAAGGTCTAGGGCGAACTAATTTAGTTACACATACGATAGATGTAGGTACAGCCAAGCCTGTCAAGCAACGTCATTTCCCGGTTTCACCGGCATTAGAAGCGTCTATGTACGCGGAAATAGACAGGATGTTGCAGCTCAACGTAATTGAAGAATCTGAAAGCGCCTGGTCGTCCCCAATCGTCATGGTGACGAAGCCCGGAAAAGTAAGAATTTGCCTCGATTGCCGGAAGGTGAACAGCTTCACCGAGAAGGATGCATATCCTCTTCCGCAAATCAGCGGAATTCTTTGTCGCTTGCCCAAAGCCAAATTTATATCCAGTTTAGATCTGACAGATGCCTATTGGCAAGTCCCGTTAGATGTTGCATCTCGCGATAAAACGGGTTTCACGATTCCTGGACGACCACTTTATCAATTTAAAGTTATGCCTTTCGGGCTGTGTAACGCGACAAGTACGATGTCCCGTTTGATGGACAAAGTGGTACCAGCGCATCTCAGAAATGAGGTGTTTATTTATTTAGATGACTTATTAATAGTCTCTGCAACTTTTGAGAGACATCTAGAAGTTCTGAGGGAGTTAGCCTTACAATTGAAGCTGGCAGGATTGACAATCAATGTGGGCAAGAGCCACTTCTGCATGCGTCGGGTAAAGTACTTAGGTCACATCATTGGAGACGGTGGGATTCGTACCGATCCTGACAAGGTGAAGGCAATAACAAATTTCCCTTTGCCACGGAGTTTGCGGGAACTACGGAGCTTCATGGGTCTGTGCGGGTGGTATCGGAAGTTTGTTCCGAATTTCGCATCAGTTGCTGCTCCGTTGACAGATTTAATGACTACAAAGCGGAAGTTTAGCCTGACAGAGGAGGCCATAAGAGCTTTTGAGGCACTAAAAAAGTGTCTGAGTGAGGCACCAGTTTTGGGTAGCCCTGATTTTTCGAAACCGTTCACCATACAAAGCTCAGCGCAACTATACAGTTACCGAGCAAGAGTGTCTGGCCGCGATAGTGGCTTTGAAGGTTTTTAGGGCATATGTTGAAGGGCTGGAGTTTAAGATCATCACTGATCATGCGTCGTTGAAATGGTTGATGTCTAACCATGACTTAAATTCGAGGTTGGCCCGATGGGCTTTAGCATTGCAGAAATATCGATTTAAGATTGAGCATCGGAAAGGAACTCTCAATGTCGTTCCAGATTCACTGTCGCGAGTCAACGAGGAAGTTATCGCTGCAATAGATTTGCGGGAAGGGTTTCTGGTGGATTTAAATTCTGAACACTTCAAGTCCTTAGAGTACGTGGAACTGGTTCAGAGAGTTAGTGCGAATCAAAACAATTTTCCAGATCTAAGAACCGATAGCGGGTACCTTTATCGGAAAGCCGAACATTTGACGGGAGAGCAAATCCATGATGAATTTGCATGGAAACTCTGGATCCCTAAAGGATTAGTTCCGGAAGTGCTTTCAAGAGCGCACGATAATCCGTTGGCTTCCCATGGTGGGATGCACAAGACCATAGAGAGGGTAAGACGGTATTACTTCTGGCCTGGCCTCGTGCCCGATGTAAAGGCATACATTAATTCATGTCAGATCTGCAAATCGACGAAAGCTCCAAATCACGTGTTGCGACCGCCACTAGGTAAAGCACCGGAAAGTCAGCGGTTTTTCCAACGTCTTTTTGTAGACTTTTTAGGCCCATACCCTAGGTCTCGAAGTGGTAACATTGGCATTTTTATAGTTCTTGATCATTTCACCAAATACGTATTTCTGAAGGCAGTAAGAAAAATCGATACCAGCGTGGTGATAAAATATTTAGAAGGAGAGTTGTTTATGACTTTTGGAACTCCCGAGACTATTGTATCGGACAACGGGTCACAATTTCGTTCTCACACATTCCAGAAACTGATGCAACAATATGGTATTAGTCATACACTCACCGCTGTGCATTCGCCTCAGGCTAACGCCTCGGAGCGTGTAAACCGTTCGGTAATCTCAGCTATCCGAGCCTACATCCGGCCGGATCAGAAAGATTGGGACGAGTATTTGAATAAGATTAGTTGTGCGTTGAGATCCTCGGTGCATGATAGTATAGGTACGTCCCCATATTACATGGTGTTTGGGCAACATATGATTACCTCGGGGACAACGTACTCTCTTTTAAGGAAGTTGAACTTGTTGGACGATCGTTCATTAAAGTTCGATCGCCCGGATTCGTTTGAGATTGTACGAGAAAAGGCGTGTAAGCGTGTGCTAGAAAAGCATCAAGAAAATGAAAAGAAATACAACCTACGATCCCGAATAGTATCTTTCACGGTAGGTCAGGAAGTGTATAGGAGGAATTTTAAACAAAGTTGTTTTAAAACTGGGTACAACGCCAAATTTGGTCCATCCTTCGTATAAGCCAGAGTCCGAAGAAAAGTAGGAAATGCTTATTACGAATTAGAAGACTTACAGGGGCTATTAATCGGTACTTACCACGCTAAGGATATTCGTCAGTAATCCGTCTTCAGTCGTTATCAGTCCAGGGTACTATTGAGATTATACCCTAGCCTGATTCTTCCGGGGGGGCTTTGTAGCGGCGACTGAAGAGGTAAAAATAAAACAACTAAAAAATACCATTGCAATATCAGCTGTTTCAGGGACGCTTAGGAATTGCAATAACAGATGTAGCAGGGCTGCTTAGAGATTGTGAGATCAGCTGTTGCAGGGATGTTTTAGAGATTGCAATCTCAGCTGCAGCAGGGCTGTTTAGGAATTGCAAGATCAGCTGCATCAGGGATGCTTAGAAAAGCTGCAAGGTCAGCTGCATCAGAGATGATTAGGAAAGCTGTAATATCATCTGTTTTACATTTCCTGTAACCTAGATGGAATGCACGTTAAGTGGCTCACATTCTTTTCATTCGAAACCGTCGTAGAGTGCAGACGCGCATATAATCTCGTTCCGTGGGAAAAGTTTTTTTTGTGCGAAACGACGAGTGCTTACGGGAAAAGAGCGAAAAGAGACAGCTTAATTGAAATCCCTTTGCTGGCTGCTGAACGCCGGCGAAACTATTTTTTTTCAAATTTTTTTTTTGTTGATTCCACTGGAAGTTGGCAGGCAGTTCGTTGGCGGCTCACACCAAGTACCTCAGGAGCCCTCCATGCGGAGGCGAGGAGGTTAGGATCGCCCAGAGTTCACTTCAGTAAATTGTGAGAAAACAAGATGGCCGCTTCGTTATTCTACCTAACCTAAAAGGTGGCAGAAATCCAATCTGTTCTGCCGGAAGACGAGCCGTACGCATGGGCGTAGAATTCTGAAGTTGCGAAGCCATAAGAGCCTGAGGCTGTTGAGCCGAAATCATCGTTGGAATATTTTCGAAAAGTTTTTATCATTTTTCCTTATTTTTGCCAAGCTTGCGGCACTTTTTCCTTCAACTGGGGTTCTCTTAACCTCAATCTGGTCGAATAATTAAAACCAATTAAAAATGTCTATTTTTATATTATAGTTTTATTTAATTTTTATCCTTTAATTTTTAGTTTTAATTGCCCTTCAAAAGAAAAGACAAAAAAGAAAAAAAAAAATAGTGAATGCTAAATAATCTGAAGTGTATACCTTTTTAAAAAAAAAAAAAAAATATGCAAGAAAAGTGAAGTGAAACGAGAAAACTGAATTGGTATGAATATAAAGAATTTTTTTTTTTTCCTTCTATTTTTTTTTTGTGTGAAAATTTCCTTTAACCGATTGGCCATCAATTTATTTAAATTACCATTCTCGTACAAAGGTCAAATTTTGTGAAATACTATGGAGTCAAATTCTTTTACAGCAAACCTAAGCGGAGATCGATCTTTCGCCGATGGATATGCCGTGAGTGGTTTATTTGTACATTTATATAACAATTTTCATTACTTTATATGACATCTTCTCGACTAATGGAACCAATCGAAACCGACCTAACAAGAATTTTATTTAAATAGTTTATTAGAGCTGATTTCTTTTTATATATATCTAACGTAACACGCAAATTCGTAATACCCCAAAAAAAATTCATCTCATTAACAAATCATTTTGGTTTACGGTATGATTTCATATATTTTTATTTTTTTTATATTCTTGCTGATTTTTGGTTCCACGCTTTCACTAACTCACAAATTATAAGAATTGTTAATTTAAATAAGTTTTATTAACACACAAACACATGTATCGCTTGCCATGGTCTTGCAATTTAGAATTTTTATTAACTTTAATTTTTATCCGCCTCATTATTATAATAATCTTTGCTAATTTTAAGTATAGAATTATATATTGAATTAATTGAAATATTGTCTTACTTTCGCTCACTGATCAATACGTCCGGTCGAAAATTACCTAAACATTTCGCTTATATAACCAATCGGTTTGCTTGAAACTCCAAAACGGGAAAATCATGTTAAAAATCTTATTAATTTTAGTCAAAATTTTGTTTTCGCTAAGTATGAATTAAACTGAATCATGAAATTCTAATCTGTTTGAACTAAGCTGATGTCTACCCGGATGTAGGGTGTCCAAGGGATCACCAGAGCAATGCTCTAGCGGCCGGTGATCATAGGTAGGGTGGGCAACTCACAAGCACAATAACATCTGTGTCTTGTTAAAAATTTTTTTAGTCTTCTCTCTGTCTGTCCGCATTTCTTCTTTTCCGAATTTATTTTCTTGAATTCTTCCGATCTAGTTATCTGTTCCTTCTATTTGTCGCAAGCACGCTCAATTCTGGATTTAATAATAGTAATGTGTGGTAAGTGATAGAGTCCGTCCAAGCAAGACCTCCACCCCCAAAGCCGACGAGCAGAAGCCGGATCCTATAGCGTGCCCCGCTAGAACAGACTCTCCGATCTTTGAACCTTTAGTATCGTTACACACTACAGTTATAATTCATTATTATTATTAAAGAAAGTGGCGCCCAACGTGGGGCCTTAATGGAAAATTTTATTCATTGAGACTCACAGAGAATAAATTCAAAATCCTTTTCTATTTCTTTCAAGACTTTTTTTTATTCTACACTTGCAAAAATATTCATGGAGTTTTAATTGTCCTGGAATACAGTTGTATGGATAGTCAGTATTTTTAGCTGTCCGGACATTTGATATTCAAGCGAGTATTTCCCTAAAATTTAGAAGAGATGATGAGGTGTTGCTCAAGCTGAGGAATACAGAGGTAGCGAATAGGCTTTGGCCTAACCCTGGCCCAGTTTGAGGCACCAAGTCATTGAACTAGCCACCATTTTGAAATAGAAAACGTAATCATACTGAACTGTACGGAATATCGAAGCATTACTTGCGAGAGATGCTCGATCCAGAAAAAGTTGTTACAATTTCTATTTCTTTCTTTCTCCAGTGGCATTCTACTTCTCTCAGTCGCGACCTGGAATACGGAGCTGGCTTAGAACAGGCCACCGGCCAAGGCCGACTTAAAGAATGTAGCTGCTTCCCTTTGGGTAGATTCCAATCTTACTGGAATGTAATCCTAGAATTTTATTATTTCTGAGAAGACTGATAATTAACGATACCCTACGATGGGTGACATCCAGCAAAAAGTTCAGTTTAAGAATCTTTCAAAAAAAAAATATCTTAGAAAAACATATATCTGTATGAAGTTTTGATGAGTTTGGCGTATTTTCTCTTTATCATATTATATATTTGGTGATAATTTTGATTTTTATTACAGTTTTATTTTTTTTTCCTTGAGGTTGGGTTGCAATCGCTATAAAGTTTGGTTAAAACTGATTTAACCAGAATATTTCCGAATAGTTCTTGGTTAAAGATTGTGTTGGCCAAAGTGTACAAAATGGGGTTAGATCGTTCTCCGGAAAAAGGAGCCGAAGGATGCTCTATTTTAGTGTGTCCGATTTGTGACGGGGAAGTTAATGCCGCGGAGGTATGTCGAGCAAGCGGTGGATAGAAGCGCATTGGAAGAAAAGCGCGCAATGTCCGATTTGTAAAGTGGTTTGTAGGCCGAAGGCGTCACAACCAGTAGAAAGTCAGGATCGACTAACTCGAAGTCAATCCAAGAATAGGAAAAACACGGATAGTGAGCAACAAGTATCCGAGGAATTGGCGTCAACCTCAGGATTCATTGCAAATGCAAATGAGAGGGGTGAGAACAATTCAAGCGCCATTTCGGCTAGTGCTATCACGCTGCTAGCTATGGAACGCAGACTGCTCAGTACTCTGTCTGAAAAGATGGCAGAGCTAGTGCAAACAGTGGTAGTGGAGAATATAACTAGAGGGCTAGGATCTCAAAACTCTAACGTAGGTAACGTTCAGAGTGAGCCATCCAATTCACAGCCATTAATGACTGGATATAATAGGGCTGCTACAGCTGAGACTGTGTCTGGTCGTGCTCCTACCTTTTTAGAGTCTCCAGTTTCACAGCGTAGCGCATCATCCGACTTATCCAATCGACCCGATAAAGTAGTGCAAATACTTAATGGTTGGAAGATTAAGTATTCAGGGAGAGGAATGTCAGTGGACAATTTTATTTATCGTGTCGAGGCTCTTACAAGAGAAACATTAGCTAGCAATTTCACTATGCAATGTAAAAACGCTAGTGTCTTATTCTTAGTTTTATTGGCGTTACCACAAAGCTCATGGCGAGGTCCGTTGGGATAGTTTCTGCACGGCTTTACGGATACAGTTCCGACAAAGCCGGGATGATGGTGACATAGAAGAGCTAGTTAGGAGCACCAAGCAAAAACCTAACGAGTCTTTTGATTCCTTTTACGATAGGATATCGGAGCTCATGGATCAGCTTGAACAGCCGTGGTCTTCTCTTAAATTAGTAAGAGTCCTTCGAAATAACCTTCGTCCGGAAATAAGGCACGAAATTCTAAATCTCGACATAGGATCTGTGACCGAGTTGAGAGAGATTTGCCGGAGGCGCGAAGCCTTTTTGTCAGATGTAAAACTCAGTCAAGGATATGGTAGAAGCACTCCGTTCAAGCGCGAAGTTTCTGAGTTCGCGACAGAGTCTAAGTTTCAAGAAGAAACTGAGTCTGAGAGCGAGAAGGAGGTAGAGGCTTTCTCGTTAGTGTGTTGGAATTGTCGTGAGGAGGGACACAGATACCAAGATTGTGTATCGGAACGGAGGGTTTTCTGTTACGGTTGCGGAGCGGCCAACACGTACAAACCAAGTTGTGCCCGGTGTTTAAAAAACCGACAACCCGGCACTCAGAAGTTTCTTCCCAAAAAGAAGACCTCGAGTGCCGGCCGGAACCAAGCAACGATGACCGACGAATAGTCGAAGAGGTTATCGTCGATCCTATTCAGGCTACAGACGAGCTATCAGAAAATGCAAGTCTTTGGCTTCATAATAAAATTAAAAATTTAAATAATATTGATATCCCGGAATTTAACAATTTACCAGACTTAGAAAAAAGAAAATCGCGGAGCGGAAAACGAATCAAATCATTCTGGCGAAGAGTGCAGGAATGCCAGTTTGGTCTGGATTATATTAACTCACGTACTACAGGATCAAGAGATCCTCGACCTTATGTACCCATTCGAGTATTGAATCGAACTGTCTTCGGTTTATTAGACTCAGGCGCCTCAATAAGTTGTTTTGGGGGCATGTTAGCGGCCGAAGTGATAAAGAACCAGAAGTATAAAACACTCAAGGGAAACGCGTCAACAGCAGATGGAAGATCCCAGCAAATAGTGGGGCATTTAGAGATCGAGGTAGAGTACAATAATGTGAAAAGAATGCTGAAAATATACGTGGTCCCTTCACTAAAGCAGGATTTATATCTAGGTATAGACTTCTGGCAGAGCTATGATCTACTGCCAAAAGTCTTAAGTATTTCTGAGTTGGAGTCTGCGGACACTAACAGAAAAAATGAAGTCGACCAGCATAAGTTATCCGAAATGGATCAATCCAAACTACGTTCTGTAATCAGTTGTTTTCCGTCTTTTGCTAAAGAAGGTCTAGGGCGAACTAATTTAGTTACACATACGATAGATGTAGGTACAGCCAAGCCTGTCAAGCAACGTCATTTCCCGGTTTCACCGGCAGTAGAAGCGTCTATGTACGCGGAAATAGACAGGATGTTGCAGCTCAACGTAATTGAAGAATCTGAAAGCGCCTGGTCGTCCCCAATCGTCATGGTGACGAAGCCCGGAAAAGTAAGAATTTGCCTCGATTGCCGGAAGGTGAACAGCTTCACCGAGAAGGATGCATATCCTCTTCCGCAAATCAGCGGAATTCTTTGTCGCTTGCCCAAAGCCAAATTTATATCCAGTTTAGATCTGAAAGATGCCTATTGGCAAGTCCCGTTAGATGTTGCATCTCGCGATAAAACGGGTTTCACGATTCCTGGACGACCACTTTATCAATTTAAAGTTATGCCTTTCGGGCTGTGTAACGCGACAAGTACGATGTCCCGTTTGATGGACAAAGTGGTACCAGCGCATATCAGAAATGAGGTGTTTATTTATTTAGATGACTTATTAATAGTCTCTGCAACTTTTGAGAGACATCTAGAAGTTCTGAGGGAGTTAGCCTTACAATTGAAGCTGGCAGGATTGACAATCAATGTGGGCAAGAGCCACTTCTGCATGCGTCGGGTAAAGTACTTAGGTCACATCATTGGAGACGGTGGGATTCGTACCGATCCTGACAAGGTGAAGGCAATAACAAATTTCCCTTTGCCACGGAGTTTGCGGGGACTACGGAGCTTCATGGGTCTGTGCGGGTGGTATCGGAAGTTTGTTCCGAATTTCGCATCAGTTGCTGCTCCGTTGACAGATTTAATGACTACAAAGCGGAAGTTTAGCCTGACAGAGGAGGCCATAAGAGCTTTTGAGGCACTAAAAAAGTGTCTGAGTGAGGCACCAGTTTTGGGTTGCCCTGATTTTTCGAAACCGTTCACCATACAAAGCTCAGCGCAACTATACAGTTACCGAGCAAGAGTGTCTGGCCGCGATAGTGGCTTTGAAGGTTTTTAGGGCATATGTTGAAGGGCTGGAGTTTAAGATCATCACTGATCATGCGTCGTTGAAATGGTTGATGTCTAACCATGACTTAAATTCGAGGTTGGCCCGATGGGCTTTAGCATTGCAGAAATATCGATTTAAGATTGAGCATCGGAAAGGAACTCTCAATGTCGTTCCAGATTCACTGTCGCGAGTCAACGAGGAAGTTATCGCTGCAATAGATTTGCGGGAAGGGTTTCTGGTGGATTTAAATTCTGAACACTTCAAGTCCTTAGAGTACGTGGAACTGGTTCAGAGAGTTAGTGCGAATCAAAACAATTTTCCAGATCTAAGAACCGATAGCGGGTACCTTTATCGGAAAGCCGAACATTTGACGGGAGAGCAAATCCATGATGAATTTGCATGGAAACTCTGGATCCCTAAAGGATTAGTTCCGGAAGTGCTTTCAAGAGCGTACGATAATCCGTTGGCTTCCCATGGTGGGATGCACAAGACCATAGAGAGGGTAAGACGGTATTACTTCTGGCCGGGCCTCGTGCCCGATGTAAAGGCATACATTAATTCATGTCAGATCTGCAAATCGACGAAAGCTCCAAATCACGTGTTGCGACCGCCACTAGGTAAAGCACCGGAAAGTCAGCGGTTTTTCCAACGTCTTTTTGTAGACTTTTTAGGCCCATACCCTAGGTCTCGAAGTGGTAACATTGGCATTTTTATAGTTCTTGATCATTTCACCAAATACGTATTTCTGAAGGCAGTAAGAAAAATCGATACCAGCGTGGTGATAAAATATTTAGAAGGAGAGTTGTTTATGACTTTTGGAACTCCCGAGACTATTGTATCGGACAACGGGTCACAATTTCGTTCTCACACATTCCAGAAACTGATGCAACAATATGGTATTAGTCATACACTCACCGCTGTGCATTCGCCTCAGGCTAACGCCTCGGAGCGTGTAAACCGTTCGGTAATCTCAGCTATCCGAGCCTACATCCGGCCGGATCAGAAAGATTGGGACGAGTATTTGAATAAGATTAGTTGTGCGTTGAGATCCTCGGTGCATGATAGTATAGGTACGTCCCCATATTACATGGTGTTTGGGCAACATATGATTACCTCGGGGACAACGTACTCTCTTTTAAGGAAGTTGAACTTGTTGGACGATCGTTCATTAAAGTTCGATCGCCCGGATTCGTTTGAGATTGTACGAGAAAAGGCGTGTAAGCGTGTGCTAGAAAAGCATCAAGAAAATGAAAAGAAATACAACCTACGATCCCGAATAGTATCTTTCACGGTAGGTCAGGAAGTGTATAGGAGGAATTTTAAACAAAGTTGTTTTAAAACTGGGTACAACGCCAAATTTGGTCCATCCTTCGTAAAAGCCAGAGTCCGAAGAAAAGTAGGAAATGCTTATTACGAATTAGAAGACTTACAGGGGCTATTAATCGGTACTTACCACGCTAAGGATATTCGTCAGTAATCCGTCTTCAGTCGTTATCAGTCCAGGGTACTATTGAGATTATACCCTAGCCTGATTCTTCCGGGGGGGCTTTGTAGCGGCGACTGAAGAGGTAAAAATAAAACAACTAAAAAATACCATTGCAATATCAGCTGTTTCAGGGACGCTTAGGAATTGCAATAACAGATGTAGCAGGGCTGCTTAGAGATTGTGAGATCAGCTGTTGCAGGGATGTTTTAGAGATTGCAATCTCAGCTGCAGCAGGGCTGTTTAGGAATTGCAAGATCAGCTGCATCAGGGATGCTTAGAAAAGCTGCAAGGTCAGCTGCATCAGAGATGATTAGGAAAGCTGTAATATCATCTGTTTTACATTTCCTGTAACCTAGATGGAATGCACGTTAAGTGGCTCACATTCTTTTCATTCGAAACCGTCGTAGAGTGCAGACGCGCATATAATCTCGTTCGAAAAGTTTTTTTTGTGCGAAACGACGAGTGCTTACGGGAAAAGAGCGAAAAGAGACAGCTTAATTGAAATCCCTTTGCTGGCTGCTGAACGCCGGCGAAACTATTTTTTTTCAAATTTTTTTTTTGTTGATCCCACTGGAAGTTGGCAGGCAGTTCGTTGGCGGCTCACACCAAGTACCTCAGGAGCCCTCCATGCGGAGGCGAGGAGGTTAGGATCGCCCAGAGTTCACTTCAGTAAATTGTGAGAAAACAAGATGGCCGCTTCGTTATTCTACCTAACCTAAAAGGTGGCAGAAATCCAATCTGTTCTGCCGGAAGACGAGCCGTACGCATGGGCGTAGAATTCTGAAGTTGCGAAGCCATAAGAGCCTGAGGCTGTTGAGCCGAAATCATCGTTGGAATATTTTCGAAAAGTTTATATCATTTTTCCTTATTTTTGCCAAGCTTGCGGCACTTTTTCCTTCAACTGGGGTTCTCTTAACCTCAATCTGGTCGAATAATTAAAACCAATTAAAAATGTCTATTTTTATATTATAGTTTTATTTAATTTTTATCCTTTAATTTTTAGTTTTAATTGCCCTTCAAAAGAAAAGACAAAAAAGAAAAAAAAAAATAGTGAATGCTAAATAATCTGAAGTGTATACCTTTTTAAAAAAAAAAAAAATATGCAAGAAAAGTGAAGTGAAACGAGAAAACTGAATTGGTATGAATATAAAGAATTTTTTTTTTTTCCTTCTATTTTTTTTTGTGTGAAAATTTCCTTTAACCGATTGGCCATCACTTTATTTAAATTACCATTCTCGTACAAAGGTCAAATTTTGTGAAATACTATGGAGACAAATTCTTTTACAGCAAACCTAAGCGGAGATCGATCTTTCGCCGATGGATATGCCGTGAGTGGTTTATTTGTACATTTATATAACAATTTTCATTACTTTATATGACATCTTCTCGACTAATGGAACCAATCGAAACCGACCTAACAAGAATTTTATTTAAATAATTTATTAGAGCTGATTTCTTTTTATATATATCTAACGTAACACGCAAATTCGTAATACCCCAAAAAAAATTCATCTCATTAACAAATCATTTTGGTTTACGGTATGATTTCATATATTTTTATTTATTTTTTTATATTCTTGCTGATTTTTGGTTCCACGCTTTCACTAACTCACAAATTATAAGAATTGTTAATTTAAATAAGTTTTATTAACACACAAACACATGTATCGCTTGCCATGGTCTTGCAATTTAGAATTTTTATTAACTTTAATTTTTATCCGCCTCATTATTATAATAATCTTTGCTAATTTTAAGTATAGAATTATATATTGAATTAATTGAAATATTGTCTTACTTTCGCTCACTGATCAATACGTCCGGTCGAAAATTACCTAAACATTTCGCTTATATAACCAATCGGTTTGCTTGAAACTCCAAAACGGGAAAATCATGTTAAAAATCTTATTAATTTTAGTCAAAATTTTGTTTTCGCTAAGTATGAATTAAACTGAATCATGAAATTCTAATCTGTTTGAACTAAGCTGATGTCTACCCGGATGTAGGGTGTCCAAGGGATCACCAGAGCAATGCTCTAGCGGCCGGTGATCATAGGTAGGGTGGGCAACTCACAAGCACAATAACATCTGTGTCTTGTTAAAAATTTTTTTAGTCTTCTCTCTGTCTGTCCGCATTTCTTCTTTTCCGAATTTATTTTCTTGAATTCTTCCGATCTAGTTATCTGTTCCTTCTATTTGTCGCAAGCACGCTCAATTCTGGATTTAATAATAGTAATGTGTGGTAAGTGATAGAGTCCGTCCAAGCAAGACCTCCACCCCCAAAGCCGACAAGCAGAAGCCGGATCCTATAGCGTGCCCCGCTAGAACAGACTCTCCGATCTTTGAACCTTTAGTATCGTTACACACTACAGTTATAATTCATTATTATTATTAAAGAAAGTGGCGCCCAACGTGGGGCCTTAATGGAAAATTTTATTCATTGAGACTCACAGAGAATAAATTCAAAATCCTTTTCTATTTCTTTCAAGACTTTTTTTTATTCTACACTTGCAAAAATATTCATGGAGTTTTAATTGTCCTGGAATACAGTTGTATGGATAGTCAGTATTTTTAGCTGTCCGGACATTTGATATTCAAGCGAGTATTTCCCTAAAATTTAGAAGAGATGATGAGGTGTTGCTCAAGCTGAGGAATACAGAGGTAGCGAATAGGCTTTGGCCTAACCCTGGCCCAGTTTGAGGCACCAAGTCATTGAACTAGCCACCATTTTGAAATAGAAAACGTAATCATACTGAACTGTACGGAATATCGAAGCATTACTTGCGAGAGATGCTCGATCCAGAAAAAGTTGTTACAATTTCTATTTCTTTCTTTCTCCAGTGGCATTCTACTTCTCTCAGTCGCGACCTGGAATACGGAGCTGGCTTAGAACAGGCCACCGGCCAAGGCCGACTTAAAGAATGTAGCTGCTTCCCTTTGGGTAGATTCCAATCTTACTGGAATGTAATCCTAGAATTTTATTATTTCTGAGAAGACTGATAATTAACGATACCCTTCGATGGGTGACATCCAGCAAAAAGTTCAGTTTAAGAATCTTTCAAAAAAAAAATATCTTAGAAAAACATATATCTGTATGAAGTTTTGATGAGTTTGGCGTATTTTCTCTTTATCATATTATATATTTGGTGATAATTTTGATTTTTATTACAGTTTTATTTTTTTTTCCTTGAGGTTGGGTTGCAATCGCTATAAAGTTTGGTTAAAACTGATTTAACCAGAATATTTCCGAATAGTTCTTGGTTAAAGATTGTGTTGGCCAAAGTGTACAAAATGGGGTTAGATCGTTCTCCGGAAAAAGGAGCCGAAGGAAGCTCTATTTTAGTGTGTCCGATTTGTGACGGGGAAGTTAATGCCGCGGAGGTATGTCGAGCAACATGCTCCCATGAATTTCACAAGCGGTGCATAGAAGCGCATTGGAAGAAAAGCGCGCAATGTCCGATTTGTAAAGTGGTTTGTAGGCCGAAGGCGTCACAACCAGTAGAAAGTCAGGATCGACTAACTCGAAGTCAATCCAAGAATAGGAAAAACACGGATAGTGAGCAACAAGTATCCGAGGAATTGGCGTCAACCTCAGGATTCATTGGAAATGCAAATGAGAGGGGTGAGAACAATTCAAGCGCCATTTCGGCTAGTGCTATCACGCTGCTAGCTATGGAACGCAGACTGCTCAGTACTCTGTCTGAAAAGATGGCAGAGCTAGTGCACACAGTGGTAGTGGAGAATATAACTAGAGGGCTAGGATCTCAAAACTCTAACGTAGGTAACGTTCAGAGTGAGCCATCCAATTCACAGCCATTAATGACTGGATATAATAGGGCTGCTACAGCTGAGACCGTGTCTGGTCGTGCTCCTACCTTTTTAGAGTCTCCAGTTTCACAGCGTAGCGCATCATCCGACTTATCCAATCGACCCGATAAAGTAGTGCAAATACTTAATGGTTGGAAGATTAAGTATTCAGGGAGAGGAATGTCAGTGGACAATTTTATTTATCGTGTCGAGGCTCTTACAAGAGAAACATTAGCTAGCAATTTCACTATGCAATGTAAAAACGCTAGTGTCTTATTCTTAGTTTTATTGGCGTTACCACAAAGCTCATGGCGAGGTCCGTTGGGATAGTTTCTGCACGGCTTTACGGCTACAGTTCCGACAAAGCCGGGATGATGGTGACATAGAAGAGCTAGTTAGGAGCACCAAGCAAAAACCTAACGAGTCTTTTGATTCCTTTTACGATAGGATATCGGAGCTCATGGATCAGCTTGAACAGCCGTGGTCTTCTCTTAAATTAGTAAGAGTCCTTCGAAATAACCTTCGTCTGGAAATAAGGCACGAAATTCTAAATCTCGACATAGGATCTGTGACCGAGTTGAGAGAGATTTGCCGGAGGCGCGAAGCCTTTTTGTCAGATGTAAAACTCAGTCAAGGATATGGTAGAAGCACTCCGTTCAAGCGCGAAGTTTCTGAGTTCGCGACAGAGTCTAAGTTTCAAGAAGAAACTGAGTCTGAGAGCGAGAAGGAGGTAGAGGCTTTCTCGTTAGTGTGTTGGAATTGTCGTGAGGAGGGACACAGATATCAAGATTGTGTATCGGAACGGAGGGTTTTCTGTTACGGTTGCGGAGCGGCCAACACGTACAAACCAAGTTGTGCCCGGTGTTTAAAAAACCGACAACCCGGCACTCAGAAGTTTCTTCCCAAAAAGAAGACCTCGAGTGCCGGCCGGAACCAAGCAACGATGACCGACGAATAGTCGAAGAGGTTATCGTCGATCCTATTCAGGCTACAGACGAGCTATCAGGAAATGCAAGTCTTTGGCTTCATAATAAAATTAAAAATTTAAATAATATTGATATCCCGGAATTTAACAATTTACCAGACTTAGAAAAAAGAAAATCGCGGAGCGGAAAACGAATCAAATCATTCTGGCGAAGAGTGCAGGAATGCCAGTTTGGTCTGGATTATATTAACTCTCGTACTACAGGATCAAGAGATCCTCGACCTTATGTACCCATTCGAGTATTGAATCGAACTGTCTTCGGTTTATTAGACTCAGGCGCCTCAATAAGTTGTTTTGGGGGCATGTTAGCGGCCGAAGTGATAAAGAACCAGAAGTATAAAACACTCAAGGGAAACGCGTCAACAGCAGATGGAAGATCCCAGCAAATAGTGGGGCATTTAGAGATCGAGGTAGAGTACAATAATGTGAAAAGAATGCTGAAAATATACGTGGTCCCTTCACTAAAGCAGGATTTATATCTAGGTATAGACTTCTGGCAGAGCTATGATCTACTGCCAAAAGTCTTAAGTATTTCTGAGTTGGAGTCTGCGGACACTAACAGAAAAAATGAAGTCGACCAGCATAAGTTATCCGAAATGGATCAATCCAAACTACGTTCTGTAATCAGTTGTTTTCCGTCTTTTGCTAAAGAAGGTCTAGGGCGAACTAATTTAGTTACACATACGATAGATGTAGGTACAGCCAAGCCTGTCAAGCAACGTCATTTCCCGGTTTCACCGGCAGTAGAAGCGTCTATGTACGCGGAAATAGACAGGATGTTGCAGCTCAACGTAATTGAAGAATCTGAAAGCGCCTGGTCGTCCCCAATCGTCATGGTGACGAAGCCCGGAAAAGTAAGAATTTGCCTCGATTGCCGGAAGGTGAACAGCTTCACCGAGAAGGATGCATATCCTCTTCCGCAAATCAGCGGAATTCTTTGTCGCTTGCCCAAAGCCAAATTTATATCCAGTTTAGATCTGAAAGATGCCTATTGGCAAGTCCCGTTAGATGTTGCATCTCGCGATAAAACGGGTTTCACGATTCCTGGACGACCACTTTATCAATTTAAAGTTATGCCTTTCGGGCTGTGTAACGCGACAAGTACGATGTCCCGTTTGATGGACAAAGTGGTACCAGCGCATCTCAGAAATGAGGTGTTTATTTATTTAGATGACTTATTAATAGTCTCTGCAACTTTTGAGAGACATCTAGAAGTTCTGAGGGAGTTAGCCTTACAATTGAAGCTGGCAGGATTGACAATCAATGTGGGCAAGAGCCACTTCTGCATGCGTCGGGTAAAGTACTTAGGTCACATCATTGGAGACGGTGGGATTCGTACCGATCCTGACAAGGTGAAGGCAATAACAAATTTCCCTTTGCCACGGAGTTTGCGGGAGCTTCATGGGTCTGTGCGGGTGGTATCGGAAGTTTGTTCCGAATTTCGCATCAGTTGCTGCTCCGTTGACAGATTTAATGACTACAAAGCGGAAGTTTAGCCTGACAGAGGAGGCCATAAGAGCTTTTGAGGCACTAAAAAAGTGTCTGAGTGAGGCACCAGTTTTGGGTAGCCCTGATTTTTCGAAACCGTTCACCATACAAAGCTCAGCGCAACTATACAGTTACCGAGCAAGAGTGTCTGGCCGCGATAGTGGCTTTGAAGGTTTTTAGGGCATATGTTGAAGGGCTGGAGTTTAAGATCATCACTGATCATGCGTCGTTGAAATGGTTGATGTCTAACCATGACTTAAATTCGAGGTTGGCCCGATGGGCTTTAGCATTGCAGAAATATCGATTTAAGATTGAGCATCGGAAAGGAACTCTCAATGTCGTTCCAGATTCACTGTCGCGAGTCAACGAGGAAGTTATCGCTGCAATAGATTTGCGGGAAGGGTTTCTGGTGGATTTAAATTCTGAACACTTCAAGTCCTTAGAGTACGTGGAACTGGTTCAGAGAGTTAGTGCGAATCAAAACAATTTTCCAGATCTAAGAACCGATAGCGGGTACCTTTATCGGAAAGCCGAACATTTGACGGGAGAGCAAATCCATGATGAATTTGCATGGAAACCCTGGATCCCTAAAGGATTAGTTCCGGAAGTGCTTTCAAGAGCGCACGATAATCCGTTGGCTTCCCATGGTGGGATGCACAAGACCATAGAGAGGATAAGACGGTATTACTTCTGGCCTGGCCTCGTGCCCGATGTAAAGGCATACATTAATTCATGTCAGATCTGCAAATCGACGAAAGCTCCAAATCACGTGTTGCGACCGCCACTAGGTAAAGCACCGGAAAGTCAGCGGTTTTTCCAACGTCTTTTTGTAGACTTTTTAGGCCCATACCCTAGGTCTCGAAGTGGTAACATTGGCATTTTTATAGTTCTTGATCATTTCACCAAATACGTATTTCTGAAGGCAGTAAGAAAAATCGATACCAGCGTGGTGATAAAATATTTAGAAGGAGAGTTGTTTATGACTTTTTCAATTTCGTTCTCACACATTCCAGAAACTGATGCAACAATATGGTATTAGTCATACACTCACCGCTGTGCATTCGCCTCAGGCTAACGCCTCGGAGCGTGTAAACCGTTCGGTAATCTCAGCTATCCGAGCCTACATCCGGCCGGATCAGAAAGATTGGGACGAGTATTTGAATAAGATTAGTTGTGCGTTGAGATCCTCGGTGCATGATAGTATAGGTACGTCCCCATATTACATGGTGTTTGGGCAACATATGATTACCTCGGGGACAACGTACTCTCTTTTAAGGAAGTTGAACTTGTTGGACGATCGTTCATTAAAGTTCGATCGCCCGGATTCGTTTGAGATTGTACGAGAAAAGGCGTGTAAGCGTGTGCTAGAAAAGCATCAAGAAAATTAAAAGAAATACAACCTACGATCCCGAATAGTATCTTTCACGGTAGGTCAGGAAGTGTATAGGAGGAATTTTAAACAAAGTTGTTTTAAAACTGGGTACAACGCCAAATTTGGTCCATCCTTCGTATAAGCCAGAGTCCGAAGAAAAGTAGGAAATGCTTATTACGAATTAGAAGACTTACATGGGCTATTAATCGGTACTTACCACGCTAAGGATATTCGTCAGTAATCCGTCTTCAGTCGTTATCAGTCCAGGGTACTATTGAGATTATACCCTAGCCTGATTCTTCCGGGGGGGCTTTGTAGCGGCGACTGAAGAGGTAAAAATAAAACAACTAAAAAATACCATTGCAATATCAGCTGTTTCAGGGACGCTTAGGAATTGCAATAACAGATGTAGCAGGGCTGCTTAGAGATTGTGAGATCAGCTGTTGCAGGGATGTTTTAGAGATTGCAATCTCAGCTGCAGCAGGGCTGTTTAGGAATTGCAAGATCAGCTGCATCAGGGATGCTTAGAAAAGCTGCAAGGTCAGCTGCATCAGAGATGATTAGGAAAGCTGTAATATCATCTGTTTTACATTTCCTGTAACCTAGATGGAATGCACGTTAAGTGGCTCACATTCTTTTCATTCGAAACCGTCGTAGAGTGCAGACGCGCATATAATCTCGTTCGAAAAGTTTTTTTTGTGCGAAACGACGAGTGCTTACGGGAAAAGAGCGAAAAGAGACAGCTTAATTGAAATCCCTTTGCTGGCTGCTGAACGCCGGCGAAACTATTTTTTTTCAAATTTTTTTTTTGTTGATCCCACTGGAAGTTGGCAGGCAGTTCGTTGGCGGCTCACACCAAGTACCTCAGGAGCCCTCCATGCGGAGGCGAGGAGGTTAGGATCGCCCAGAGTTCACTTCAGTAAATTGTGAGAAAACAAGATGGCCGCTTCGTTATTCTACCTAACCTAAAAGGTGGCAGAAATCCAATCTGTTCTGCCGGAAGACGAGCCGTACGCATGGGCGTAGAATTCTGAAGTTGCGAAGCCATAAGAGCCTGAGGCTGTTGAGCCGAAATCATCGTTGGAATATTTTCGAAAAGTTTATATCATTTTTCCTTATTTTTGCCAAGCTTGCGGCACTTTTTCCTTCAACTGGGGTTCTCTTAACCTCAATCTGGTCGAATAATTAAAACCAATTAAAAATGTCTATTTTTATATTATAGTTTTATTTAATTTTTATCCTTTAATTTTTAGTTTTAATTGCCCTTCAAAAGAAAAGACAAAAAAGAAAAAAAAAAATAGTGAATGCTAAATAATCTGAAGTGTATACCTTTAAAAAAAAAAAAAAAAATATGCAAGAAAAGTGAAGTGAAACGAGAAAACTGAATTGGTATGAATATAAAGAATTTTTTTTTTTTCCTTCTATTTTTTTTTTGTGTGAAAATTTCCTTTAACCGATTGGCCATCAATTTATTTAAATTACCATTCTCGTACAAAGGTCAAATTTTGTGAAATACTATGGAGACAAATTCTTTTACAGCAAACCTAAGCGGAGATCGATCTTTCGCCGATGGATATGCCGTGAGTGGTTTATTTGTACATTTATATAACAATTTTCATTACTTTATATGACATCTTCTCGACTAATGGAACCAATCGAAACCGACCTAACAAGAATTTTATTTAAATAATTTATTAGAGCTGATTTCTTTTTATATATATCTAACGTTACACGCAAATTCGTAATACCCCAAAAAAAATTCATCTCATTAACAAATCATTTTGGTTTACGGTATGATTTCATATATTTTTATTTTTTTTATATTCTTGCTGATTTTTGGTTCCACGCTTTCACTAACTCACAAATTATAAGAATTGTTAATTTAAATAAGTTTTATTAACACACAAACACATGTATCGCTTGCCATGGTCTTGCAATTTAGAATTTTTATTAACTTTAATTTTTATCCGCCTCATTATTCTTTGCTAATTTTAAGTATAGAATTATATATTGAATTAATTGAAATATTGTCTTACTTTCGCTCACTGATCAATACGTCCGGTCGAAAATTACCTAAACATTTCGCTTATATAACCAATCGGTTTGCTTGAAACTCCAAAACGGGAAAATCATGTTAAAAATCTTATTAATTTTAGTCAAAATTTTGTTTTCGCTAAGTATGAATTAAACTGAATCATGAAATTCTAATCTGTTTGAACTAAGCTGATGTCTACCCGGATGTAGGGTGTCCAAGGGATCACCAGAGCAATGCTCTAGCGGCCGGTGATCATAGGTAGGGTGGGCAACTCACAAGCACAATAACATCTGTGTCTTGTTAAAAATTTTTTTAGTCTTCTCTCTGTCTGTCCGCATTTCTTCTTTTCCGAATTTATTTTCTTGAATTCTTCCGATCTAGTTATCTGTTCCTTCTATTTGTCGCAAGCACGCTCAATTCTGGATTTAATAATAGTAATGTGTGGTAAGTGATAGAGTCCGTCCAAGCAAGACCTCCACCCCCAAAGCCGACGAGCAGAAGCCGGATCCTATAGCGTGTCCCGCTAGAACAGACTCTCCGATCTTTGAACCTTTAGTATCGTTACACACTACAGTTATAATTCATTATTATTATTAAAGAAAGTGGCGCCCAACGTGGGGCCTTAATGGAAAATTTTATTCATTGAGACTCACAGAGAATAAATTCAAAATCCTTTTCTATTTCTTTCAAGACTTTTTTTTATTCTACACTTGCAAAAATATTCATGGAGTTTTAATTGTCCTGGAATACAGTTGTATGGATAGTCAGTATTTTTAGCTGTCCGGACATTTGATATTCAAGCGAGTATTTCCCTAAAATTTAGAAGAGATGATGAGGTGTTGCTCAAGCTGAGGAATACAGAAGTAGCGAATAGGCTTTGGCCTAACCCTGGCCCAGTTTGAGGCACCAAGTCATTGAACTAGCCACCATTTTGAAATAGAAAACGTAATCATACTGAACTGTACGGAATATCGAAGCATTACTTGCGAGAGATGCTCGATCCAGAAAAAGTTGTTACAATTTCTATTTCTTTCTTTCTCCAGTGGCATTCTACTTCTCTCAGTCGCGACCTGGAATACGGAGCTGGCTTAGAACAGGCCACCGGCCAAGGCCGACTTAAAGAATGTAGCTGCTTCCCTTTGGGTAGATTCCAATCTTACTGGAATGTAATCCTAGAATTTTATTATTTCTGAGAAGACTGATAATTAACGATACCCTACGATGGGTGACATCCAGCAAAAAGTTCAGTTTAAGAATCTTTCAAAAAAAAATATCTTAGAAAAACATATATCTGTATGAAGTTTTGATGAGTTTGGCGTATTTTCTCTTTATCATATTATATATTTGGTGATAATTTTGATTTTTATTACAGTTTTATTTTTTTTTCCTTGAGGTTGGGTTGCAATCGCTATAAAGTTTGGTTAAAACTGATTTAACCAGAATATTTCCGAATAGTTCTTGGTTAAAGATTGTGTTGGCCAAAGTGTACAAAATGGGGTTAGATCGTTCTCCGGAAAAAGGAGCCGAAGGAAGCTCTATTTTAGTGTGTCCGATTTGTGACGGGGAAGTTAATGCCGCGGAGGTATGTTGAGCAACATGCTCCCATGAATTTCACAAGCGGTGCATAGAAGCGCATTGGAAGAAAAGCGCGCAATGTCCGATTTGTAAAGTGGTTTGTAGGCCGAAGGCGTCACAACCAGTAGAAAGTCAGGATCGACTAACTCGAAGTCAATCCAAGAATAGGAAAAACACGGATAGTGAGCAACAAGTATCCGAGGAATTGGCGTCAACCTCAGGATTCATTGGAAATGCAAATGAGAGGGGTGAGAACAATTCAAGCGCCATTTCGGCTAGTGCTATCACGCTGCTAGCTATGGAACGCAGACTGCTCAGTACTCTGTCTGAAAAGATGGCAGAGCTAGTGCAAACAGTGGTAGTGGAGAATATAACTAGAGGGCTAGGATCTCAAAACTCTAACGTAGGTAACGTTCAGAGTGAGCCATCCAATTCACAGCCATTAATGACTGGATATAATAGGGCTGCTACAGCTGAGACTGTGTCTGGTCGTGCTCCTACCTTTTTAGAGTCTCCAGTTTCACAGCGTAGCGCATCATCCGACTTATCCAATCGACCCGATAAAGTAGTGCAAATACTTAATGGTTGGAAGATTAAGTATTCAGGGAGAGGAATGTCAGTGGACAATTTTATTTATCGTGTCGAGGCTCTTACAAGAGAAACATTAGCTAGCAATTTCACTATGCAATGTAAAAACGCTAGTGTCTTATTCTTAGTTTTATTGGCGTTACCACAAAGCTCATGGCGAGGTCCGTTGGGATAGTTTCTGCACGGCTTTACGGCTACAGTTCCGACAAAGCCGGGATGATGGTGACATAGAAGAGCTAGTTAGGAGCACCAAGCAAAAACCTAACGAGTCTTTTGATTCCTTTTACGATAGGATATCGGAGCTCATGGATCAGCTTGAACAGCCGTGGTCTTCTCTTAAATTAGTAAGAGTCCTTCGAAATAACCTTCGTCCGGAAATAAGGCACGAAATTCTAAATCTCGACATAGGATCTGTGACCGAGTTGAGAGAGATTTGCCGGAGGCGCGAAGCCTTTTTGTCAGATGTAAAACTCAGTCAAGGATATGGTAGAAGCACTCCGTTCAAGCGCGAAGTTTCTGAGTTCGCGACAGAGTCTAAGTTTCAAGAAGAAACTGAGTCTGAGAGCGAGAAGGAGGTAGAGGCTTTCTCGTTAGTGTGTTGGAATTGTCGTGAGGAGGGACACAGATATCAAGATTGTGTATCGGAACGGAGGGTTTTCTGTCAGAAGTTTCTTCCCAAAAAGAAGACCTCGAGTGCCGGCCGGAACCAAGCAACGATGACCGACGAATAGTCGAAGAGGTTATCGTCGATCCTATTCAGGCTACAGACGAGCTATCAGGAAATGCAAGTCTTTGGCTTCATAATAAAATTAAAAATTTAAATAATATTGATATCCCGGAATTTAACAATTTACCAGACTTAGAAAAAAGAAAATCGCGGAGCGGAAAACGAATCAAATCATTCTGGCGAAGAGTGCAGGAATGCCAGTTTGGTCTGGATTATATTAACTCTCGTACTACAGGATCAAGAGATCCTCGACCTTATGTACCCATTCGAGTATTGAATCGAACTGTCTTCGGTTTATTAGACTCAGGCGCCTCAATAAGTTTTTTTGGGGGCATGTTAGCGGCCGAAGTGATAAAGAACCAGAAGTATAAAACACTCAAGGGAAACGCGTCAACAGCAGATGGAAGATCCCAGCAAATAGTGGGGCATTTAGAGATCGAGGTAGAGTACAATAATGTGAAAAGAATGCTGAAAATATACGTGGTCCCTTCACTAAAGCAGGATTTATATCTAGGTATAGACTTCTGGCAGAGCTATGATCTACTGCCAAAAGTCTTAAGTATTTCTGAGTTGGAGTCTGCGGACACTAACAGAAAAAATGAAGTCGACCAGCATAAGTTATCCGAAATGGATCAATCCAAACTACGTTCTGTAATCAGTTGTTTTCCGTCTTTTGCTAAAGAAGGTCTAGGGCGAACTAATTTAGTTACACATACGATAGATGTAGGTACAGCCAAGCCTGTCAAGCAACGTCATTTCCCGGTTTCACCGGCAGTAGAAGCGTCTATGTACGCGGAAATAGACAGGATGTTGCAGCTCAACGTAATTGAAGAATCTGAAAGCGCCTGGTCGTCCCCAATCGTCATGGTGACGAAGCCCGGAAAAGTAAGAATTTGCCTCGATTGCCGGAAGGTGAACAGCTTCACCGAGAAGGATGCATATCCTCTTCCGCAAATCAGCGGAATTCTTTGTCGCTTGCCCAAAGCCAAATTTATATCCAGTTTAGATCTGAAAGATGCCTATTGGCAAGTCCCGTTAGATGTTGCATCTCGCGATAAAACGGGTTTCACGATTCCTGGACGACCACTTTATCAATTTAAAGTTATGCCTTTCGGGCTGTGTAACGCGACAAGTACGATGTCCCGTTTGATGGACAAAGTGGTACCAGCGCATCTCAGAAATGAGGTGTTTATTTATTTAGATGACTTATTAATAGTCTCTGCAACTTTTGAGAGACATCTAGAAGTTCTGAGGGAGTTAGCCTTACAATTGAAGCTGGCAGGATTGACAATCAATGTGGGCAAGAGCCACTTCTGCATGCGTCGGGTAAAGTACTTAGGTCACATCATTGGAGACGGTGGGATTCGTACCGATCCTGACAAGGTGAAGGCAATAACAAATTTCCCTTTGCCACGGAGTTTGCGGGGACTACGGAGCTTCATGGGTCTGTGCGGGTGGTATCGGAAGTTTGTTCCGAATTTCGCATCAGTTGCTGCTCCGTTGACAGATTTAATGACTACAAAGCGGAAGTTTAGCCTGACAGAGGAGGCCATAAGAGCTTTTGAGGCACTAAAAAAGTGTCTGAGTGAGGCACCAGTTTTGGGTAGCCCTGATTTTTCGAAACCGTTCACCATACAAAGCTCAGCGCAACTATACAGTTACCGAGCAAGAGTGTCTGGCCGCGATAGTGGCTTTGAAGGTTTTTAGGGCATATGTTGAAGGGCTGGAGTTTAAGATCATCACTGATCATGCGTCGTTGAAATGGTTGATGTCTAACCATGACTTAAATTCGAGGTTGGCCCGATGGGCTTTAGCATTGCAGAAATATCGATTTAAGATTGAGCATCGGAAAGGAACTCTCAATGTCGTTCCAGATTCACTGTCGCGAGTCAACGAGGAAGTTATCGCTGCAATAGATTTGCGGGAAGGGTTTCTGGTGGATTTAAATTCTGAACACTTCAAGTCCTTAGAGTACGTGGGACTGGTTCAGAGAGTTAGTGCGAATCAAAACAATTTTCCAGATCTAAGAACCGATAGCGGGTACCTTTATCGGAAAGCCGAACATTTGACGGGAGAGCAAATCCATGATGAATTTGCATGGAAACTCTGGATCCCTAAAGGATTAGTTCCGGAAGTGCTTTCAAGAGCGCACGATAATCCGTTGGCTTCCCATGGTGGGATGCACAAGACCATAGAGAGGGTAAGAAGGTATTACTTCTGGCCTGGCCTCGTGCCCGATGTAAAGGCATACATTAATTCATGTCAGATCTGCAAATCGACGAAAGCTCCAAATCACGTGTTGCGACCGCCACTAGGTAAAGCACCGGAAAGTCAGCGGTTTTTCCAACGTCTTTTTGTAGACTTTTTAGGCCCATACCCTAGGTCTCGAAGTGGTAACATTGGCATTTTTATAGTTCTTGATCATTTCACCAAATACGTATTTCTGAAGGCAGTAAGAAAAATCGATACCAGCGTGGTGATAAAATATTTAGAAGGAGAGTTGTTTATGACTTTTTCAATTTCGTTCTCACACATTCCAGAAACTGATGCAACAATATGGTATTAGTCATACACTCACCGCTGTGCATTCGCCTCAGGCTAACGCCTCGGAGCGTGTAAACCGTTCGGTAATCTCAGCTATCCGAGCCTACATCCGGCCGGATCAGAAAGATTGGGACGAGTATTTGAATAAGATTAGTTGTGCGTTGAGATCCTCGGTGCATGATAGTATAGGTACGTCCCCATATTACATGGTGTTTGGGCAACATATGATTACCTCGGGGACAACGTACTCTCTTTTAAGGAAGTTGAACTTGTTGGACGATCGTTCATTAAAGTTCGATCGCCCGGATTCGTTTGAGATTGTACGAGAAAAGGCGTGTAAGCGTGTGCTAGAAAAGCATCAAGAAAATGAAAAGAAATACAACCTACGATCCCGAATAGTATCTTTCACGGTAGGTCAGGAAGTGTATAGGAGGAATTTTAAACAAAGTTGTTTTAAAACTGGGTACAACGCCAAATTTGGTCCATCCTTCGTATAAGCCAGAGTCCGAAGAAAAGTAGGAAATGCTTATTACGAATTAGAAGACTTACAGGGGCTATTAATCGGTACTTACCACGCTAAGGATATTCGTCAGTAATCCGTCTTCAGTCGTTATCAGTCCAGGGTACTATTGAGATTATACCCTAGCCTGATTCTTCCTGGGGGCTTTGTAGCGGCGACTGAAGAGGTAAAAATAAAACAACTAAAAAATACCATTGCAATATCAGCTGTTTCAGGGACGCTTAGGAATTGCAATAACAGATGTAGCAGGGCTGCTTAGAGATTGTGAGATCAGCTGTTGCAGGGATGTTTTAGAGATTGCAATCTCAGCTGCAGCAGGGCTGTTTAGGAATTGCAAGATCAGCTGCATCAGGGATGCTTAGAAAAGCTGCAAGGTCAGCTGCATCAGAGATGATTAGGAAAGCTGTAATATCATCTGTTTTACATTTCCTGTAACCTAGATGGAATGCACGTTAAGTGGCTCACATTCTTTTCATTCGAAACCGTCGTAGAGTGCAGACGCGCATATAATCTCGTTCGAAAAGTTTTTTTTGTGCGAAACGACGAGTGCTTACGGGAAAAGAGCGAAAAGAGACAGCTTAATTGAAATCCCTTTGCTGGCTGCTGAACGCCGGCGAAACTATTTTTTTTCAAATTTTTTTTTTGTTGATCCCACTGGAAGTTGGCAGGCAGTTCGTTGGCGGCTCACACCAAGTACCTCAGGAGCCCTCCATGCGGAGGCGAGGAGGTTAGGATCGCCCAGAGTTCACTTCAGTAAATTGTGAGAAAACAAGATGGCCGCTTCGTTATTCTACCTAACCTAAAAGGTGGCAGAAATCCAATCTGTTCTGCCGGAAGACGAGCCGTACGCATGGACGTAGAATTCTGAAGTTGCGAAGCCATAAGAGCCTGAGGCTGTTGAGCCGAAATCATCGTTGGAATATTTTCGAAAAGTTTATATCATTTTTCCTTATTTTTGCCAAGCTTGCGGCACTTTTTCCTTCAACTGGAGTTCTCTTAACCTCAATCTGGTCGAATAATTAAAACCAATTAAAAATGTCTATTTTTATATTATAGTTTTATTTAATTTTTATCCTTTAATTTTTAGTTTTAATTGCCCTTCAAAAGAAAAGACAAAAAAGAAAAAAAAAAATAGTGAATGCTAAATAATCTGAAGTGTATACCTTCTTAAAAAAAAAAAATATGCAAGAAAACTGAATTGGTATGAATATAAAGAATTTTTTTTTTTCCTTCTATTTTTTTTTGTGTGAAAATTTCCTTTAACCGATTGGCCATCAATTTATTTAAATTACCATTCTCGTACAAAGGTCAAATTTTGTGAAATACTATGGAGACAAATTCTTTTACAGCAAACCTAAGCGGAGATCGATCTTTCGCCGATGGATATGCCGTGAGTGGTTTATTTGTACATTTATATAACAATTTTCATTACTTCATATGACATCTTCTCGACTAATGGAACCAATCGAAACCGACCTAACAAGAATTTTATTTAAATAATTTATTAGAGCTGATTTCTTTTTATATATATCTAACGTAACACGCAAATTCGTAATACCCCAAAAAAAATTCATCTCATTAACAAATCATTTTGGTTTACGGTATGATTTCATATATTTTTATTTTTTTTATATTCTTGCTGATTTTTGGTTCCACGCTTTCACTAACTCACAAATTATAAAAATTGTTAATTTAAATAAGTTTTATTAACACACAAACACATGTATCGCTTGCCATGATCTTGCAATTTAGAATTTTTATTAACTTTAATTTTTATCCGCCTCATTATTATAATAATCTTTGCTAATTTTAAGTATAGAATTTTATATATTGAATTAATTGAAATATTGTCTTACTTTCGCTCACTGATCAATACGTCCGGTAGAAAATTACCTAAACATTTCGCTTATATAACCAATCGGTTTGCTTGAAACTCCGAAACGGGAAGCGGCCGGTGATCATAGGTAGGGTGGGCAACTCACAAGCACAATAACATCTGTGTCTTGTTAAAAATTTGTTTAGTCTTCTCTCTGTCTGTCCGCATTTCTTCTTTTCCGAATTTATTTTCTTGAATTCTTCCGATCTAGTTATCTGTTCCTTCTATTTGTCGCAAGCACGCTCAATTCTGGATTTAATAATAGTAATGTGTGGTAAGTGATAGAGTCCGTCCAAGCAAGACCTCCACCCCCAAAGCCGACGAGCAGAAGCCGGATCCTATAGCGTGCCCCGCTAGAACAGACTCTCCGATCTTTGAACCTTTAGTATCGTTACACACTACATGTTCTTGATTATGAGCCAGAATTTGATCCCAACATGCTGCACAAATATTAACATGATTACATGGGCGCAATAAAACCGAGTTTTGTTCGATGAGACATACATCCCTAGGGATTCATTTGAAATATAGATGAATCGGATATTTGACTAGATTTTGAGTCACTCGACGAAAGCGATGATGCACTTCGATTTTTTCCATTTCATGACCTTGTGGTCCATGAATATGCTTAATTTTTTCAGGATTGGAAAAGACGCGAGCCCTATCTTTACTTAAATAAACCCGTGCTCTGCAATCCTTTGAACGACACACATATGCAATATCATTCGATTTTAATTGTTTATTTTTTATATAAATTTGTTGGTCACTTGGAGTAAATAATAATTGAGAGCAACCTGCACGGCTTCCTTCCTTAAACTTAAATTTGATATTGTCCAAATCCATTTTACTCGCTCTTATAAAACCGACAACGCACACTTATTGAAAGTCCGGAATCGATTGATTGCATTTGCAAAGCGAAGATCAACGAACATTTTTCGCACACGCTAATTTCGTTATTTCTATTATAGTATTATATGTACATTGAAAAAAATTTCTATGACACTAAAAAAATGCATGTTTATTTAGTGTTATAGAAATTTGTTCAATATAATAGAAATAACGGAATTGGTGTGTGCGAAAAATTCTCGCTGATCTTCGCTTTGCAAATGCATATATATATATATATATATATATATATATGTATATATACATATATATATATAATTCCCAAAATTTTTTAAAAGTGTACTTAACATACTAGCAAAGAACTTTGCAATTCTGGCACGTTCCCACTCATACATATGAGTGGGTACATACTCATGAGTGCTGCCATCAGGTGTGACCAGATTAAGCAATAATAGTATAACCTATTTCCACTGCACCAAAAAAACTCGGTTTTTTCATTCAGGTCGAATGTTACATTCGCCCAATGTAAAAACCCATCAGAAAACAAGTAAGAAAGCTACAGTCGAGTGTACTCGACTGTGAGATACCCGCTACCCATTTTGAATAAAAGCAATATATTTTGCGGTATTATTCTCAAAATATACCGAATAAACTACAAAAATACGAAAAATATACCAAATGGTATATGTGGTATATCGTTATAGTACCGAAATATCAAAATATACCATAGACGGCACAATATTCCAGATTGTCAGCCAAAGCAACTAAGACCCGTAGTAAGTAGGCGTTTTTGCCCATACAAAAGTATTTCTTTAATAATTTCCACTATCGCAACCAAATTTTCAGGAATCATAACTACTAAAATAATTAATTATTGTATAAGTTAAGTAAACGGTCTGAGTCCGCGACCGAATACGACACTGGCCAAATAGCTGAATAAGCATTTGACCGGATGTCGTTGCATAGCCGGCAACCACGACATATTTGCGTGGCCGCTATGAAACGATCTCGTAACCATAAGTTGCTTGTTTGATTTTATGTTTTAGTTCTTATTCGATTTTGAACAGAGGCACTTCGGCACTGTTAATAAATAATCATTAAAATAAAACTCCGCCTTTTAATTATATGAAAAGTTTCTAAATTTCAGGCGTAAAAGTCATCGACTAATTTATTGATATAAATCAAATTAAATAATTGGCGCCAACTAGTGGTAATTTACATTGCTCACGCGCGTGAATATCGCGTTTATAAGTTCAAACTCTAAAGTCACAATCAACAGTGCAACTCAGTGAACACTAAGTGAACACTAATTGAACAAATTTAAACAAAAACGCAGTCAATACAATAAACTGCATAGTGAAATAAATAAATAAATAATAATAATAAATAAGAAATAAAGTGAAGTGCTCAGTGTTAATTTATCAGGTGCCTTTGCTGACCTTGCTCAACGTAGCAGCGGCAGTGTCACTAACTCAAATAACTTAAAGACAATTATACACCGAAGCCGCTGAAACTGTTTAGCCCGCGGTGTGTCACAGGCTAACATACAAGTTGGTTGAATAACGAAGACTGCGGCGTTGGAACTTTAAACATCAGACTGCTGCGAGAGAATAAACTGGCAACTTTTTCACCATTCTAATAGAAACAAGAAAGAAAGTTACAGTCGAGTGTGCTCGACTGTGAGATACCCGCTACCCATTTTTAATAAAGGCAAAATATTGCGGTATCATTTTCAAAATATACCGAAAATACTAAAAAAAATACTAAAAATATACCAAATGGTATATGTGGTATATCGATGTAGTACTGCATTCAAAATAAACCATAGGCGGCTCAATATACCAGATTATCAGCCAAAGCAACTAAGACCCCTAGTAAGTAGGCGTTTTTGCCCATACAAAAGTATTTCTTCAATAACTTCCACAATTTTTATCTGATCGCAATCATTTTCAGGAATCATAACTATTACAGTAATTATTGCATATACCAAAATTCGTAACTCTAGCTTTAAAATTACGCTTGTTATTCGATTTTTTTGATTTGCGGGGGCGGAAGTGGGCGTGGCAAAAATTTGAAACAAACTTGATCTGCGTGCAAATATAACAAATGCTGTCGAAAAAAAATTATAGCTCTATCTCTTATAGTCTCTGAGATCCAGTGTTTCATACGGACAGACGGACAGACACACAGACACACAGACGGACAGACGGACATGGCTATATCGTCTCGGCTGTTGACGCTGATCAAGAATATATATACTTTATAGAGTCGGAGATGCCTCCTTCTACCTGTTACATACATTTCCTGCCGGCACAAAGTTATAATACCCTTCTACCCTATGGGTAGCGGGTATAAAAACGAAGCACAGCACCTGGTTAAAATATGTAAGTGGGAACTTTTAACTAAAGTTTTTTTTAAGTCTGCTAATCAAATAAAACTAATCAAAAAGATAAACTGCTTCATTAAATTTTGCAACTTGGAATTAAAAAAAATTTTAAGTAAGAACTGTGTTTATTTATTTTTGCCACATTGTATTTACAAAAAAAGTTTTAGCTTTGCATCATTCGTAATTCGACCCGTTGAATTTTTTTGTTGTTTTTGCGCTCAGTCGCCTACTCATGAGTTTGATTGTTTTCTTTTCCGTACCCGATGAGCTCGCCGTTTTCAAGCTACAGAACCCCTCAGCAACATTGCACCGATTCAGAGTCAGTCTCTGATAGCCATACTAGAGTTCTTAGGAACAGAATTGTAAAGAGCAAGCGTATTCTTGTTGCTTCTTCACCAAACATGGACCCAGAACAACTTAGAACAGTGGTTGAGGCAGCGATTCGCAACGCTTTAGCTGAGCAAGCTGTCGCCCACGACCGTGAGCAGCAAGCATTAATTCAGAGAATTAATGAGTTGTCCAACCAAGTAGCTACAGTTCAAATTACGCCGCCCGTAGTTGAAGAATACAAGGCCGTTGAGATCAGAAACGACATACGTTGTGACGAGCCACTGGATGCCGTCAAATGTCTGCAAGAGTTTGCAGGGGCCCAAGAGTCGTATGTCTCTTGGAGACAAGCGGCGCTAGCCGCCTACGAAATTTTCAAGCCATATAATGGTAGTTCGCGCCATTATCAGGCAGTAATCATAATTAGGAGTAAAATTCGAGGCCCTGCCGATGCAGTTCTTGCTCCTTTCGCTACAGTTTTGAACGTTGAGGCAATCATAAATCGCCTTCACTTCACATTCAGCGACAAGCGCCCAATGCATGTCATTGAACAGGAGCTTGGTACATTGAGGCAGGGCAACATGCCACTGCTTCAATATTATGATGAGGTAGAGAAAAAGCTCACACTGTTGATAAACAAAGTCAACATGAGTTACGAGTCAGCCCTAGCTGAGGGGTTACTTAACAAATTCCGCGACGATGCGTTGCCCTTGCTCAAGAAATTGAATCAAATCACGAAAGGTACGCTTTCGCGGCTAACTTCGCTAAAAGTTTAGAAGAAAAAGCCCACAAAGCGGAACAGAAGACTCAAGGGAAAGACCCAAAATCAAACTCGAAGCAGTCCAAGTCCCCACACTTTAAGCAACCGCAGGGTAGCAAGCAAAATGATCAGGCACAAAGCAAGCCAAATAGCTTAGACACGCCGGAGCCAATGGACATAGACCCATCCTCGTCCAAATTTCGACAACAAACGGCGTTTTCAAGGCCAAGCCCCTCGGGTAATAACTACACCCAAAACCAGAAACGTTCCGCTTCACAGGCACAAACATTTCCCTCTTACAATGAGGCAGCCACGTCAGCCGTCAGCAATATAGACAGCGACGCAGATTCAGACCAAGATGCGGTCAATTTTTTAGGGGCAAGTCCCTGCTACCGTTCATTCAACGCAGAGTAGCAGGGGTCAGCAAAAAATTTTTAATCGACACGGGCGCTGCAAAGAGCTACATAAAGCCATTTCAGCAACTAAAATACATTACCCCTGTCGATAAGCCGTTCTCGATTTATTCAATCAAATCTTCGGCGTAACCACCCCATTTTTTTACTAAACAACCTGTCGACATTCGATGGCATTATAGGCCAAGACCTCCTAGCTCAAGCGGGAGTCGATTTATGCTTAAAAGACAAGCAATTAAGGGTGGGCTCCAAATCCGAGACCATCCAATATCATAAATGCGTAAGCGTTAACCTTACGACAGCAGCAGATATAGATGCCCGTCGTGCGTCAAAGCTAAATTCGCACAGATGCTAAAGTTCAGGGTCAATGCCTTTGCTGACCCAGACGAAGCATTACCGTTCAACACTTCGGTTGTAGCAACCATACGAACGGAGGACGAGGAACCTATATATTCTAAGCTATACCCTTACCCTATGGGTGAGGCCGATTTCGTCGATTCAGAGGACAAAAACATACAAAAATCCAAATCACCGTATAATAACCCAATTTGGGTTGTTGACAAAAAAGGTGTAGACGAAACGGGTAACAAGAAGAAACGTATGGTAATAGATTTCAGAAAACTGAACTCAAAAACCATTGCAGATAAATACCCAATGCCAAACATATCAATGATATTGGCGAACCTCGGACAAGCGAAATATTTCACGACACTAGACCTGAAGTCAGGCTACCACCAGATAACTCTGGCGGAACGTGATCGCGAGAAGACCTCGTTTTCTGTGAATGGAGGCAAGTACGAATTTGTGTAGGCTCCCGTTCGGTCTAAAGAACGCGGGAAGCATCTTCCAAAGAGCCATCGACGATGTGCTCCGTGAAGAAATTGGCAAGATATGCTAAGTCTACGTAGATGACGTCATAATCTTCTCAAAAAACGAAAGCGATCATGTCAAACACGTTGACGTGATTTTGAAAAGGTTAAGTGAAGCAAACATGAGGGTTGCTAAAGAGAAATCTAAGTTTTTTAAAACAAGCGTAGAATACCTTGGTTTTATAGTCACCGATCAGGGAGCTAGGACTGACCCCGAGAAAGTAAGGGCCATCCAGCATTACCCTGAGCCAAAAAACCTGTACGAGGTTAGATCCTTCTTAGGTTTGGCCAGCTACTATAGGTGCTTTGTAAAAGACTTTGCTGCCATCGCAAAACCGGTGTCCGACATCTTAAAAGGTGAAAACGGCACAGTCAGCAAGTACAAATCAAAGAATATTCCTGTGTTCTTTAACGAAAAACAGCGCAACGCTTTTGAAAAACTGAGAAATTATATGGCGTCGGAAGAGGTCATGCTAATGTACCCTGATTACAAACAGCCATTCGATCTGACCACCGACGCCTCGGCATACGGTATTGGGGCAGTCCTATCACAGAATGGCCGTCCAGTCACAATGATTTCTAGAACTCTCAAAGACAGAGAGGCGAACTACGCTACTAACGAGCGTGAACTCCTAGCAATTGTATGGGCCTTAGCAAAGCTTCGTCAATACATTTACGGAGCAAGAGAAATTAATATCTACACAGACCACCAACCTCTGACCTTTGCAGTTTCCGAGGGTAACCCCAATGCAAAGATAAAGCGTTGGAAAGCCCGGATCGACGAGACCGACGCCCGATTATTCTACAAACCCGGGAAAGAAAACCACGTAGCTGAAGCATTGTCACGGCAAAACGTGAATTCCCTTGTAGACAACACTCCAAGCTCTGATGTCGCTACGATACATAGCGAAGCTTCCGCCACTTACACCATCGAGACCACCGATAAGCCAATAAATTGCTTTAGGAATCAGATCGTGGTTGAGGCGGCAAGGTACCCTTTAACTAGGAGAGTTATATTGTTCCGAGAAAAAACTCGGCATACTCTTCATTTCGTTGACAGGGAATCTTTATTTCGGGAAATTAACGTTGCAGTTAACCCCAAAGTGGTCAACGCGATCCATTGCGACCTCCACACCCTCGCCCAGATTCAAGATGAACTGGTTCGAACATTCCCAGCAACGAAATTCCAAGGCAGCACAAGAGAACGTCAAGCAGGTCTTAACAGACTATTATTTCCCCAAAATGACAAAGCTCGCGAACGAGATAACATTGAATTGTAAGGTGTGTCGCAGAGCCAAATACGACAGACACCCAAAGAAACAGGAACTAGGCGAAACGCCAGTCCCTTCACATACGGGGGAGATGTTACACATAGACATCTTTTCCACTGATAAGAAATTCTTCCTCACTTGCGTCGACAAGTTCTCCAAGTTCGCTGTAGTTCAGCCCATCCCGTCGAGAACCATTGAAGATCTGAAGCCAGTAATTCTTCAATTGATGAATTTCTTCCCAAAGGCTAAGACAATCTACTGTGACAATGAGCCCTCATTGAACTCACAGACAATCTCAACAATGCTGACCAACAGTTTTGGAGTCAACATTGCGAATGCTCCACCGTTGCACAGTGTTTCGAATGGGCAGGTAGAGCGATTTCATAGTACTTGCTAGAGCTTGCTAGGTGTCTAAAAATCGACAGGAAAATAAGTGACACAGTAGAAGTCATTTTGTTGGCGGCAACGGAGTACAATAAGTCAATACACTCTGTTACCAACAGAAGGCCGGTCGATGTAGTTCAGGCGCGTTCAGACGAACCGCAATATCAGATCCAAAGCAAAATAAGAAACGCTCAAAACGCGCTAAAGAGCAGAGAGAATGCGTCGCGGCAGAATAGAGTCTTTGAAGTTGGCGAGAAAGTATTAGTTAAGTCCAACAGAAGGCTGGGAAACAAGCTGACGCCATTGTGCGGACCTGGGGACCACGGTCCTAATTAAGGGGAGGGTGGTCCATAAAGACAACATAAAATGACCCCCTTTCTTCTCCTTTTTTTAGCCACTAGGCATTTATATTTTTTAAGCCACTAGGCACCTTCTTTTTTGGCCACTAGGCACGCTAGTATTAGTTAGTAATAGTTTTGTCAGCCACTAGGCGCATTTATGTTTAGCCACCTTAGCATAAGTTTCTTTCAATCTTCCATTTGGTGCTGGGTAACCTCTCTAAGAAAAAAGAAAAAAAAAACTAAAGTAAAAATAAAACACACATTTCACACCACAGGTTTAAACTCATACTTGTCCTTTCTTTGTCGTTGACTTCGGCGCACATCACCGACTACACGCACGCGAAGTACATCCCTATTATAGATGGACAGATCCTGGTATGGGAAGAGTTTGCTTATGTCAAACATTCCGCGAACTTATCGGAGTACGAACGAGTTGTGGAGGAAACGGTCAAACTCATCGACATTTTCCCACAGTCTCACATGCAGAAGCTCCTGATCGTAGATACAGGACACCTACAGGACTTGTTAGAAGCCTTAGGTACACACCATAGGGTCGCGAGAAGCATAGACTTCCTAGGGTCCATACTAAAAGTTGTAGCGGGTACGCCTGATGCAAGCGATTTGGAAAAAACTAGATTTACAGAAATGCAGCTAATAAATTCTAACCATAGGCAAATCGAAATAAACACCAGAGTTCAGGACCAAATAAATAAACTAACCTCCACAGTCAACCAAATTCTAAAAGTAACCAAAGATTCACAAATCGACCCAAGCCATCTTTACGAAACTCTATTGGCTAGAAACAGAATGTTGTCGATGGAGTTGCAAAATTTAATGTTGGCTATTTCTCTTGCAAAAGTTAACATTGTTAGCCCAAACATTCTAGACCATGCAGTGACCTTATGTCTGTCTCGTCCGTAAAAGTTCTTCAGTCCACTAGCTCATTGCACTTTATCATTAAATTTCCCAAAGTCAGATTTTCATGTAAAAAAAAACTATTTACCCTGTCGCCCATAAAAACTTCATTCTGAGAATACCGGACAACGTCATAGCCGATTGTGATGGAGAGACTCATAATCAGGCTGCACCGTCTCGCCTGGGGCCACATTTTGTCGCTTGGCGCCAGAAACCTCATGCGCAAAGGAGATACACGCAGGAGGCACGGCGCACTGCGAGATTCAACCTAGCGACCTGGAGGCGATCACCGAGGTGGGCGAGGGTATTATCATAGTCAACGATAATCCAGCAATGATTCAAATCGATGACGGCACCGAGCTCAGAGTGCAGGGCACACACCTCATCACCTTTAACAACAGAGCCAGAATCAACGGGACTCTATTCGTTACCCACAACAACGCCCAGAACAGAGTCCCCGGGATCGCCAACTCTCCCGTGCTAAACATCACCGCCAGCTAAGAAGTCCTAAGCCTCCCATACATTCACCGGTTGAGTGAACGTAACCTGGAGGAGATCGAAAGATTCAAGGAAGCATCCGGAACGCATCTACAATGTGGTGTTCTTCGTGGTGGGCGTATGTTGCGCGTTCATCTGTGTCGGCCTCACTTGTCGACGCGTTATCAATGCAAAGAAGTCTGCAAAGCTGCTGAAGGACGTCGTTGCGGAGATAGGGTCGGCCGAGGGCGGCCTCAACTTTGAGGGGGGGAGTAGTTAAGTAAACGGTCTGAGTCCGCGACCGAATACGACACTGGCCAAATAGCTGAATAAGCATTTGACCGGATGTCGTTGCATAGCCGGCAACCACGACATATTTGCGTGGCCGCTATGAAACGATCTCGTAACCATAAGTTGCTTGTTTGATTTTATGTTTTAGTTCTTATTCGATTTTGAACAGAGGCACTTCGGCACTTTTAATAAATAATCATTAAAATAAAACTCCGCCTTTTAATTATATGAAAAGTTTCTAAATTTCAGGCGTAAAAGTCATCGACTAATTTATTGATATAAATCAAATTAAATAATTTATATACCAATATTCGCAACTCTAGCTTTAAAATTACGCTTGTTATTCGATTTTTTTGATTTGCGGGGGCGGAAGTGGGCGTGGTAAACATTTGAATCAAACTTGATCTGCGTGCAAACATAACAAATGCTGTCGAAAAAAAATTATAGCTCTATCTCTTATAGTCTCTGAGATCCAGTGTTTCATACGGACAGACGGACAGACAGACACTCAGACGGACAGACACACAGACGGACATGGCTAGATCGTCTCGGCTGTTGACGCTGATCAAGAATATATATACTTTATAGGGTCGGAGATGCCTCTTCTACCTGTTACATACATTTCCTGCCGGCACAAAGTTTTAATACCCTTCTACCCTATGGGTAGCGGGTATAAAAACATGTATAATTACAATTACAGTTTTTATTTATTTTAATTTTTCTTTATTCTAATAAGTCAGATTCTTTTATTACATTAAGGCAGCTTGAGATTTTAAAATATCGTATTTTTTTAGCGGCAAGGCCTTTCTCAACTGGTCCTGGACCAATACCGCCGACTGCAGTTATTGAATCTGGAAATAAAAAGGATTAAAAAAGTTTTACTAGATTGAAGTGGGTAACGATTATTAAATAATAATCTTTTAAAATATTCACCAAGCATAATACCAAAGACATTGTCTTCTTTTTTAGGGCTGCCTTACCCTGAACGCCATCCAGATATAGGCACATTAAGATTTTAATATCCCGCCATTTGATATCATCATTTGATATTTTTATACCCGCTACCCATAGGGTAGACGCGTATTATAACTTTGTGGCGACAGGAAAGTATATTCTTGATAAGAGTCAACAGCCGAAACGATCTAGCCATGTCCGTCTGTCCGTATCAGTGTTGCCAAAGTCTGTTGAGAAAAAAATCTGTTTTTAAAAAACGATGCAAAGAAGCTGAAAAGAAAAAGCTATAAAAAAGCTGATTTATCAATTCATTGGATTCTCTATATTTTTCTGATAGTCACAGGGTGAGCGATCGAAATCGGTTATATTGAATCATATGTATAGAATTTGTACAGCACCTGCTCTAATATTCACAATATTTGGAGAATTTCATTAAAACTATCCTCATTCTTCTCATTTTTATTGTCATATGTTCATCCAGTTCCTATCATTTTTAGAAATTTGTTAGGAAGGTTATATCTATAGCAGCATTTGTCAAGTTTGCGCAAGCCATAACTATAAATGCATGATTTAGAATAAAATGTATTTTCATTTTAAGTAGAAAACAACGAGTAGATTTCCAAAAAAAAAGGCATAGCACTGCTTCTTGCTCGTCTTGACCGTCAAAGCTACAAAATCTATTTGGTCAGAGAGTTTTGCGGTAATTGTACATTTGCAGTAACTGTCAACCGTGTCGTCCGATATATTGGTTTAGAGTCTTTTCACTTTTTTTTAAAAACAATCAAAACACACTGAACTTAAGATCAATTCAGTTTTGCTTTTAGTGGCGCTACGATAAGAATTGGCGTGTTCTTTGAGATTCCTTTACAACACTATACAATCGATTTGTCACTAAAAATGTTGGCAAGCATCGATAGAACAGCTACAGCAAATATTGTTCCATAATTTTGGGCAAATATCTAAAAAAAAGCATTTAAGTAAAAAAAAGCCAGAATTCCCGCTACCCGCTTTTTGCAATTTTTTCAAGTAAATGGCTTTTGAAAAAAGCCAGTTTTGACGGGCAAAAGCGACTTTGGCAACACTGTTGGTGACGCTGTTTGTTTATGTGTTTGTCGCGCTTGCGTTAGTGTGTGTGTGTGTTAACCAATGCACTATGGGCAAAAAGTCCCGAATTGCGGCATTTTTACCATTTTTGAGATAGAAACATGAAACTTTGTACATATACCTAAAAAATAAAGATAGAATTTCGGATTTTTTCGTTTTTTTAATTGGACCACGCCTTCCTTTCCGCCCACCCTACCATGAGGTTATAATTTTCGATTTTTTTTTTTCTAAAAATTTGTTTTAAAATATTTTAATGTAATATATTTAATAAAATTAAACAAAATTTATTAAATTAATATATTTTTAGCAAATTCACATTTTAAATTTGATTTGAATCCATGCAAATTTAAATCAAAAATTAATTAGAGTCTAATATTATGTTTTGTGACTCCATACCTTGGTGCCCAGTGTAATGTGTGACTGGGGTATGTTTTTAAAAGAACAGAATTCGTGCACTTCTGGCTTGGCTCCAGCTAAGCTCGACGGATTAGGGGCGGGGATCTTTCTGCCTTTAAAACATTCACACTTAACAACAAGTAAGAAAGCTACAGTCGAGTGTGCTCGACTGTGAGATACCCGCTACCCATTTTAAATAAAAGCAAAATATTGCGGTATCATTTTCAAAATATACCGAATATACTGCAAAAATACTAAAAATATACCAAATGGTATATTTGGTATATCGATATAGTTCACCATTCAAAATATACCATAGACGGCACAATGTACCAAATTGTCGGCCAAAGCAACTCAGACCCTAGTAAGTAGGCGCTTTTGCCCATACAAAAGTATTTCTTTAATAACTTCCACAATTTTTATCTGATCGTAACCAAATTTTCAGGAATCATAACTACTATAGCTATTATTGTATATACCAAAATTCGTAACTCTAGCTTTAATAATTACGCTTGTTATTCGATTTTTTTGATTCGAGGGGGCGGAAGTGGGCGTGGCAAAAATTTGAAACAAACTTGATCTGCGTGCAAACATAACAAATGCTGTCGAAAAAAAATTATAGCTCTATCTCTTATAGTCTCTGAGATCTAGGTGTTCATACGGACAGACGGACAGACACACAGACGGACAGACACACAGACGGACAGACGGACAGACGGACATGGCTATATCGTCTCGGCTGTTGACGCTGATCAAGAATATATATACTTTATAGGGTCGGAGATGCCTCCTTCTACCTGTTACATACATTTCCTGCCGGCACAAAGTTATAATACCCTTCTACCCTATGGGTAGCGGGTATAATAAATAAGTGCACTGTGTGTCGGACAAGAGAAAAATAAATAATAGAAAATCAAATATTAGGAAAATATTAAACGGACAAGACTTTGGCTCTTAGGAGCGAGGAACCTGATGGCGATGGATCCTCTTCTTCACCCTCCCTACCATGGCAACATAGGTCTTAAACATTGCCCCTTTTATTACAGGTAATTACCAGTAACTAGCTTTGGACAGGCATGACCTCTGGAGTACTGGCGACGGACTCCATTAATAACACTTTAGTTATTCATTTTCAAATACAAATTAATTTTTAATAATAAAAGAAATTAGAAACATAAGGTTTAGAAATTGAACTTTAAGTCTTCTCATAGATGAATTAAATACGTTTTTCTTTTTTTTTTTTTTTTGAGAAAATGATTACGCAAAATAAAGTATGTCTTGGGAAAACAAATTTAAGAGGTAAATAGCACTTTGGACTCACCCATCGCTGCGTCGTAGAGCTCAATTGACGAGACTGGTGTAAAACTAAGTATACAATTTAAACCTTAAATTTACCCTGACATACTCGGCAATGTTAAATAATTAGATGGTGAAAATCTTTTAAAGTTCAATTTAGTTAAAGTTACAAATTCATAATAAAGATTACATAAGTTGGGTTCTTTTCAAATTAATTCGAGGTATATAAATTTCAATTCGATGTTAATTCGTGAAGCAAAAGAATATAAGAATATATATATATATAAATAAAGCAAATTAGTTAGATTTCTGTATATAATGTGCATAAACACACAAATAAATTCACTTCAGTTTATACACAATTTGAAGTCACCATATTCGAGATGGCCGAGTTAGAAGTCAACTTCTTGAGAGCAAAAAAAATACCAATAAGTCTTAGTTAACTTCCAAAAACTTGATTCTATATAAACATAATATTCAGCCTAGCACAGATTTGGAAAAGGGCAGCCTGGGACCGTCTCTTGAGCGGCAGCGATAGTAATCCCTCGAAGCAAAATAAAGTTGTTGAAGTAAAGATGATAATGAAAGTGATGATCACGTATGGTAACAATGATGATGACGTTGGGGACGAAACATCAATTATCGATGGCTGAGAAGAGGTTTCGTAGTCAATAGACGAAGCAACCTAATTCCCTTTTAGGTGCGAGTGGAGGTACTTGCTCGTATGAGCCACTTCAATGTGTAAGCGGGAACCGCTGGCACTGGCAAAAAAAATGCACTAAATACAAAAACAAAGATAAGTATGGATTCAATCAAGAATCAAAATCCATACCTGGCCAATAATAATTATTCACTTTAAGATGAAACTATTTCACTGCACAACTTTGGAATTTTGTCCCGCGTGGACTTTTCCCTTTTATTTCAAATAATTTGTCGCTGCTGTTTACGAATTTGTTCTGTGCGCACCAAAGAGTTAAGCTGTACTAATTTAGTGAGCTCAGCTTCAGTCCAGCCAATGCCTCGAACGATTTACGAATTTACCAACAACGATCTATGATACGAAACGGTATAATCGTACGATGCGCGGGTGGTGACAAACAAGAAACGGTATAATCGTTCGATGCACGGATGGTGACAAACGAATTTGAACACCAAAAGAGACCGCGACTACAAGAATAGAGAGGAGGGGGGGAGACGCGGTAAGCCTGCGCTGCCTCGCTATCGACCAGAAAAAAATTATGCACAAAACAAAATGAGCAGACAAAATAGATAGGAATAACGGATCAGCAGATTTACCAGAGGAACAGCAAAGCAAACTTAACAGTCTGACTTAACAGAACTCCTAACCGAATAAAAAAACAAGTAAGAAAGCTACAGTCGAGTGTACTCGACTGTGAGATACCCGCTACCCATTTTGAATAAAAGAAATATATTTTGCGGTATTTTCTCAAAATATACCGAATATACTGCAAAAATACTAAAAATATACCAAATGGTATATTTGGTATATCGACATAGTACCGCATTCATAATATACCATAGACGGCACAATATACCAGATTGTCAGCCAAAGCAACTCAGACCCTAGTAAGTAGGCGTTTTTGCCCATACAAAAGTATTTCTTTAATAACTTCGACAATTTTTATCTGATCGCAACAAAATTTTCAGGAATCATAACTATTATAGTAGTTATTATTTATACCAAAATTCGGAACTCTAGCTTTAAAATTACGCTTATTATTCGATTTTTTTGATTTGCGGGGGCGGAAGTGGGCGTGGCAAAAATTTGAAACAAACTTGATCTGCGTGCAAACATAACAAATGCTGTCGAAAAAAAATTATAGCTCTATCTCTTATAGTCTCTTAGATCCAGTGTTTCATACGGACAGACGGACAGACGGACAGACGGACAGACACACAGACACACAGACACACAGACGGACAGACGGACATGGCTATATCGTCTCGGCTGTTGACGCTGATCAAGAATATATATACTTTATAGGGTCGGAGATGCCTCCTTCTACCTGTTACATACATTTCCTGCCGGCACAAAGTTATAATACCCTTCTACCCTATGGGTAGCGGGTATAATTACAGAATGTATTTTAACAGAATCTGACCTAACAGAATCCAAATTAACAGTGTCGACCTAAACAACCGCTTTGGTCAAATCCGACCACTACACCAGTTAATAATTTATTCTTCACAAAGCTCTTCCTCCAACTCCAGGGAACTTTGCCCGAAAATATCGAGTTCACTATCTCCGCCTTCTTCTACCTGATTATCATTATTGTCTGCACATGCCTATGTTATTGGAGGCTCAATATCAGGAGATTCCAAAAGAGCTATAACAACTCTTGGTAGGCTTATAGTTTAATCTTTGGCGTTCGTTTAGATTTATAGTTGAAAGCAGTGGATCAGAGGAATCCAAAGCTCTATTAAACACATCTGATATAGTATTCAGGCGGCTGTTTTTCCTTGCATGAGGAAACATATCGAGTTTGTACAATTTTTTGCGCTCTTCTGACGCATTTTCACGGAGAGCTCCTAGAAGAAGTACGGAGTTTTCCATAATTTGGTGAGAGATATTGGAGATATTGGATGCCACTTATAAGTATTAACGTATAAGTACATCAAGTACCTGCTTTAACTTTTGATGGACATACCTCAAACTCACATTATGTAGCAATTAAAATTATATAAACACTTTTCAAAACGGCAGGCAACAATAGCATTGAATTTTCTGTTTCATAGACTAGTTCAAATGCTAATTTTCACTTTAACCTTTGTTCTGTCTCAGTATACATCAAGCGTTTACGACCAGGCTTTTCGCGTGGAACATCATCTTAAGAAACTCAATTATGAAAGAGGATGCAAGCCATTGCGCAGGCTTTTCTGTTGCATTTTCGTAAATTAGTGTTATTCAATCTGAAAAACTGAATAAGCTTATCTTTTGTTAAGATTTGCTGAACATCACTTAACTCATTTTCATCGATATTTTGCAAAACAAACTGCTTCACAGCAGTTTGTTGGCGGTTGTTGTTGCTCCAAAAATCAAGCAACGTTGAATAAGAAGACGTAAATACAACTGCAACATTAAGTTTTGCCGTAAATGGAGCAAAAACGAGCAAAAATTTTAACCACTATTTGATTGTTAACAGTTTGGTTAATAACATTCAGCTTTAATATTGCCTCGACCGGCCTAGACGCACAAGTTACACTCCACAGAAACACAGATACATTTGTTACCAGGAACCTAAAAACATACCAACAACACATTGCACGATTGGACAATATATCACATGTACTAAAAATTTAGTGGCAATAATTAATATTACATACCTTGACGATTAAATTCCATATTCAAGCTTTTTTGTTTGATTTAATATTTGAATATAAAATTGACAGAAAAAATCACAAATTTTCCCGCCAATTTTTTTTTTTAGAGGGTCCAGACCATAGTCTTTAAATATGGGCGAATAACAAATTACCAACGATGTCTAAAATTTTTTAAAAATATGTTTCAATATTCTTGAAGTATTCTAATTCAAAAAATAAAGTCAATTTAATGAAACCGAACACAAAAAAAAATGTAAAAATGCCGCACTTTGCGACTTTTTGCCCATAGTGCAATGCACTATGGAATTTGAACCATTTCCGTGGCCAAAATTTAAATGTTTGAAATTAACAAGATTTTTCACTGCAGGTTGTTATTATAAGAAGGTATTTTAGAAAAGTGGGCGTGTCAAGGTGTATAGTGCAAATTTAAAACACCTAAACCAACAATGTAATGGACTTAAACTGTGTTTTAGGTTGTGGAAAATGAGAAGAAATTTAATGCACTTAAAATGTTTATTACCAAGAAAATCTTTAGGTGTCGATGTGCAGATTGGTGCATTAAGCACAAATACAGTCAAATATATTACAAGCTAAACCCGTTATACATACATTGCCTTTTATTGAGATTTACTTTAATAGAATTTAATGCACTGATTTCCCTTTCCATACATTATCTTCAATAACTTTTATGGATTCTTTAAAAGATTGCAGGTTTAAAAGTCTATAAAACCGTATACTCTGCGAAGTTTGATTGTTCCACAATATATTGCCGGACGAATCGATCACAAGAAGAGGCATAACTGTCGTGGCAAAAAGTGAAGAGTCTACATCTTGGGACTCCCCGTTAGTGTTAATAGCCTCTTTTTGATAATCCACTTTTCGACTTGTTGTGTGATTTAATAGGTCGACAGTTCTTTTTCTTTTTACCTATATCATGATAATTGAGATACATATATGTATATTGGCTTTCTTGCATTTTGCATCCTCTCGAATTGCGCAATATTGGTAAATTGTGAAACCTTCATCCAAAATCAAATCCAACGCCTCTTAAGTGGAAGATCGCAAAGGCTGTACCACGGGCTAAATGGTTAGAAAGGGAACACAAGTTGCTACGCAGTTATATAATCTCCTTGTAGAGCAAAGTATCAATAGCACATTAAAGAGAGATAGTACCAAATCAAAAGTTTTAAAAAGATGTTTGGATGGAAATATTTCCTCAATTAAAAATAAATTTCCATAAATGTTCCAGACCACATATAAATTGTGGATTCTAGAGTTTTTAAAATTAATAATTTGTGGAAGCAATCAACATAGTAATTGTAGCTGACGTTACTCAAAAAGCAATTATTTTCAATCTTTTGTCATTAACGTGACATTATTGTTTTTCCATTAATTCATAATGAATGACTTCACTGAGTAGTGAACAGTGCCACGCATTCAGCTAAATCAAATTTGGCGAATGAGTTGCCTATACCCAGCTAACTTCTAGCTATGCGAATCCATACAAGAAAACTAAGTAAATTTAAACAATATTAGTATTAAGTATAGAATAATGACTTTTCAATTTACAGACATAACCAAAATATATTTTTATAGATCTTAACGAACAACTTGTAAGAATAACCAAAAATGCTCTGTAATTTTCAGTAGTTTCCTTTTTTATATCTCTATTCCTTTCTATTTATAGGAAAATATACTAATTGGTATATTTTTAATATTTTTGGTATATTTCGATAATAATGCCGCAAAATATATTGCTTTTATTGGCATGGCTATATCGTCTCGGCTGTTGACGCTGATCAAGAATATATAAACTTTATATGGTCGGGGATGCCTCCTTCTACCTGTTATATACATTTCCTGCCGACACAAAGTTATAATACCCTTCTACCCTATGGGTAACGGGTATAACAACATGTACAATTACAATTACAGTTTTTATTTGTTGGCGGACACTATCTGGCATGACGATTCATCCAGCGATCTACTGGACTGTCTGCCAGTCACGAGTATGGCATGACATGAAACACAATTGGGTAGTCGCTTGTGCATACCTCGAAACGCGCTTTACTCTAATGGAGGACAATCAGAATTCGACATGTATATAGCAAAATTCGTGACTCTAGTTTTATGGGAGCATAAGTGGGCGCGGCAAAAATTCACTCCTTAAGACTGTTACATACATTTCCTGCCGACTACCCTATGGGTATCGGGTATAAAATGTCAAAGTAAAAAATGAAAGGAAATAGATAGAGCCATCAAAAATGCTTGAAGAAAATCGCCAAGACGATCAATTTTACCATTTTTTAAATAACTATGATCCTTATAGATCTTTGCTTATTATGATGTAAAACGGAAATAAATAGTCAATTGATGAATCTCAAATAAAATTGATATATAATTTTTGAATGACCTCAGTGTCGCCTTTTTTATTAAATTGCAAATTTTCGGTTCTTCCTGCTATTTTTTTTTATTTGCATTCCCATACAGTTGTTCGCGTGATGTAGTTTTGGTGTAAGCACTTGCATCATTGAAGTAAATACACTTGGTTTAAATAAATTATAAGTGTTGAGTGTGAATTCTGAAAAAGCCTAGCCTTATTTTACGATCGAACAGTTGATAATCGTTAAATGATGGGTCATACAGAAAGCGATAACAATATATGTATGTATTTATAGCAATGTGTTAAAACCAAAACTCAAACCATAAACGTCTCGTTACTTTGATATGGAAAATATAAGGAAATGTTGAAAACATTTTTATGGATTGCAATCATAGAAACTATACGAAGATATTTAATGTTCAGACTATTTTTTAATTTGTTTCCTTTTTTATATTCGATTTGTAGTTCATTTATTTATTGATTTTCATCTACAAGCGGAGCTTTACAGACTTAAACACTAAAAATTAACAAGTTTACATAAATTGTTTTTGGATTGTTAATTTTTTTTTTTACTTTTTATCTTATGTTGATTATATATAATTTTAGGTTAGAATTAAAAATCATAAACCAAAGATATAGTAATAACGACTTAATCAGCGCAGACAAAACCGTTATCAAGATTAATAAATTTTATTATTTTTTCAACTCTGTTAGTTTGTTAAAATTTCATTTCATTACTTTTACCATCATGCGTATATTTTACTTTGTTTAACAACAAACATTTTAGTTATATCCTTGTGTACTTTTATAAACATGTATTGTATATTATGATGTTTCTATTTTATTTTATTTCAGAATCCCATTACTAAAAAGGCAAAGCTCAGTGACGATGCAACTATTAATTTCATATTTTTTCTATCTCATTGTGAAAGTAGCCTTTGGGTGTAATTGGATAAAATGTGTGTTCGAATTCTCCCATGAACTCTTAAATAATATATTGCCTTATATTCGTAAACGTATGCAATTTCAAAATAATGTTTTAATATATTTTTGTGAACCGTTATTAATTCAATACATTCTAAGAGTATATAGATTTCATTTTATTTTTTCGTGGATTTTTCTTTTAATTGTTATAAATTGCAATAGAATGGCTAGTTTCGATTTTTATTACGGTTTTATGACAAATGATTTGCATATCTTTTTAAGTTTATCTACATATTCTGTCAATAAAAGGTAATATAAATTTTTGTAACTAAAAAAATAAACTTGCAGGTGTGCAAATTTTAATATAAATTTTATATAGATCTTTCACACTCAACAATTTTTATAAGCCATATATCTACATAATTTTTTTTTATAAATAGTGTTATTGTTTAGGAAGATTTTGACTTTTTTACTTGTCTATTTCCTTTTTTTGCGTTTTTGTAACTTGAAGTAAATTAGTTGAAAAAATTGTTCTTGTGTATGAAATTTTATTTTTCATTTCTTGAAATTTTAATTAAACATGTTTACATGATTTTATTTTTTAAAATAACGAGAATATTTATTACTTGCATCACGTTTTTAAAATTATTAAAATTTTTTAAAATGTTTTATGATTTTGTGACCAAATTATTTATAATATTATTCTCTAAATTAACATTTCGTCTCATATCAAGATGTTCGTTTAGATATTCTTCTAGGACTGTTCAAAATACACTTTCTTGTAATTTTCAGTATTTTAAATTTAATTAATAAAGAGTTTTCTAAATAAGTTGAAGTTGTAACTTTATGCAAGCACAAAAAAATTTATTATTTTCAATCAAGGACATCATATGTTATGTAAGTGATAGTTGCATATTACATTTTTCATTAGGCGGAGATGTATACTGGCAGTTGTTTGTTTGTGTATTATTTTGTTTTTTGTTTTTTTTTTTTTTAATTGGATTACAAATTATTCAGAAATAAATTGAGCCGTTTAACTTACACAGTTTTGACATTACGACTGAATAAAAGGTTAGTTTAATTTTAATTAAGTAAGGTACTTCTATTGCCTTATATTTACGGATGGTATACAAGTGCTGCGCCTGGAAAGATTTTCATATTTTACGTTTCACACAATGAAATAGAAGAAGTGAATTTGTGTAGCACATCTATAAATTTAAAAAGTTTTGAATTATCGAACAAAATATATACTTATTTACCTCAGATATAGCCTTTTTGTACATAAGAATATATGCATTAGACTTTTGAATTCAATAAGCTAAATGTAAATACGGAAAATACAGTTAGAAATCGAACATTGAAGCTTTCATATATTTCACATACTTTCTTCTACGCATATTATGCTTTCGTGTATAGTTTGGTTTTTTTTTACATATTTTATTTGTATGTGGAAATACTTTTTAGCCAAGCCTAAGAGACTTGAGCGCAAAGTATTTAGTGGTCTGCACTTTTAAGAAAAGCGTCATTACGCATTTATCTTATTTAAAATTATAGTTCCACAAGTATCTGTTATTATGAAAAAATTTAAATAATTCTCTGATTTTCACGATGACAAAACAAAAATTTTTTTTATTTAATTTTTATTTCGAGTGTTATGCTATATTCTAATACTCATTAAATTGCAAAAACGAAAACGATGATTTTTTAAAATAAATTTGTAATAATGTTATAAATAACTTCGTAATGTATACATTTATGATGCCTGAACTCGTATGCTTTGACTTGTCATAAGCAGCGTTAATCCCGCGGCCAATGCAAGAAGAAGTGGCTTTTGTGATGCACCGACAACGGCCGTATTACATAGTTCCTTGGTACAGGCGCAATAGGTAGCTGATACATCATGAGTGCCAGAGCGCCTTACACATTCTTTATCAGTGCGTTCATCAGGAATATAACCACAGCCGCGAACTATGCGTGTTTTCCCATAAACTGAAAATTACATCAATTCAATAATTTTATGTAGGTAATTATAAAAGGAATATTGTTTTATATGTAAGGTAGTAATAATATAAAATACATATAGGCACTAGAGCTAAAAAAATCGATATTATTGGGAAACAGCTCAATAGACTAGTCATCCACTTCAAGTTGTGTAAGTTAATCCTTTTAATTAAAATTATTTCCTTTATTTCAATTTACTTTAAATCTACAGTCGATAGTGCTCGATTGCAAAATACCCGCTACCCAATAAGAATAAAATAAAAGCAGTGCAGTATTAATTTTAAAATATATCAAATTAAAAGTACTTAAACAAGTAAAAAAGTTACCGTCGAGTGTGCTCGACTGTGAGATACACGCGACCCATTTTGAATAAAAGCAAAATATTACGGTATTTTTTCAAAACATACCAAAATACAAAAATAGTAAAAATATACCGAATGGTATTTTTGTTATATCGATATAGTACCAGATTCAAAATATACCATAGACGGCATAATATACCAGATTGTCAGCCAAAGCAACTAAGACCCCTAGTAAGTAGGCGTTTTTTCCCATACAAAAGTATTTCTTTAATTACTTCCACAATTTTTATCCTGCCGGCACAAAGTTATAATACCCTTCTACCCTATGGGTAGCGGGTATAAAAAGGCAATAAATTTTTTTTTTAGTAAGTTCTTACTACCGCAATCCAAGCGAAATGGTTAAACAGGCTACTAAGGCGTAAAAAATGAAATATATAAATAAATACATAAATTAGTTGTTTATTGCAATATGTCTTAAAAAACAGTCATCTTTAGTCGAGGGTTCAGTATTTACGCTAATTCGAAAACTTGTTATATTATTTATATTTTTGCTTGTGTAAAAAAGTCAAATTACAGGCGTAGTTTCTAAGCTAAGTTCCAAATTTTTAGTAAATATGATAATAACTACAATATGTATGACTTCTGTTTGATTGGTAAATATATTTGGGAAATAATTGTATAATGGAAAACATGTCTGCGAAGTTTGAGCCCTTGTTGTTGATTATCTAATATAGTTTGAAGTCTATTAGATATTTTGACTGTAGTAGTATATCGATATACTAAATATAACTTTTGGTATATTTTTAGTTTATAAATTTGGAATACTTTCTTAGAATCATCATTATTCCAGCTATTCGTAGGATAGAAGAGTATTATAACTATGTGACTGTAGGAAATGTATGTAAAAGGCAGAAGGAGTCATTTCCGACCCCATAAATATATAATTCTCTAGCATTTATGATTCCTGTAAATTTTTTTGGCGATCATTAAAAAATTGTAGAGGTCTACCAAATACCAAAGCCTACTTTGGTATATATTAGTACTCTTGGTATATATTCGTAGTTATTTTTATACCCGCTACCCATAGGGTAGAAGGGTATTATAACTTTGTGCCGGCAGGAAATGTATGTAACAGGTAGAACGAGGCATCTCCGACCCTATAAAGTATATATATTCTTGATCAGCGTCAATAGCCGAGACGATATAGGCATGTCCGTCTGTCCGTCTGTGTGTCTGTCCGTATGAACACCTAGATCTCAGAGACTATAAGAGATAGAGCTATAATTTTTTTTCGACAGCATTTGTTATGTTTGCACGCAGATCAAGTTTGTTTCAAATTTTTGCCACGCCCCCTTCCGCCCCCGCTAATCAAAAAAATCGAATAACACGCGTAATTTTAAAGCTAGAATTTTGGAATATATAGTAATACCTATAGTAGTTATGATTCCTGAAAATTTGGTTGCGATCAGATAAAAATTGTCGAAGTTATTAAAGAAATACTTTTGTATGGACAAAAACGCCCACTTACTGGGAGTCTTAGTTACTTTGTCTGACAATCTGGTAAATTGTGACGTCTATGGTATATTTTGAATGCGGTACCATTCAGTGTATTTTTAGTATTTTTGCAGTAGATTCGGTATATTTTGGAAAAATACCGCAAAATACATTTCTTTTATTCAAAATGGGTAGCGGGTATCTCACAGTCGAGTACACTCGACTGTAGCTTTCTTACTTGTTAGAATCTGGTTTTATTGCAAATGAGTAGCGGGAATATCACAGTCGAGCTTACTCGGCTGTAGCTTTCTCATTTGTTTCCTTTACATCTCTAACTGATCGAATATACCCCGGTGACCTGGTGATGCTTCTCAAGATCTTTGACTTGGCTCTTTGGATGATACCAATATTGGTATTGCTAGAGATAACTATGAATTGACAGCCATAGGCCCAGAATAGTAGAGTAGGATCTAATATTCAAGAAAAACCAAGCATGGTTTAGCAAATGCTTTCTTGGCTTTGATGTGGCTACGATAGTCCTGAGCTCGCCAGCCAAAGCACCAAAATTGTTAAGTATATATATTGTTGGGAATTTGGTTGCGAATGACATATTGTATTTGTGTTGTTGGGATGTGAGCTGCTGCAACTTTGGTTGCAATTAATTAATTAATTTGATCCAATTAAATTTAATTGGATGTATTTCGTAACGGCATAATCAATCAAGTCTGGAAGTTTTCTGGTATCTATAGGCCAGTACCTGGAGTGCAAGGTCAGACACAATCTATCATATTGGCCTTACAAGAGCAATGCGCATCTTTAGATGTCGCAAGTTGAAATCTCCAGTTATAGTTACTGCAGCTATGAAGTGTTCCACTAGTAAGTTGAAGTATTTCATAAATTAGAATTCTGATACGGAAACCCAAAGAGAACGATGACCATTTTGTAAATTCATAAATTACCGCATTAACAACATACATAAATACTTTGCTGCAGTTTAGATATCGTTGCTTCCATTTTGATTGTCGACTGTTCATATAGTTTTTGTATGGCTACTTATGTAAATATAGTGAAGTAGACACAAAAATGCGATGTGCCTTTTTTGATGCATTATGACAGAGAACGCCAACTTTATAATTTTGTGCCTGCAGGATATATTAATGTATGTATGCAAAATCCAGAAGGGGGCATCTCCGACCCCAAAAAATATGGGGTATCGTCTCGGCTGTTGACGATGATCATGAATATATAAACTTTATGAGGTCGGAGGTGGCTCCTTCTATTACATACGTTTCCTGCAGGCACAAAGTTATAAAACCCTTCTACCCTATAGTAACCGTTTAAATTTAAACTATAAATATTGTATATACATAAGTTGAGATTTAAGTTTAAACATACTTTTCTGCACAGTCTTGCGGCACAGCATAGGCTTGTATTTATCCTTTAGATGTTCCAATGGCTCTTGCTTGCTGCAGTTCACCTCCCCAATAGAGTAGGGCTCGAAAGGATCCCCACAACGGGGATCGTACTCGCTGTTGCAGTCGTAGCACATAAGGGCGGTGCATACTGTAAGAATCAAGTTAAGTACATAAATGTAAATGTAAATGTAAATAGCAGGAATCTATTAATAGGATAGTTATGCCTGAGATAGCCAACGGTACGGTGAAGACGTAAGAACATAAATACCTATTTAATGTACCTAACTTCATACATATACACATGAATATATTCAATGCACCTCTGTATATACTTATGTACATAATAATTGTATATTCATTGAACATATGTATTTTCAGTCAGTACTAAACTTACACTAAACTTATACACACATTTCGTCACAATAAAACAAATACCATTTCAATACAAAATGTTACTTACCTTGCATGCAGCAAAGTGCCCCCAGCAAGAGTAATATTTTATTGATGAAAGACGTCATATTTAATTTGTTGCTTCCAATACTTTTCTTCAACTGCACTTAACGCTTGCGTTGCTTTGACGTCAAATGATATTAATCCCCGAAAAGGTATTTAATTATATTTTTTCTAAAATGTTAAAAATATTTAAATGTTAAAGTTCTTAGTTTATTGTTAAACTTTAAATTATACTAGGATTGCCTCTATTATGTAATTATTGTAAAAAATCCTAATGACATTATTTAATAATTTTGACATTTTTCGAATCATAACTTAACAATTACGAAAAAAATAAGTTAAAAGCAAAAGGCATGTGAGAATATATCAATTTAACAACATATATTTAGAGTTCAACTTTTCTTCCCCTTGCCCTTTGGGTCCAAAAGGATGTCCTAAAATAGAAAAACCAGCCGTATTTAATCTGAAAACCAACTTCGGGAGATTTTGGTTGAAAACGGTTTTGAAATCTCTCTGCAAATCGATGTATGTATGATATAGTTTGTACCGTTTTCCATACGCAGTTACCTTGCGAACCCGCCTCTTAAAGTTCAGATGCTTCAAGATTTAAAGCTAATTAAAAAATATTCTTGAAATGCTTATTTTTTGCTATTGTTGTCAAAGATTTGACATAAAAAAATGACTTTGTTTTTACTGGCATAATGAAATCACTAAAAAGTGTCTAATTCATTTAAAATGAAGGAAGATTCTTTAGAATAACTTTTCTTATTTGGTGGCAATAAATAATATAAAACTAAGTATCTAAACAATTAAAAAAAACGTGCATTGCTTTTAATTTTATATGATAAATATAATACCTTTCCTATTTCTTACATATGGGAACATAACTATTCGACATTGTTCATTATTCAATTATGTAACTGACATGCCAGTATTTTATTATTTTAAGCTGTATAAAATTGTATCCAGCACCGTAGTTGTACTCTTATTTATATAAGTTGGCTTTTTTCAAAAGGTAATAATGGACGAAAAAGCCAAAAGTGTATATTAGCTCTCAACCTAAAGTAAACCTGAATATTGTTTGCAAAAATAAATTACGGCTAGACAAACACACAGATATGGTTATATCAACAAAAGTTAACGCTGATCAAGAATCTATATACTTTATAGGAATTTAATAATGCAAAGCAATTTTAATTTTAAAGCCGAAGTTTAGATTTTATTTTAATTCACATAATAATTTAAGAGTATTTGTTTGTAGATTTTTTACTGAATGCTATATTTGTAATGTAACGTATTTTAACAATAATTTATTGAGAATGAGTAACATCTCACAGTCGAGCACACTCGAAAGCAGCTATTTTGCTCCTCACTCAATTCATGAGTGGAGTCATTATGTATGACTCAAAAGCACAATGGCCTACAAACTACTTTTCGTACATACATATGTTAACCACTTAATTGGATTACAATGATTGGTACTGGTGTTAGTAGCTTTTCCATGGAATGAGGTCTGTGGACCTCCAAAAGTTATAAGAATATTATATTATATATTACATATTATAAATTTATTATTATTGGGTTATATATATTATATATTATTATATATAATACATATTATATTTTATATATTATATATAGTTTTAAAGCATTTAATTCATTATATAATTGTTACTTTGTTCAAGTACTATACGGCTCTTAATCAAGGAACTATTTTGGTTCTAGCTATTAACCCAAAAATAAGGAATGCACATCATACTAAACTTGTGTTGAAAAAAACAGAAAAACTATGGCAATCGATAATGTTGGAAAGGTAGGGGCCGTTGTCATGTCATACAATCACACCACTGTGCTACTTATTAGTATGTTATTTGCTCAAATTAAATATGAATACACACGAACAAATATGAATATTTAGCCATAAAACTTAAAAACCAATTATGTAACCCATAGCAAAAAAAAACTTTGTACTATTATTGCAAACTTAAAATCAGTTCACTAAATGGCCAACAAGTAATCCGACAAAAGAGTAGAGTCCGAAAACCGATTTATAAGAGCTTAATAACTGACCTACATAGTTCAGTTCCTAGTTAATTATGCTATCGGATATCGAAAAACTTTTTAAAATATTCAAAGATAAATGACATTTGACTTGGTTAAATATAACTTTTCGTAGTTTCTTATGTAATGTAGCATGGTAGAACATAAGCCTGGCATATATAACGTAATGCGAACCGAATGGACATATCGATTTATCTGGCCAAAACAGGGAGGAACGGGTGGACACACACTAATGGTAATAGTAGCGACAGTGTCGTGCTGTCGATGAAAGAATATAGCGACAGTTGATATAAGCAACCGTATTCTATAACAATTATTTTGTCACATATTTAAATATAAATTTTCCGAAGAGATTGACTTAAACTGACATATAGTATAACATATTGTTTTTGTTTCAATTGTTAACAAATTATATATGCAAATATATTTTTTTTCTGCATTTTGTTATAGCGTTATTTAAGGTTCAATGTCCAATATAAACTTTACACACTAATTGCTGAAATGGTTTTGTAATCACTTTTGCACTTTTATTTCGGAGTTGCAGTATCACAGAATTTCCACGATTATATAATACTTTTGTTTTTATAGTTAATATCTATGGCATGTGATTAAATGAAAACATTTACAAAAGGATTTGAAAAACTTTTTTTTTAATATTTACATAAGAGGCGAAAATGTATTTCGAGTATGACAACTTCTCGTCTTTGCGAGTTTCTATCAATTGAAATAGCCTTTCAATGAACTGAGTAAATGCCGAGAAAGGCCTATTCAGGTTGATTCCAAACCGAAATGAAAGCGAAAAGCATTGAGAAGGGCTCAGTGAGCTGAGTGAGCTGCTGTGGGTGAGTTTGCCATGTGAACCACTTTTATGCAAACGGCAAGGACGAGACACAAAGTTAAAACGCTACGAATTACGGATGGATAAAAGAGCTGTGAGGTGGTGAAAAGTACACGATTGAGAGAATACGCGTCCCAAAGGAAACAGCAGAAGAGCAAAAATTTGTTAAATCGATAGCAAGCGTCATGATGCACAGAGAAATATGTTATCTAATAACATAGTCAAGAACTTAAAATCAGTATTTCCACAAATGAAAAGTTAGCAATTAAATAATTAAATATATTTATTAAGCACATATAAGTTTGTAATTATTTTTCTTTTTTTTTACATTCAATTGCTCTGAAGCACACAGAATACGCGACGCAAAATCACAATACGTTGCAACCCCAAAAAAGACAATGTTCTTTCTAAGCGGCGGCCCTGTACAACTTTTGTATGCGAGCAATAGGCGGTAAACGGTTAGAAAACGGTTAAAAACGACGAGTTTGAAGAGATTTCGCTGAGCATGCGCAAAGAGAGTACACACAAATCTAAGGGTTGTTATTATGTGTTGAAAAAGTAAAGCTCCCACGATTTTCACCTCAACAAGGTAAGTTGAATAATCAGTGTTTGGTCGATACAAGTTAGCTTCTGAAGGCCGACATCATTTCAGACCAAAACATTTGAACCTGTGGATCATTCATCAACGCTTGTTTCTTTTTACTTAATACTACATTAAGTATATCTGCATTTTTGTATCTTTCTCGACATAAATTTTTCGAATCTAAAGATTCAGCATCATGATCTGCCGGTTCGTCAAATGTCTCCAAGTCCACTGCTGAGGAAGAAAGAATCGCAACTTGCGCTGACATTATGATTTTAGTGACTGACTAATATAGTCAAATAAATATAAAAGCACTTACCTTTTTTACTCTTGCTGTTTGTTTCTGTTTTCAAGCGTTCTACACGTTTTTGGTAAGGTTTCCGTAGTTTCTGTATTTCCCTTACTGTTGGCATAGGTGTTACCCTGCTGCGTTTATTGGCTATGGTGATTAACCCAGAGTCATTGTGCAAAGTTTCTGGAACTTCCTGTTGCAAGCGTCGTTTTACGTGTAGATTTAAGCGCTCCTTGATGTTGCACTTTCCCAACGCAGCTGATGATTCCAATTTTATAACTTGAAGGTTTTCGGGCAACTCGGCCGACATTGCACAACATATGTTTAGCGATTCCAAGCAAATGTCTAGACGATCTGGCAACTTTCGGCCTATATATCTTGCATGGTACGTAGCACATGCGAGGTTGATTCCGTGTGACGTCACAAATAAAACCAGTTGGGTACTTTAAAATTAATGCAAGAAAATAGAGCACAGTATAAATCGAAATGCTATCACATATATGCGAACGTATATATTTATTTAACACCTTTCGTTTCTATCTGTATCGTAGTAGTCCGTCTACTTTCTATACCACATTTGTAGAGTCTTCATGCGCTTGACCTTCTTCTGAAGCTGCAAGACACCATACATGAGAGCTTCAGCCGTGGGAGGGCAGCCAGGCACGTAAATATCGACGGGGATTATTCGATCGCAGCCTCGCACAACAGAATATGAGTAGTGATAGTAACCGCCGCCATTAGCACAGCTTCCCATCGAAATGACCCAACGTGGTTCCGGCATCTGGTCGTAAACCTTGCGCAGAGCTGGCGCCATTTTATTGGTCAGCGTTCCAGCGACAATGATAACATCAGCCTGGCGTGGTGATGCTCGGAATACTACGCCATAACGATCCATATCATATCTGCAATAAATGCATATGTACAAAAAATAAGTTGCAGCCCTTGGATCGGATCTTACCGTGGTGCTGCAATATGCATCATTTCGACGGCGCAGCACGCCAGGCCAAATGTCAGCGGCCAAATTGAGCCCTTGCGGCCCCAGTTGAGCAGATCATCTAGCCTGGCTAGCGACCACTCGGCCATGCTGGACTGCTTGGTGCCGAAAGGAGAATAACCCTTCTTTGGTAGCGAATTATTATTAGTATCAACGACAGGCATCGTCTGTTGTTGTCGCACCAGTAAGTGGCTCAACGGAGCTGTGAGAGACACAGTTTTGTTGCATGACGCATTCGCTGTGATTCGGGTCGCATTTAATAGTTTAGCGAACGTCGGCACACCAATATGTCGCAACATTTTCAATCTCTTCAATCGAATTTGTCCAATTCCTTTATGTAATTTGCAAACTAAACCAGGGCTGCAAGGGCACTTTCTTCTTCTTTAAAAAATGTAAACAAAATGTGCCACTCAGTGTGACCATCGAATTATCACACTGGAAATTGAGGAACCGTATTATTTTGGTATTATATAGTATATAACACAATTTATCGGTCCACCATCTTGAATTTTCGTAAATTTTCTGGCAGCGCTGGCCATACGTTTTCTGCGACATCAACGGGGTTCCATGTAAAATTGTTAAATCAACATAAATAAAGTGATTAATTCCAAAAGTAAATGTTAAAAAGTGCTTATAAATTAACAATCCAGCAAGTTATCAATAATTCATCGCACCAAATACCCATGAAGTTGGAAATATCAACGTTCAAGTAGCAGCATACATATGTAGTATATAATATAACATTTCTGCTTGCTCGCGTCGTCGTCGACAGAAAATTTGTTGCATTGGTATTGGTGTATCGGTTAACTAGCCAGGCAGCCCATAACAAATACTGCGTGTGTGAGAGAGATAGAAAAGGTACTCCACTGGGCAGTGTTTGCATTCAGTTTGTGTTTTTTCCAGTGTGTACATACTATGTACATGCCAATGTAAGAGTCGACGCAAGCTAAGGACCATTTGAGCCTTGTATTCTTGAGTTATGAGTGTCGCTGCAATGACTATGGACGATCAGAGACCCTTAATGAACAATTACGATAAAATGTCAACAAAATATGATTCGAATTTGCATATGCTCAGCAGTGGCAGTGGAGGGGGTGGCGTAGTTGCTGGGAACAACGGTAATGCCGCCGGTGTCGCTGCCGCTTGTAGCAACAGTGGCCCTTCTGGCCCCGCATCGCCAACGCCATCGGGCTCTGAGGAGCTGCCAACGTCACTTCAACAGCAACAACAACATCATCATCACCACCACCATCATCATCATCATTCGACATCAACACAAGCGCAGCAAACACAGGAGCCACAACTACCGCAACAACAGCCTAGCAGACACCATCATCACCAGCAAAAACAACAACAACTGCAGCAGCACCAACAACAACATCAAAAACAACAGCAAGAACATGATGTTGCTGTGAACGACGCTGCCGTCGCCGCCGCAGCCGAACAGCGACGTCTGCTCGAAGGTATTAAATTATTATTTACGAAAACATACAAATGAAAATTCAACATATTGTGTAAACGTACTAAATGATATATCTTATATTACGTACACATATGTATATATTGTATTCCCTTAAAAAATTCACCATAACAAAAGTCAGTGTACATACGTGTGGCATTTCCAGTTTCGTTGATTTTTGTTTTGTTTTTCACTTTTTGTGTCTTAAGGAGCAGCGTATTTGAATTTCAAATTTCACCACTAGTTATGTATTAATGAAGCGTGCTCAATTGATTGAGTTGGTCAGTTCGGTAATTTGAGCATTACTGTATAGTAAATAATGTCTTTAGGTATTATACTACACTGTAAACATTACAACCTACGTTTAAGTTTTTGTGCAAAAAGAACTATGAAAAACACTAAAAAGAACTCCACGTGCCGTGTGCTCTGTTGTTATTGGTTTTTGCAAAAATAAATTTGAATAAAAGCGAACACTCGAATATAATATAACATTTAGCGTTTGGCGATAGATATCAATACTCGAATTTACAATTTTAAACACAGCAAACATATAAAATAAAATATATTCAAATAATTGAATAACAAATAAGTGTGTGCAAATTGAACTTACCAAATTACAAAAATAAAATATGTTAAATGTAATTAAAAATCATTGTGTGTAGTGCATTGAACAGTTGTAATATTTATCAAATCTATAAAATATTAAAAAAAAAAAAATCAAAAATTTGTTAAAACAGTGCAATAAGCGAAAAGATCTTAAGTCGGTTCTTTCCATCACGTCTCGTATTCTCCGACTTTATCGACCTCGTGGTCGTCATCGTTATCATCATCGTCGTCGCTTTAAATATTTCTAGAGTGTGTACAGTTTGCGTTATGGCCACTTTTGTTGCCAATGTTGATCAAGTTAACTACGTGCCTTTCTTATTTTGCCTATTTCTCCCCATGCTCTCTTCTTAACAACCGTAAATCCCAACAAGTGGAAAGTAAAAAATCTATGAATTAAATCTGAAAGTATCCAGCAAAATTACAAATTTTCTTTCTTGTGTGATATGTTAATTAAAAATATAAAGAACTACATCAGTGTTGAAACAAAACCCTGTATATAAAAATACATGTAACATAAAATAAATATAAATAAATCAAATTACAAATTAATCAGTTTTTATCAGTGTTCTCAGATATTAAACAATAATAAATCTAAACCGCTACCATTAAAATAATTCGGCAAATTTTCCGAAAACAGTATCTCAAGCTGGCAATTGACCTAAATGTAAGATCCTGCTTATTTTGCGTTATTGCCAAATTGCAGAAAAAATGTTATATAACATTAACACTTCAAACACCAATGATTTCCACAAAGTTTCATCCTCATGTTAAGTTTTTACTATTAGCCAGCCTGTAGCTTAAAATCTATTAACTCGCTATGAATGTGAAGCAGAAGAAATAATAGTCAGTTTAAACAGGATGCATAAAATGCAAGCTTCTGTTATGGATGTCTCAAGTCTGGACTTTAGCGAATTTAAAAATTATTGTCTATTTCATGATATCTTACCATTTCTGTTTTTATCTGGACCAAAAATGTATTCGATCCTAAGTAATTATTGTGGTTAGGTAAATAGTCTCAAATACATTACTATAGTTTCAATATAAACATTATATACTTTGTTCAATGTGAATTAGTAAATAAAAGAAATTTCAACATTTTTTTGTGGTTGAAGTGACATAGACCAAGCGTTTTAGTAGATAGATAGTTCTGTTGTATTACTATACTTAAGAATATTTTCAGGCAACGCAGCCATTTTTATTTTTTAATGTTTTGACTTACGAACGTAACTTAATGCCAGTTTGGAAATGTTGATCTAATATGTACTTACACATTTACTGACGACCAATGTCGAATTATGTAGAATTATCAAACGCTGAAATAAACTGATAATATATATGCAAAAGATAATTCTAAATCCCCATAAAAGTTATTAAACTCTGCTATGCGTTAAAAGAGTATAAAATGAAAAATAATTTTAATAATAATGTTTTGAAAACAATGTGCGCGCGTTGAGTTTTTTGCAAGTGTTTTTCTGAATGTCTTTCAGTTTTGTCACAAAAATTTCATAGTTTGTTGATTTCACAGTGTCTGCCAAAAAAGCAATGAAATGCAAAGTCAAATGCAAGTTAAGAAAGCAAAGTTATAGTGCAAGCCAGTGATGTGCAAATGCTGCAGCAAACATAGGAGAAGCATGCAAAAGAGTAATACATGAAAAAACGTGTGCCTGTGCAACGTTCGTGATAACTACGAAACCAGCTTCAAGAGAGGTCCAATGGACCATTTCATCTACGGCGTCATCACAACAACAGCAACTTCAACTTCAAGAGCGCAACAACAAACAAAAATGTGTCGAACTAACACGAATGAGTGCAATGCATTGGTATGAATTCGTATTAAGTTCATTAAAAAAAATATAAGCAAATATGTATCATATCTACGTACAAACTACAAGTGAATATACATTCGCATCACTTCAAGTTGATCAATTTTTGTGACCTTTAACAAAACTTGCTTTGGACTCTTATTTCTTCTAAATCGATTATTGATCCTATCCCCGTTAATCTTCCAGATCCTTTATTAAAAACGTCATGTTTTCTTTTTATTACTTTATTCTTCTGGCATGGTCGTCCAAACAGATGAGATTGAAAACCTCAAAATGGAGCAAGCTCGTTTGGGGTTACAATGTGCTGATGCACAGCGACGAGAAAAGATACTTATGCGTCGATTGGCTAATAAGGAACAAGAATTTCAAGACTATGTGGTAAGCATATAGATGCAATATAAAAATTTCAATATTACACAGCTAATACTGATAATTGTTAAATACCCGCAACAAATTTTCGCAACACACATTTTTATACTACGGTAATAGTAGAGTAGAAGGCTAATATAACTTTGGACGAGTAGGAAATGTATGTAACAGACGGAAGATGTCATATCCAAAACAAAAAAATATAAATATTCTAAATCAGTCTTGACAGCCAGGACCATATAGTCAACTCCTGTCGTGTCATGCCCCCTTTAGCCTGCGAAAATCGAAATAATCGAATAGCAAACGTCGTTTAAAAACTAACTCAATAGAACATTAAAAAATAATGTTGGAAAGCTAGAGTTGGCTTTTGGTTTGATTTTTAAATGAATACCTAAACGTCCGAGCATTACAATATATATATATTTGTTTAAATTATAAACATGTCGCGTCTGCCTACTTTTTACTTAAAAGTCGGTAGCAAATTTTTAGAAATTATTTGTAAAGTTTTTGTGGGTCACAGTCTACTAATAATTTTTTTAACAGACAATAGAAACGTATCTTAAATTATTACAGTCCTCAAAACCACAGTTGCTCTGCCTACATATTGTACTGTAGAATTTATTCTAAGCTATATATGTATATTAATAATAAATAATTATTATGGGTGTTAGTTGTGGATTAAAAACGGTTTTGAAAATTTTTGATTTTTATTTTAACAGAGCCAAATTGCTGAGTACAAGGCCCAGCAGGCACCTACAGCTTTGGCTCTTCGCACTGCTCTGCTTGACCCAGCTGTCAATCTACTTTTTGAACGTCTCAAAAAAGAGCTTAAGGCTACCAAGGCAAAGCTGGAAGAAACACAAAATGAGCTCTCTGCTTGGAAGTTTACGCCTGATTCGAATACAGGAAAACGATTAATGGCTAAGTGTCGGCTATTGTACCAGGAAAATGAAGAATTGGGTAAAATGACATCAAACGGACGCCTGGCGAAATTGGAATCTGAATTAGCTATGCAAAAAAGCTTCAGTGAAGAAGTTAAGAAATCCCAGTCAGGTAATTAAATGCAGTCAATGATATTTTAGAGCTTTAGAGCTTTTATTATAAGACTAATCAATTAACTGAATTTTTGGTGCGTAGAGCTTGATGACTTCTTGCAAGAATTGGATGAAGATGTGGAAGGTATGCAAAGCACAATATTATTTCTTCAACAAGAATTGAAGACGACACGCGATCGGATTCATACGCTTGAGAAAGAAAATACACAACTGAGACAAGCGAGCAACAGTCCAAAAGAAAACAACGATATTGCCACTATGGCAGGGACTGTGGCCACCAATGGCCAAGGCGCAAGCAACAGCAACCAGTTTCAAACCATTAGCAGCAATCTGTTGCATCCCAATGATGAGAATGTTGTACAAGAGACATCTGTGCTAGCGACCACAAGCGCTGTCATTTACTATAACGGCATTAACAATGATAAACAAGCTACGGTCCCAGATATCATAACTCTCGACGAAAGCAATACTAGTAGAAATGGAGCTGCCGCACGAATGGCGCGAAAACGTAATTACGAAGAGGAAGGTGCTCCGGCTTCGTGTGTCCATGAGGCACCTGTAGTGCCGACAGTAAGAGAAATAAGCACGCCACGTACTTTACCGCCCAAGAAGTCTAAGCTTCGCGGTTTAGTTACCAGACGAAACTCACAACTTGAGGACGAACAACAAGCATTAAATTCTGTTACAGCGACTCCGCTTGCCATGGACCATATGGTTTTGAATGTGGTTCCAGAGGAATCTACTTTAACTACAACATCAGTGACAACAAATACTGTTGATCAAGCGACACCTGCTCCTGAAGATTCTCGTGAAGCCCCAACAACGACACCAGCTCGTATTTTGACGAGACGTAGATCGGTGCGAATGCAACAAAACGGTACAAGTGGCATTGATTATTGAGCGAGCAGTTTTTTGTATAAAGCCTGCTTATTTGTATTTATGACATCAGAAGATTAACAATTCGTATTTCGATATAAGCATAATATTTTGAGAATTGAGATTCAAGAGAGACTTCATGTTTATTACATATATAAATACAAATATATATATATATGTATATATATGTATATATATATATATATATATATATATATATATATATATATATATATATATATTCTTTTTTATTTTTATAGTATATTATAGTTTTTAATGCCTCTGTATAAGGCATACAAGGACTAAACATATATATATATGTATACATCTAAATTTCGGAAAATTTATTAGTCTTGACAAAATACAAATTTATCAAATTAATTCAATTGAAACATTAAGTAAAATAGCAGCTAAACAGCTGTCTGATCGAACCCACAATCGAAGTATAACTAAATTATCGTTTTATTATTGATTTAAGGCATTTATTGTAAACGAAAAAGTTGTAATGAAAAATTACAGCTTATGTTAAAATAAATTTGTTAAGCGTAACAAAATTTGAAATAAACAACCAACCTTTTGCTTTAACTTTTATTATTTAATTCATTATATTTGTTGTCTTAATTATTTGTAAACTATCTTGACGTTGCATTCTTTCAACATAATATGTAAGTTTACTTTATTCGAGAGTATACCACTATTTTAATATTCGAATATTTTAGGTTTGTATATGTATAGATAGTCACGACAGCTTATAGGTGCCCATGCGAAAATACTGGATTCTCCAAATTTATGCCACACACTTGTGGAGACTGCCTTGTGACTTGTTATTTGTCATGTAAAATGCAAGACGAATCGGAAATTGCTGAAAATTTACTTGGCGAATAAACGCATGTTCACCATCATTATTTTCTTTCAAAATCGTCGATTCCATCAGTGTCTTGCAAATTCACGCGTGTCGGTTTGTGTTGAGCTTACCTAACTCGACGCGATCTTGACAAGACAAATATGAAACATATGTACATACAAAATTTTAATCTTTGGCGTTGTGAACAGTTCGGTCGATAAAACGCAATTTTATTCGACATTTTAAAATAAATTGTAACTGAAGTTTTGTCTGATGAAATAATGAATTTAAGTAAATATAGACACACAAACGATTTACGGGAATGACGGTTGCGGCTGCTTTCAAAAATGTATCTAATATACTCGTATAAACACTCTCTGCAACCATCAAAAATACAAAATCCAAATCGGATGTGTGCCAATCGATGTGTTCGCGACGGCATTTTATTCTGTAGTTCCCAGCAAAAAATAAATATAGTGTACCGATACTACGATATTGGAATATATATGGATGTCAAGTCAGCTGTTAATAAATTATTCGAAAAGTGTAACTTTATTTATTATTCATTAATACTTTTTTCCGCTTTACATCATAATAAGCTACTCTCTCTACAACGATCGTCTTGTTGATTTTCTTTAAACAAGAATATGATCGTTGCAGAGCGATGATCATGATGATGATGCAGAACGGAAATAAGTTGACTAAATTAATGAATAAGAAGTGAAACTTATAGAGAAAATTTATTAAATTGTTATTTTTTTGGTTCATTTGTTTCTATTGCCTTGGATATTCTTCTTGCCAAAGTTTGTTTACTTTTGTGCCCCTAAGCAGCTGATCGCATGATCACCAAACTTTGTGTAAATAGTATAAATGAAAAACGTTCTTTCTACCTCAACATCGTCGCAACTTTGGCGCCTGTTATTGATACAAATATATTAGACGTAAAAACATTTTTATTTTTCCTTTTTAAGCGAGGTTCTCAGATGCGTGAAATACAAAACAAGTAAGAAAGTTACAGTCGATTGTGCTCGACTGTGAGATACCCGCTACCCATTTTTAATGAAGGCAAAATATTGCGGTATCATTTTCAAAATATACCGAAAATACTTAAAATATACCAAATGGTATGTTTGGTATATCGATGTAGTACACCATTCAAAATATACTATAGACGACACAATGTGCCAGATTGTCGGCCAAAGCAACTCAGACCCTTAGTAAGTAGGCATTTTTGCCCATACAAAAGTATTTCTTTAATAACTTCCACAATTTTTATCTGACCGCAACCAAATTTTCAGGAATCATAACTACTAAAATAATTAATTATTGTATATACCAATATTCGCAACTCTAGCTTTAAAATTAGGCTTGTTATTTTTATACCCGCTACCCATAGGGTAGAAGGGTATTATAACTTTGTGCCGGCAGGAAATGTATGTAACAGGTAGAAGGAGGCATCTCCGACCCTATAAAGTATATATATTCTTGATCAGCGTCAACAGCAGAGACGATCTAACCATGTCCGTCTGTCCGTCTGTGTGTCTGTGTGTCTGTCCGTCTGTCCGTCCGTCCGTATGAACACCTAGATCTCAGAGACTATAAGAGATAGAGCTATAATTTTTTTTCGACAGCATTTGTTATGTTTGCACGCAGATCAAGTTTGTTTCAAATTTTTGCCACGCCCACTTCCGCCCCCGCAAATCAAAAAAATCGAATAACAAGCGTAATTTTAAAGCTAGAGTTGCGAATTTTGGTATATACAATATTTACTATAGTAGTTATGATTCCTGAAAATTTGGTTGCGATCAGATAAAAATTGTTGAAGTTATTAAAGAAATACTTTTGTATGGGCAAAAACGCCTACTTACTAGAGGTCTTAGTTGCTTTGGCTAACAATCTGGTATATTGTGCCGTCTATGGTATATTTTGAATGCGGTACTATGTCGATATACCAAATATACCATTTGGTATATTTTGAGTTTTTTTGCAGTATATTCGGTATATTTTGAGAAAATGGGTAGCGGGTATCTCACAGTCGAGTACACTCGACTGTAGCTTTCTTACTTGTTTTTGATTTGCGGGGGCGGAAGTGGGCGTGGCAAAAATTTGAAACAAACTTGATCTGCGTGCAAACATAACAAATGCTGTCGAAAAACATTATAGCTCTATCTCTTATAGTCTCTGAGATCCAGGGATTCATACGGACAGACGGACATGGCTATATCGTCTCGGCTGTTGACGCTGATCAAGAATATATATACTTTATAGGGTCGGAGATGCCACCTTCTACCTGTTACATACATTTCCTGCCGACACAAAGTTATAATACCCTTCTACCCTATGGGTAGCGGGTATAATGAGCCAACAAAAAAAAATCAAAACCTTATATGCAATATCGCATTTAATGTTTTAGGGCTCATACAGTTGCGTAATTTATTTTTTGCTATATTAATTTGTGAGAATGTACGCTCAAATTCAGCGTTCGACCATGGCAGGGAAAAGATTTTGAGCGCAAAATCTGCTAAATCACTAAAAGGGGTTTGGTTCAAGTAGCTCATATAATCGAACCGTTGAGTTAAATACAAGTTCAGATTTCGTTGTGAACTATTAATCGCAATTTTTGCAGTGAATGGGAAAAAGGGAATACAAAATAAAAAGGCTTTAAGTAAAGTACGAATGAAAAATTGCTAAAAAAAAAAAAAAAAAAAAAAAAGTTGCTGAATTTGTAGCTAATACCATTTTCAAAAAAAAAGTTGCAAATTTTTTGAAAAGTTGCTAGATCTAGCAACTAAATTGCTAAACTGGCAGCACTGCTCTGAGTCTTTTCGTAAAGAGTCAGAGAGGGACAATTATTTGCGGACATCGAGAAACGGTCGACAGTTATTTGCAAGCTCTGGAATAAATAGAATAAAAATAAAAAAAATGTATACTACAAATAAACATTTACGGTACATAACCAAAGGAAATTTCAATTTCTCGATTCATTATACCCGCTATCCATAGGGTAGAAGGGTATTATAACTTTGTGCCGACAGGAAATGTATGTACCAGGTAGAAGAAGGCATCTCCGAGCCTATAAAGTATATATATTCTTGATCAGCGTCAACAGCCGAGACGATCTAGCCATGTCCGTCTGTCCGTATGAAAGGCATTCGACAGCATTTGTTATGTTTGCACGCAGATAAAGTTTGTTTCAAATTTTTGCCACGCTGGTGTGTACCATAATAACTATAATATTTACAAGTCCTGAAAACGGACAGACAGACAGACGGACATGGCTAATCGTCTCGGCTGTTGACGCTGATCAAGAATATATATACTTTATAAGCTCGGAGATGCCTCCTTCTACCTGTTACATGCATACATCTCCTGTCGGCACAGAGTTATAATACCCTTTTACCCTATGGTGTATAAAAATTGTGGATGTTATTAAAGGAATACTATTGTATGGGCAAAAACGTCTGCTATGTATATATTGTATTGTATATAAGCGTACACGTATATACATGCTCGCCTATATTAGTATCTGTATGCATAGAAGGTTCATATGCAATGCGATAGCTCTGGTGATAGAGTGCAAGCCGAGCGTGTTGTGGTGTCCGGGGTGCCTGCTCGGGGTACAAACTTTTTTTTTAACCACCTGGTCGGTGCTCGAGTTCAAATCCCGATCGAGAATATTATTACCGCAATATTTTGCTTTTATTCAAAATGGGTAGCGGGTATCTCACAGTCGAGCACACTCGACTGTAGGTTTCTTACTTGCTAAGATTTATTATTACATTGTAACAATTTCGCAAACTATATCAAGTTTCATACTTTAACACAATTTTCGCCTTGCTGTTTAGTTTAGTTTTATTTTCATCCGCCGACTGTAAATTTGATATACAGTATATCTTTTATAAACTATGTACTCTATTTGCAAACAATGAGTTTAGTTTTATTTTATCTGGTTCTTTAAGTTCAGTATCAATATCGGTTAGCTCATTGCCTGTACATAAATTAATTATTTAAATTCTAGTTAATTTAAATTGATTTGATGAAATAGAAATATCAAAATCCTTGTTTAATATTTCGCGACTAATGATAATATCGTGTCATCGTCCACTACATAGAATCTCAATAAAATGATAATCACTTTTTACTTCAAATTTGTATAGTATATTCCATTATTGCGTATGCCTTCTAACATAAAAAATATTTTTCAATCTTTTACCATAGAACTTAGTACTTAGCTTTTCTTTCATCCGTAAACATTCTGCTCCGCAATCATATGTAACTTCAAAAATTTGGCCTCTATGGTACACGTGTTCCTTAGGTACTGCAAGGCTGCACAGCTTCACTCGGGTTTCTCGGATAAATGACTTCTTTCAGCTTCCTTCTGTGTAGTTTTGGGTAGATATGTGACCCATATCTTTAATTTTTATTCTTGTTCCACAACGCCATATTTCGTTTATTAAAAGCGAAAACTTTTAAATCGGACTGCAAATTGCCTCTGGTTTGAGCATCATAACTAAAACTTAGGCACTGCAATTGCTTATCAAAACTTACCTTCAATGCAAGAGTTACAGATACAGAAATTTCTGGCGCCATTTCTTTGTTAGTTCTGTCACCATGAACTGCGAGACATTCGCTTTGTCAATATATGTAGAAACATAGCTGATAGTGTTTCCATAGGGTCGAAGCATTGTATAAACAATTCTTTGAATGCTATTGGGAAGCGCTACACTCTAAAGATTAACTTAAATCCACTCCCAACGGGGTTTCTCTTAAAATAAATTAATTTCTTTTGCCTTGCATCAGGTGCCGATGTTTGTATGGCCCGCACATTTAAATTTTGATTTTGTAATGCCATGATGGTACATCTACTGTTGAAAGTAGAAGGCCATATCCACGTTTGTGAAATACTATAATTCTATTAAAATATTATTTCCAGAGCCAGGTAGGCCAAGGAACAATTAACATATTCATATTTAATTCAAACAAGTTGTTCCTCGACCTTTCGTTTATTTTTTGTTTTATTTTCTCCCTCGTGTAATTGCCGGTTGAGGAGCAGCCATTGATGTGATGGACAACGAATGGGAGACTGGGATCTCTTGGCTCTTCTCGTTTCCTATCTGTTTTTTATTTCTTTAAAAAGCGCAGCATTTGCACTGTGTTCCGTTGGTGGTGTGCATAATACAATTATAATTGTATCATTGTGGTGTGTTTTACCGTCAGAGTTCAGCTGAGATGTATCGATGAAGATATCAATTACCAGGGAAGTCCATAATAAAAGGCAAAAAAAAAATGTATACATCCGATATATTTGAATCGATAGGTGACGCTAAAGTTGACAACGATGGCATATCATTGAATGGTAGGATATATCGATATATCGATTGCGAAACAACGTCATTGAAACAGCTGTTGTCCATTGTATCTATATTTTAAACATTAAGGGCTGAGTGAAAATTTAACTGCTATGAAATTAATAAAAATTCGGGATTCGGGCTATTTTGGCATTACTTATGTTCAACATTTAAAATTCTTTAATTGTTCGTTACGAACGTTTGTCTAGTGATGTGTGTCAACAGTAATGAGTCATACAAAGCTCCAAGCTTAACTATAACGGATTTTTTTAAATCATAAGCACTAATAGTCTGATTAGGAAGTACTAAATAGATTGTGATAGGTTAGATCATACTGTGTACCAATAAATTATAAAGATTCTTAGCAAATGTCAAAACTAACCAACGAAAAAATAGATTTAATTTCAAATAATAGTAACTTATTTTTATTTTCTACCCATAAAATATATATTAACCTAAAATGTGTTCATAATTTTATGTTTCGCAAAAGAAAAAATCTGAGGCTCAAAATTGAGATAGTAGCTAATAAGTGTTTATAATTTGTATGTTTGACGAAAGAGAAGATCAAAGCCTGAGAAGGAGGTAAGAAAATTTGTAATATTTTCATGTTTGAGCATGTAATACGATTTTTTCTGTTTACCGCTCTTTATAAGGTTGTCGAATACTACTTCTACCTGTTTACATGCAGGCCTTACTAAGGGTGTGTATTGTATATATATATACATGTAATTATATTCACATACTGGTTTTGGTCTAGTGTCGAGCCTTTTACCAAGTAGTAAGGTGAATTGTTCTAAAATGAGGATTAACAGTGTTGAGAACAGACATGATTAATATACGCATTAGTAAATAAAAATTGTGGTATGTTTCTTCAGACATATTTACCAATATGTACATATATGCACAATTCACACATTCATGTGTCTGTAAAGTTCCCTACATACAATTCATCGATACATGTATTTTCATGATCTTGTTAAGAAATACATACATACATATGTACATATATATATACTTACATATAATTGCACGGCAGAGAAGTGCACTCGCATGTGCATTATATTTATAAATTCTCATGCACACCTTCACATTATGTATCTCATGTCTGTGTAGAAATACAAACACATGTATGTACATATGTACATATATAATTACATACATACGGTCGTATAGACGAAAACGAAAACAGATAAAATTCAAAAGTTGCCCTGAAGTAAAAACCAGCAAGGAGAAACATAAATATATACTCGCATACAGATACACGACTAAGTATTCATTTGTATGTATATGTGCCCACAACCATCAGAAGGCATGTCAGCTAACCATATGATTAATACACATTGAACAGCTGATTCATCCGCGTACTCAATGTTTATATACAAACAAATATATGTACATATAAGTATTTATATACGTATATATGCATACACACACAAGTAATGTGGACATATGGTTATACGCGTACACGACATGTATAATCGTGCTCTCCTTGTTACTCATACATTCGCAACCAGCTGGAGCAGCTACTCAAACTGTTGATATCAGTAAACATCAGGGCCGCAATGCGGTTAAAATTGTCGCGATAATAATGTGTTCTTGTGCTTAAGTAGTAAACATTCAATCATTTGAAAATACAATATGTAATTATATATATGTAAATGATTACGTATGAATATGTAGTAAGTGATACAAAATTAAAAATGGTTTAAAAGCTAATGCTTGTGATTTCATAAAATAAAAATGGAAAACTGGTTGGGCCATAACTTTACCGAACTGCCTTACTGACAGCTGAGAGACGACGCATTTACTTACATACATGCAGTCTCTCATCTGGTGTTTCGCTCTTCATTTCAAATATGCAAGCGCAGAAATGCATAAATGTGTTTGTATGACTACGTATGTATGTTTGTATGTAATCGTGCCTGTACATGTGTGTACATATACACACATACATACATACGTATGTGAGATGTACTGCGGGGATTCGAGTCGTAAACTTTGCAAAGCAGTTCACTTGAACAGCTGTAAGCGATCGGCGACGACTTCTACGGTTAATATAAAACAGAAACGCAAAATACATATACATATGTACAAAAAAAATAAAAACACATACATACATAGATACGTATATGTACGTGCATATATACATTAGTACTAACTAAATAGTTTAGAAAATTAGAACAAACAGCAATCTTAGGCAAATGTACGTATGAATGTATGTACATACGTATGTAAGTATGTATGTATGTAAAAGTGTACATGCAAGCCAGCTATCATCTTTTACGTAGTTTATTCGTACGTACGTACATGTTTATTTACGTATTTTTGGACTGTATGTATATATGTATTTATACACACACACACACACACAACACTCCTACACACATCCATGCGAATATGCATGTCGTGTATCTGTGAGTGTGCGTTTGTTTGTATGTATGTACGTGGTTTACTCGTCGCATTCACCTCGTATTCCAATCGCTTCGCGTTCGTCGTGGTGCTCGTTGCTTGGCTTTTGCTGTTGGTTGGTTGGCGCTTAGATTGGATTGAACAAGAATGCTCCGTCTTCAGCGCGGAGCAGTCGGTCGCATTATGTGGTTCCGTTTAATAGTGAACTCGTAAACAGAAAAACATTAAAAAAACAGTAAGAATCGAGCAAAATACAACAAAAAAAACCTAAAACTAAATGAAATCAAAAAACTAAAACCAAATATTCATTGAAATTAGCAACAAGTGTTTAACTAAAATGCTTACACACAACCATGTATCTATAAACTTGCACTTTTATGCATATATTTGTGTGTGTGTGTGTGTGTATACAGCTAATGTGATTAAAACTCTATAAAATGCTGTATAAATTGAACACACATCTTGCTCATTGTGGTTGTGATTGTATTAGTGCATAAATACATACATACATACTTTACACTGACGTCTGTTCATACATACATACATACATAAACACGAATACAATGTAGACTTGCATACAAACATTAAGTGCAATACATGTGCGTAAATTTGTGTATAATCTGTTATGTGCATATACACATATATGTATATACATATATGTGAATATTAATGCACATACATACATTTAAACATACTTGGGCATCTGTGTGTGAATGAAAACGTAGAATGCATGTGAATCTTGAAAATTATTCCGAGAGCTTAAATCGTCATTGCTCCAACAACTACAAGAAACGCAATAAAACAAGCAAACTCACTAATTGTGTGTGTGTGTTGTGTGTGTGTCCATGTGCTTATCTGTGTGCGTATGCTCTCCTATGAGTGTGTGTGTGTGTTTGTGAGCGCCCAACGGTGCGTCCAACACTATCTGTGTATAAAAATGATTTACTTGTATGCGTGCGTCCGTCCATACATGCATTCATATAAGTATAAATAAAATAAAATAAAATAAACTCATTACCACAGACGAAACTCGAACGTGAGGCTTTGAACATTGCGAACACAACAAAACAAGGAACCAGTTTCACCTTGAGTCAATATGCATACGTACAAAATCTACGTGTATCTGTGCGCTGCTCAGTATGTGTGCGTATTTACATACAAATGTGTTTGTTATATACATGTATAATATCTGCTAGTGTATGCATACATAAACGTCCACATCTACATATTAACATTCATGAATACATTCTTACATTGTAATCACGATCAAATACTTACTGGCATTTGTTTGAGTATGTGTGCGTTTTGTTCTGATCAGATGCACGACTTATACACATATACATACTTACATTTTATGTGTGGAACCAGTCATGCATTCGCATACATGTGCATATTGTTACATACATACATACATCTGCAGTTGCACTGTGCGATGTTCATGCACCATAGACACATTTCCATTTCCGTATTCTTATATGTGTATAAGTAATCCTTATATTAAACAAATCATATAAGAAGTCAGTTAAATAAAGTACGTACATACGCAATACTAAAGACTACAACATACACACACACTTATATATATAAATATATATATATATTACTATATATATATATATATATATATATATATATATATACGCATATATGTATATATATTTACATATATATATGAATATAAGATACATTTTTATTATATTTTGCATTCAAATAATACAATCGATTTGTGTTCAGTCTACTCAGGAATAAACAGCTATCGATACTACCCGAGAATATTGCAAATATTAAATATCGAGCATAGCCACGAGCCCACAGATCCTGCCATACCTCAACGGGTAGTTAAAGCAACAAATGAAAGCACAAGAACTATACTAACTAGCCGTGTTCAACAATTATTTACAACAACATCAACAAGTCGTGCAACGCTAAATATACAAGATATACATCAAAATATATTTACTATATACAACAAAATATATACATAAGAAGTTCGGTGCCTGTTGCTGGATTTAACCATATATACAACATACATATATACAAAAACAATCGACATCATCTCTACCATGGATAACGATGACCACAGCACACTCAATAGATCTCCAACGGATTGTGGCGACGATAATTTTAATTTGGTTTTCGGATCTGACCGCGTTTCCATCAACTCCAGCACCCCATATTCTGATGCAACTCAAGTAAGTACACACTATGTAAATAATATAATAATATACAATCTCAATACATACATACATTTGCATGTATCGTGATTTCATCGACAATCGAAAAGCGAGAATCGATAGAATAGGTCAACGAAACGTATACGCGATAAGATACTGCGTGCAGATTAGATTCAAATTTTGTTTATGCACTCGCAAACAACAACTACATACGAAAAATACTTAGACTTGTAGCTTTATACTATGTATATGCATACATATGTATGTACGAATCGTCTATTCATGAGGTCATGCACCTCAGCCAGATAGTCGCCAATCGAAGTGGTGAAATAAAGTTGATATGCCATTTGCTGCCCCCAACTCCACAATTTTAGTCATACATTCATAAAACTTGGCTCTTGCTTCTGATCAAGAAAATGGCACTTAGACTAATGTATATATATAGATATATACATGTATTACACAGGGTGTATCAGGTTAGAATATTCTAGGACACTCACTTATAACGCTTGCAGGTCATAGAACCCCTAAACGAAAAACAACGAATTTTAACTTAGTATAATTTTGCCAAGCCCGGAAGCTTAAAATATATTTTAAGGTATGTACACATGCACATCTGTATGTATCGTTGTTCATCATTTCATCAATAAGTGAGAACGAATGACTACAACTTCAATTAAATATGGCAGAGGAAATCTTATTAGAAGCCACAGAGCAATGTCAAACGACATTGAAACATTGTAGAGCTACAATTTCAGCAAGGGCAAGCAACATCAATGGCAATGACCGTTGTAGCATTCGTCTGGTCTGCTCCCACCTCGTCATCATCATCCGATTCAGCTAACACATTGATGCTCTTGCTCTTGCTGCTGTTGTTGTTGCTGTTGCTGTTGCTGTGGCTCGGCTCTGCTCGGTTCGGTCGTCGCTGCTGTTGCGGCTGCAGGCTATATTGGTTGGTTGAACTCGAGGTTCACGAACTGCCACAAGGTCGAAGTTAACGCTATTAATAGTGTTTTTACTGTCTCTCTTTTGTGTAAATAAAGCGGTTATTCACATCAATACACATTTTGGCTACAGGACGACGACAACGCATCTACTTACATGCATATGTATGTGCATAGAAACATTAAGTACATAGATGTAACATCATAGAAATATTTACATACATGCATATGTACATATAATAATGATATATGAAGTGCATCCAGTATAGATTTATTCAAACGAACTAGTTCGTTTATTTAGTTCGATCTAATCAAATTGACTGCGTAGTTGCGATTTCCTTTCCCTTTCGTATTCTCATCGCCATTCGATTGCGTCTATGCCACCACTAAGTTACAGTGGTCTGATTTTGATAAATATATGATGAAATTATTTCAATTATATTGTGCGCACGGAAATCGCACTTGGCTTCCTCGTTTATGCACCCCGACAGATGCGTGTTTCGCGCACAATTATCCGTTCAATGACCTTGCATATGCAATATGGATATGTAAGCATGTACATACATACATACATATACGTACGTATTTATAAGAGATACACACATTATTCGTTTTTCGCAATGTTTATACAATTTATAAGCTAAGTTGATTGATACATAGCAATTTGCTAATTTTGGGCAACCTAATTATATATTTTGCAGACAAAAAAACACTCTCCTGGCCATATTAAAAGACCGATGAATGCATTCATGGTCTGGAGTCAAATGGAACGGAAAAAGATTTGCGAGAGAACACCAGACCTGCATAATGCAGAGATATCTAAGGAATTGGGAAAACGATGGCAGCTCTTGACGAAGGATGATAAGCAGCCATACATTATGGAAGCGGAAAAGCTTCGAAAAATGCATATGATAGAATATCCAAATTATAAATATAGGCCACAGAAGAAACAATCGCGCCTTTCTGTATTAAAGCAAAATCAAGATGGAGACAACAACGATATTAAGCATAATGACTCACACAATAATAATACTAATACTAATTATAACAATGATAATAATAATACATCGACCTCGGTCGCAACATGCACTGCCGCCACTGCCGGTCGGAAAAACAAAAGATCTACCTCAACTTGTCAATCTGGTACGATAGCGAAGCGGTCGAGAAACGATTCAGGTGATAACCTCAAACAAAACAGCAACCACCACCACAAATACAATATAAAGACGGCCTCTGATAACACTGTCGATATTATGATACCATTGGATGAGGATTATTTAAGCTATGCCAATCAGTCGGAATTTCTACCTACGCCTAATAACAATAACAACAACAACAACAACAACAACAATAGTGAACTGAGTGTTGATGAAATTACAGTTAAATCGGAAAATCTAACTGAGATAAATCCAATCAATACGAACGAGATTCTTAAATATTTACCAATGTTTGAGAGTTTGTCAAAAAGCGAAGACTCATTGCTCGAGGCGAATGTAAATTCCATGGAGCTGCCCACCAATAGCCGAGGTGCAGCTATCCAACATCATGTTTTAAATGTGATCCGCAGCCAAACAGCTTTCGACGATTGCCAGACGTTAAGTGGCGAGCCCGTATCATCCGTATTTGATCCCGAAGAGAAGATTGTGAATGATGCTAATTTGAATTCGGCCAGCCATCACTTACCATCACTCTTTGTGACAGACACTTCACACGAGTGCTATGCCGACGACTGTGCATCGGAAAGTCAGCATCCGCTTCAATCAACAGCGACAACGGCGACGGCGTTCGCCCTCCAACCGCAAACTGTGACCATGAACATTGAAATCCACAATAGTGCGCTTGCGTATGGCGGCCATACATTCCACAATGACGAATTCAATCCGATTCCATCGGCCACCGATGACAGCGATTGTAGCATTCTAACCTCAACACATTCGCCGCACATTGGCTTCGGCAGCAATGGCTTGGTTGATGGTTCCGATGGCATTGTGAACCCATCATCATCATCCACATATTCCACCTCAACGCATGACTACAGCGGCAATCTTATTGGAATACACAATGATCTCAACTACCAAGTACATGATAATAATGGAGCTCTGCTAGCATACACATTTGAGGACTTACCACCTCAGCCAACTGGTAGTCATTTAGAGTTTAACACTAATCGATATGAGTTTTCAAGTTTATACAGAATGTGAGCTATCAAAATGTGAGAAACAAAAATATTTAAGCTTTGTGTAATTTGTAACTTGTAATTTTGTAATTGTAATTAATGTTTTTACGTTTATAATTATACACCAAAATATATACATATACATAAAGATACATATAGATATTTTATATATATACAAATACATCAAAATATATATACATACATCAATTCCAATGTATAAACGAACAATAAAATTGCTTTACATAAGATACCAATTATATTCCAATTGGGATAGCAGGAACACTAGTAACCGAAGTGTTCAATCAGTCGATCCCCTTTTATCTATCAACAATTGTCACTTTCGATAATTGTTATTGATTTAGAAAAGGAACGCAGACCGTTGCAATGGAAAGTTCAAAATATCAGGCAATCAATTATATATATATATATGTTTTGCCAAATTTGAATATTCAAGAAGAGCATAAACAATTTGGTAAGTTGCCAATTACAGATGTAGCTTAAGTAAACACCGCCAACGCCTTAGAAGTTTCTTTCCATGTATGCAGAATATAAATTACACATGCTTATGTAGAAAAATAAGAAAATGGTGGTTTAGTAATTTGTTAATTAATTTTATTGTACTGTGTTTGTGGTGACAAAACACATGCCTGATTTAACTAACAGTTATTCGGATGCCACTGGCTTTTGAAACTTAATCGTTATCGTAATCGTTATCTATACGTTATGCATACGAAAAACTACCGAGCTTTTAAATGCGTTTGCTGATGCTTCTTTAAGTGATCGCTGCGAACGAAGCGTCGGCAACATTGACTGCACGCATAGGGCTTCTCCCCCGTGTGCGTTCGAATGTGCCGATTAAGATCGTCCTGCCGCTTGAAACGTTTCTCGCACTGACGACAGCGAAAAGGGCGATCCTGTACAAAATGGGGCATGCCGTAGGTGCCAGGACCATCCTGGGCCGGCAATTGATTGAGTGTGCGTACAATGTCATCTGTGGGCTCGTACTTGACGACTTCGGAATTAGCATTAAAACTAGGTGTCAGTTGTTGGTTGTCAGATATAGGAGGCGGCGCTGCTGCTGCGATCTGATATTTGTCACTATGTTCCGGCCGTTCCAGCTTAATGCGCAGCGGTAAGTGCTCAAACCCCGATATATCCGCATTCTGCTGTTGCTGTGACTGATGATTGTGATGATTTAGATTTGCATTTGCATTCACATCACTGCCGCTTAGCACGGCCATGAAGTGGAACCCCGAATCGCCCGCATCCGTCGTTGACAGCTTTTTTGTTGACTTTTGCCTGCTGCTACTGCTACTGCTACTACTTGTCGTAGTGTTGGGCAAGGAACGCTTCGGATTGCTGCTTTTTAGCTGACGATCGTGTGTGGCCAAATGCTTAGTTAGATGATCGCTTCGCGAAAACTTTTTACTGCACTGCACGCACTCAAATGGCTTTTCGCCCGTATGAGTGCGCAAATGACGATTGAGTTCATCTGAACGCGTGAATCCCTTGCCACATTTGGGCTCGGAGCAAACGAATGGTTTGATACCTGTGTGCCACGTGAGATGTGAGCGTAGGTGGGAACTTTTTCCATAGCTTTTCGTGCAATTATCGTACGGGCAAACGAATTTGCGTTTGGGATCCGTGGCATGTGGCGTTGCCATCAGCTTCGTTGTTGGCATTATGCGTATCTTAGAATCGCCCAATGCATTAAATTGCAAATTGTCCCTACTACTTGATGTTAAGTTGTTTTCAGTCTCTACCGCATTATTTACATTTTCGAGATCCAAGGGCCCCGCACTATGCTTCAGATCGCCAAACATTGTGGAGGCTCGTAGTATGACATCGGGAATGGATGCCTGATGCTCATTTGAGTGCATGCTGCCATCGACAATTGTTGGAAAGGAGTGTGTTCGTTGTTGCTTCGTTGCTTCTATCGGCGTTAACGTTGATGTCGTCAGCATTTGAGGTGTGGGCGTGTTTGGAATTACTTGTGACATTACGTTTTTCTGATTTTGTCCTCAGGCTCCTCGATTCTATTTAACAACTTCTGCAAGCTAATAAAATTGTATACGTTACATTTTTGTTTTCAAATGGGCTTACAATTTGGAATACTTACCAGCACGACAATTATTAAAAAATATAAGAACTATTGGGCGTGGGCGTCGGCCATATTTATAATAAAAACTGCTTATTGAAAGCACACAGAACGTACATTAACTTTGTTTTTGATTTATACTACACTCATTTCGTAGACAATACAACTTTTGTGATGTATAGTAAATACAATTATTATTTCATATCATTTATTTTATTTATGTCGCACAGAGAAGATAATATTAATGGCTGAGTATTATCGATTATTCGATGACAATACGAGTATGCTGTTATCGACGAGTACTTAAATTCGACAACACTCAACGCGTTTGGCGAAGGCTTACGAATAATCGAAATTGAAAAATTAATTTTCAATTTTTTTGTATTTTGTAATTATTTACTAATTTTTGGTTGCCTTAATAAGTATAATTTAAAAGTTGTTGTTTATTAATTTATTGCCAAATTTTGGAGGAGGATTTTTATGAATTCCTTTCATATAACAAATGAAAAAAATGTTACCTTAGTACAAAGCATGTGTGAGCAAGGCATAATTCAATGTGTTTACGCCAAGAGCAACAACTTTGTTTTCATTTGTCGTTGTATTATTGTGCTCATAATTTATTTAGTACAACCAGCTCATGCTCCTTAGCTTTTTGAAAGAAATAAACAAAATGCCCTACAGCTCAGCAACAGCTGAAGAATCGGCCACTTCATCCACAAAACGTAGCAGCAGCCGCCAGCATCGTAAGCCAACCATATGGACAAGGGAAAAGATTTACAAATTAATTGATTTGTATCGAGCGTCGGATTGCTTGTGGAATCATTACTCGGAGCTATACAAGAATAAGGACTCTCGTACCAAGGCCATTGATCATATATGCGAGTCGCTTGGCATCACAAAGTACGACTATGGCAAGAAAGTGCACAATCTGCGCAATCAATTCAATTCGGAATTAAAGAAATACGAGCGTCGCATAAAAAATGCTGAAGGAATTCGAGCCATCTCGCCTAAGAGCTGCCGCTGGGAACACTTCGAAAAGTTAATGTTCCTGCGGCCAATAATTGAAAGACGGCCGGGATATCAACCACAATGCAAGGTAATAAATTTACACCCTGATTGCTATCTGTCTCACGGTACATAGAATTTTGTTGTTCGTACTTTCTGTATTTGTTTTGGAACATATTTAAATATGCAAATATGAGAAAATGTTGATTTCAATTTGTTAGGACTGGATAATTTAAACTTTTGCTTTTTCAGAGTTCGGTAAAAAACGATGAATGCAGTACTGCAGAAACACATGTAACAGGAACTGTATCAGGAAGTCAACTGGGGACTGGAAATATCGTGCAGCTGGAGCTGTTAAGCGTAGAGGACACAAGCAATAGCAGTGCAAAGGAACAAGCCACTTGTGACTTACAAGTCACTCCAAAGTCTGAAGTTGCTTCCAACCTGCCTACGAATCCTTCAACCAATGTTCTTCGCAGAGATTCTATAACTATTAAATCTGCCGAAACACAAAACTATTCGAATGCGCAAGGACCGGGTCAGTCGAACACAATCCGCGACCAATGGGATGCATTTGGCGAATTAATAGCGAATGAATTTCGCAATTTAAACTCGGCGATTTCACGCAAAAAGTTAAAACGAAAAATTATGCAAGTTATGCTGGAAGTCGGCGAAGAAGATGATCAAAAATATACGAGCAACAATTGACTTCATACTAATTTGTTAGTTATTTTAGATTAGACTGTCTTTAATATTTTGGTGAAGTGCATTAGGGGGCGTTATGTCGCTTAATACACAATTGTATTATCACGATGTGCCTTATCTACCAATAAATCTAGCAATAAACGATAACGCAGAACTAACGATATCAGCGGAAAACCCTATCATTTCGTCACAACATAGCTATAAACAACGTCACTGTTGTCATTGTAGTGAGTCATTGTAGGGTCAAAGTTATTTTAAAAATGCAGACGATACTGGCGGAAAAGTCATAAACAATGTTTGGTCAATTTCCAATTTATAACATATAAAATTGGATGATAACTATTTGTTTTAAAAACCAACGCATCGCTGAGATCATTAATCAAATTCCAAAATAAAAAAATGCATGCTTTTTCACAATTGTTTGTACTTTATAAAATATTTCTGTTCATAGATGTTCATTGGGGTTTTCATTCACTCTTTTAACAATATAGTGCAGTTTTGTACAGATTTATATATAGCATAGTATTTAAAATCAATCGAAAACAAGTTCAAATCACAAGAATATGAAGTAAGCTATGTACAAGAATTTATTAATGTAAGTGAACAATTACTACGACTAATTTACATCTAGAAATCGATCTCTATAAACTTTTTCTCTATGGTTGGAGTTTAGCACAATGTCTATCGTTGGGGCCACGCGTTTGATGCGTTGTTGAAATCGATCCCGGTCCCGTGCGATCTCCTGCCAGGCGCCCTTGCGAGCGGCGCGATAAGCAAAATCCCACGTGTGCATGACATGAACTTTTGGTTTTAGATTGAAGCGCACCTATAAGTGAAAAATGAAATTAAAATGACAATACAAATTGATGTGCTCCCCCAACAATATTTACCTTCTTTGTAAATTCTTGATCTGCATCCTGCTCTTGGCTGTCGAATTTACAATCATCCGTGTTGTCAGTGGAATTGAAATCAGCTTGGTCATCGAAATTAATGCAATCATCAGGCATATTGCTGTCGTCCTCGAAGCAGATGAAGCTGTCATCGCTACACTCGGATATGCTGCGTTGTCGCGTTATTTTGCAGGGTGTGTTTTTCGCAGCCGTTGTCCCCATCCCTTGACTTCGGTGATCCGACGTATCTTTGAGGTCCGTGTCGTCCTCGAAGCAGATGAAGCTGTCATCGCTACACTCGGAAATGCTACGTTGCCGTGCCAGTTTGCAGGATATGTTCTTAGCAAGTGTTTTTCCAGTACTTGCACATTGTTGATCCGACATATTTTTGAGGTCTGTCTCGTCAGGATCAGGACAAGTATCAAAAGTGTCATACTGGGGATGCATATCAATAAAGAAATAGCAAAACGATGGCTCGGTGCTCCGAGCAAACTCAATGCTTGTCATAGCCGAATTTGTTGGCATTTGGCAATTGGATGTTGAGCATTGATTCAGAGCCGACTGCACTCGATTCACCACATCCGCTACAAATTGTAGCGAGTACATCGCTGCCACTAATGGCTCAGGCTGCAAGTTGTTTAGAACCGAACCCGATCCCGATCCCTCCTCTGATGATGATTTGTTCAACATACGCGACATAGTTATTTCAGAGTCCTGGACTGAAGATGATGAAGCCGTTGTTGTCTGGGAACGTCGCGTTGGCGCCGCGCACCGATAATGTTCGTGTATTGGCGAACTCATGATTCCAATCATTCGAAATAGATGCAACAAATAGTCAGGCAGTAATGTAAAGATGATTGACAAGTAAATGTTTTGCAGCTCCATTAAAATAAACAATTCTCTTATGTGCTTCTTGAGTTACTTCGTTGTGAGAATCCATTTTCTTGCGTTTGGTTGATGTTACTGCTGTTAGATGCATTTTCGTTACACCCAAAGGGTATTATTCATCGCTTGTGTTTGAATAATCCATTGCTAAGCTATGACTGTGTTGTACGTACATGCATAATCCAATGTTAACGATTTATATTATTGTTATTTATATGCATACATCCACTTATGTATGTACATACTATGAAATAGATCAGAACAGTTGCGAAATGTCAGAAGAGTTGAAATTGATTTTTAATCCAACCGAATGTTAAAAGTTTCTCTACTAGTTTGACCGTTTGAATATGTTTGTTTGTTTGCTGATTGCCAGAGTAAATTGCTCAATATATAACAACAATTAAATTCACACGTTTTCCACAAAATAAATTCCATACTTTTCACCTTGATTAAGTAAAAAAAAATTGTCTATGATTGTATTGGTTTCCTTTCATGAAAATAACAGAGTTGCTTACAGAATTATCGACATCACGTTTTCATTGGCCGCATAAGTTATACGATTTGTAACAACGATTATTTTAAATTTATCGAATATGTCATTGACAACTGTGAGCTGATTTACAAAATATGATTTCAAAACTCTTTCGGCTGTAAATTGTTTTGCAAAAATTGCAAGTCATCTATAATTTAGCTGAAATGTTGATCTCTTTGTCCACTATAGCAAATTCATTTAATATGCAGAAGCTAAGAAAAGCGATAGAAAATTACACAAAGGTAACAACTGACAGCCAACATAAAATGTATGAATCTAAAAACGAAATAAAATTGAATGCTTCAAAACTCCATATCCGAAATAATCTTTCGCATTTATAGTGACTTATTAAATTCAAATATTTTACATATAACTAATGGTTTTATATTCTGAATAAAATTACTGCACTAAATTAGATAAACATATTTAAATGGACAATCTGGGTCTCGCTTATCTTTTAGTCTTTATCTATTTATTCACTACACCCAAACTTAAACAGCTGCCAATAAAATGATGTCGATACGGAATTTATTAAGGGGATTCCTATGTTTGTCTTGCTGACCGTCACTAATGATTAATAAGCAATCGATATACGATTCCAATACGATTTCGTCATTCTAGTTTGGCAACTTTCGTTTTTCTTGCATAAGTTGAAGCTTGGCACATTCAAAGTTCATTAGGTATCTGGCTGAACATTGAAGAAGTGCTTAATAATCATGCAGTGTCCGTTTCTTAACCGTTTCAACGCGAATTACTTACGTAGTTACACTGAGGTCTTGTATCAATCCTATGGTGCATTTTGTCCTGTAGTTGGCAAAACAATTAATAATGCTGCTGAGAAAAAACTTTCTCTTACAACGACGACGGCAAGAAACGCAGTGCAATTTTCGTCGGTGGCTACAAGGTCATACTCGACTAAACGCTATAGCGTTGACACCAATTCGAACTCGAAGCTGTATGATGTAAGCGGCAGTAGCAACGGTGACCATGGCAACACAACTGCCACAGCAGCTGCCAACATTAGTCAGCCAAAGTCGACGTTTCAATATGAAAAGTTCTTTAATGAACAGATTTTAAAAAAGAAACGCGATCATTCGTATCGCGTGTTCAAGCGTGTGAATCGTTTGGCTGGAGATGGTCTCTTTCCTCATGCTCTCGAATATTCTGCCCAGTCGGAGCGACCGATTACCGTCTGGTGTTCTAATGACTACTTAGGCATGTCTGCCCACCCTAATGTGAAGCGAAAAGTAAAGGAGGCCTTGGAAATGCATGGATCGGGAGCGGGAGGTACGCGAAATATTTCGGGTAATTCGTTGCATCATGAACGTCTTGAGAGAAAGCTCGCCGAGCTGCACGAAAAAGAGGCTGCTCTCTTGTTCACCTCGTGCTTTGTGGCGAATGATTCTACGTTGTTTACGCTAGCGAAACTGCTGCCCAACTGTCACATCTTTTCGGATGCTGGCAATCATGCCTCAATGATTCAAGGCATACGTAATAGTGGCGTGCCCAAGCACATTTTTCGGCACAACGATGTCGAGCATTTGCGAGAGTTGTTGCAGAAAGTCGACAAAGCCACTCCAAAGATTGTTGCCTTTGAAACGGTGCATTCCATGACAGGTGCCATTTGTCCACTCGAAGAACTGCTTGACGTGGCGCACGAATATGGCGCTATAACATTCATCGATGAAGTACATGCTGTCGGCCTCTATGGTGACCATGGTGCTGGAGTTGGTGAGCGCGATGGTGTGCTAGACAAAATGGACATCATCTCTGGTACCCTTGGCAAAGCATTTGGCAACATTGGCGGCTATATCGCTGGCTCATCCATGCTCATTGACTTGATACGTTCGTATGCGGCTGGATTCATATTTACCACGTCATTGCCACCCACTGTGCTCTGTGGTGCACTGGAAGCAGTCACCATACTGGCGTCCATGGAAGGAAGACAACTTCGCAATCTGCATCAAAGGAATGTCTCGTACCTTAAAAATTTGTTGCTTCGAGAAGGTACTCTAGTTTTATACTAATATTAAAACTTTAAATCATCAATAAACATTGTTATTTACACTTAGGTTTTCCGGTGGAAGACACACCCAGCCACATTATTCCTATCAAAATCGGTGATCCACAGAAATGTACGCAAATCTCGAATGTGCTAATGGATCAATTTGGACACTATTTGCAAGCTATCAATTACCCAACTGTTGCCCGCGGCCAGGAAAAACTTCGTCTAGCTCCCACTCCCTTTCATACATTTGAGATGATGAATGTGCTTGTTACGGATCTGAAGAAGGTTTGGGAAATGCTTGAACTGTCGACCAACGTTCCACTTTCGCCCAATGGTTGCATGTTCTGCAACAGCGAGAGCTGCTGGCACAAAGATCATTCCCCTGATCTTGAATGTGGCATTCCGAATTGCCCCCGCTTGGAAATATCTGTGGCAGCTTAAAAAGCTCGTCCTATCACACAAAAATATTTCTTATCTACTAAAATTACTTCCACTAAAATGGTGTAATGTGCATGACAAAGAGAATATTGGTAATTGGTAATCTAACACTGGTTGAAACTTAATCAAATAAAATATATTTACGTGCAATGTCATCGTGATGTTTTATTTCAATAAAATAAAATTTCAATCTTATCAATTATAACGGCGATTGCAATAATGATAATAATTATGCAATTTACAGGTTAGTATTCAGCAGATCAAGAATATATCAGAAACACTAGAAGATTATTTTCTAATAAAGAAATATATATAGTTCTCGCAACAGATTAGACGATCCAAATGACTTACGTGTGTAATTATAGGTTCGGTGTCCTAAAAATACATTACAAGACGAAATAGAATCTGATTGATTTTCAAAATATGTCTTATATTTGATTTGAAAGCGGTTTTATTTTTGCTCGTATTTTAGATATTCTTTAAAATTAGTACTTAAACTTTAACGATTTCATCATTACTTTTGCTGCGGCCCCAGACTTTTATGCGTGTTCCTGCTAAATGACATATTTGAATTAATCTCTATAATATGGAATGCTTTTGTTGTGATTTTAACATACACTTGTCAAAACTTTAAGTCCTTAATAGCCTGTGGTAAATCTGGCAGTTTTATATCTTTGATTTGTTGTGGAATGTTCATACTTTTCACTGCGCTCACAGCTCGCGCTGGTGCTGCCGAGATTCCAGCCTCTTGCTTAACTAACTTATTCTGTTCCTCAATCCGGGCCATGATATCATTCATGTTGGTCTGCAACACCATGCCACCCATTACCAGTTCGGAGAGGATGTGATGAACGGCATCGGCATGAAAAATTAGATCCAACTCGCAAACATTCTCAAAACACTTGTCCAATGTTTCGACGAACACTTGAATTAAGTCCAGAATGCCTAACTCACTTTCTGACGAGTCAACACAGAACACAAAGTACAATGTGGCATAATGACGATATATTAACTTGTAATCCGATCCACCAATCAAGCTGAAAATCCCATCAATAACGTAGTTACATAGTATATAGGAAACGTTCTGAATACTTTAATCATTTACCTGCCGCCTTCCAGAAAATTGCAGACGTTATCATCGCGCTTGGAAACCAGTTGAAACGTCTCTTTGATGATTTGTTGTTGAAGGCTTTCATCCTAAGAGCGAAAAATACAGTTAGCTTATCGCTAGGTAATCTATACATGATGATATTGTTTAGTATTAATATTGCCGCATGTATGTACATATATAAAACTTTGCGTTGCAATAAAATGCAAAACATATTCAAATGTATGTACATATGTCAATGAGCAATGCACTAATGTATGCACATCTTTAATTGTTTTAAATGTTCAACGTACAAAATATTGATAGAATTTTGATAATCGAGGCTTCCCATGATTATTAAACACAAGTATAGCTTTAATCATAGTAGAGATTCAATTTACATGTATAAACAAATTAAATTTTTTTTTTATAAATATTGAGCACTAGAGATGCAAATAGCTCGATAAATCTAACATCATCGATATTTTCCGCGAGCGATATCTGCTTACGATTTCTTATGGCAATCACGAAAATGTACACTATATACGTGTGCGCGATGACGAAACAACATTATCATGATTTATTCATATATCACAGTATTTCTAATTGAAACCTTTTTGAATATCGTACAGAAAAAAATTAGAAAAGTACGGGATAACCTGACAAAATATTAAATTTAGATAAAAACAAGTAAGTTACAGTCGAGTGTGCTCGACTGTGAGATACCCACTACCCAATTTGAATAAAGGCAAAATATTGCGGTATTTGATCATAATAAACTACAAATATACTAAAAATATATCGAACGTTATATTTGGCATATCGATATAATACCGCATTCAAAATATACCATAGACGGCACAATATACCAGATTGTCAGCCAAAGCAACTAAGACCCCTAGTAGGTAGGCGTTTTTGCCCATTCAAAAGTAATTCTTTAATAACTTCTACAATTTTTATCTGATCACAATCAAATTTGCAGAAACCATAAATACTATAGTTAGCTGTAGCTTGAAAATTACGCTTGTCATTCGTTTTTTTTTTATTTGCGGAGACGAAAGTGGGCGTGAAAAATTTGAAACAAACTTGATCTGCGTGCAAACAACAAATGCTGTGCTCTATCTCTTATAGTCTCTGAGATCTAGGTGTTCATGCGGACAGACACAGGCAGACAGATGGACATGGCTATATCGTCTCGGCTGTTGACGCTGATCAAGAATATATATACCTTATAGGGTCGGAGATGCCTCCTTCTACCTGTTACATACATTTCCTGTCGGCACAAAGTTATAATACCCTTCTACCCTACGGGTAGCGGGTATAAAAATTAAATATAAATATCAGAATAAGGGTATTGCAACAAAAAAGTGACATGGTTTTTTCCTTGAATTTTGATAAATATAATTAAACAATGGCTTTTTAGTGAAGCTTGAACTAAAATGTACTGTAAAACTTCAGATGAAGTTAGTAGAAGAGATATATTTCATTTTATAAAAATTTTCTACATTATTACATTATATGTATTAGAAATAGGTTTTTATTTATTTATATTCAAACTACAGTAGAATCCAGTTATAACGACTTCGCTTATAGTGTCCGTCCGGTTATTGCGACGAAAAGTCGATGGCTTGGTTGGTCCCCATACAAACTTATATGAAAGGGCTTCCGTTTAGTACGTCTCCGCTTTTAGCGACAAACCGCTTATACCGACGAAACTTTTCACAATTCAACCGGATATTGCGACGAAACAAAAATACAGCGAAATAATGCCAACAAACTTAAGTATCAAACGAAGCTGTCATAAATGTATGCATTTATCTGTGATTGGCACTCTTGCTTGTGTGCGTAGAAGCGACACGAAGGTTCTTACATTCTCACTACTCTCTGCTAGTTTTAGCTGATGAATTAGCTTATGCTAAGGAACATGCAGGTATACGATTTTTATGGAAAAACCTTGCTATTAAATAAAATTAATAATTTTTTTGTTTTGTTTAAAAATTAATTTGTTTTATCTTAACAACCTATTACGAACATGGCAGCCATAAAAAAAAAAAATTAGTTTTGCTCCTTTCGGCTAGTGCGTCTTCCGGGTATACCGACGTAAAATCATCGGTCCCTTGAAAGTCGCTACAACCGGAATCTACTGTATATGCAAAAATCAATAGTGTATTATAGTCGATATATATCGGGTACTGCATAGAATGGATAAGTATGGACCTTAGGAAGTTTAAAATAGGCGTATTCTTGGCAATAGTATTGTACAACGATAATGAAACAAAGCTGAGATGACATTGACATACATATGTAGTTAATAATGTTTACATCATCTTAGCGGATTGCATGAGGTGTTAAAATTCAAATAATATTTATTTTTGATTAAATATTCGCTTATGTATTGTAAACAAACGAATTTATGAAAAAACGTATAGGAACAGTAAAAAATATTCTCTAAATCCTTATTGTTTGGCATCAAAAAGTACCTTTTCTGCGCCACTGAAAAATTTAAGAAAGAAAGAAAAATTTCCGATCTTCAAATGTTGAGTCAGTTTTAAAAATTAGTTTGTGTATAATAGGTGCTGGCGAGATATAGAGCATCAAGTGAGTCCTACGGTTTTTGAACTCTCCAGAGATGTTGTGACAATTAATGACATTGAAGTTCTCAGAAATATGTATGAAAATTTAACTTTAAAATGTATTATGTTATGCTATTATTAATTCTTTTAAAACGTTGATTTTACATATTTATATTCAATCGTGTCAAAATTAAGAAAAACAAGTGAAAAAGCTACAGCAATACTTTTGTGTTTTATCAATACCATTAATAGAAAATATTTTACTAAAATTATTATTGTTTGAATGCCATTTTTATTCAGCATAAATTTGCCCAAAGAGATGATGGGATACCCAGATTTTAAAATTGTCGAGAATATTTGTACATTACATCTCAGGAAGTTTGTGAGTTTTTCAATCAATATGCCTACCATTTCGATCTATGTATGTACATTCTGTAAATCATATTTAATATTTGATGATTGATTTATTGCAGGTCATCGTAAAGGATGTACTAACAAATATGCTGCAGGTGCATTAATATTTTCATCGGGAACGGTCATTATAATACTCCCAATTATGCCGACATTCCAAACGAACATTTATTCAAGGGAAATTATCTACAGTCACGGTTACAGATCCAGCGCGATTTTTGCTGGTAAATATATGTATACATATGTACATCTACTTTTTATCCTTTACATTTTATTATTTGATACTTTCAGATAAAACTTTTCTTGTCCTTGGCGGAGGACCAAACGCATTAGATTTATCGAATATTATATCGAAATCGGCCAAACACGTGACGCTCAGCCATCATGTCGTTGGTATTTCAAATTCGATATTTTTGAAAAACGTTGGAACCAAATCTGATGTCAAGGAATTGGTGGATGAGTATGGGGCGCATTTTATTGATGGAACTTAGGAAAATACGCATTTCCGTTTTTGAATGTAACGATAGGAATCTATGTCGAAGACAATTATGTCCAAATGCTCTATAAACAATGCATCAATATACGCAATCCAACAATGGCAATAATAGGTCTCCCCTTCTAAGTCTGCGCAGCGAAAATGATGGACTTGCAAGCACGCTTCGTATTGTGTTACTTCTATGGACCCAATAAGTTGCCTTCGACACAAGGAATGCTAGAAAATATAATATTAAAGTTATCAATTTAGTCGTTTTTATTTAGATGAACTATTACACGGAATTGGCAAATTGAGAACATTCAATGGTAATGGTTAAGCTGCAACTCAAAAGTAGCAAAAGCTTCCTTGAAAACTTGCTCCATTTTCGGCAAGGCGTGTTTAAGATTATAGACAGCGAAACATTTGTGCAAATAAACTAATTTGTAAAGGATAAAATGTAATTAAATTTATAGTTGCGCTTACGATGAATGCAACCCTGTTAGCTCAGACAGCAATTATGTTATTTAAAATTTAAATAAATAAATAAATCTGCTCTTACATTACAGCTAGCTATAAAAATCATTGGCCAGATTCACTTGAAATTTGATTATCTTAATTCTAGTATATGAATGACATACATAAATACGAATTCATTCACTATATTCATTATTAATGTTCGCCCACTAATAATCACTAATGATATTTACATATACTTTTAATACTGATAATTTTCAGCCATCTGATTAACATATTGCATAATAATCAATGCTCTTTGAACACAACGAGGAAAACACTTTAATGTGTAATTCAAGTCAAGCAATAATTAATAATGTAATAAAGACAAAATAGAATAATTAATTGTATTTGCTTGCAAATAAATATTATTCATATTGTTGATAAGATTATTTAAATTTATGAAGGCAACAATCTGAGCTTAATGATCCTATAGTCTTGGCGAAAACGAAATGTAGAACAAACCGCATTATCTACATTTGTGTAAGATTAAAGCTCAGTGCTCAGAAAAGTACACACTATGCAAGCTCTGGCACAGATTAAAATAGGCATTCAATAACAAATGTTCAATCCGCTTATACTCCGCCAACAATAATTGATTTAAATTATTTTTGAAAATGAGTTTGTGCATTATAGGTGCTGGCACAGCGGGACTTTGCTGTGCTCGACGTGCTTTGGAGTATCAGTTGTGTCCTACGGTTTTTGAACTCTCAACCGATATTGGGGGAACTTGGGTATTCAACAAAAATGTTGGAACAGTTAATGGCATTGATGTTCACAGTAGCATGTATGAAAATTTACGGTAAGTATTGATCAAGGCAAATATCGTAAACAAATTTTTAATTAGATGACTGTCTCCATATATTGTGTTAATAAAAAATAACATCTTTGACAACTGGACGTTGAACTTACAGTTGTTTGCACAAAAAAAATATAACATTTTTCCTTAATGTTTTCACATGTAATCAGAGCAGTCTGCTCTGATAATTATAATAAATATGAACATATGGTTACGCTCGATAGTGTTAATTTAATATAGTTCTTTTTTTATTATTTATGATTGTCTATGTATATGTTTTCAGCACCAATTTACCCAAAGAAATAATGGGATACCCGGATTTTCAAATTGGTGAAAATAAATATTCATATATTAAATCTGAGGAAATTTTCGAGTTTTTAAATCATTATGCGGAGCATTTTGATCTGAAAAAGTATATACAATTTAATTCATACGTTATACGTGTTTTGCAAAAGAACAACATGTGGCAAGTGAGCTAAGCCGTGTATTCTGTAAAGTAACTTTAATTGGAAATTTTTCAATATTAATTTATTGTAGGTTATGGTGAAGAATGTACTAACAAACAAGCTACAGGTGCAATATTTCGATAATATTTTCATCGCGAATGGTCATTATAATACTCCCAATTATGCCGACATTCCAAACGCACATTTATTCAAGGGAAATTACCTACACAGTCACGATTACAGATCCAGCGCTATTTTTGCTGGTAAATACATATGCACATCTAATATTTATCCTTTACATTTTATTATTTGATACTTTCAGATAAAACTGTTCTTGTCATTGGCGGAGGACCAAGCGCCTTAGACTTATCGAATATTATATCGAAATCGGCAAAACACGTGACGCTCAGCCATCATGTCGTTGGTATTTCAAATTCGATATTTTTGAAAAACGTTGGAACCAAACCTGATGTCAAGGAATTGGATGAGTATGGGGCGCATTTTATTGATGGATCTTATGAAAAGTTTGACACTATATTCTACTGCACTGGTTACAAATACGCATTTCCGTTTTTAAGTGTAACGACAGGAATCTATGTCGAAGACAATTATGTCCAAATGCTCTATAAACAATGCATCAATATACGCAATCCAACAATGGCAATAATAGGTCTCCCCTTCTACGTATGCGCAGCGCAAATGATGGACTTGCAAGCACGCTTCGTATTGAGTTACTTCTATGGACCCAATAAGTTGCCTTCACCACAAGAAATGCTAGAAAATACAGTCGAAACCATGAATAAACGCTGGCAAGCGGGATACAAGAAACGACAAGCGCACATGCTTGGGGAAAATCAAGTAAGATACGGTTAACACATACATATAATTAGATTTTCGACTAATTGAAAATATTTCTTGTAGATGCACTACTTTACGGAATTGGCAAATGAAGCAAAAATAGAAAATATTAAACCTGTAATGGCGAAATTACATATCGAAAGCACCAATTGCTTCAACGAGAATTTACTTCATTTTCGCGAGGACACTTTTAGACTTGTAGACAGCCAAACGTTTCTAAAACTTAATTAAGATTTGAAATGTTTTTATGAAATTTTTCTCGACAATAAATGAAGAACGTTTTTCAGCTTTGATCCCTATACTAATCACTTAAGTCTAAATTTTAAGTTATTTGTAATAACTTGGTTTTATTCAATATTAATTTTTACAGCCGCTTTTTCTTCATTAAGCGATTTGTACTCAGTTTTCGTATTGACGCACTCATTAATGATTGGTGAAAGCGAATTGTTATTCGGTTTAGAGACATGATTGTAGACAGCCATCGCTTGGGCAACAAATCCGGTAACGTCTCCAGGATTCGATGGCAATATCATTGTGTTATTCGTTTTTGCCAATTTCTTAAAAGCTTCGATGTACTGTTCAGCCAAAGTTAAAGAGGCAGCACTTTGACCGTCCTGAAAGTACATTATGAAATACCATTCGATTTTCCAAGTTTTATATTAGTGGTTATTTACCGTATTCGCCAGAGATTTTGCTATAGCTTGCAGACTACGAGCTCTAGCGTCTGCCACGGCGATCATAGCAGCTGCCTCGCCGCTAGCCTTGTTAATGTGCTCCTGACGTTCGGCCTCTGCGAAAAGCGAAGAGTTTTTATTAATGGGACTTCAGGTGAATGAAAGAAAACAACTATCAGGTGTGCTCGATGCGATTTAACACCTTTGAGAAGTATTAAACACCCTTGATATACTTAGACTCTAAAGGAGAATATCTAACAAATGCACTGAATCTAGTTGTCCATGTCACTAGGATATAGGACTTAACACTGGCGAACTGCCGAATAATTACATAAGCATTGCACTTACCAGAGGCTAGAATCCTTGACTTTCGTTTACCCTCTGCAATATTGATTTCAGCTTCACGGACTCCCTCGGACTCTAAAATTGCTGCTCTTTTTCTTCTCTCGGCTTCCACTTGCATTTGCATCGCCTCATGAACTCTAGTTGGTAGCTGGAGATAACATGACGCAATAACTGTAAAGCACATGAAATTATTGCAAACTTAATTAACGCTACTTACGCGAATGTCACGTATTTCATAACGCAGACAGGCGATGCCCCAAGCTTCACTGGCTTTATTTATGGAATCCACAATGCTTACGTTCAAGGATTCTCTTTCGCGAAATACCTTGTCCAATGACATTTTGCCAAGCTCCGATCGCATTGTCGTTTGCGCCAATTGAGTTATTGCGAATTCTGGATCCTCAACACCATAGGAAGCTGCGTAAACAGAAGCGATTTTTTTTATGTAAATCAAATGGTCAACAATTCAAGGTGATCTAACCTCTATAGGGATCAATAATGCGCAAGTAAAGAACGCCATCGATGCTGAGTGTTACGTTATCGGAAGTGATTGCGCTCTGTTTGGGAACATCTATCGCAATTTCCTTTAAGCTCTGCACATACTTAATTTTATCAGCGACGGGTACCAGAATGTTGAGCCCGGGATCAAGAATTCTATGAAATCTTCCCATTCTCTCTACAACCCAGGCCTTGAGGAAATTGTAAAACATCGGTTATTTAACATTCAAAACAAACATACAATACGTAAGTAAGTGTGCATGTGTTTGTTATACCTCTTGTTGTGGCACAAACATGACTATTGTGTTCATTGGAGTTGAGGCCTTGCTTCGCGAATGCGTTGAAATGCATGAGCCGGCAAGCAAAAAGTCTTGCTGCAAAACGTGTTAAATTAGTAAATACACAAAGATGCACATAGCATAATATTTGCACTCACCTGTGGCAATAATCTTCGCGCCGAAAACAGTAGCCTGGACATCTCCGAAATATTTCAGTTATTATGAACTTTAGACAAAAACTATATATATAATAATGTCGAAAACATCATATGTTATTTGGCACAGGGTGATTCCGCTGCATAGAAATGTCATACTGCCAATGAAAAATACGGTATTTCTTTTTTCGATTAAATATATAACGCATTATAAATAGGATTTTTATAAAAATAAATTATTAATAATTCTGTTAAAATTAAATATTAAAATTTAAAATGAATTTGAATAATAAGATTTAGTAAGTAAGTTTTTACATACTCGTGAGGCAGATCATTATTATTTTAATATTTCAATAAGAAATCAATATTTAATCCTTCTCCTCATACGTAGAGCATAACAATACCATAATACTACTAATCACATAATACATACGTATGTAGTCGCTTCAATTCTTGAAATAGAAATGTATCATTCGCAACAGCATTACTGCGACCCCAGAAGAGCAGTCCAACTAAGTATCGCGAATTTGTTGTTTATTTTGAGTAATTTCTTTCGCAAACGATCACTGTACAAACAAACACCTCAAAAATCAGTTAATATGAATGTAGGTATAGTAGAAAATACCCAAATACTACAAAGGGTAAATAGCATTTCAGTATTAAAAATACACAATTCGGTCACTCTGGGCGGTAGTCGTGATGTGTTCAATCGATTGCTTCACACCATTTCCAAAAATTGTTAGAGCATTAAATTTTAATGACTTTAAATAAATAAATATAATCAAACACCACCACTTAAAATACCTTAAAAATAACAAATTATTTTTGTGTAATTGTCAAAATAACAGGCTCCTGGTTTCCAAATTTCTAGCCAATCTAACCAAATTTGGCTAGAAAATAGCTAAGTTGGCAACAGCAGCATACGTCACACAGTGCTGCCAACTCTTCTGGTCATAAAAAAGCTAAAGTAACATATGAAAAAAGATAGAAACCGCCAGAAAATTAGGATGATAGCCAAAATATAAATCTACGTTAGTAAAACAATATTTTTATTCATTTTATTTATTTATTAAGTATTTTTGAGTAGTAAATTTCGTTAATCATGCCCTCTTCTGGTGCACTTTGTTCTGTGAAGCTTTATAGCACCGTCATCCTCAAAATTGTTCCCGCACAACAATCCCAAATGGTCAATGGGGCTGACCAATGAATGCGTCGCAAAATATAAAGACAATGCCGCCTCTTGCTGGCAGGTTTTTGCAGAGACAGACGGAACAAACGATATTTTGTTCGTCCGTGAAAACGCAGATGACGAAGACTTATGGTTGTTTCTCTTGGATTTGCAATATTTTCAAAAGCATTTTTGATCATCTAGAGTTGACCAATCCTTAAACGCGGGGTCTTGCAACCAAGCATGACGCGCTTTTTGTTCATAAATCTTGAGCATTTTAACTGTCACACACGTCACACATCATTTTGGAAATTGTGAAATACCCAGATGGTCATGTATATATAGTATAAAACTTGTAAAAATTAATAAAAATGTAAAGATCTTTTGGCATATCGATGTTTTTTTACCATTGCAATGCAAAAATAATGCAAAGTATTAAAGTGTGACATAGTAAAACATAAAATTACAGAAAGGTACCAGATGTTTTTAAAAAACTAAAGTTCCGTCAGTTTTGTTTTGAAAATAGCTATAATTCCAGCTAGCCGCTGGTTTTCAATTTATCCCGCATTTTGCTTTTGAAAACCGAAAATATCTAAATTGTCAATGCAGACGTCACACACTCAGTTCAGTTTCATTTGTATGTACGAGTACATATGCGTCTATGCATCTACATGTACATGCTTGCCTATATTGGTATGTGTATGCATGTGAAGTTTTGCAACATGCAGCTAGTGCTGGTCAATTTTGTTTTGCCACGACGAAAGTCTGAAGCTGAAGTCGAAAGCACTTGCTTGTGTCTTAAATGTTGAATAGTGCCTGCACAAGAACTGCGTTGGCTCTCCTGATGGTTTGCAAGCCGATCGAGATTACTTACATTTTGCTTTTGTTTTTAAATGCGATTTACATTTTTATACCCGCCACTCATAGGGTAGAAGAGTATTATAACTTTGTGCTGGCAGAAATTGTATGTAACAGATGAAAGGAGGCATCTTCGACCCTATAATGTATATGTATATATATATGCTTGATCAGAATAAATTGCCGAGACGATTTAGCCATGTCCGTCTGCTATCGCTCAGTCGAGAACTCTCGACTGCAGCTTTCTTACTTGTTTGATTATGGGGTTGAGAAATTAAGAAAAACCGAGTGTTTGGTGTTGTGAAAATGTTCGCGATTTAAGAAACCACTATTCATTGTCCATTTAATTTTTGTGAACTAGGAAATGAAAAAATTACATACATATGTAGTATAAAACTGCTGGGATTTGATATTTTGATGAGTGAATCCATCCGTCACCTAATTATTGATTATTTATTAATGAACAAATAAAAAACTTTTGACATTTAGTATTCAATATTTTAAAATTAACTAAAATTTAAATAATTAGAGATCTGTTCGCAAGTATGTTAGTTTCGTATTATTATTGGGTATTGAACGCGAGCAGCATTGATCTATGGACTTTATTTTATTATTTTGATTAGTTTCTTGAATATAAACTGTCGGTATTGATGATACCAAGTCGGTTTGTGAAAATACATCTTTTGATATTGCCATGCGTCTAAAAAAAATGAAATCAATTGTAAATAAAACAGCACACAGAAAAGATAATCCTCCGAGAGAAAATGCAAAATCTGAAATATTGTCTGCTAATTGTTCTGCGGTTCCAAATAATAATAATCCTAAAATAAAAATATTTAGAAAACAATTAATTTTTAATACACATTTATATTATTATAATGGGTAATTAGCATAATAATTATAATAACCTTGAATCGAAAAGAAAATAACTCCAAAGCACAGCAAAATGTTCTCAGACGTATGATAGTTGGTGGTCTTTTCGATAAATCTGAAACGTATTTAAATGTATATTTAAATTCATATCATGTTTAAAATACTGTTTTTACCTCGTCAACAACAGAACAGCGGATACAAATGTGAATCCCATTATAGTCAGTATACTAAATTCGTCAGATTCTTTTGACAATGAAATCGAATTCAAAAGAGTCCATTCTCTTAAATTTTTTATATTATTTCTCAACATTCGGTCAGAATACGTGTCAGCAAATTTTTTCAAGATGAACATGGACACACAAGCAATCTACGAAACAATACGTATTAAATGTTTTGCTTTTTACTTAGTATAAGCACATCGGAATCCAATAACAAATACTTTAAAGTATTTTCTACTCAACAATCTTTCATTACGTACGGAAACTTTTGTGAGTCAGTGTGGGACTATTGCATACAGCTTCAGTAAACAAGGTCATGTGTAAAGCAATTTAGAGCATTACATTTTAAGCTATAAGCTTTAACGAAATGTTTGGTATACAAAGATTCACTAACCAGTTGTAAGATTTTAATAAATATACAAGCACAATACTTCATTATTTTTCAGTTTTAATAATGCTGGATACAATACTAGACACCACGAGACGAAAGACTTGTTAAAGTACGACTGATTCAATTTTCATATAAGTAATGACTCTGTGAGTATGGGAACATGTTGTGGGTGTGTACTAAAGAAATATAAATTTTTGAGGGAATTGATAATTGCATAATTATTTAACCATACCATATATATATGTTTGTGTCCCATCGAGTATTACACAAATATTTCCTTTAATAGAAGATAGATATTTGTCGTTATTGATATTTCGTTTATTTATCAACAATAATATAGGTACATTATACTTTATGTATTAATACGTAGACTATTATTTTGGTAGGTATTTCAAGAAACGCAGTTCATGTGAGACCCACACAGCAAAGCTCAGGAGCAGCAAAGATCCAGATTGATGGGCTGTAGCTAAAGGCACAGGTACATAATTGAGTAAAGTGGTTACACCTAATGTGGCTTGTGTCCAGGCCATAACCATTGCAGCATTTATTGCCCAACGGGCTCTTTTTGGCAACTGCTGACGTCTCGTCAGTATCCATAAGGCAGATATTAAGGAAACTGTTGAAATACCCAGTATCCGATGATTAAACTGAACTGTTGTTGGGTTCTCTGTTATATTTTTGTGCAATGGCTTAAATTGCAATATATCATCAGGTATCCAATTGTCGCCCATTTTTGGAAACGAATTATAAACCAATCCAGCATCCAAACCAGCGACAAATGCCCCAGATATGGCAGTCAAAAAGACCATTCCCTTGGTTAAATGTGATAAGCTTTTAATATTAAGAGCCCGCTTTCCTATGGCCACAACTTTATCTCCGGGAATTAGCTTAGTCAGCGCATTCGATAAGAATAAACTGTAAAGTACGAATGCAGCAGCCAAATGCGAAGCTAGCCGATATTGTGAAACGCGCGGCACATCGTTTGGATTATCAAATCGGTTTTCTAGGCCTGATTTTACCATGTACCAACCCATTAGTCCTTGCAAACCAATTAATGTTCCCAGTATAAGAACCATTTTTTTGGTTTTAGCACAAAAATACCCCTTTTTCCAAAAATATGCTGCAGGTACTAAGAAGAAAGCTCCAATGGCACGACCCCACATTCTATGAATATATTCCATCATATATATGAATTTAAATTCTTCCAAGGTGATGTGTGCGTTTTTCCTACAAAATAATGAATTGATAAATCAGATGGACATGTTAATAAAGAAAAAACAATTTACATTTTGAATTCGGGATATTGCTGATACTTCTCAAACTCTTTAATCCATTCTTCTTGATTACGCGGCTTGTGTTCACCCATTAGCTTCCATGTGACCATCGACAGTCCCGACTCTGTTAATCTTGTTACACCACCTGTGATTAATAAAAATAATCTTCGATTCATGACTACTGATTATATATAATCCATGCACATTTTTATTTACCAAGTCCTACAGCTACGAATACCATGCCGCCGCATCCTAAAAACCATTTTCCAACTGTACGATCCGTCTTCGGATTGCTGGTATTTAAGGCAGGTGGTCGCGATGGAATATGCTAAAGTTCCAATATTAAAGAAATACTTGAATATTATTATCAAATAGTTACTTTAACATGCGGAGTCTCCACTACAGCCTGCTGTAACCGGCGACTTGAAAATGGCACTTTTAGTTGCTTGGATCTTTGACACAGCAGCCGCCACATTGTTCGAAGAGTTTATTAGATTTTGCAAAATTAATTATTCACAATTATTCTATTTAACATGAAAAAATATTTCATTTATATTAATATTTTTATTTTGCAGAAGTTATATATATATTCTTTCGGAGGAGATATCGAAATATTAATATTTTATCGGTAAATATCGACAACAAGTTGCGCCTTTTTAATAGTAATTTCTGAAAATACCAAACAGAATTCGTATATTTTCGACAGAAATAAGTACATTTTGAAATTCAACTTTGGTTACACTGGTAGTATCGGTAAAACTTATAAAGGCTTCCCTGCTTAGATCCGAAATTGTCAGCATGGAAAATGTTTTAAATAAACAGTTTCTGAAGCTAAAAGAAGCTATGGATGAAATTTTGGAGTTGAAAAACAACGTATGTATATTCACTATTCAATTAGACGTGTCTTATGTGCTATTGATTACAGGGACACGTTTTTGAAGTGAAGCAATCATCCGCTGCTTTAATGTTTGTAGCTCTCAAGCATTCTAATCGAGAAGTTAAAAGAAACATTAAATCGGGTAGAGATGAATTACATTTGGAGAAGTCGAAAGTGGACCTCAGCAGATTGCACTTGCAAAATCTTTTGTATGAAGTCAGCCATCTAAAGAAAGAGATCGTTCGCTGTCAGAAATTTAAAAGCCGCGACTCGTACCTGGAATTGTTATCGGACAAAGAGTACTCTAATAAATTTTGTAATGGTTCTGAAGATATCTCCAATATGACGGATCACAAGACGCAACTTTATCGCCTGGAATGCGAACTAAAATTGCGAAAAGAGCTGGATAACCAATACAGTGGTCTGCTTACATCAAAACAAGAGTTATTGCAAGATAACTTAAATCAGACGCAAAGATATCTCTCATTTGCTCCAGCGCTTCGCACATTACTTGACTCTACAAAGCCGTTGCACGATGCTCTGCAACTGTCTCTTGATGTTGAATGGAAACTAAGCTCTATTGTGAAATATCTGCCACGCGCATTGTATATTTTATATCTGAACCTTGAGTCCTTGCAGCGTGCCAACGATAAATTGTTCATTAAATCCGAAGTTGTGGGTTTCGAGAGTGATGTGCAAATGCAAGGATTGCTTTCGGAACAAGACATGTCGTTAACGGAACGTCGCTATTTTACAGAAGTTAATAATACTCCTGAGAGTAGGGTTAACAATGTATTGGAGCGTGCTCTGAAAGCTCATCCACTTCATATCCGTTTGGTTGTAAGTTGAACGATATTATTGCAATTTCGGGTGCTTAAATTTAATTTTTTTTTTTAGATGGAAAACCCAGACAAATCCTATGAACTGGTGCTACTAGTGCGGTATTGGGGATTACTCAAATGTACAACAGTGCGGGCGGAATTAAATAGCGTAACTCCATCAAATGTTCAAGGGTTCGTAATATATTACGCTAGTGGTATTAATGTTCTTATTCTTGTGTTATATATATACATGTTGCAGAGATTCAAGTATGCTGCAAAATCTTCTTGGACATTTATTTCCTGACGATTTGGGCAATGAGATTCCCGTACCAGGCATTGAGCATGAAGTATAAGAACCTTTTTCTATTGACCACATTTCACGTTTGTAAATTAATTTGATTTTTCTAATTGCAGTTACAAAATTTAAAATTGAGCACCGAGGAATGCACGGAATATCTCAATCAGAATGGATTTGGTAAGCCGTATTGTTGGTTACAAAGTATGTGCTCCATAGCAACAGTCAACAAAAAGAAGATATTTAGACATGAACTTAACTTGCACAAATGGACGCTTGATGTTTTCAACCGTATTTCCAAACGCTGGCAATCTTTGATGAGATTAACGCAACAAGTTCGTGGACTCACATATAAGGATATCGATTTGTACTCTTTAAAAGAAAACATCTATCCGGAAGGCTTGTCGTGCAGTCTAGTGCAGTGGACAGTTATTTCAACGGAGGAATTCAACATACAGAATTCAGACTTGATTACGAATTTGCCGACTGAGAATGGCATTACATATACCTCATATCGAGCTGTAATTGTGCGCGGCTCTGCCAAAATGGAATGCTTTATTAGAATACCAAGCAACTATCCCATGGAAATTCCGCTTTGGATTTTGAGTGTGCATTGGAATGGTCGACGCACGGCTATGAACAACTCGGCTATCAAGGCAAGCAATTTGTCTATCCTTTGGTTAAATATAACATCTAATATTTATCATTTACATATTCAGATGATGGAATTCTGGACAAACTCTCTGCGACCTGAGCACTTGGAAAAAAATCATCGGCTGCTTTACGCACAGCTTTTCCGCACCATTTACAGTTTTGATATATTTCTCGAAACCGAAGGCTCTATGCAGTCCATAAGGGAATATAACAAAGAAAAACCATACATTAGTGCATTCACCAAGCGCATTCGCTTGCGTCCATACAGATATGTCACAAAAGGATATGTGCACACATTTAAGCAATAAATTGAATAATATGTGTACGACTCTAGTTTGTATTATTGCGTGAAACATTAACAATTTTATAAATTTATTCTTGTTTAAGCAATTAGCGACCACATAAATACAATGACTTTTCTATGCGGTTACTGAAACCCAATTTTTTGTGAGGCTGTTGCCGCCAAGGAGCCCGTTGGCAGCGTTGAAGTGGTGCTGCTTTCGTTTACCTCGCGATTCTCATCCGGCATTACTTTATCCACGACATGCTTGTGAATTAGTCCATCTTGGCCCAAGAAGCACACGGAGTATCCATCGTACCAAGCCTCTTGGTCTTTTAGCACTTCTTTTAACTGCCATACTTTGTATTTCCAGAACTGAAACATAACCTTTAATCCAGAAATACCTCTTACACGCCATCTAATCCGAATTGTTTCATCTTCTGGGTGCTTCGTGATTTTAAGTACCTCGAATTTAACATAGGCATATTTCAAATGACCCACTGTGCGCAGAATGGCAATCTGTTTAACATAGTGATAAAGGCCAACCGTGTGTTTGCCGGTAATGTTATTTTCAAAAATGAGGTTTGGACTGTAGATGGAGTAGTCAAGCGGTTCCACAAACAGCTTGGGCAGAGTACTTTGAAGCACACTGTAGGCGCGTTCCAAGCCTTCCCGGTTTTTGTTGGGCTCATTGTTTTGTGTTGGACTTGAGCTATTTGGGTTTGTCGCTTTGTTTTCCTGACTATTATCGAGCGCAGTTCGGGCAACACTGAATTTCTGCATCGAGGGAAGTGTGGGTTTACCAGATACCACTTCATTCACGTAAAGTCGCTTCGCAATAGATATACATGATCTGTCTCCGAGATACCATTTACTTAGGCACACAATTCTCGGTCCACGCATCATTTTGATAAAAATATTGTGTGCCGTGCAATTATGTGGAAAATAGTTACATATGTTTTCAATACACAATTCTTTTTTCAAGTGTATCAATTTATTTCTATGACTTTGGAAACGCACTATTAAATCTCGATAAAATCATGCGCGTCTTATATGCAGCAGTATTTTGTTATTTTTTTAGATATTTTTCAAATTTATTATTTTCGTTTAGGTTATCAAATTAAATTGCTCGAAAAACAGCTGTTAAAGGTTAAAGGAAATCCAATCGACTGTCATGTCGACAGCTGCTGTGTATTTATCGGTAGGTTTGGTAAGGAGCTCATTAAGCTAAACATGATGATACACAATTATCGATAACAGACAATTTAAAATCTGCAAATTAAGTAATTGATTGGTGAAAACTTCATATATTAATATATTTGAAGTGTTTTTAGTATGTTAATACTTTTTTTTTACTAAAAAAAAGTAGAATAAACCAACGTTTTCCAGCACTCATTAAAAAAGGTGCGCAGAAGCTAAGATCTGCGCAGAACAAATTAAATAATAATGTACATCCGTGTATGATTTGTATTACATAGTTACTGGATATAGCAGTGGCTTTTAATATTGTTTACAGATATACATTTATAAATGCATGCAAAATTTAAGGTGCTTTTTATAATACAATCAGATTGTTGATCAGATTTGATTAATTCGAAGGCGGAATGCAATATTCGAACTAAATTAAAGTCGTGCCAATTGTCAAATACTCAAGGTTAAATTTACACGCCTTTTAAATGTTTTTCGCGTATTTTTTTGTTTGAAAAATCAATAATGTAATTGAAAGTAAACATTAATGTGCAAAAACCAATATTTTTAGGTTAAATTAAGTAGTTAATAAAGCTCGAGCTATCAAAATGTATGGATTATCTGCATCAGCGCTTGATGTTAATGTAAGTTTAAAACCGGCCATACTAATAAATATCTATGTCTGCAGCACATAAATAGATCAAGCAAGTCGGAATTGCACTAATCTTGAGATTTATATTATAGAATCAACGCTATCGCATTCGTGATATTGATAACGAGGAAATCATGTCAACGTTTGGAAACATTGGGCATTCTTTAAGTACTGCCGTTGAGAGATTTATAACAATTGGCGAAATAATAGCAGAGGAAAACTCTGATATAAAAGCTGATATGTACGAGGCTGCAAAGGAGGCAAGAGATGCGGGTAAAGTAATCAGAAATATATTTGTTATATGGAGCAGGAGCAGCACAAAAATCAGGAATGTGTGAAGAATTTTCGACTTTTGTTTAAAACTCAAATGAACGAAAAAGCTTAAAATTGATTAAAATTAATTAATTAAATTGATTAAAATTAATTAATAACCCAAAAATGAACGAATAAGCTTTAGTTGCACAACGGTGTACAACACAATAACAACACGTTGTGTCCTTCAACTGCAATTTGACTATTTTTAGCTGCAAGCAAATTAAAAATTGATGAAGTCACCATTGATTCTTAACGAAAAGAGGTTTAGCTCGCTAACTCTTAAATTCAAATTAAGTGCTCTAGTCTATTATAAGAAAAATGCCTGTCATAATTTATTGTTTTTTTTTTTTTGTGTTTTTAGGCAAATCGATTGAACATTTATGCGACCTGTCGCCTTTAAGTGGAATGGAGCTTCGTCATCATATCGAGCCCCTAAAGGATTATGGGGCAATCGTATTGGCAGCACGATCATTGCTCTCGTCTATAACCAGGATTCTACTGCTGGTGGATATCATAGTTGTCAAGAAACTATTGACCGCAAAGAAACGGGCATCGGAAAGTCTAGAAAAATTAGAGTCTGTAATGAATTTCACAGAGTTTGTGCGCGCGTTTTCCATATTTGGAACGGAAATGATTGAGTTGGCCTACCTAACGGGACACCATCGGAACTCGTTCAAGGAGGAGCGTCGACGAGCACAAATGTTTTCGGCTCGTCAGATTTTGGAGAAGTCCATATCAATTCTATTGACATCATCGAAAAGCAGTTTGATACACAGTGATTGTGTAATTGTGAAAGAGAATCGGGACACGGTATTTTGTCAAATCCGCCGGGCAATGGATCTTATACATTTCGTGATCAAGGACAGCATATTTGATTCAGCCAAACATATGGCATTTCGCAATGCGCGCTGCAATTCGAATTATGAGAACGAAAGCATATACACAACAATCAAGCGAATTGTCAATCTGATCAAGAGATATAAGCTGCAGACCAGTCAATACGATTGTAATAGCAATAATGAGGGCAACAACGATTCTGATCCCGCCTTCTACTCCTTATTTAACGATGATCATTGGCAAAGTGATATTTACCACAAAGACAAGAATCTAGCGCCTCTGATTAAGAATACTAATGCGAAGAAGAATTTAACGTACGAGAGTTTGGATCTACGAGATGAATTATCCATGGCGTTCGATAAGCTCTTTGAGAAGGCGCACGACTTCACCGACTCCCCATATATTAGTCACGAGCATCGAAAAAACATACTGACCTACTGTGACAACTGCAAGCTGGAGTTTGACATGTATCTGAACCACCTGATCAAGGACCAGCATGACAATATGGGCGCTCGTGTGCAGGTGCAGGGCAGGCAGGAACCGGAAATGAGTATGCTAAGCAGTCTGGAAGAACTTTGCAAGCAACTGGTCATCTCGGTGTCCAGCCAAATACCCGACTTTAATGAATCGCTTAAACTATGCACGAAAATTGTCAAATCGTTTCATATGTTGGCCGTAACGCATGATCTGGAGAATCTAAATCAGTGTTCGACCAAATTCCACGATTGCTGTGATCACATTTTTGATATTTGCAAACTTTTGCAGCATATTGCACCCACGGAAAGACTTCAGGTACATGCCAAGTGTTTGGCCATCAATTTAAGAATCTATGGACCACAAGTATTTATTGCCGCCAAAATCTTGTGGAAATATACGAATAGCAGCGCTGCAAATGAAAACTTTGAATCGTTTTTGGACATGTGGAAATGGTTAATTAATGAGATCTCAATGATTTCCAAGAAAATCCTTGTTACAGTCGACACATCCAAAACAGAGCTTGATTCTCAAGTAGAGGCAAGTACTTGATACATTATAACTATAGAGTTATAATTTATATATAAATAACCAAAATATACGAAATTAATCTGTTCGCATAAATAATTCAAGTGAAGTTTTCTTAATTGAGTTTAAAGCCCATATAATAATGTTATTCTTCCCTTTTTAGAAATGTGAAACTACAATAAAATCAGCAAAACCATACGTACCTGCCACTGAAGAAGGGGAAATGGTGGAGTACTCAGGTCTAGATAGTAAAACTAATGGAGATCCAGGTACTTTTCAATCGAAATGGGCGGACGATGTGTCCGACGACAACGACATTTTAAAACGAGCCAAAAATATGTCTGCAATGGCTTTTCTCATGTATCAATTTACAAAGGGAAGCGGCTCTCTAAGAACCACTCAAGATTTGTTTACTCAGGCCGAATATTTTGCTGAAGAAGCCAATCGACTTTACAAAGTTCTTCGGCATTTTTCATACCAGGTATTAAATGCCCAATTTTGATTTGCAACACGATATAATGCAAACATTTGATTTTCCACAGGTGCCAGCAAGTGATAACAAGAAGGATCTTTTAGGTATTTTAGATAGAGTGCCGACTTTTGTCCAAGCACTTCAATTTACAGTAAAAGATCATACAGTGGGCAAGGCTGCCACTTTCGTTAAGGTTGATCATGTCATAAGAGAAACAAAGAATCTAATGAATGTTATTAACAAAGTTGTATCGAAATGTTTTGAGTGCGCAAACAAGGTAACTTAAATTTTGTTTGGGAAAATTATGCATGTAAATATTGTATTTCTATATTAATGTATTGTTTAATAATAATTTTGTATTGTATAAACAGTCTTGATTTTTCAAAAGTTGCGTCGGAAAACTCGCTTAAAAATATATACATTTACTTATATGTATATATATTATGTTTGGTTTTGTATGATTAAGGTATTTTCTTGATGTTGAATTGAGCACTTAAAGTTATCAATTGGGGAAAGTCTAAACTCCATATATTAAGAGCTTTAACAGCCAGTTCTCAAAGGGAAACTGTAGTTCATATTTCTTTCAGGAGCGCTGACTCCTTTGGCAATTATTGTTTAGTATATTTTCCTAGGAACTACTTTTCAATTTATGGGAGAATACTATGGTATCTTCAGAACTTAAGCTTCTTCATTCGTAAGCTATCTCAAAACATATTTATATAAAATTTAAATAATGGTAGACGAAAAGTTCAAGTACGGTAGCAGTACACCTCGTGTTCATGACTTACACATTTTCTGTTTAATTTTGATCTTTCATTATTATAACATTTAATAATCAATTATTTCAACCCATTTTAAAATACAATTTTCTTTCATTTCTAGTTAAACTAGTTTTTATCTAATCATACTATATACATATAAAGTGACCGAATTTAAATTTCTTAAATTGCGATAACTTCCTCAACAGTACAAATTAAATTTAACTGGAATAACTGGAGGACTTACGTCCGGTTCGGTGCGTGGAGATGAGAATGTATCTGGCGGTATGGGTGACTCCAAAGGAACAACGAGCAGCAGCGAAGGGAGCATGTGACATTATGGAATGGCTCGAAGAGCCAAAGGAGATGCAAGGCGGACTCGTGTATCATTTTTATTATTCTGAGCTTTCAGCGATTATTCAGATTTGTTCATCTTTCTGTATATGTATTCAAATATTCTTTGTTTATCTACAAAAATAATACTCTTGTAATTCTGCCTGTTGTGTCCAAATTGAAAGTTTTGATAGATTGTATAATCTTGTGACATATGTATATGTGTACTCGGATGTACATTACATCACATTACTTGCATATACATTCTGGTCAATCATCTTTAACAATGATATTCACTATTACTTAAGCTATGTGTCTTTAGGTCATCGAATATAATAACTAGTCGTTTGTGCTATTATTGTTCTAGTAAAAAGTAAAACGGTAGCCAATGGTGAAGAAAATTAATAAATAATAAATGATCTAATTGAATAAAATGCATATCGTATTAACAATTTGTTCGACTGTGTCTCAATTCTTTAATAATCGGGGGTTTTGATTCAAGCTCAATTTAATACAACAAATTTAAAGAATGTTGTAAGGACATCCTTAATAGTTTGATTTTCCTAAACTGGTTTACTCCGTAATGAATAGAGCGTAAAATTGATCTATAGCTAATACCAACTTATTTTATAAATACGCGGAAAGGAGTTTTCTGACATATGCTTGGATTGATGCTTTGATTAAATCCTATAGAGTGTTTGCTGATGAATCAACCACGCATCGCGTAAACTAATAAATTATAGGAATAATATAAATGCGGCTACATCCATTTATTCTGATGAACAATTATAATCGGTCCAGTGTGGAATATACTGACACATGACTGACACAAAGCCGTCGGCCTTAAAGTATTTGAAAACCGCAACCGCAGGGAATACAAATGAACGACAACGGTACAGTTATAAATGTGAACATATGTTTGAGACTCGTCCACATACTATCAACTACGACTTCGTATGTTTGTCCAGTTCTTTAGAGCTGTTTGTTGAACCATTTACAAATGATTTGAAATATGGTAACGCGTAAAACGCATTAGGAACAAGTGAGCAGAAGTAGTCGAGAGTCAAATACTCTATTGGCATGAATTAACAAAATTGCTTGCAAAATTAAAAGTTCAAATTTACACAAAATATTTTAGTTTTGAAAAGACTAAGTATACTAATTACAAAAGTAAGTTAGACAACTTTATTTATGTTACTATGTTCTTTAGTAGAGGGTATATTTTACAACTGAAGACACTTAGTATAAAGAGGGTGCTCGTCCAAGAAGTCAGTCATTAGTTTCCCAACGCTTTTTAATATTGCTAGGAACACCCTGTTTAAGCTTCTAGCTGATAGTAGTATAAAACGACCGGGGCTCACTGTGAAAAAACAGTCTTCGCCAATATTTGTCAGTGAATAGTTTTATAAATACATACATACATTTAATATAGCATAAAAAATGTATTAAACAATAGTGTTTAATGTTTTTATGGATACATAGAAACAAATTCAAATCTTTCAAGTGTTGTAAACTTCACCAACAATTTATTGCTGCAGCTCTTGCACTGCTGGCAGTTATTTAAATTTTTTTATGGTTAAAACATAAGTTAAAATACTTTACCTTTACTATTATTTATTAATTAAGTAGAGGGGTATAAGTTTTAATTCTTTTTATTTTTTAATTTAATCTTACCAAATTTAAAGAATTTTTCACCAATTTTAAGAGTAAATTAAGTAAGCCATATGTACTATACGCATGTATATATGTATATACATTAATTTTAATTTATTTCCAAATAATGCATGATTAATTTTAAATTACTTTTATATGTTTTATTTTGGCCAGATAAATCGACGTCTGCACATATTATTGATGATTTCTACAATATTAATCAACCGACTGTTATTTTACTTGAAAAATTGTACATCCCATCAATACTAAATGATTTCTTCGCTTCCATTCACAAAAATATTAATCTTTCATTCCCTCGAAGAAATGCCAATCAAGAGCAAAAAGCTTTACATCAGTTTCCCAAACGTAATCTAGACAGCATTGGTGGAGGTCATCTTATTAAAAGAACTGAAAATAACGAATATAACGAAGCAATATAAATATGCTTAACCGAAATGATTGCAAAATAACACTATTCATCCAGTACTCATGCATTTTATTCATACCATAATGTCTTCAAATGTCCAAATTTTAAGATAATAGAGCTTAAAACTATAAATAAATATATGCATATATACTGTTCAATTGATTTGTGCACCTTTTAATTTATCACCCTTCATGAAAATAACATTAGCAATTAATTACTTTCGTTTGTTTACAGAGAAAAATCGATATATTGCGATTTATCGTGTCTATCGATAAGCGTTGCAAGTGAAGTAGGCACAATTTGCGGAATACACCCAGTCTTTAGCATAAATAAAAAATAAAAAGAAAACAATTTTCAATTATTTTCATTATTTGACTTAAAATTATCAGCATGCATCTTCTCCAGATTCGAATTTGGCTGTAAGATATATTTTTCTAAATTACTGGTTGTTTCTATGCAATATTAAATATAAGAATAGTTTTCGGCTGTTGGTGTAAAATTGTATCATCTCTTAAGTCTTATCAACAGACAACATCAACAATATTAATATCATCTATATTTTCTCTATAAGCCGCTTGGGAGAAAGTAGATGGGCAACCACTTCTGAGGTATGATCTGTTGATTCTTTAATGAAATAAAAAGTTGAAACGGTTCCCCTTACTTGCAGATTGGTTTTCCTTTCTAAGGACCAGGCACTGAAATGTCTTTTGTGTAGACGATCATCTGATTTAAAAATGCCAAACAACGTGAAAGAGGGATTCTTAAATTCCTCACCTGAAAGGAATAACGATCATAATGGTGTGTGGCCTTTATTGACTGGAAAGGATTATGCCTATAACAAAAACGCCTGGAAAAGTAAATTAAAAAGAAATTTTGATGAAATTGACAAGGCTTCGGTTAGTTTCGGAATACTCAACCCACTTGTGTAGTTGAAAATACTCACGTCTACGATTAGCATAAATGCAACGCCGCTCTGTGTCAAGGGAATATATTTATAGAAAATTATTGAATCTCGAAATGTAATATTAAAAAGATGCATCCGATATTTATGAGCTGATGCTATTTGGTGTCAATAAAAACAATTAATAATTGTTATTAACATGTTTATTTATTCTTCTTTAATGTTGAGTTTTGTGAAAGGTCATACCAGATCTAAATGCAGCGCTTTTTTTTTCAAGGGACTATTTAAATACAAATTACATTTGATAATTATATTTAAAACAGTAATTCATTAATATATTCTTTACTTTATTTATTTGAATTACGGCGAATAGGGATAGCCTATAACAATTCATATTGACGAAGGTGCATCCTCTGAATTATATCCCTACAATCATTAAAAACTCGTTTGATGTTTTCTGTGTCAACGGCGCATGTGAAATGTGGGTAACAATAGTGTTTACCATCTCCACTTGCAGTTGATATACGCTACGGGAAACAGAACGACATTTATTATTTATCAAACTATATAAAATATATATTTTGTGAAAGGGAAACTTACCAGAAACTCGTCCCGTATGAAATATTTTGCTCTTATTACTTCTGGGTCATCATTGGATTCCATTATTGCGTCACCTGTATCGCATATAATTATAATTTTTTATTAGTATCAAAAAAGTAAATCTTTGGTATTTTATAATTACACTTTTTTTTTAGAAACGTATTATTTCAGATTCATTTTTAAAATGTATTCCCTAACCTTCTAATAATTATCAATATTCAGTTTTTGAATGCGTATTGTTTTACATTAAATAAACAATTTATTGATTGATTACAAAGTTTGACTCAGATATTTTATTTGTATTGCTAAGCCTGGCAAAGGGCAACTGTTGTTTCAAAATTGATTTACTTACTTGGCGTTTGATATTTGTTAAACTCGGAGAAATATTCCGACAATTTACTTTTTCCAGCCTTTATTTTCTCTGCTAACAAATCTTGCTTATTTAGAAAAAGTATAATGGAAATTGTGCGCAGCCATCTAAACAAACCAATTAGAAAGCAGAACTGTTAATCAAAATAAATTATGATTGATCGATCAATAGGCTTACCTGTTATTCCAAATACTCTTAAATAAGTCCAAGGATTCTCGAAGTCGATTTTGAGTGGGGTCCTCACGCAAAACCATATTATAGCTTGAGCATGCTGTTACAAATATTATAGCAGTTACATCATTGAAACATTGAATCCATTTTCGTCGCTCATCGCGCTGACCTCCCACATCAAACATACTGAAACGGACAAAACATATAATTTCTAGGTAAAGTGATGTTCATAATTACATAAGTATTTCGTATTACTCACTGAAAATTAACTTTGTCGACTTGAAATCTTGTTTCAAATATTCCAGAAGTCAAAACACGGCACCGTAGAATATCTTGTTCATTTGGTGTATAATTTGGATTCTTAATTGTGCTTACTCGATCCAAAAAGCTTAAAAATTAAATACATTTGCTGTTAAAGTACTGTTTTTTATAGTCGTTAACTATAAATACAATTTATTCTATTTAAACATTAACTTGCGAAATACTTAAAACTAATGTTTAGTTCCAATGAATACCACAAGCCTATTTTCTTTGCTCCCATACTTTTAATGATAAATTTTTAATTCACTTTAGTCTCCTATTATAAAAAATTATTATTATTAAAAAATATTTTAAAAAAAATATAAGATTTGCATTGATTTTGTATATGTATCTGATATTTACACTACAATTGGAAATCACAAAAACTATTTACCCCTTAAAGAATTTCCACCATTTTTCCATTTGTGCTAGATAAAGAAATTATATAATAAAATTAAATAAATTAAACAAATATTCCAAATAAAGCTATACATGATAATTTAACAGGGCTCTAGCTTCAACTAACCACAACGAGATATTATAAACAGTTACAAAAACTTAATTAAAAACAACGGTTGGAATTAAAGAAATGTATATTACTTACTATTTTGCACAGTCAATTAATTGATATTCATTTGACCTTTCATAGGTTTGTAGGACCCCTTTGTCTTTCCACAATTCTTCGGTGTGTTCATAAAATTCAGGAGGATAGTTAAAGTCGGGACCTGCAAGGAACCAAGATATAATAGAAGTAACAAGAATTAGAGCCATGTAAGAAAAAACTATTTTTAATGGTATTGAAGCTAAATATGCAAATGAAATGTAAACGCAATTGATTTAATGCATTCATACAATTTCGCAATAATACAATTTCAATAATCACACAAAAAATAAACCATCAATCTATTGTCAGTTATTTTTTATTTGGGTACTCGAGGAAGTTGTCGAAAATTTCATAAATGAACTCGAACTATATATGGATCTATGCCATGGCATACCAAATTTGGGAGTCAATGGCTTTAAAGCGCGTACAGTACAGTCACAACTTTCTTATACGACGAGCACTCAGTTCATTTTAGCTATTCGCAATTATAATTATAAATTAATAATAATTAAATAAGTAATGTCTGCGTGGGGCACTAACTGTGTAACTGCCACAAGCTGTTACTGATAATTGAATTCTATTATATTTAACTTACTAGAAGCATAATCCTGAATGTATTCCACCCTAGGCTCATTTTCTTTCTTTTCTAAAGCTACAGGTGGATTAAGTGTGCTCATGGCTCCTGTAATAGTCTGTAGAAGAACGAAAATACAACCATAAAATTTATTCAGTAGTTGACTTTTAAACTTTTAATAATAAAGTTAACTGCCATATGGTTTAAAGTTATTAAATTTTAAATCAATTCATAATCATCTTTATTGATGAAAAACACAATTTTAATAAAGCCTAACTGTACTTACCAATATAGCATCTCGAATATTCTTTTTAATATCATCAATTTTCTGCTTCTTCTCTTGTTCAGAAAATCCATCGACATGCAATATTCGCATCTGTTTGACTATAGTTGATTTGCCCGACTCACCCGCTCCCAATAACAGGAGCCTGTGTGTAGCTCGATAGAGCTGTTTATCCTTTTGCAATTGCCGTGAGATGGCATCGCTGCGACGCTTTTGACTTTTCGAATCCTCCGAACTGACATCGGACTGTTTGGAGGTTGGTGAGCCAAAACAACCCATAGCAGCCCACGGAGTCCACCAGCACGTCGTTCGATTCTCTTGATTCGCGTCGGGGGACTCTGCACCCCTAGTGCTTTCTCCGTTTTGCTCCAGTATATCTGCGTTTATCGATTGTGTGTGCAATTTTATCTTTAATCGATTTGTGCAATCCCCGTGCTAGATTTATAAACAAAACTCGGCGGCCAATAATTTATCTAAATCAGTACGAAAAATAGGGTGTAATGAAAAACAAAAACCAATTAATATACTATTTACTTGCATAAATTCCAAACTATTTTCCATATACTTAAAAACTAACGACCTTTCAAAGATTTTCGGTTGGTCATACCACAATTAACCTTTTTGCTATGCTTAAAATTAGAGCTTTCGAGTCAATGGACAAGCTAAAACTATTAATGCTAATGATAGAAAAAAAGGAACGCTGGATATTTTGGAATACCCGTCAGTCCATGACATAGAGATGCATTATACATAGCTTAGTGTCAACTGAAAGCTTATAAAGCAGATTTATAGACACTTGGCCCCGCTTAACACGGGGGTTACGTTTTTAGAAATCCTCGTGTTTAGCGAAATAGTGTTAAGCGAAACATGGATTCAGTACAAAATAAGTGGTTACGTTCGCAAAATTCAAAATTGACAGCAAACAAATTTTTTAGTGTTCAAATTTGATCTGGTTATATTAAAATTTCATACATTTGTTCAAAATTAACCAAAAATTCCTATTTTCAAAATTAGAAGTTGGTATTAAATTAACATTAACAGGTTCAACTTCATTGAAACTTAAAAATGTTAAAAAGTAAGAAGATCATATGTTTCTATTCATATTAAATTTGAAATTCATTTGGTGGCATTTATAGTACAAGACAGTTTATTTCAACATGTTTCTTTTTTTGGAGGCTCCTTATCAATAAAATCGTGTAAGAACGAGGTTTTTAGCGTGTTAAAAGGGCGATAGGAGCAAATTTGTAACCGTGTAAGACCGAGTTCGTGTTAAGCGAGGGCCAAGTGTATTCGAAACCACATGTTGAGATCACTAGTTATTATTTCACAACTTCTAAGCTCATTTTACAATTTGACCACGCCCTTTCTCTCTCAAATCGAAGAAGAAACTAATTATGAACACTATGACAATGATAATTTATATAATGTCGGACGATAACACTTTGATGGGTTAGACGAAATTCAATTGCATCGGAATTGACTTTATTTCTTAATGAAATGGAATTTTTTAAATAACTAACGGGTGTATACAAGTCAGCCAAACCACTTGATGTTAGGAGTAGCTGACACAGCTCTAAAGCCTATACACGAACTTTATATGCAGATTGCGCGCATTTTTCAGCAAGGTAGTAGCCAAGATAATGAGTATTCTTTGAGAGCGAAATTGAGCTAACGGCTGTAGACACAATATATTAAAGCTTAGGAAAATTCACAGATTTTATGTATAACATTTGTGGAATTGGTAAAAAAATATTTGATTTTTAGCACACAATTTAATCTTTGAAAATATCCTTTTCCCAAACATACACATATGCATATGTACATTCCTACATATGTATGTATGTGCACGGATATGTATGAGCATGAATTCATACACACCCACATAAGCGCACTTGCATAAATATGTACGTATGTATGTATGTCAGTATGTTTGGATGTGTGAAGCAAATTAAACGATTCTAAGCACGGGCACACTTCGAAAACTACAGTGTAACAGGTGAAGGAGTGGGCTGGACGTTTTACGCATACACAGACAATACTTATACACAAATACGTGCACATATTCACATGCATGCATATACACGTTAGAGATACATACATACGTACGTGTGTGTACATATACTCATATAAACGTATAATAGATACCAACACTATTTTTGCTTAAAGATAGTATGTATATGTATGCATATATATGTATATATAGGACATGCGTACCCGTATAAATTGTCTGCAATTTATTTTTTTATGTACACACTTGTAAATAAATCATATTGTTAAATATATTGTACATATATGTATATGCGGGTACGACTTTAACGAGATGATACATACATCTCATTTTTTTATCCAATAAATAAATTGCCGTATACCCGAAATATTTCTACCGAGTGTCATGCAAAAATATACATACATACATAGATACCTGTGTATTTGTATGCATGAATACATAAATACATTTCATAAATATATATGTATACATATGCATATATACACACATCTGTGGCTCGCATATACACACATGCATCTACATTCATAGCGATGTATTTTTATATACAGTACACATATGTACATACATATACAAGTACATGTTTGCAAAGTTTTATTTAAATGTATTTGATGTGATATTGTTTCACGGTTTTTAATTTTCTCAGGATTGAAAGGTCAGACTCGTATCACATATCTTTTTTACGCGAGCTGAACAACAATATACATGCGTGTGTATTTGTGTGTATCTATGTGTGCACAGAAAGTACTCAGTTGCAGTTTAACATAATTATCCTTTTGTTGTTTATGGTTGTACGAATATTAGAAAGATATTGCTTTCTGTTTTATTAAAACGAATTCTTTATATTCATTTACGGAAGCAATATCTGCGAAAAATCTACACATACATAAAAATTCAATGCACTGGATGTTATTTATATGTTACGCATGTGTCTGCTATTGATTAATGAAAATTGTCATTTGCCTTCGAGTTCACATTAAAGAATTATTCGGACTTTTAACTTATTTTCATTAACTAAAAAACTCACTTTTATGTATTTTTATTTTATGTATCAACCTAGAGATGCCCCGTGATCGATAGTTTTCATCGTAATAGTATAGACATATCGTCTCCCGCACTAATTATATCAATTTCAAATTTAATTCAATTAAATCAACTTTAATATAACAATATGTATTAAAAAAAGCACATTTGCTATTTTATTAAGTAACTTAAACTATATCATCGATTTAAGTGAAGGGTCGTTTTAAATCACTCTATCGATTATAAAAAACCGAATCAATCGATGTATCAAAGGAGTCAAACTATTTGAATGGGCTATTCCCTGATTGATTTGAAGACCAATGTGTGGATTATTGGGTGTGACCAGGAAACAAAAAAAAATGTATTCCAATTACGGAAGCAACTGAGAGCTATAAAATGTATTTTTATCACTAAAAATGGTGCTATTTTGTAAGCTATGTATTCATTGAACAATTTAGGGAAACCTATTCATCCTGATAATTGACATTATGAAAAAGTCATGTAGCGCGCCTAACACTAAAATAAAATATAATTAAAAATCAGCTTAAAATAATTTATTTGGAATACCATAAACCTTTTGAAAAGTTGCTTTACGACGGGTTGTTTTGTAGTAGTGTTCAAACAAAGTTTCATTCACATATCGATATATTTTTAACATAAAAATTTAATAAATTTTAATTTTTATTACTTGATACTGTTTATTTTTCAAAAAAAAAAAATTTGTATTAATTGTACTAATGGAACTTTTAATATCCATTTAAATTTAGCCTATCGAATCTTTGCGATTATAAAGTATCTGCAGAGTTGCTTGTTTAATATAATAATCGATAATAAGCTATCAGCTGTTGTGCACGCTTTTGGCACAATTTTGATAATATTTAATTTTGATTTCAATATTTTATTAAAATGAGGGGAAAACAGAGGAACAGAGGCTCTCAGCCAAAAAGGAAATCGACCCCTTTGCACAAAGCTGACAAGTTTTCCAGAAACAATAAGTTTATTCAGCGGAGCAGACAAATGGAGAAATCGTACACAACACAAACCACCCAATTTCACAAAGCTACAACAAGCGATAATATAAACATGTGTGTGGATCTTTTACCATCAATAAAAGAAGATGCCAATACATGTTACGAGCAACTTGTGGACCAATATAGCACTGCTAACACAGGTATGTTAAGCCATCTCACCGATATTGTTCATAAAATCCTAATACAATCTCTCTTAGCAGCACTAGAAGTTAAAGAAGATAATGCGATAATTTTGACTGCAAATACAAAAGATCCAGACTCAGATCAAGATGAATCGAATACAAGTAATTTAAAGCCATGTAATTCTTTTACAAAGAGGTTTGATTTCGAACTATCGTCAGATGATATTACCGATTTAATATCAAACAAACGAAACATTTATAAATTCAAATGGTCAGAAATTGGAGACTTTAGAGTTGAAATACCTATGCTAAAATCATTGAATGCCACAAATGCAAATTATAATCGACCTCCAATAGCCACAAAGCCAGCGGATCTTCAAGTTTTGGAGGTAAAATCACAATTGTGTCAGAATGTTAGATATCCATTGTCAGCGCTACAAATGCAAGTTTTTCATTGTGCAAATAATTACCTGGACGTCTATTATCCGCGACGTACTCATGATAATGCCGAGGAAATTCGCTATGCGTATTGTCTTCATGTGGTCAATCATATGTTGAAAAGTAGGTTATTGATTTTACGTAATAATGAGAAAATAGCCGGACTCGCTAAGGATCCTAACCTGTTGTCAAGTGAGGTATCAATACCAGATGCTCTTAGAGATCAGGGTCTTACGCGCATGAAGATTCTTATTATACTACCATTTCGCGAATCAGCATTAAAAACTGTTAAAAATATAGGAAATTTAATGTTTGCAAATCACAAAGGTAAGCACGTATTACAAACTTATATATTAAATGTTATATATATATTTATGATTTTCAGATAAAAAAAATGGTTTACCTATAGCAAGATATGAGCGCTTCATCAATGATTTTTCTGGGGATACGATATATTTTCCTAAAACAAATTCTAAGCCTCGTGATTATGAGCAAACCTTTGCAGGCAATACTGATGACAACTTTAAAATTGGCATTCGATTCACGAAGAAAACAATGTCATTATATTCGGACATAAGTTCGTCCGATATTTTAATTGCATCGCCTTTGGCATTACGCATGATTATCAACGACAAAGAGCAAGACTTTGACTTTCTCAATTCTATTGAACTACTTGTAATTGATCAAGCCGAACTTTTTATGGCACAGAACTGGGAGAATCTGCTGTATGTACTTGATCATCTGCATTTGCAGCCTCAAAAATTGCCGGACACCAACTGCCAGCGCGTTCGATCTTATTGTCTTAATGGGACTTCTCGTTTCTATCGTCAAACGTTGTTTTTCGCATCTCACGAATTGCCTGAATTTCGCGGTTTAATGAACAATAAATGTCACAATTATCAGGGAAGAGTGCGCATTACAAATCAGATTCAAGTTGGCGATATTTCCAATGTTGTAACACCAATTGAGCAGGTTTTTCAACGCATTGATTGTTCAAGTGTAGAATCGGCTTTTGATGATCGCTTTCAATACTTTGTTCGTCATATTTTACCACAGTTTACTAGATCTGGACAATCGCATTGTTTGCTCTATGTCCCCAGCTATTTTGATTATGTGCGATTGCGAAATCACTTTAAAAATGAGATGGTTAATTATGTGCAAATAAGTGAATATACAAAAAAGGAAAAGATCTCTCGAGCTAGAGATATATTCTTTCATAGTGGAGCACAGTTTATGCTTTATTCCGAACGTGCGCACTTCTTTCGGCGCACTCGTATTAAGGGCGTAAGAAACTTAATTTTCTATCAACCTCCCAACTTTCCGAGCTTTTACTCAGAATTAATTAACTTGATGCTAGAAACTAATCAGAATCCTCGAGATGGGCTACAGAATGTGATGAACGTCAAAATATTGTTTACTAAATATGACGTTCTCAGTTTAAGTAATATCGTTGGAAACGAGAATGCTATGAAAGTGATCTCGGGCTTAAGTGATTTCTACTCATTCTCCAATAAAGAATAATATTTGTAAATTACATATGAATTACAAAACTTGAATAAAAATTATTTTTTAATTAAAAATAATGTAAATTTAATGTTAACAAGAAATCCCTGTATTTTACTGTTTTCCTGCTTTGACATAATTCCCTATTTTTTTGCAAAATGTCATTAAAGATTATACTGTGATAAAAATGTTTTAAGTTCGTAGTCAAGGGAAATAGTTGCAGCACGTCAGTGCTGATCTGTTGTCAAACTGTGAATGTTCTTTTATTCAAATAATTCGGTTGGCTTAGCCTAAGTACATAATGGTAGAATGCCACTGCGTAGAAGAGCAGCTGCATATATATATATCTTATATACTATGTTATGGAGAGAGAGTTTTATGGGCATATACATATATATATTGTAAGTGGTCAGCATGGGAATGCTGACATATCTTAAATGCTGTCTTAGAGTGCAGCAGAAGTGGGTGATCGTATTTCGCGTCCACTTGAGTTTGTTTATCTATGCAATACGACTCAGTGTTGCTGCTTAGCTATTGGTACAGTGTACCCTCGATATATGCACATACTACAATACACATTCATGAGCTTTCCATGATATAAAGAATATGCGCCTCTGCTTGAGAATTTATTAAAAAACCAAATATTTAATCGCCTTTGCGGTGTTGACATTTGTGCTGTGCCAATAATTGGATCAATTTAGTTGTTTTTGTGTATTTGGCCAACAATTTTTTTCAAAAACAAAAAAATAGACAAAAGAAAATATTATTAAAAAAATCCAGTATAAACAATCATATGCATTTAAGTTTCAAGACTTGAAGTAAATAAACTATACTTTGCGATTTATACTTACAATCGGATGTACAACTTAATTTACATTGACATTCTAGTGTACTAATTTTAGCCATACTTTTTCAAGGCCTGTAGTTTTTCTGTATAGTAAGCTATGCACAATATCACTTTTCGTTTTTATAGTTTATACTATTCACTTAAATAATATTATTATTAAATCATATGTATATGCACATATATGTATGTAGATACATATACAGTTTGACGCGGCGCCAAGAATTCAGCCTATTTATTAAGTTCTATACATACATATGTACATATGTAAACACATGCATGCATATAAATAAATGTGAATTGTCAATAGGGTATGTCATGGTCGACCAGTCGCGAGCCACGACCACATCGTTCTTGTTTACTTATAGATTGTCACATTATGGCCAACGAGCTTTATCCATGTTTGATGATCTGTTGCATTGCATAAGGGCAGCCATTTTTAGTTACGCGTGTGTCAAAGCTTTTTTAAAATGCGAGTGTCATATAAAGGGAGCTTTTACAACACAGGCCCGGGAGCTTTCTCACTGACAATGTATGCATGTAAATCGATTCATTTCGCCATCATGTGCTGAAAAGTCGTTGCAAATGAAACCAAATCGTATTTATGATTATAAAACTTTTTATTGAGTATTGTAGCTGAAAGAGAAAGATGTTGTCACTTGCAATACCAACAGAAATAGACAATGCAATTGTTTTGTAATGTTTATTTAGTTAATCCATTCTTACTAACCCGTGAGTTAAGATAGTTTTTCCATTACTTTCTAATTTCAAATAAAATAATTATAAATTTATTTCATGTTGGATAACAATTGGCAATTTCAGGTAACAGGGCTGTCTGAGCAATTAATACAAGATTTATAAAGGTATACAAATCTGACATCCTTAAGGATCTCCTTCACGTTTTGTATTGGTTTAAACAATGGCCAAGACCGTTACCATTTTACCATTTATCGACGACGACATCAGGAACTACACGATACACATACATAGATAATATATTGTTGATAATTAGCGGATCAGGATCAGATCAATGTAGTACTATTAGCGTTTAGCAATTTTATGCATTTTTGGAATCTGTAACTATAATTAATGGTGGAAGGGTGGAGCAACGGCAATAACAACTGGGAGGGTTGAGGGTGGCAGCAACTCTCCGGCAGCGCTGTTTATACTATACATACTCAGGTAGGATTTTATTATTGGCGATAAGAAGTAGACCAGTTCGGGTTTCAGTATTTATATTTCGTTATCATGTTTCAGATATCTTACATGCTGAATTTGAAATATGAATTCATTCGATTTTGTTTTTTACGTTTTTTTTTTGCGTTACAAGTGTTTGTGAATTGTTTGAGTGTTTTCTTCTTTTCTTTTTTTGTAGACCATAATGTACAGCAATGGATCTCTCGCATTCACATAGAGTTTGTTTTTTTTTTGGCACACTAGTTTATCAAAATTGAACAACTTCACATACTTTGCTATAGCAGGGATGGACTTAATTTATATTAAATTAATAAGGTGTCATCCAATTAATGAAATCGGGGATTTACTGTATAAAATAAAACAATAAATATATAGTTATGAAAAAACAGTGGTATATAATTGGTGGGATTCGTTTTCGACATCAAATCGAATTCAAATCAATGGACTTTCAGTCAACAGCGGCAAATGCAAGGCCAGTTGGGCGAGCGGGCAGGACAGGGCGGGCAGGGCAGGGCAGTACAGGCATTCATTCAACAAAAGCTACTTTATGTTGTACGATTTTTATGATGGGATCAGCAGCAAACGCCTCCACTGCATAATTCAATGGGTTTGTAGGCGCTCAGTTTAGTTTTGCATATAACTAGTATTTATGATTATGTTGGTTTTGTATTTTTTTTGTTTTTGTTTATTTCACAGCGTCTATAATTCTTTTCTTTTATAACAATGTATGTATATAATGTAAATTAAACTGAAATCTCTAAAATTGGTTAGATGCTTAATTACTTGGTATATTTTGTTCATTTTTTATTATTCATTTTTTTCGATTTTGTTTGTTTACAGAAAGACAAAAAATGTATGTTATTCTTTCTACAAGTTTTGTTTTTATCTAACCTCGATATAAATCATAGATATTAATACCTTTCCCTAACTATGGATCCCAATCAATTATTTCCTTGTACGTACACATTTCAAATGTCTGGTTAAGCCTACATTTTAGCCAATCTACTTCCCTCGTTATCCTTCGGCCACGCCTCTCTTTGTCTTCTAATTGGTTTAAAGTGAAATGTAATCAAAAAACAACTAAATTCAGTCTTGGGAAATGAGAAGTTGTTTGACAATTCGACTACCACCTAACCAGACCATTTATTAAAGGGAAAGTTTGCTCGTTCACCAACACAATAGCGCAAGAGAAGTTAACTTAACCGGACATTAGTCTTGGTTGTTGAGAAATAGTATTAAAAGTAATAAGTGAACGAATCAAAGGAATAGTTCAATTAAAAAATCAATTTCAATTGAATTAACACGTTCACCATATTTCCCCACATCTGTATTTTGTTGCTGTTCTAGGCAAATCTAAATATTTCATTTCATGCTTGTTTCTTATATACTATGGAATGAATGAACCAAAAATCTGTTCAACAAAATTCGCAAACTAAACTTGCTTGTAATAAGTCTACTTAATACATAAGTAAATTAAATACAAAATATATATCCACAATTCCAACCACGTTCAAAATAGTCAAGGTTGACACTTACGCACAACTAAAATCATACACATATAAGTATATGTATGGATGTAATTGTGTCGCATGTATAAATAGGAATTCAGGATTTATCTAATGTACTGAACATTTATTAGTTTTTATTAAGTATGACCCCTAATTGAAGAAATATTTACATAGAGTTCGTCTCATCATTTGTAGAGAATGCAATTTTTAAGTTTTGTACAATAACTACAAATAATGAAATTTTTTTCTTTTGATCATTTTACGGTATATGTATATGCTTTAAAATCTACGCATTTTATGGAGTGACACTGAATAAATAAATTTGTTAAAAGGCAAACGGCTAAAAAATTGGTATAATCGAGCATCACACGTTCTGTTAAAAAAAATTAACAATTTTTGAAACCTATTCGTGGTAAGCATATATATAGTATGAGTGAAATATGTAAAATTTCTCTGCTGTGTGTATATACAAAAAAGGGCATTAAACGATATTCAAACCGAACAGAAATTGGTTGTATACGTAAGCATTAAAAAGAATTGTTAGGCTCATAATCTATTGACCAGTTGAGGGCGTTGGTTTAAAAATAAAAGGGTAACTTGATCGCTTATCAAAATAATGTGTTGGTTTTTTTTTTAGTATTATTCGGAAACAAATCTATGTTGTTGTTTGTTTTGTTTGTTTGTTGTGGTGGTTAAAGTCGTTACTTTAGGATATTTTTTTTTTGTTTATATTTAGTAACACTTTATGCTAGTAATTAGAATAATGATGTTGGGCTTAATGATTATAATTATTATATTCTTAAAGCATCATAGCGTATAGCAGGCCAAAGAAGACAGCCCACATTAACACAATCCCATGCATCTTATATATAGGGCTCTCACCATCTGCGATTTTTCTAGCAACAAATTTCAATGTTTCATCTAATAAAACTACAGGAATTGAGAATTTCATCACAGTTATCCATTCCTCGGCAGACAACGGTGTCACTTGGAAGACGGTCTACACAAAATAAAAGCGATGATTGTAATTACGAGATTAGATTAGAATTTAATACTTACAGAAAGTACTTCAACATAAAGTATAACAAAGTGAAGAGTGAAGGACAGAGCCATTGAACCAATCAACCACAAGTTGCACCATGGTGGCATTGTAATCAAGGATTGATTCTCGGATAAACTGTGTACAAATAAAGAATTGTTTGAATAGTGAAAGGAGATTAATGATTGCAAATGTACCTGTTCATGGCGTTCAACATTTCAATGGTCACAAGCACAGACAAGGCCATGGTCATGGCATGTGGATCGCTGAAGATCTTGCAGTCGACACCCTTGAATTCGTCGCCACCGCCCAAGCAGGCCAAGTGGTGAGTGAGTTGCCAGTAAGTGAGTTTTGGGCCTTCATCGGAGAACAGGAACCACCAGGCGGCGGCGCCAACGGTGGCAGCACCGACATAGAAGCCAATAGCCATGTAACTAAATTACACAATAAATGCAATTAAAATAGTGGTTTTTGGCAAATAATGTGACAAAATTGACTAACCGGAAGAACAGCCAGCCGGAGATCAAACCTTCGTCGGCCTTCCTGGGTGGTTTCTCCATGATATCCAGATCGGGTGGGTTGAAGCCCAGAGCAGTAGCTGGAAGACCATCAGTGACCTAGTTTCGAAGCGAAATCATTGATTAAAATCAAGTTATATAATTATCGCTGTAATTAATAGAGCTAAGGACTTACCAAGTTGACCCACAACAGCTGGACGGGGATCAAAGCTTCGGGCAGACCCAGAGCAGCAGTCAAAAAGATAGAAACGACCTCACCAATGTTGGATGAAATAAGATAACGGATGAACTGCTTCATGTTGTTATAAATAGCGCGACCTTCTTCAACGGCAGACACAATCGAAGAGAAGTTATCATCAGCCAAAACCATTTCAGCGGCAGACTTGGCAACAGCGGTACCAGAACCCATGGCAATACCAATTTCAGCCTTCTTCAAAGCGGGAGCATCATTGACACCATCACCAGTCATGGCAGAGATTTCATTCATGCCCTGCAAGAACTCAACAATCTTGGATTTATGCTGCGGCTCCACGCGCGAGAACAGGCGGGAACGGGCAACGGCAGCCTTCTGTTCAGCTGGCGACAGATCATCGAATTCACGTCCCGAATACGATTTGCCGTTGGTGTCCTCATCCTCGGTAAAGACGCCAATGCGACGGCAGATAGCTTCAGCGGTAGCCTTGTTATCACCAGTGATAACAATGACACGAATACCAGCAGCACGGCATCGAACAATTGAATCGAAAACTTCTTTACGTGGAGGATCCAACATGCCAACGACACCAACAAAGGTTAGGTTCACCTCATACTGGAAGAATTTGGTGGAATCACCCAAGTCCATTTCATCGGGACGCATGGGACTGTCGGCAACAGCGAGAGCCAAGCAACGCAATGTATCGCGACCAGTACCATATTGACCAGTCAAGTTCAGGATCTTGCTCTTGAGGGCCGAGGTCAGAGGAACCTTGCTGGTGCCAACGCGAGCGTGTGTGCAACGTTCCAAGACACCTTCGGGGGCACCCTTCACAAACAGTTTAGGTCCAGTACCCAGACGAGAAGCCTTCAATGGTGTGCAGTATGAGGACATGGATTTACGATCACGCGAGAATTCAAGAGTGAATTCCTTCTTCCACTTGGTCTCAATCTCACCACGGCAGGCAATGGCGGCGGAACGACGATCCAAACCAGATTTGTTCACATTAAATGAGTTCAGTTTCTCAGCCAAGACAATCAGAGCAGTTTCGGTGGCTTCACCGACCTTTTCGAAAGCCTGCTTGAATTCGTTGTAATCAATAGCCGAATCATTACACATGATGCAAATGGTGGAGAGTTCCTGCAATGTATCGTAATCGCTAGCCTTCACGCGCTGGCCGTTCAAGAAGAGCTCGCCAATGGGTTCGTAGGTGGAGCCGGTCAGTTCGAACTCAACAAAGCTGCTGTCATTACCTTCAACCTTGTCGAAGATGAACATACGCGAAACGGACATTTGATTGGTGGTGAGTGTGCCGGTCTTATCAGAGCAGATGACGGAGGTGCAACCAAGAGTCTCCACAGATGGCAGGGAACGCACGATGGCGTTCTTCTTGGCCATGCGGCGAGTACCCAAAGCTAAACAGGTGGTGATAACAGCTGGCAGACCCTCAGGAATGGCAGCGACAGCCAAGGCGACAGCAATCTTGAAATAGTAGATGGCACCCTTGATCCATGAGCCACCGTGAGCTGGATCGTTAAAGTGTCCAATATTGATGGCCCAGACAGCAACGCAAATGATGGAGATAACCTTGGACAACTGCTCACCGAACTCATCCAGCTTCTGTTGCAGTGGAGTCTTAATCTCCTCGGTCTCGGACATTTCTGTGCGAATCTTGCCAATGGCAGTGCTCAGGCCGGTGCCGATAACAACACCACGAGCCTTACCAGCGGCCACATTGGTGCCAGAGAATAGAATGTTCTTCTTGTCCTGATTAACAGCACGGGGATCGGGAATGGCATCTGTGTGCTTGATAACCGATACGGATTCACCAGTCAGAATGGACTGATCGATTCTCAGGGTGGTTGAATAGATGTGAGTGATACGAATGTCGGCGGGAATTTTATCACCGACAGACACCTCAACCAAATCACCCGGTACAATTTCTTTCGCACGGATCTTTTGGATACCGGACTTGTCTTGGCGAACCACTTTGCCCATCTCGGGCTCGTATTCTTTGAGTGCCTCAATAGCGGATTCGGCATTGCGTTCCTGCCAAACACCAACGACAGCATTTGCAATAAGAATAAGTAAAATGACTAAGGGCTCTACAAATGCAGTGAAAGTGTCTTCATGTTCCTCAAATAGCGCTAATACCTGCAACAAAAAGACGTGTGAACTTCAATTTCAACGGATTATTGCCAAGTAATATTTACAAATGAAATAATGGCTGCCAACAGCAAAATCTTCACGAGAAGATCATCGAACTGCTCTAAAACCAGCTGCCAGATGCTCTTTCCTACAACAAGAAATTCAATGTTAGTTTTTGAAAACGCATTTGTAAATAGTTTACGCAGCCTGAAGACTGTAGACAATTCACACACCTTCCTCAGTTGGCAACTCTGCAAAGAAAGAAATTTACAATTGAATTAAATGTCGGTAATTAAACGAGTAATCTTAGTTAACTTACCATTGGGTCCATATTTTTTCTGGTTAGCCTTGATCTGATCGACAGATAGACCACGTTCGCCGTCTGTGCCGAAGAAGTTCAGAGTTTGTTCGACGGTTTTCGCGTGACCGTCCTCCATTTTAAATTGTTATCCTCCGCGTTCAGTACCCTAGAAATATAAAAAAATCACAAAACTTATATAATTACATTTATCAATTTGATGACAAAAACGACAAAGCAAACACAGATATACAAACGTTAAAAGCTTCACAAAAAGAAAATTAAAATGACGTTTATCCTCGCTCGTTTTGGGAGAACTTCATATAACAACAACGACGGACGTGATGTCATTATAATGGATTAGTTATAGCCGATTTTTATTATTATTTTTTTGCCCAGCAATATCATGGATTTTGGAGGGGCACATTTTAATTGATCAGACGTGAATTTCCACCCAAGGGTGCATTTGTTTTTTTTTTTTTTAGTCTTATCAATTCGCGTACATTGCGAGTCACGTTTTGTTTTATCTTAAGTTTGATTTGGAATAGTTCTTGTTGCTGCGCATTATGATTCAAATATAGATCGCAGAGATTACAGCAACTTGAGTAAGCTGATAAATATGAAACCTTTTTCAGGGCAATGGCCCGCACACCTTCCAAAGAAATAAAGCATTTGCTGCTACTTTTGACAGAGAAAGAAACAAAGGAAGGCACTAAGAAATGACAGTTCTAACTGAAAGTTATCAAGAGTTGTGACAGTCTAAAATAGAGATAGACATGAAGAGTTAGTGTTAACAAGTTTATATGTGCAAATAGGTACATTCGTTTCATTTCGAAACGACGTTCGATTCTTGTTCGCATAGTTTATGATTTTAAGTAGGAATCCTGCTACCTGTTACATCGTTTTGTGCAATTTCATGATTACAGGTCGTAAAAAATCTACTTGCTTGTATCTGACAAGTGCGAGACCAGCAAATACACAAACGTACACGTACATACGTGTATGTGTATGAATTTCTATAAATATGTGCATATATGTATGTATGTACATATATATTAGAGGTCTGCATGAATGCACTCAAAAGTTTCGGTTATTTGAGTACTCTAAGCTTAGGTCGCAATTCGGCGCGCCAAACCGGTTTCAACAAAGTGAGTTGCGCATTGGTAAGGGTTGTTTTCGTTAAATGCAGAATGAGTGAAAATCAAACCAATGCGTAATGGATAGAATGAGTGAATGCAGAGTAAATGTTTCGAGTATTCGAATGAAATTTCGGATTTCTCGTCATTCATAGCAAGCAGAGCAGAAGCAGCAGCGCATCAAATTGAGTTTTAAAAATGCAGAGCTTCGACGAAAGCGCAAGAACTTAGTGTTTTGCGTATGTAGTACATGATATATGAATATACATAATATATGTGTAAATAGAATAACACATTAATAATTATATATATATGTATATATATAAATTTATATATGTAAATATAAAAGAATATAAATTTAATTTCAGAAAAACAATGTATTATTGCTATCAATTCAGATACAATAAACAAAATTATGTTTCTGCATTTAGTCTTTGAAAAATAATATAAATAAATTATACATATATAATAATTAATTCATGTCTTTCTATATTCTATGTATGCCTTGTATTGAAAAGCAATACAAAAACAACAAAAACAAACACGCAATAAATTTGACGTCGCAAATGCGACGCACAACTAACCGAGTACTCGGTCGCGAAACTCATTCGGTTATTGCGTCGCCGTTCGGATAGAGTAAATTTTTTACTCATGCCTTTACCACATTTGCCAAATCCGTTTTACTCAATGTCTCACTCAGTCAGTCCGAACTTTGAGTGAGAGTACCAAATGCTGCTTTGAGTGCATTCATGCAGACCTCTAATATATATGCACTTAGAGCATACTTTATAGAAACCACATTATGAGGGTACACATTACAAATTACATTTATAATATCGTAGTAAGTATTCAAAATTTATAAATCTCGCAATGTATTATCCTAGTATTAAAACAATGAAAAAGGAAGACTCGATTAACAACTACTATAGAAGTAGTTTTTTTTTAGATGCACATGTACATACATAAATGCACTATGTATCTATGTAATCAGGTAAGAGTACATCAGGTACATTTGTGCACACACTCAGCGGACCGAGCGACTTTTCGAATGGTACACGTGTATCTGTGCATTCATACACATACACGGGTCGTACGATTTCTGAATCGTAATACGCTTTAAGTACATGAATTTATGTAAACCTACAACACCTATGGGAATAACTATATATATAAATATTTATTTATTTCATTACCAACGGAGTTGTAAACTATTTTTCGCAACGTTGACTTATGAGATTCACACACGTGTCACTTTTTAATTTAACTAAATGCAATACGAATCACAACACTCAAGCGCAATATGTGTGTTCAACTTTTTGACAAGCATTCAAAAGCGAACGAGATGTCTTAAGTACTTAATTTTTACTGCAGCCAATATTTATTATTATATGTCCATGGCGCTTTTTTTTGTTCTAAATACATATGCGCAGTGTGGTGATAAAAAAAAACAGTTTTGTGCCGTTCATTAATACATTCCTCCGGCGTTTTTTTTTCTCGACTATGACATGACATTATCGATTCAGAGCTGCTCTTTAGTGCAATCAATTTATCGATAAGTAGTTGTTGATCAGAATGTACTGCTGCTATACAAGGGATATCGAAATTTTTTTTTAATTATTTAATAATCAAATTAAAATATATAACTATCGATAACTACCAAAATAATTATTCAAAATCGGTTACTTTTTAAATATGAAATGGAAATCGATATCGAATTGATTCAAAAACAATCTCCTTTTTCCATTTGATGGTGAAAATAACGAACATTGCATTTTTGTTTATCCAAAAGGTCGTAATTGTTGATTGCGATTGTGGCAAGCTCAAGGTGGCGAAAATAGGCGTAATAATTGAATATCGAAAGAGGCTTTTTGATAAATATTTGTTTGTCAAGTTGTATATATAGGAGCACATGAATAAAGTGTTCTGTGCATGTGAATACATACGAATGTACATACATATTTATGTGTGTTGTATATTATTGTCTGTAATATAGAGCTGCGCATGACGATTGACCAAACAGACATTGCCAAAAGACATGGCTAAGAGGCTACAGAAGTCCTCATAATTGTAACTAAAAATACTTATCTCAACTTTGGCTACTTTGACAAAATTGGCAATTACGTAAATAATAATAAACAACCTTCGGGACAGCTACAACGAAACTCTTGTTGAAATTGCTAATTTTGCTTTTAATTTCTCGCTACCTTTCTTGCTAACCTAATGATTGATTTTTTTTGACCGACTGCTGGGGAAAATTAAAAAATGGATGTCCCGTTGTTATTATATTTTTGTATAATATTTAAGCAATGTCGAATTATATGTGATTTTATTCCTATTTAAATATTCAAGATTAGGCAAACTCATCTGACGATTTATTTGAATACAGTTGTTTTTCATCCAAAATCTTAGAGTAGAATTACGCATAAATAGGTGATTCTGTGGCAGTGTCGTCTATTTCTATTTCACAGATCGAGCACGAATCGGTATATATTTCATTTTATATTTAAATTTAATTAAAATATAACAAATATGTATGTTTATATATTTCAATTTTTCAAGAATTACATACATATTTGTAACGATGCTAAAAGTCCGTTAGATATACATAGGTTCACTATTTACACACAGATATATTATTCGCAGTATGCTTGAACATATATGCTTTATATAATTCGTTTGATGGTATATGTATGTACAAAATATGTGTATATGTACATATATGCAAAAACTATGTCTATAGCATTTGTATTTAAGTTGATGAAATATGTTAAACATATATACGTAAAAATGATATATACATCAATATAAATGTATGTGTGCAGGTAGTAGAAAAGAAAATGTACAGACTTATCTGCAAACAGAGAATATATAACACACATGCATACATCTGTAAATACATATATACAATGAATATATATATATTTTTCGGTGAAAATCATTTCGAGTCTAGAAGAGATAATGGCTAAAAATAGAAGTTCAGCTGCTAGAAACTTATTCATGTATAAATATACTAAATATACCAACATAAACGTACATATGTTTTTGCTCAAAAATACACACACAATTGAGTATAAATATGTACAATATAAGCAAATGAAAATGATTTAAAATCACACCTGCTATAGGATGTTTTGCTTTGCTAGATTTTGGACTTGAATGCGATTACATAATCAGTTCGTTTACTCACTCTAACATATGGACAAATATCCGTATATGCATGACATTGTATATTTTGAAATATGCGGGGATTTATGAATTTATATGCATTGATATTTATGTACATAAATACATACATATAGTGGTAAAATTAGATAAATGTGAGACCTAGCCAAGTGGATATTAGGATCAATGTACAAACGGGTGTACATTTAGATGCATACAAATGTACACATGCTTAATGTAATTGTAATACGTCGTAGTTGGCTCTATGAACAAGATGTACATACTTACATACTACATCTTATTGAACAGGGCATGCATGTGCATATGTATGTATATTTCTGTGTGTTTAAATGAGCGCGCGATCGATGAGTAAATGTTTACAGAATTCAAGGAAAGTTGTCGACAATTCGACAACTCGTAAAAGTTTTCTTCTTTCATATATGACCATATACATATGTATGTACATAAGTACCATGTGTATTTATGGGGATGTGTTGATGTACATTTGTATGATGAGGTAGGAATTGATTTGTATCGAATTTTTCATTCTTCGTACAGTTTGTATCTTGAAGGCTTTTGAAATATTTTTGATATGCACTTGGGAGCACCAACTTTATATACAAACGTAGGAAATTTGCATATTTGTGTAAATGTATGTACAACTCCATGTCTCCGCATTTAATTTTAATATTTTCGTATTTTAATTTTTTTTTTTGCATTTTCAATATTTTTGGTTAATTCACAAATGGTAGTATAATATAACTTGTATAGTTGCAGGTAAATTGTTTTACACTAATTTATGTTCAAAAATTCCTTTGGAATTGTTGCTGCAGAATCAACAAAACTTACAATTTTAATTCTTAACAAAAATTCCGTTATATAATAATTTTGTTTGTAGTCAAACGACCAGAGCTAACACAAAGATCGCGCTATTATAACGATCAACGGCAACTGAACGCAAGGAGAACGCTGCTTGATGAGAGTGTCTATTTGAATTACAAAATTCATATATATTTGGCAAAATTCCCAAAACTAGATACACTCTCTATTTTGGCCCCGGGAAAATACTTTTAGCACGCACAAACTTTTAAGCACTTACCACCTATCCGACTTCTTGCGGTTGTGTGGGTTCGTGGGCACACACACACACATTTTAGCCTGTGTCACTGTATTGTACACTAACAAATACATATATATATCTACACGAGTTTCGGTATATTTCCGAATGTTGTATGTACAGACGTTCACACATAGTTTGGGCACACGTGTAGGCACAGACATGCATACATCCATAATTATCACACACTTCAAAGCAACACATATAATGTACAAATTTTAGTTAATTTAATATATATATATTATTATAATGTACACGGTATTTGCAAATTGAAATGTCTTTAATATAATCGTTATTTAAATAGAAGATATGTTAATTATTTATTTCACTTTTCTTGAATATCATAAAAAAGAGTATACTATGGTCGTGCATTTTATTTAGTTAAACAGAAGGTGACATCTCTAACCTCACTTAATACCGTGTATGCATATGTGTGTGCGGCATAGGCATACTAACACATCATACAGCGATACATATTCTTATTAGCATCAACAGTGAGTCCATCATATCTGTCTGTCATCTGGCTGCCTGTCAGTCTCTATTTCGCAAGTAAATCTTGGACATTCTTTCCCAACTAATGGAATGAAAAGTATTAAAAAACTTTGCTTAATTTTTTTTTGTTTTGCATGTCATCTTTATGGTTGTCCATGTGAAAACTATTTATATTGATGAGGAAATACAGATGTGGACAAACAATTGCACATCCTTAGAATAGGGTATCCATTAGGCGAGCAAGCTCGCACAACACTCGTACATTCATTATAAGACCATTTGTCACAATGTTCATTCTATATAGAAGGAATATTGAAGGACGACTCGCCGATATAGACGTTCAACATTCATACACTCATTAAAATATGAATCTGTAATATGATGATAAGAGTTTAGAACAATTTGACATAAGATGAGATAATATCGATATTTACGCTCAATGCTCGATCATCTTAGATATGTATGAAATAAAATGAATTAAAAAACATCTATCTTACACAAAATACAATAGCGTAGTATAATAAAATTGTGAGCCTGTATGTCGTCAACTGGTCCTTGTCTGTCTTAAAGTTCCATTAAGAATTTTTGCATATCTATTTAAAAAGTTTAATTCTTTGGATATATTCCAACTAATTTATTGCTATATGGTATAGAAGTTATGCATTTACTCTTACTATAATTAGAGCTGTCGTATATTTCTATTTTGAAGTGATTTAAAACCTCGCTAAATTATTTTAGAATCATTATAAAGTACAAATTGTATTTTACACCCTTAAAGTGTTCTCAAATAATAATAACACCATCGATATCCATATAATTATTGAGTACCTAATATAAAAAAAAAACATTTTTTCCAAGTTACACAATTTACTTTGTAGAAATGTATAAAGGTTTACAGCTAAGCCCAATGCATAGTTTTCTTTATTATTGAACTATACAAGTAGTTTTCGTAAAAAAGTCATAAAATAAATTTTTTGCACACATGCAAAAATTTTAAATATAACCAGCTAAACCGGTTTGCCCGTGTCTTCGTTGTCATAAAAATTAATTGGGAACCATTGTGATGAAACACATTTGCATAATTGACCTCGATCCTCATTTTCTCAAAATAACGACAAATATTTCCCGACCACTTCCACAAAAGGAGTGTATTTTAAATGTTTTTTTGTATATGTATTTGAATGGAATCATTTTTGACAGACGTTTTTGCTAGAAACCCACCTTTTAGTATTTACACTTGAATATTCAAAAGGAAACTACAGTAAAAATGTAATTGGGTTGGCTTCCTAGCTATTATGACTTACTCTGTACATTGCCAATCAAAAAAAGATGAATGCATGTATGTATGTACACATACTCATATACAAATATATGTATTAATGCACATACAAACACATCGATAATAATTTTAAGCATGTAAATGTACGATCAATGAAATTATGCATACAAATACATACATGCCAATCTGTAATTGTGCGCATATGAATACACATAAGGTACTTACACATACACACATATTTAGGCAAAAATGTAGCCTCTCTTGAAAGTTGGCGAGGGTCTGGGAACTGCTCATTTTGCTCTTTGCTCAGCGACAGACACGCTTCACATTCATGTACATATATTCATATATAATGCTTACTACGTATTTCTTTTTTGAAAATTCTTTTTGCCTGGTTCCAATATTCCCCACCGTTGCATTTCAAAACGGTTCCCGTTTATATTATTTAGGTCGTTTTACATAAGCACATTGATCCAAATATTAAAGTTGATTGCATGTTCTCACTTTGTTTTATCAAATGGATATCTGCAAGTTATTCAATTTTGTTAACAGAGCTTAAGATGAAAAGGTATTTGAACCACGAAAGGCAAATTGCTGTCATCTATCTGTTCTATAAATTAATATGCAAGATAACTTTAACTTGAATATAAAAATCACATCCTTCGAAAATTTATTCCATTTCTCTCGCTTAATTTGATTACAACTTAAAAGAACTGTAGAACTTGTTTGATTGTTTGTTTGATAATAAAAGTATGTTTCGATATAAAAAATACGTTTATTTAAGTAAATGCAAGAAATTCACTTTGTCAATTTTCACATTACACATTACCTGATCTACCAAAACACTAAGAAGCTCTTGAAGAAGCTTAAGCAAATTGCTTCTTAATAAGATTTTCTAGTTTCACCGTATCCACAGCGAATTTCCTAATGCCTTCTGATAGCTTATCATTTGCCATGGCATCTTCGTTGAGAAACCATCTGAATTTGCTCTCGTTCACTGAAATCTTCTCAATATCCTGTAGTTTAGCATTGTTTACCGACAAATGCGGTTTCACAGCGCTCACATCGTTCTCCAGTTCCTTCAGCAACGATGGGCTGATGGTGAGCAAATCGCATCCAGCTAGCGCCTTAATTTCGCCAATATTTCTGAATGATGCACCCATTACCAAAGTTTTATAACCGAATTTCTTGTAGTAATTGTAAATGTTCGTCACAGAAACCACTCCGGGATCCTGAAGGGGTTCAAATTTCTTTGATTCTGTATTTGCCACATACCAATCCAAGATTCGACCGACAAATGGCGAGATCAGCGTAACGCCAGCTTCTGCGCAAGCGACAGCCTGACCAAATGAGAACAGCAGCGTGAGATTGCAATGTACGCCGTGTTTCTTTTCCAAAATTTCGGCGGCCTTAATACCCTCCCAAGTGGAAGCAAGTTTAATCAAAATGCGCTCCTTATCGATGCCAAAGGATTTGTATAAATCTATCAATTTCAATGCCTTGGCCACACTTTTCTCAGTGTCAAACGAAATGCGAGCATCAATTTCAGTGGAAACGCGTCCAGGAACGATTTTTAAAATCTCACAGCCAAACAAGACGCAGAGATAATCCATGGCTTCAGCTACTTGATTTTCCAAAGATCTGCAATTTTGAGTAAAAAGTTAGTTTGAAAGAACGCCGTTATGTTAAAATTGTAATGCTTGAAATAGTTACAACTTTATGTATTGCACATGCAACCATAGCAAAAGCTTATAAAGCTTTCGGGATGTTGGATATTCAACATTTTAAATATTTTTGAAAAACGCAGTACATTACCCTGCTTTAGATTTTCCATAATCAACAGCATTGCGAACTAGATATTGATAGCGTTCCATAGTTGACGCAGACAAAATAAGCGATGGGTTAGTTGTTGCATCGGTAGGCTTATAGATATTGATAGCTAAAATAAATTGAGCAGGGGTTAGATGTTAGCATTAACAAGCAAACAGTATAAATAATTATTATTAGGACTTAAATATTAAAAAAAAATTCATCAATTGGCATTTCTTAAAAATGCAATTTAAGCATTCATCATAAAATGCGTTGACAGCATTTTATTTTTCAATTTTGGATATTTGGATATTTGCAAACATTTATTTTTTCACCTTAACATTTTCGACCTCAAGAACCTTATCAGTATATTACTTTCATTTTTGGTTTATTCTATACTCATCCACACGTATACACTTCACATGTATAAGGTCAAACAAAAGTCGGACTCACCTTCGACTATAACTTTTATTTGAACTTCATAGAAATAAGCGCATTTATAATGGCATTAGAAGTCACATTGAAATCGGACTTACATTGCGGAGTAGATACATATATTACAATTACTAATTAAACATTAAACTTCAAATTAGTTGCATTAAAAAATTCAACATTACAATATTAAACAAACAGACAACATATATTTGTATGCATATATGTAAGTATGTACATATATACATACAAAAGCACATGTACAACAGGTTGCTACAGGAGTTCGTAAATCTACTGCTCTGTTTTTAATTAAATTAGATTATGGAACTTACCTTCAAAGTCACCGGTATCGGCGACGATGGTAGTTATTTTCTTAAGTTGTTCCAGAGCCGACATTTTCTGCTTCTTTGCTGCACGATCACCTTCTTCCATTTACCGATTCAACAAAGTTTTTATTAACTGTAGCGTGACCGTACCCTCAGTTGAGGTAAAGTTTAAAATATACCGCAAAATACCGGTTTCATTATGAAAAGGCGCATCATTTAAATATTTAAAAAACAATATAATATTGAGAATAGACTCGTTAGTATTAATAGCTTCATTATTGCAGGCAAAATACATTTATAATATATTAATTTCATTACTAGTAAACAATATATTACTCATTTTGTTGCTAAATTAAGCATTTAATAAGTCTTATCTAGTTAATACCTTTATTATGTTTAAAAGATTTACTAAAATGTAGTTGCTTTTATCTTCTTTGTACCCGAAACCTTTCAAAAATTATGAAATATTTTTTAAATAATAATTTTAAATAAAATTATGATGTGCTATTCAAAAATTTTTTTTCATTTGTGAAAATTGTGTTTGTGACCGAACCACCCTGTGAGATGTGAAAACCGCGTCCGATAACAAATGAATATTGAAATTCGTATGCATTACAGGAATTGTTCACGTCGTTTTTCGTAAAAAATAAAAAAAATTGTGGAAATACAGTTTGTTTGTCTATTTCTTATTTATTAGCAATTAAAAAAATAAATAATATCGTACGAAAATATATCAATATTGCTTTTTTTTATGAATTTGAGTTTTATTCAATTTTGAAATATGTTAAAATATATTTATTTTAAAACGCAGTTATTTTATCATCTTAAATAAATAGTTAACTAATAAAGAGTTGGAATTTTTTATTTTAAGATAATTAAATATTTTACAACACTTGTAATTACTTTCATTTTACGAAGTCCTCTGATACGTTTTAATAGCAAACGATATTCGTATTGGATATTACTAACGTGTGCCTAACCCAAAGTTTGTGTTATTTCACAAACTTTATTTCAACATATTAAAAAAAAAACCAATTTATTTTTCTTTTGATAACTTAATGAATACTGACGAGAGAGACACAAATTTAAGAGAGGTATGTAAGTGCGCTAAAGTTGTTAAAGTTTTAGAGGCAAAACTGCAAATGTTAAGCAGACGTAAGCATTTATGGCTTTTGACTTCAGTTAATAAGAATTTTTTGTTAGCATATCTTAGTTTGACAAAACTTTACCGTTAGATTTTGTAAAAAATTAATTATTGTAAAATTTGTAAAATCACTATATATCATATTTTCGTTAAAATATGTCGTTGAGTTTATTTAAGAGCTAGTCCTACCAAATTTGGATGTTTAATCCTTTTGTAGACAAATAGAGGAGTGTATAAGAAGTATAAGAAGAGGAAATCTGCATGTAATTCTTTGAACTTATACTTTTCACTTAACATTACATTTCATTATGCAGAATGACGATCGTTCCCACTTCGTAGCTGTGACGTCGATATCTGACTCGCAGGCGATTCGTAGTGTTGATTTCCATCCAGATGGCAAACTCTACGCCGTGGGTTCAAATTCGAAGACATTTCGAATTTGCCAGTATCCACAACTCTCCAAGCTAAGGTATACGTTATCCATGTAGCCAATTCATTGAATTTATTTTAACTCATTTATTAGACGAGATCAACAGACTTATCCGCCCTCTGTGTTGTGCAAACGGACAAAACACCACAGAGGCTCCATTTATTGTACTTGCTGGTCTGCGGATGGCGAACTCGTTGCTACTGGGTCCAATGACAAAACTATCAAGTACATGCGCTTCAATAAAGACACCAATCAGCTGGTGGGCCATGAGGTCGAACTTAATATGCACGATGGCACTGTGAGAGACATGTGTTTTCTCAATAACTCATCGACGAAATCACGGTTGTTGGTCAGTGGTGGAGCAGGCGATTGTAAGATCTACGTCACCGATTGTTTGACGGGAATGCCCTTCCAAGTGTTTAGTGGTCACACTGGACACATTTCATCACTTTACAGCTGGAACAATGCCATGTTCGTATCGGGATCCCAGGTAATCATTTGGGATACCCTCAACTATTTTAAGAGTGAAAACTTCGCCTTCGTTAATTTAAGTGTGCCAGTTTATGATTCGATCGAAACCAGAGTTTCAGAAACCATTACGATAATAGTTAACAATTATGATTATGTCCAATTGCTCTTAGAATTAATTTGTTATTCACAGGATCAAACGATACGGTTTTGGGATCTCCGAGTGAACGTTGCGGTCAACTCATTCGATAATGAGTACAAGGGGGGAGCACTGCAAAATTCTCCAGTGACAGCTGTTTGTGTGGATCCAACAGGACGACTTCTTGTCTCAGGACACGCAGATAGCGCTTGCCTTCTCTATGATATACGTGGTAATAGGATTATACAGCGTTTCTATCCACACGATGCTGAGATCAGGTAAATCATCGATTTTTAATAATCTTACACGAAAATCATAAATAGATATTTCAATTCATATTTCAGATGCGTTCGATTCTCGCCTTCTGCTTACTATATGCTCACATGTAGTTACGACAACACTATCAAACTGACCGATTTACAGGGGGATCTGGCAAACGATCTCGCGTCAGTGGTTGTGGCAAGGCATAAAGACAAGGCGATCACAATCAGATGGCATCCGACCGATTTTTCCTTCATTTCAACGTCTGCGGACAAAACAGCGACATTATGGGCTCTACCTCCTTCTTAGTGTTTAGATTGATAAATCTTTATTAATGCCTATCGGCATAATGGATACGGACAAAACAAACATGTTGGGATTTTATACTATACATTTTTATTTTATAAAAGATTTTTATAGTAGTAATAATATTTATTCTAGTAATTTAAATTGGGAAATGAGAACAAAGACCTATAACTTTTATACTCGTCACTTTGTGCATATTTAAAAAAAAAAAATCAGAATAAACTAATCACAAATAATTTCGACTCGTTTATATTTAATTAAATAAGGAAATGTATTTTATTTAATGAATTTAAATAAATATTTGTATAATATAGGTTTTGTAAATTTCTAGAACCAGACCCCTATAATTACAGATGATTAAATTATTATTATTAAATTCTGGTTGTTTTGACACTCAAATTCATTACAATTATTTTGAACCCTTAAGAACTGATTCCAACTAGTTCGTTTCATGAATTATAATTGGAATCTAATTATGAACACAAACCGGAATTTTTTAGTTCAGTTCTTGCAAAACGAATAAAAACATGAAACATGATGTGGTTTACGTACATTCATTATAGGATCGAATATGTCATTTTATGGTAATACTTTAATATCTCAACATGATCTATTTTTGCATATACAAATTATGACAATACTTTTCTCACGTACATATTCTTCGATAGCAGAAAACAAGGATTAGTTCGCAAACTAATTTAGATCGATCATGTATTGCATTTACTTTGCATGCTTAGAGATCACATGTACTCTCGCACACACACTTACAAATTTGTACATACGTATGTATGACATACAATATCCATATGCTAATACAATCTATTGTCGTAGTGCATGATATCGATATTATTTTTATGATATACGCGACGTTTACATACAGGTGTTAACTTTATTGTCTGTTTTATGAGCAGATAATAATAATTAATTACATAGATACACTTAAAAATGTATCTATATATATATATGAAGATAGGTACATGTTTCCGATAGAAAGCATTAACAATACAAACATACATATGTATATGTATGTATGTATTCACTTTCATTCATAATGAAACAAACACAATTTGTAAGCATGTGAGTATGACAATTATTATTATATGTATGTGCATATCTATGTATATATATATATATATATATATATATATATAATGGTTTTGGTTTTCTAAAGTACAATCGGTATCCATCGAGTGGTGTCCTAAATGCTCGACATTTGTTTTTCAGTTACTTTTTTCATTAATACAACAGTATTTCCCCCAACTCGCGACTCCAAATTATATACAGTAGAAAATTGTTTTCTGTTACTCATGCGCCTTCAATATGATAGTTTAATTTTATTCGTACAATTGAAAAGTTCGCATAATATTAGAAAAATTAATGTGCACTAAGCTGCAGTATTTTACAACATAACAAAATAAGGAAGTTCACAACAATTTTCCGGTTATTGTTCACTTTGGAGAAAAGGCGCTTGCTCAAGTAAATATCATTTTAATGCAAATGCATAGACAGGCGCATCTATATATGTGTGGGTGTGTAAGTGCTTGGAAATACACGCACGTGTGTGTATGTGTGTGCGTGTGCGTGTGCTTACAAACACACACACACACACATATATATATATATATATTTATATACATTGTATGTATGTAAATGCAGCTTTGTTGGCAGAACGGGTACTTTTGATTAATTCACTTTCAAATGTTGATGTCGATATGTGCATACATACATATCGATGCGTGAATGTAAGTCTATTTGCCTGGACAAGTGCACATATGTATGTATGTACGTTTATACATACATACATGGGCTTTGGTGTAAATGTTCCACTTGATTTGCGATAAGATCATGCATTAAGTAATATCTAATTCTGTATTACCAAGGTGTTTATTTTTATCAATTACAAATTTTAAATTCTGTTTCTTGCATATGATGTATGTATGTAAGTACTATAGGTACATATTTTCATGACTTTTTTATAGTCATATCAGCACTCTTATAATGTAGTTACTTATTCATATGTGCATATGTATGTATGTATGTACGTGAGTAAAAAGATAAAGATACTGCAGTCGATCAGATGAGGTCAATTTTACACAGAAACACCGAATTATACATACAGATGTACATATGTATGTGCATATATGGATATACTCAGCATATACATATGTATGGGTAGATACTCACACATATACATGTATGTGTGTGTGAGTACCAATTGATCATATGTCATTAGGGGTGTTGGGCAGAATGTTGTTGCTTATGTTCGTTGAATGTGATAAACAGCAATAAGGATCTTCACAATTTCAATCTACGGACAAGGTAGCAAGATAGGAGTGTGTGTGTTAGTTCATATGCTTATCGTTTTGTGAAAGTAGGCTGTGAATGCACAGACTTGTGCATGCATACCTATGTATGTACATATGAATGTGTGTACATAAAGAAGTACACATTTATGTAAAAACTTTTTAATATTTAAGAGCGATTAAATAATACAATATATTATAAGTTTCAAGTTTTTGTTTCAGAGTGCTGCAAAGCTACAACTATGCCGGATAGATTTCAAGTTACAAAAACAGACGAAGAGACTGTATTGGATTATCTGCAGGATGAATCGGCGAGTGGAAAACTTTTAGGCGATACACAAGATGATTTACAAGGTAGTCTATGAGTTACTAATGCCCTGTGAATAGAATAATGCTGCGCCCTATGAACTGATTGCTGGGTTTGCTTGATTCACTCAAGCAGTGCGTCTTAAAAGCAGCTCGCCCTCTCTCACTTGTTATTCACTTGTGTGATTGTATGTAATAAATACTGACAACATCAATGCATTAGTATGCTAATAGGTTAAGATTTGTATCTGCGGTATATGTATGGGCTACACAAATATACATTTACAGTATGTACATATGTGTGCGTATGCTATACATACATATACGTCCCAGATGTCCCGCTGACACATTTACCGCAACCTGCACATTAAAGCTCACTTCAACGAGCTTTGAGAGCAGCAGCTCACCAAATGTGTGCGGGCTTTTTCTGACTCTCAACACCCAACTGATGCTGTGTAAAGAGGTGTGCAAAGCAATGTTAGCGCCAGTCGGAGTGGGAGGGAGGAGGACAACAAGGATTTGCAAACGTTGGCATCTGCAATTGGCTCTCTCTCTCTCTCTGTTGCTCTCGGGGTGAAATTGTGTGTAGACAGAAGCTTTCGTTTTCATCTCAAGTTTAATGCTCAGAGTCCTGGGCAACATAATTTTTATTCGGTAGCATACAAACCAGTTTTCTTAAGTTTTTCTATTCTATTCAATTCGCACAAAAATATCACAATTTTAAGCGTCTTCGCTGCATTCAAAAAATTTTAAAAAATCAATTCAATTTAAACGACAAAACGATGTGCAAAGTTACATAAAATTCAGGTTCATATCCAACAATTCAACACTCACTGCAGAATCCCTACTGGCAAAATTGTAAAGGATTTAATAATAATTCTCAACCTAAATCTAAGTGCGTTCAATTTTCAAGACCAATATCAAAATCACTTTTCAATTTGAAGTGTTCATCGAGTTTGTTGAAACTTAATTTTTGTATTTCTCAATTGTTCATATGCTTAATAATCTTGGTGGGCTTAAAATTCTTGACCTAGATTTTTTTTGCAAGCTACATATTTGCGAGGTAGCTGGCCCAATTCTCTTGTCTGCCATTAAAGAGAAACAGGGAATTGCTAAAAACTGACAAAAAAAGAAAGAAAAAAAGAAAAAGTAGCTTTAATTATTTTGCAAGTTTTATTTCATTAACTTTAAGAAGTTATTTCATATTTTGTATAGCCAAAAAAGGAATTTAAAATGAAAGTCTCTTCAAGGGAAAGTCGAATTTTATTACTGGTCGCCAATTGAATATGCTTTGCATTACATAATAATAATTATTGATATGTTGCCTGTATAACGCCCAAAACAAAAAAAAAAAGTGTTGGCTATATTGAAGTGATTTATCGAGATCTGGGCGCAGAGTGTAGTGGAATTTTTTTACACTAATCCGGTAACATGCAATGTAATAATGAAAAGGATGACACCGACGACATGAACATAATGCCTTCTGAACACAATGGAACTTCCGACACCAAGCTTGCAGGTATGAATATGATCCCGTTAGCTGCAACTGGGAGTGGTTATTTTGTTAACACCTATTACATGAAGATTTTCCTTGTCTGCAAATGTTCAATAATTTTCAGTAGTGTTTGCTTACGTACTTGTGTTAAATTAGCAACCGTTAATAGGCTTATTAATCATTGTGAAGGTCAGGAAAGCAGTTTATGCCTGATACACTGCTTCATAAGCTATAGGTGTCAATACAAGCAGTGCAACCACGTATAACTTACGTAATTATAATTTAACTTACACGTATAAGATCACCTAAAAAGTATCTTAGAAGAAAGCAGTGCAATGACATAATTTGTACTTATATATCCCTTATGCGATCAGAAAATTTATTATTTTATTATTTCATATATAATCAAAAAACGATATTATTTGAATAGCTGTTTGTAGAAATAAGATTTTTGTAACAAGAAACTGTTTAATGAAATATATGTTTAAGTCATATTATATATGTATTCATAAAAAGAGTGTGATTAGATATAAAGAACGATAGCGGTAACGATCATTTTGCATACAGCTTATCAAGCAGTTCAAATGTATAAGTAAATGTTCCAAATATACTTATACTTGTGCGTAGATACGATCGTCGCTTTTATAGGCCACTGCAAGCAGTGAATTATGCTGTAAAGAAAAGCAGTGGTCTATGTTTATAATAATAATGTTACAACAACTATTATAAATAATACATGAATGCAAAAATCGGATATTTTACAACGACTTATTATGTTGAAATTCTTCCTTTTATCATTTTACGGGAGTAATAGATTCACGCGATGTGCACAGTGCGGAGGAGAATCAGAAATCAACAATCGACCCCAACTTGTACCTATACGACGATGATCTGGAGACGCGGCCTCACATCTCAACATTCATTTCATCAATTGCCAATTATGAAAACACGATACCAGCTGCCACCGATCCTGATGCCAAGCCAGCGCCGCCATCAGCTCGCATGGGTGAATATCTCCCCCTCTATAGAACGCCAACACTTTTATAAATTGAAATTTACCGTGATTAGGAACGTTAATTGGCGTGTTCTTGCCGTGCATTCAGAACATCTTTGGTGTGATCTTGTTCATTCGATTAACATGGGTTGTTGGAACCGCTGGTGCGGTTTGTGGGTTCTTGATTGTGTTGACCTGCTGTTGTGTGGTAAGCAGAAAGAAACCTTTTATATTTTGCCAGATCTCCCTTGAATAAGTCACATTTCCTTTCTAGACTATGCTTACGGCGATATCCATGTCGGCAATTGCAACGAACGGGGTGGTTCCGGCGGGCGGCAGTTACTTTATGATATCTCGGTAACTTAACTAACTTTGGCTCACTGATCTCTTAGCTGACACTCTTCTCCTTTAGATCACTTGGTCCTGAGTTCGGCGGCGCAGTAGGGATGTTGTTTTATACGGGGACAACGCTGGCGGCGGCAATGTACATTGTCGGCGCCGTTGAAATCGTCTTGGTAAGTGATTCTATATAGAGTTTACTTAACAAAGTTACATGAGTCCTAACACAACTGCAATAAAAGTTTTGTAAGACTAAAATTTCTACAATAGCTTGAGATTTATTTAGCAGACTTTTGCTATCATATTGAATGTTTTGATTAAGTTTTACTATTCATCCTGTCCACTATTATTGTGTCGTTATCGTAGACTTACATGGCTCCGTGGGCATCTATATTTGGGGACTTTACCAAAGATGCAGAGGCCATGTACAATAACTTCCGCGTCTATGGCACAATTCTGCTGCTCTTCATGGGTATGTGTCCAAGTGGCGTTCACTGGTAACTGGTAACTGGTATACATTAACTCTTTTCTTCTTTAGGTCTCATTGTATTTCTGGGCGTAAAGTTTGTGAATAAGTTTGCCACGGTTGCCTTGGCCTGTGTTATCTTCTCCATCATTGCAGTCTACGTGGGCATCTTCGACAACATACACGGCAATGAGAAGCTTTAGTACGTTACGGAACATAATGATTTTTCGAATGAATGTTTAATGAAATTAAAACTGATATTTTAGCCTGTGCGTGCTGGGAAAGCGTGTGCTCAAGGACATCCCCATCGAAAACTGCACAAAGGAGGATCCTTTGCTACACGACTTGTACTGTCCGAATAACATGTGCGAAGAATATTTCATGAGTAAGTCAAACTAGTGAGTAGTCAACGACCCGATCCTACTAATGCAATGATTTTAATTTCCAGAAAACAATGTAACAAAGGTCAAGGGCATTAAGGGTCTCGCCAGCGGCGTCTTCTATGACAATATACTGCCATCATTTTTGGACAAAGGACAATTCATTGCGTATGGTCAAAAATCAGAGGATATTGACAACGGTAGTGGCCAATCTTACAATCAAATTATGGCCGACATTACGACCTCGTTCACGCTGCTCATTGGCATCTTCTTTCCCTCAGTGACAGGTAAACGATTCTCAAATCAAACACTTCACTTAGCCTAAATCATGAAACTCTGCTTAGGCATTATGGCTGGATCGAACCGTTCGGGAGATCTGGCTGATGCACAGAAGAGTATTCCAATTGGCACAATTTGCGCCATTCTCACCACAAGTACTGTCTATCTATCGAGTGTACTCTTCTTTGCCGGAACTGTGGATAATTTACTGCTTCGTGACAAGTGAGTTTGCCATACCATCTACAACATTTATATATTGTTATATTTACTAACACTTTCGAATCCATGTTCTCACATTTCCTGTTCTCACTTGAATTCCTTTGTCGCCTCACAGGTTTGGTCAGTCGATCGGCGGTAAATTAGTGGTGGCAAACATTGCGTGGCCCAATCAGTGGGTCATCTTGATAGGTTCGTTCCTTTCCACTCTGGGCGCTGGTCTGCAGAGTTTGACGGGCGCTCCCCGTCTTCTGCAAGCTATCGCCAAGGATGAAATCATACCTTTCTTGGCACCATTCGCCAAGTCTTCAAAGCGCGGCGAGCCAGTACGAGCGCTGCTATTAACGCTTGTCATTTGCCAGTGCGGCATTTTGCTCGGTAATAATGATTATTCAATAATATATCAATTGAAATAATATTACAAATGAATTGTATTTTTTTTTATGAATTGTATTTCACATAGGCAACGTCGATCTGTTGGCTCCATTGCTGTCAATGTTTTTCCTGATGTGTTACGGCTTTGTGAACTTAGCGTGCGCGGTTCAAACGTTGCTGCGAACGCCGAATTGGCGACCACGCTTCAAGTTCTATCACTGGAGTCTGTCACTGATCGGCCTGACCCTGTGCATATCAGTGATGATCATGACATCGTGGTACTTTGCACTCATCGCCATCAGCATGGCAATTATTATCTATAAATACATCGAATATCGTGGGTAAGTCATACAGCAAGCAACATCAATCAAAATGTACTTAAATTAGGAGCACAATTTAGAGCCTTAATGGATCATTGGTTGGTCAATCAATTAAGTAAATTAAGAATCGAAATGAAAAGAAGATGGCAGCAAGATTTGAAAAGAACAAAGAGTAATTATGATTGACTGATTAATCAATAAAATTGATTAATTTTACAAAATCAAATAATACAATAAGTTAAATCATGCTTTGAAAACACTTAATTTCGATTGTGAATGACTGACTGATTGAGTGTTTTGCTTCTTTTTTGCATTTCCAGTGCTGAGAAGGAATGGGGCGATGGCATCCGCGGTATGGCACTAACGGCAGCTAGATATTCACTGCAACGGCTGGAGGAAGGCCCACCACATACGAAAAATTGGCGTCCACAAATTTTGGTGCTGTCGAAACTGAATGATAACTTGGTGCCGAAGTACAGGAAAATCTTCTCGTTTGCCACGCAACTAAAGGCGGGCAAGGGTCTGACAATTTGCGTGTCTGTGATAAAAGGTGATCACACAAAAATCTCCAATAAGGCAGTCGATGCCAAGACTACGCTTCGCAAATACATGACGGACGAGAAGGTCAAGGGCTTCTGCGATGTGCTCGTTTCCCAGGAAATTGGCGAGGGACTCAGCTCAGTGTAAGCTCGAATGACATATTTTAAGCAAACTTTTGTAATTGATTGATTGATTACTTGACTTTACTTGATTGACGACACAGCATTCAGACAATTGGCCTTGGTGGCATGAAACCAAATACCGTGATCATTGGCTGGCCATATAGCTGGCGTCAGGAGGGTCGCTATAGCTGGAAGACTTTCATTCAAACTGTGCGCACCGTTGCTGCCTGCCACATGGCGCTGATTGTGCCCAAAGGAATCAACTTTTATCCCGAGTCCAATCACAAAGTGAGAGCGCAAGAACTTCAAAGAAAAGTGTAGCGATTAACATTTGTTTATTATTTTTGATTTTTTGTTTCTATAGATTGGCGGCAATATTGATATTTGGTGGATTGTCCACGATGGTGGACTTCTAATGCTACTACCATTCCTGCTAAAGCAGCATAGGACATGGCGCAATTGCAAACTTCGCATTTTTACGGTTGCTCAAATCGAAGACAATTCAATTCAAATGAAGAAAGATCTTAAGACATTCCTTTACCATCTGCGCATCGAAGCGGATGTTGAAGTCGTTGAAATGGTACGCTCTCATTACATCATTACATCATTAAATCAATTAATCAATCAATCAATCTATTTTGCAGAATAATAGCGATATTTCGGCTTACACGTATGAGAGAACTCTCATGATGGAACAGCGCAATCAAATGCTACGCGCATTAGGCTTAAACAAAAAAGAGAACTCCAACGTAGTGAGTACACTTGCCTTATGATGATCTCATTCCATTTATATAAATCAATTATACATACATCATATTACATACTCATTCATTCTATTCAGATGCTACCATTAACTGCATAGGACGATTTATGGTTTTGTCGCACTTTTATTTAATTTTATGAATTGATTTCTCCTCTTTTTAATTGTTATCTCAACGATTTGTTCTATAACAAAACTATTTCTATCTAATACTGAGATCAATTTAAAAATTTCAAACTTTGTATATTTGATCAAAGGTTCAAACTATAATGGATTATAAGGAAACACCCAGTGATAATAAATTATCTTTGGTAAAGCAAAAAGAAAACAATATGAAATTTCGAAACTATATCAAACTCTCAGTGTCTATAGATGTACTATATATAATATTTGAGGCATATCTGTTGATATTATCATAAGTACTATATAATACATACATCTACATACATGTGTACCGAACTATTGCTTGCCTCACACTCTCTTCATTATGGTATTTCGCGATTGTCATTATAGTCACCTCCATAAAACATATTCATTTTATACTTATAGATGTGCGTACACGGGTGTCTGTGTCTACTCTAGTGTCACATTGCATGAATATGAATATCTTACAAGTCATTCAGTCATTCATATATAAGGAGTCTAGGAATCATACGCTTGATTTGTATAGTTCCGTCTGTTGCTTCAAATAAATCCGTCTCAGTTATTGAATATATCATCTAACTTTTCTTTATATTTAAGTATGAAATTATATGTTTCCACGGAATGGAAAAGCTAATTTTGATCTGCACTTAGCATTGCTGTTATAAGGAGAAAAAATAAAATCAATCATACCTTAGACAGAGGGTATTTTACAGTCGTTGTCTCACCAGCCCCTTTTTTAAAGGTTTATTTTTCATTATATGTATTTATCTTTTTTGCACGAGTCTATATGTACATATGTAGGTGTTGCATGTATGATCGTATGGTTGTGCATACATTTGTATGTATGTACAATATTTCTGTTAAAATAATAAGTAAAAGCGTGAGCTTTCTTAGGTCCATAGCTTCTTAACATATGTAGTTAAGGTTAAGGTTGGTTAAGGTTGTATAATGACATTCAGTTGCATTAGAATATCTTCCATAAGAACCAGCATTGTTCCTGATAATATAAGTAGACTACACAATATTGTTTATAAGACGCACTTGTGTTTAAAGTCTTGACACCAACTCAATTGTATCGATTAATTTTTTGTATTTTAAATTGCTTTTGAACAAAATTGAGTAATGAAACTCCCAATCGAATCAAATTAGTTTGGTGTTAAGTCTCGGCACAAGTTAGCCCAAACCCCAAACGTAAGGGGTCTAATTCATACTGCGCACACACGAATGTATGTATATGTATGTAAATACTTTACGCTAACAATTTCAGGTTCAAACAATTGTAGACCACCATTACGACGCCATTAAAACAGCGTCGAAAGTTCGGTTTGCCGATCCTACCATCGAAGATATACACCACGTATGTATACGATATAATCATACAAATAATCATAATATACGATAAGAAACTAAATAAATATTTATTAAGCGTGATAAACAAAAAAAAATTAACAATGAGATGACAGACAAAAAAAAAACAATATCTAAATATTATACTGACATTTTTGGGATTAAAATATTTCATGCCCTTAAACTTCAATGTCATTTCTTCATCGTAAAGTTTAATTTTCAAGTATAATTTCTTTTTGTTATGTTTTTAAAGCGCACTGGATAAATTACAAATGCGAATTTCTGAATATCAGATAATAATAATAATATAATGAATTTTACTAATTTCATACGATGCAGGATACTCACAATGAGGAAAAACGCAATTCAATTGATTCAGATGGTCCGGAAAGCTCGGAAACACCTGATATTACATCTAATAAAGACGAGTCAACTGAGAAAGCTGACGGAAACTTGAAATCAAGTGTAAAGCCGTAAGTGCCGACTAAATGATTATTTAGCATATTATGAGATAATGTAAAAAAACCATATTGCATATCTGTTTTACAGAGATGAATTCAATGTTCGTCGTATGCACACGGCAATAAAATTAAACGAAGTTATAGTGGAGAAATCACAAGATGCCCAATTGGTCATAATGAATTTACCAGGTCCTCCAAGGGAAGTGAGACCGGAACGTGAAAGCAATTGTAAGTACATCACCACGCGACAAATTAAGAATCCCTAAAGCAACTCTCACATTTTTTTGTTTTATTAATTTAGATATGGAATTCCTGGAAGTTTTGACGGAGGGTCTTGAAAAAGTATTAATGGTTCGTGGAGGAGGTCGTGAAGTAATAACAATTTACTCTTAAGAGCATTAATCGCTCAGGTTTTAAGAGTTCGCAACATTAGACAAGTTTAAGAATCAATCAAATTTTTGAATGAAGGTTATTATTAATTTGTTATATTAAATCATATGTCCAAATATTTTATTTTTACGTAAATAAAATATCAAAACTTGTAACAATAAATAAAATGTGTTTTTAATTAAAATTGTCTTGGAAATATTCATATATTTATAATATTTGTAGAATGTTTTGAAACAATCACTTTTTAGCATTAGGAACTAATTTTACCGATATCAAAAAACAAGAAATGTGTTAATGTGAGTGCATTTACAAGATTATAGGTACAGCTGGGCCTTTTTCTACATTAAATCGGATCTTATTTGCAAAAGGAAAAAAAATAAGAAAAAACTCATTGGTTTTTATTGTCGTGCTATTAAGGCCACCAGAAGATCAATTAGGCTTGTAATTATTTTTAAAACGACTATTTTCTGACCCCACCTCAAATTTTGAAATAAAATAAACAAAAATTTTCGTTTTGGTGAGCGACCGATAATTCCGACACCATGAGTTATCGCCTAAGCTGCGATACTTTTGGTGGAATGAAAAAGCAAGTTAAAAATACTTGAATAATGAAACGGATGGCCTTATATTTGTTGAAGTTGGGTAAAATATGTTTTTTAAAAGTTAATTAATTTAATGTAATTACTTAAGTGTTAAAATGCTTGCTTAAAAAGGTGGCATCCCCTTTTTTTGTGGGAAACAGCTGATTGCCGTTCAATTCATTTTTTTTCAAAGAAAGTTTCAAATCTTTATTTGCAAAATAGACAAATGGCAATATATTTCTTTCAGGGGAACCATAAATAAACTATGCGGGATAAAATTATCCATCTGTGAGTTCTATCCTCGCAGGAAATTGGACATACGAAATTGATTTTTTCGCGATGTTTACTTCTGACCAAAACACAAGTCAGCAGTTTCAGCAGTAAAAATGAAACCTTCCGATAGCAAAACGATGACCAAATACTTGTAAAAACCGGAGCAACTTAAAACGAAAATCTCGGTTTTGGTCCCAAAACGAAAAAGAAAAGTGAATACCGGAGCATGCCTGATAATATTCAAATCAATTTAGTAGGTACAGGTAAGGAAACATGTTAATTACCAAAAAAATTTAGCGAGCGTGGTTAAATTAAAAAAAAAAAAAATAGATGACAGTTCAATTCAGTACATATTCAATAAAATAAGAATTTCGTTAAAAATAAAAATATATTTGATAGGAATAACATGGCAAGGTAACTTCTTATTTGATTTACAAAATATTTAATGTGCTGAAAATGCAGTTCACGAACTTTGCGGCGCTATCTTTTTTTCCTTTAACTTTAATCAGAGGGTTCACCCTGTGAAAGCGAATAGAAGCAATTTCAAAATGTATAATATGTACAGGCCACCCTGTGAAACCATACCTTTTAAATCGGCAAGTTTTCGGCGTGCTTTTCATTCAAACATTTTTTCGGTCTGAGGTACGTACATAAGTCGAATATATATTACATTCAACAATGCATTTAATTAAAAATCGCAACAATTAGACTTACAATAAAGAACATAATTTTATTTTATAATTTTTGTAATAATACACTCATACACTCACTTAGAAGGGGATACCACATTTTGTAGAAACTAACACGTGTTTGCAAAAATGTGGTGTACAGGAATGTGCCCTTTGTATTGTTTTTGCTATTCTTTGAGATATAAATTTATAAAAGTCGAAGTATAGATATTCGTATGTAAAAGAAAATGCTCTACAAATTTACCCAATTCAGAGATGAGCAAATGGAGTTCAAATCATAGATTTGCATATATGCGCATTTAACTATCATGTATGTATGGGGATGTACATATGTACATATACATAGAAACGAACATTACATGTAGAGCATGTATGTACTTATGAATGTACAAATTATTTAAGGGAGTGAGAGCAGACAAAATAATACAACTAATACCACATATGTGGGACTTTATTGTGCGTGCCTAATTGATTTATATGTACAATGTAATTTGCATGTGTTTCAGAAGTCTGCATTTAAATTATTAACAATGGAAGCGCCTCCAGAGGGAAACATCGAGGTCGAGTCTTGCAACGAAGTCGATGATGACAAATCGAATTCCGACTGCCAATCCATGTAAATAGAAAAGCGTCTTTTTATTGAGCTTTCGAATTAATTTGAAGTGTATTCAATAGGCCGGCTTACATGAATTCGGTGCTACGACGACAGTATTTGCAAGAAATGGTCAAAGCGTTGCCAGCAGCCGTTCAAAAGAGAATCACCGTTTTGAAAAATTTGCAAATGGATCATCTGAAGTTGGAGGCAGCTTTCTTTGAGGAGGTCTACAAGCTGGAGAGGCAATTCCAATTAAAGTATCAACCCATGTTTGAAAAGCGCAAGGAAATTGTTTCCGGCGCCGTCGATCCAGCTGAAGAGAAGCCAAAATGGAAGGAACCCGAGAGTCTGCCCGATGAAGTTGTTGGCGATGCCTTCAACGAGTCGTTGAAAGCAATTAAGGCAATGCCTCAGGATGCCAAGGGTATCCCAGACTTTTGGCTGACAGTTTTCAGAAATACAGCAATGTTGTCCGAAATGGTTCAGTCTCACGACGAGCCGGCTATTCGCAAGCTCACGGACATTGTAATTAAGTATGATGATGAAGTGAGTATCCATCTTCCCCTTTCGTCGGACAAAACGAATATTATATTTTGGAACCATGTTAATATTGCAGCATTCTTACATTTTGGAGTTTCATTTCGAGAAAAATGAATTCTTCTCGAACACTGTGCTGACAAAGCAATACTTCCTAAAATCCACTGTTGATGAGGACGATCCATTTGCTTTTGAAGGTCCAGAGATTTATAAATGCAAGGTAATGTGGTAACACTTAAAATATTTAGGAAATGATTGTATCTCATCGTTACACCTTAGGGATGTGTCATAAACTGGGAGAAAAAAATGAATTTGACAGTTAAAACCATCAGGAAGAAACAGAAGCATAAGGAACGTGGCGCCGTGCGCACAATTGTTAAACAGGTTCCTACAGATTCCTTCTTCAATTTCTTCAATCCACCAGAAGTTCCAACCGACAAGGAAGATATCGATGATGACTCTCAGCAGGTAAGTCCTTAATTTCGTATTCATTTCAATGAAGTTCTCTTACATATATTATTTCCTTTACATTCTTTAGATATTAGCTACCGATTTTGAAATCGGCCACTTTTTGCGGGCTCGAATTATTCCAAAAGCTGTGCTTTATTTCACGGGTGACATCGTCGATGATGAAGATGACGACGATGAAGAGGAATACGAGAATGAAGATGATGAATACGACGACGATGAACCCGAGGGTGGGCACAGCAAACCTTCTGGTGGCAGCAAAAAACAGTCGCCAAACGACTGCCCTAATCAGTAGGGAAATATATATTTGATGTTTCAGTAAATTTGTATATAAGTATACACACAACACATACGCATATTTAAAATATATTTTGGTGAATACAAATTTCAAAGATTGAAAATCAACTTGGACGTAAACTTATTTAGGGAAAATAAATAACTACATATACTTCGAGGTATTGTCACAAATGCCTAAGTGGATAAGTTAATCCTACATCTTTATGGAACTCGAACTTCAGCAGGAATAATGAGATCAATTATGACTCATCAGCAAACTTTTTGGCGGGCAACTGCTTCAACCGCCATACATTTTTCATAGCTGCTTCGGTCGATAAATTCGATTTGTTTTTACCAAAATGCAAATGATATTTCGATAAGCCGTAAGAATTTCGATATTTCAAATGACCATTGCAATAGGAATATATTCACCTTGATGACTTCCTTCAAATTAAATGTACATAGATTTTAATGGTTTTGTTGTAGATTTATCTACGTATCTACATATATTATATTTAATTTATATTTCAAAATTTAATTTACTTGCGTTATTTCTCATACTGATTTTTGTGTCGTTTGTATTGTCTATTATTGCATAAAGTTTATTTTAAATAGTCTATAATGAGACACTCCAAACTAGGGATGTTTATTTACAATAGTACGCTCATAACAATTTTCATACTTTCAATCCATTACACTGATTCTAAATTGGACCAAAAACAAATATTCCTGAAACACGGAACACGCTATGAATCAAATGGTATTCAGAGTTTTAATCATAATAATACATACATATGTACATATACACATACATGTCGAAAATTAATTATTGCATTTTTTCTAAAGATATCTTGGCCAGAGCATTTAAATCAGATGTTCGCAAAACGATGACAGTGCAATTTTTCAAGTTGGTACAAAAATTGGAAGTTGATTTAAGCTGATGGCACTGTTTTTTATAGAAACAATACGAAGACTTTGGAAACATCCGTTGATCTGAAAGAAGATATGCTGAAAACATCAGGATGTCTACCATCAGATAAGATTTCGATTGTACTACATGGCTGGATCCAAAGTTGTTCCGATGAGTGGGCGCTTTCATTGATAGATCGTACGTTACTTTAAAATTACACAAGTCATCGGCTACAACAATAGTACCTTTTCCTAGGCTTAAGTTTTTATCGCAAAGGATGTGTGATATGCATTGATTACAGCACCGTTGCCAGTTCGTCCTACATGAGGTAAGCCACCTAATGAAATTGCATTGCAATTAAATTTAGATCAATCAAATTATTTACGGCGCAGGTTGTACTCAAATTTTGAGCACATTACTGAGGCAATTGTCGGAATTATTATAGGCCTAATACAACATGGTTTCGATCCCAATCGCGCATATTTGTTTGGCTTCAGTTTTGGTGGACAGCTGGCATCTGCAGTTGGCAGATCCTTGCAGCCTCATTTCACACTACAAAATATAGACAGTAATAATGAATAATAATAATATGTAATAATTATAGATTCGTTTATTAGTAACTTCTGATAATTACAGCTTGTGATATGGCCGGACCAGGTTTTGATCCCATTGCTGTGGATCATTCGAAAGCTGGCAAGAATGTCCAATGTTTTCACTCAAGTCGCGACAAGGGTACTTTAATACACTCTTGCCACAGAAATATTATGCTGGGCAGTTGTGGTCTCAGTCAGCCTTCTGTGGCCAGCCAATTGCATCTGGGCAGTCATGGTCTGTGCGTCGACATCTACATTAATAGCTTTGACTATCCATTCTATGCTCTGAAATCGCCGCCACCCGAATGCATATCTTTTACAGCGGCAGCCAAAATTCCAGACGATTATACTGTTGGATACGATGAGCATTTCAACAAGTACGTATAAGCTAATTTCACTGATACTCCTTATAAATATATGTACATATTGACCATTTAATTCATTTTAGGCAAGTAATGGGCAAAATCTATGTACCCACGAGCTTACACTACCCCTACAATTTATCTAAAAAAGAGCTTCAATTGCTTTATATGGATTTTCAAAGAGAATAAAGAATATTAAAGTACAATTTATTTACGTAAACTCTTAAAAAGAAATTCCTTGAAGTTATTATGTCAAAATTATGATTTTTTCTATGCGTCACATATATACATATATGTATAAACAATATAAAAATACAATATTGCATTCAAATGCTTAAAAATATGCACTGTCAACATTAATAGAAACAAATTTGTTGTTCAATTTGAAGTTCAATAACTTTTATGTTGAGTTCTTTTCAGTATCTTCAAAATCCAATGTGTTGAGCACATTTACGTCTAGTTCTGGATCCGCATACTCCAGTATGTTGAAATCCTCGCCTATTTCCGAAGTTAATGATTTCAGTAGATCATCATCGTCTCCCTCCCCAAAGCCACCCAATATATCACCAAAGCCAACATTCTCTAGCTCAACAGTAGATGATGAAATGCCCTCTTGTGATTCAGACATCTTGATACTATCAAGTGGATTCTTGCCATCCTGTTCAAGACTTCGAATCTCTGAATGCTGGGGCTTGCCACTCATACTCAACATGGGATTGTTTTGCGTGATTGGAGCATTTTGTAAGAGTCCAAGTCGCAGCACATCACTTTGCATAAAGTATTCCGAATTGGAAGTCATTAGCATGGTCTCAGAATTCGTTTTTTGTAGTAGATTCCTAAGCTTTTTATCACCAACTGGTTCTGTTCCGTAGGATGTCGGATTTAACTCCATTCGCTGTTCAACTGACGATATTTTTAGTGAAGGCGACGCAGCAGGTTGCATGGGATTCCTTTGAATTGTTGATTTTACTACCAGGTTCTCATTAAGTATTGGGGTAGTTGGATGTGAATTTGGAGTGTGTAAAGTTGATCCCATAAAGCACGGTGCATCATACGATATGCCATCTATATAGGTGAAATATAATTATAACTAATGGTAGTAATAATTTAGCATTTACTTACTGTAATTACCAAACATATTTGTTTGTTCTTCTTTCGGTTTACAAGTTTGACTTTTCCAAGCACGATTGTCATCTGGTTTCTCAGTTTTGGCTACTGCTGGTTGACTGATTTTGCACTGTTCCCGCCGCTGACGCAACGCGGACCGATTATCCTTAGCCTTTTGCAGAAATGGGGCCTTCTTTTCATTGCACAATGAGCGCCATCGCTTGAGTATCTGCTTACAGCGATCATTCCAATTTGGATACAATTCTTTAAGATTAGCATGTTCTGTGTTTGCATACAACACTGCTGAGATGGTCGCCATTAGGCCAAGATCTGTATAAAAACATTCATTTAATTTTCCTTTTGCTGAATGCACTTATTCAGATATATTTACCTTCATCCTTGCGCATCTTCTCTGCTGTCTTTTGGGTACCTACATTCATGCCCTCGGTGCTCGGTTCATTGGGCTTTGGATCCTCTACAACCCTTTTGTCATTTTGCATTGACAACTGCGTTGGCATGGTTTGGACCTTTGGCTGATAATGAAGTTGCGCAGCTTTGGCATTTACATTTGCCGGCAAGAACATCTTATTATGAAACTTTTGATCCTGCGTCAACTGTGAAGGCACAGCATAGTTCTCCACAAAGACAGTCTGTTCGCTGCAATTATTGGAAAAAGTAAAGTTCATTTCACATGCAACGGTCAATAACATTTTACGGGTACCTTATTTGGGGTTTCATGTTGTCAGTGGCTCCGATTAAATTTATATTATGATGGTTTACATCTAAACCGGCAATTCCCTGAGCGGTCTGCAATGGCAAAATTGGATAAGTAACCAAGATTTGAAATCATAATATGTATATATACCAAGGGGTCCAATGAATGAATGTTATTCGTAGCTCCGTTCCTCGAAATATCCGTCATAGACGTATCTAAACAAAGTATTTCATGTAAGTAGCGATACAGAATAAGTACTAATTAAAAATAGCATACCGAACAGCGCAGCCTCCGATACAAGATCGTCGTTCGAATGCGTTGGCATTGCAAATTGATCACCAAAGATGTTTTTATTCTCAGGCAATGACAATGGTTTTTCTGGCTTCGGTCGCCTAAGGGATTTAACAGGACTTTTGTTTGATACATTGGTTTCTTCCTCCGATTTCTTATTGTTGACATTAGTGAAAAATATTCTTATTGTTGTATCGATTTCATCAGATGTATCTGAATCGTAGACGACAGCATCGCCCGATTCCAACAGAGGTTTACCAAAAAAAGCTTCTTGCAGATAAGGCGGATATGCTTCGATTAGTTTGTTCTTTTGCTTTTTGCGAATGATTTTCTTTTTCTTGTCTGCAACTAGCATTGCATTTAATGGATCAATGGTATCCTCGCTATCTTTTTTGAACGCCCGATTTCGCACTGAAAAACCACCGATGCCCAATTTTTGCAAATTGCGTTGGCGTTTTTTGCGTAACACATGCACGCCGTCATCATTGGTAGAGATGGAGAAGCCCTCGGGTAATGCAGACTCCGCTCTGTCCCAAATCATCCCATCCTTGTACTTATCGCTTGGCACCTCATCAGAGCCTCCAGCATCCATTTGTCCATCTTTGTGTCCAATCGGTTGCCGCATTTTTCGCTTGCGCTTAATTTCAGTCGAAAGGGATTTAATCATGTTTAAGCCATTTTCACTCAAGCAGACGCCGTCAATCCAATGAATTGCCTCTGTGCTCTCGAGCAAGTCGTTTGCCAATAATATGGTACGATCCGTTGAAGTAACAGACTTGCTTTCTTGACTAACATCGGACACAAGTTTTGATGCGATCAACGAGTTGTCACTGGCAGCTATTGGTTGGGGCTGTGTGACGCTGGCACGGCATTTGAAGCACTTGTAAATGTTGTTTTCGTAATGCTCGATTTTGTGTTGCGTGTTAATGCTATCACAAAGGTAATGTGACCAGTGCGAGCACTGTTCACACTGAATTATCGTCTCACCGTCGACATAAGCTTTTGTGCAAACAGTGCAATTGTTTTGACTGGCACAAGGCGCACACTCAGGCGGCTGCTGTTGTGCTTCATTGTGATCAACTTTCTCAGTCGGATTGCGTCCACACTTTTGGCATAGCGTGCAAAACGAACATTTCCAATTGCCGTGAGGCACCGCATCGAGCGGCGGATTCACGCAGTAAATGTGATAGGAGATGTCGCATTCATCACACAGCAGTAAACGCGCCTCGTCGTTCTTCTTTCCGCAGCCTTCGCATACCGTACAATCTAAGCAGCGCCAGCCCTTTTGAAGAATGCCTCGCGACGGTTTGACACTCGCACAATAAGGATGATAGCATTGACTGCATTGAGCACACGTTATGAGTACTGCATCAGATTCACTGCCTACTGAGCCGCACATTACGCAAATGTCTTGCGTGAGAGAATATTTATCGCGAGCCGAGCAAAGCAGCATCTTCTTATCACTTGAGAAGTCCGTGTCCAAGTTGCGGCTAATATAGCGTTCAGTGGAGCCGCTTTGTAGCACCAACTGCCGCCCTTTGCCGCGACTGCTGCGTTTCTTGCCTATTTGCGACATGCTACCCACGCGATGCAACACAAACTTGCCACCTTTGCCACGCATATTAGTTAAGCATACCTTCTTCTTGGTGCTAGGCAACTTGAGTGGATCTTCATTGCTAATTTCGCCACACGGCTTGCCATCCAACGGATCTGTATCACCGTCTTTGACATTGAAATGTTCCGCTGCCTGAGCATCGACAATGGAACGTTCAGGCTCAGTTTTAAGCTGGGCTATGGTTGAGTTTGTCTTGCAATTGGGACACACATAGTCATAGTCGGGATTGAACTCTTTCTTTTTGTGGTAGGCCGTTAAATCAGCCTCCTCATCACAGGTGCTGTGAACAAATCTACAAAGAATACGTGTAAATTAGTTATTACTTTTCCTTATGTATCATAAAATCGATAGATCTGGTTATCATTTTGTTTTAAATTAAATGATGATGAAAACTACAACTACAAAGGATGCAGGCCCTAAAGTCTGAACAATGGAAGCTAGCAAATGACTCGCTTACTTATGGCACCAGCTGCATTTGACCATTTCCTTGTAGGCTGCAGCTCTGTAGGCTTTCTGACAGATCGGGCAAGAGAATCCTTTATTTCTTTGTTGATAACAAGAGTCGCAAATTGTGTAGTGACTATGCCAGCGGGACGAGCTTCCACCACCAGGCGTCCTTGATCCACAGTCAGTGCAAACGCGACAACGCTAAACCGAGAAACGAGTATATTAAAAAAATTATAATAGAATTAACAACTCCATTGATTCACTCACATTACATTTCCAGCCATATTTGGGAATTGATGAAATCACTGGACGTAAGCAGGAGGCGTGGTACATTTTCTGGCACTGCTCGCACTTTACATACTTTACGTCAATCGAGTCCTGTTGTCTGCAAATCTGGCATTTTGTACAACGTGCACAGCTCCAGCCGGCTCGAGTATCTGTCGAAAGTTGTAAATATACTGAATCAGAATTTATAACAATAAAGAAGATACAACTAGATTACCAGGTAGATTCACCAGGCCAATGCAAGTGGAATGAAAGTGGTCGCCACAAGAACAGCACATGACCATTTTCGAGAGATCACCCAATGAAGAACACGTTAAACACTCGACGTTATTGTCACTACCTAGAAAAATCAGAAGCATTTGATAGATATATTAATATATCAGAAAATTAAATGTCTACTTACAGATCAATGGAACCTGGCTTAAATGCTCTGTGCAGAAGACAGTGAAGCTCTCCAGGATGAGCAAACAACCGGCTGCTGTGGCGCAAGGCCAATGATGGATTTGGCGGCAATTCATTTTGCATGTAATCGATGCTCCATACTGTCCACAAAAACTGCATTTCTGCTCCAAGAACTCCGACAATTGACTGAGAAACTGAAAGATTTCGGTATCCGAGACTTGCACTTTACGCATCGACCACATTATACACATGCGATGCACGTAAACAAACTCATCGTCGAGAAATTGCGATGCATTTACAATGTCCGAGTATCCGATTTTATCCAGCTCATATTGGCTTTCGCCGTTACCCACTGTTTTCGTTTTAAGCCACTTAAGTTTCCGCAACATATCCTGATCTTTTTCACTGTCATTAGATAGATATGGTGTATTCTTTTCTTTGAAATCCGTAGGCACTTTTAATTGAAACATGACCCCTTGGCCGAGCGCACTTCTCTCTCCCAAATTGCACAGGCAACATACTTTGCCGGGATATTTTTCGGGAAAAAAGGGCAGCTCGTCTAAACTGGCCGTATTGGTTTTTTCATCAACGTTTGTTAAGATGTGCGAGCTCATCTTATATTATTTATTTTCATACACAAAAACAACTACCTCACACACAACTTCAGTACAATACAACTGGCGTGACCGCATGTTGATTTTCAAAATATACCAAAATTTTGTTTCCAATATGACAATATTTTCTGCTAAAACAAATGGTCACACTGCGTGCTATATTGTAATAAACATATCGAAGTTATTGGGAGTAGAGATGTCGTATTATTAATTTTTACTTTTTTTGCTGTACTAAAAGATCTATTATAAAATATTAAACACAGAATTAACAATCTGTTTAGAATGGTGAGACTTTTTAAATTTATAAATTTCAAGACTTCTGAATTTTGGTATACTTAACGTATATTTATAAATTTTGTTTATGGTCACATCCCGGCAAATAAAAAAGATTTAATAAAGCTCTTGTTTTAAGAAACAAACAAAAGTCGGAATCCCTATACATTTTGTAAAATTTTCTAAATTAAATATTGAAATATTATTTGGTTGCATAAAACATTCATGTTGTCAAAAACATCTTTCTCCACACTCGTATATGTGTGTATGTGCACGTTTTGTTTACGATAACAAATTTTAGGCATTTACAGGTTTTTTTTTTGTTGGAGAATTGCAAATCTCATGTAGTTTATATGCTTGTATGCAATGTAAATGTAGTTCGATAACAGCGTTGATAACTTACGATGGAAGCTTACCGACCCCGGGGCACTTTGGCACGTGTTATACACGCAAAATTCCATAATGATAATTTTCTGGAGAATATAGACACCCAACAGGTATGCATGCTAAAAATAACACATACATAGATAATTGTGAATATGCTAAACTGTATTTCCTGCAGTGGTATACATTAAATGGCGACTTACCTCAAAGGTTCCAATCCAAGTTTCTGGCGCTCAACCGACCGGATCCAACCACATTAAGATGGCTGGAGCGTGCAAAAATGTTATCTTCAAACATATGGATGCATCTTTGGCACGCGTTAGCCCGATCAGTCTTGCAGTTTTTTATGACGCAAACCGATATTAATGGCCTGTTAAAAAGAGGTTCCATGTTCATATTGTCAGAGGAACAATTCTACAAGCTGCTGGAGGCTGGAGGCTTTCGCACAAGTTCCTCTACAGAATCGGTAAAAAATAATAAATTATCTGCGTCATAAAAGTTATAATACCGCGTTGTGCTAATGCTTCAGATTACTTTGCTTGACATTGGCGCCGGTGACGGTGAAGTTTCCTTACGTGTCGCAAGCAGCGTTTCCGAATTAAGTGGCAACGCCGTGCTGCAAGTATTCGCAACCGAGGCGAGCTGGACAATGCGAGAACGCCTGAAGAAGCTCAATTTCAATGTAGTTGATGAGATTCGGCAACTTCGTAACCTGGAGTTAATCCTATGTCTCAATGTACTTGATCGTTGCTATGACCCATTCATGCTCCTGGAAGACATACATGCAGCTTTAGCACCCGATGGACGAGCTGTCGTTGCCTTGGTGCTGCCCTACATGCACTATGTGGAGACAAACACATCGCACTTGCCTTTGCGGCCTCTCTTAGATAATTCCCACCTGGATCATGAGCCAATCTTCGAGGAGGAAGCAACACAATTTTTGATGTTGCTGGAGAACAGTGGTTTTCGCGTCGAATCCTGGACAAAAGCACCGTATTTATGCGAAGGAGATCTTCGGCAATCATTCTATTGGTTAATTGATATAATTGTCGTACTTTCAAAGAAAACAACATAAGTTTTCTTTTTGTTGATTTATAGAATGTATATTTGTATAACTTTTAATTCCTGCAGTTAGGCTGAGCCAATATTGTATATTTGTCAGTTTTCTATATAATCTGAATGCCTGATTGAAAAACATTTAATTTGTTATCTATTATTACCGAAAATTTGATCAAAATTATAACATTGCGCTCACTTAATCTATGCTTTTTTAATAAGAGTGCTATGTATAGGTATTTTTTGCGTAATTGCTTGAAAACAGAGACTGAATTTATTTGAAACTACGCACATTCCATGAAATCCATTTTGATTAGAGTTAACCAAAGCCCAATCGAACGACAAACTATGGGAGCCATTTATGTTTTAAATTGTGATACAAATGAAATCACAAGTGACAACTAATAAAATATAATAGAAATGAAACCTTATAATTATAATTTTTTTTGGTATTTTGGTCGGGATTCCTTGTCAGATTTTAAATTGAAACACATATTTTGCTATTTTCGACCAAAAATAGGATTTTGTATTATTTATTGATATGTGGTATTTGAGTCAATCAAAGAATTGGAACAGCCATTAACGTAGGCATTATGCAATTTGGTGACAAACTCCTTGTCATTCTGAATAAGGTAAGTAAAGGCCTGCACGAATTGTGCACTGTTCAGCGGTTGTGAAAGTGGTGCCAGCTGCTCTGTTTCCACTACCTTCACAGGAGGCACATCAAACATGGTTGGCGGCATCAGCGCTGGCTTCGCATCAGGCTTATCGCCAACAAGTAATCTTCGCAGACACTGCTCGGCATCGTCAGTTGCAATTAAGGCCGACGCTGGTGATTCATTCACGTTCTTCTTATAACTCAGATTACTTAGCAAGGATAGCGGTTTACCAGCTGCATTCCTCGGTATTGCCGATCCAGACGCTGCTTTTAGAAATGGAGACAGAGGACTTTCTGCAAACTCGCCGCCGTCTTGCGCGAAGGATTGGCTTGGCGTTTCGACTGGCGTGACAGAACGTTGCTGTTTCTCCAACTGATCGACCGACAGAGGCTGCGGACGATTTAGCAGTGCCTCGGCTGTGGCCTGCTTGGCGGATTGAAAGAACTTCATCACGTTGCCGGAAGTCATGGCATCAGTTTGACTTATTGCTGTTCCTGATGGCTGCGGCTGCAGTGGACTATTCATCTGTGCATTGTATTCTTTTTGCGCCTGGCTCAGCATGTTAAATATGCTCGAGTTTTCTGGTTTGGGATAGTTTAGCATGGCCAGCGGCTGTTGTCCCCCATTTGGCTCCTTATTTAAGAGCAAGCCATTCACCAAATTACTGATTCGATCGCACTCCTCACTATTGTAAAACCAAAAGCCGCGAATACGTGAGCGCTCGTTGCGATATAACAGAAATGGCGGCTGCGACTGCAGTTCCAAGCTGCCAGTTATGGGTTCCACGAATGATGTTGTATTTAGGCGATTATTGATGAATATACTGTGAAATGGCTCGGCATTTCGGTGATAAATAAAAAAAGCTCCTTCCACATCCGTTTTTTCCCATTCATTTTGATCCGAATTAAAGGTGTAAAAAGCCACATGTGACGAGGAATCGACAATTTCTTTTGCGTATGGATCTATTTTCTTTATTGCCGATAAATTCATTCGCGTTATGCTTTCGTCCGCCATCGTATTTCGTCGGTTTTTTCAAATAATTCTTGTAATTGTTCAAAGATTCAACAAGCCTCTTACAAATGTTAGAGATGCGCAATGCAGGAAATTTGTAACAAGTATTTTGAAGTAAGTACCTTTCACACTGATTGATACTACAGTGATGGATGATGTGGCGATACTTAAAGTCACCATATATAAACCGCCAATAAATATAAATTTAAAATTCATACACAAATCGTTAAATAAAAATCCATAAACGCAAGACAACAATTCAAAATTGAATTATTCAATTAAATTTATTTTCCTTTATATGCATTTATCCTAACATTATTTTGCATTATAAATTTTTAATAAGGGATTTTGTCAGTAAAGATTTGATATCACAGTGACATCGATACCTAGTTTAAATTGAATATCGACATAATATGATATCGATATAACCTATCGTATCGATTGTTGAGCTAAAAAAAGGCGGCATTTTATCTCGCATATTTTGTGCAAAAAAATCAAGCAATGCAAAAGTCAATAACGTAAATATTATTGTAAAACTTCTATTAATTTAAGCTAATTGTTCATCTTTTGTGTGTAGGTCGTTTTTTAAACCGAAAATTGAACCACAAAGTTCAATACTACAAGATGAAACCAAGTAAGTTTACACTCACCTGAACCATTATTGAACTGCACATTTAAAGGCACAATTTAAATTTTATTTATTATTTATCATTACAAAAAAAGAAGAAATAATACTCATGAGAAGGACAGTCCTAAAACTAAAAAAAAAGAAGAGGTAAAAAAAGAGGTAAGCCCGATTAAAAATGAGATACAAAAAGAGGAAGTGTCACCAGCTGCATCAACTGAAACAATGGATGTAGTTGAGGATGACTCTCCAACTCCTAGCAAGCCGAAGATGATGCAATTAAATGCAGAGGTGGATAAGAATGACGCTGGCGAAATGTACGACCCATCCATGGACACCTATCATCCACTTAAGCAGTCATATTGGAAAGACCAAGGCTTGTAAGTATAGATTTCCTAGTTCGGAATTCTTATTTACAATATCCTTCAAGGACACCATACTTAGCCTTAGCACGCACGTTTCAAGTGATTGAGGAGACTAAGGGTCGCTTAAAAATGATTGATATACTGAGCAATTTCTTCTGCTCGGTTATGATGGTTACGCCCAACGATTTGCTGCCAAGTGTGTACCTTAGTATCAATCAACTGGCGCCTGCCTATGAGGGCCTCGAACTGGGTGTTGCCGAAACATCGCTGATGAAGGCCATTGCCAAGGCGACGGGGCGCAATTTGGCGCACATCAAATCGCAAACTCATTTGATTGGAGATCTAGGCATTGTGGCAGAGCAGTCGCGAGTATCGCAACGCATGATGTTTCGTCCGAAGCCATTGAATATACGTGGAGTGTTTAGCAAGCTAAGGGAGATTGCCAAGATATCAGGACAATCGAAAATTACGCTTGTCTACGATGTGTTTGTGGCCTGTCGCTTCTCCGAAGCTCGCTTCTTTATACGCTCCTTAATTGGTAAACTGCGTATTGGCATCGCGGAGCAGAGTTTGCTCACAGCTTTGGCTGTCGCTTTGGTCAAGAAGAACCACATTAAAGACTGTAAAATCAGTAAAGTGTCCGATGTTTACAAAGATGAAATTGCAGAGACCACGCTTATTTTGAAGACTACTTTTTGGTAAGTTACATAGATAAATGCAACACCGGTTATAAATAATTCACTCTTGTATTTCTCAGCCAATGTCCCAACTATGATATCATAATTCCGGCCCTATTAAAATATGATATTAAGGAGCTACAGACTCGTTGCCCCATGCATCCCGGCATGCCGCTAAAGCCCATGCTGGCCCAGCCAACAAAGGGTGTGCATGAAGTCCTCGAACGCTTCAGTGGCATGCACATCACTTGCGAATGGAAGTACGATGGCGAAAGAGCCCAAATACACTTAAACGATTCTGGTGAGATGAGCATTTTCTCTCGCAATTCGGAGAATAATACCGAAAAATATCCGGATCTGATTGCTCGAAGTAAGGCGATTCTGAAAACAAATGACATAAAATCATATATAATTGACAGCGAAATTGTTGCCTGGGATTTGGAGCGTGGCCAGATTTTGCCATTCCAAGTGTTGACTACTCGCAAGAGGAAAAACGTTGATATTGCCACAATTAAAGTGCAAGTTTGTGTTTACATTTTTGATCTACTTTATATAAATGGCAACTCGCTAGTTACAAAGCCACTATCGGAACGTCGCAAACTTTTGTTTGAATTTTTCCAAGAGGTCGAAGGAGAATGGAAATTTGCCAATTCACTTAACACTAATGATATGGATGAAGTGCAGCAATTCTTGGAGGAATCTATCAAAGGGAACTGTGAGGGCTTAATGGTTAAAACTCTAGATGAGGAGGCCACCTATGAAATAGCCAAAAGGTCAAGAAATTGGTTGAAATTGAAGAAGGATTATTTGTCAAACGTTGGTGATTCTCTCGACCTGGTTGTCATCGGCGGCTATAAAGGCAAGGGGCGACGCACTGGCATATACGGTGGCTACTTATTGGCCTGCTACGATGCAGAGAATGAAGAATATCAAAGTATTTGTAAAATTGGCACAGGTAAGCAATTGAGTGGATAATTTTGATTTTTTTTTAATTAAATTCGTATTCAAGGCTTCACTGACGAGGATTTGCGTGCGCACTCGGAGTTCCTAAGCAAACATGTGCTCAGCGGGGCCAAATCGTATTTCCGTTACGATGCGAGCTTGGAGCCGGATGCTTGGTTCGAACCTGTTCAAGTTTGGGAGGTCAAATGCGCTGACTTATCGCTAAGTCCCATTCATCGCGCCGCTATTGGTATTGTGGACAGTGATCGTGGCATTTCACTACGCTTTCCACGATTCATACGCATCCGCGACGATAAGAATGCTGAGCATGCAACGGATGCCAATCAAGTAGCACATATGTATCAATCGCAGGATCAAGTCAAGAACAATCAGAAATCAGCGAATCAAATGGATATGGAGAATGATTTTTACTAATAAAGAAATACAGTATACGCGAATTGTACATATTTAATTTAAATCATTTTAATGTGGTTGAATGAGCACTTGTGCTACTTTCGGAAGACTTTGAGACTTGGCTTTGAGCACGCTCATTACTTTCCTTACTATCCTGAGTCTTTTGCTTATTCCGTCGACCAAATCGTTTGTTTTTTGACTTCTCGTCCGGTATTTCAGTGCTGTCACGAACTGTTGGAAACACGGGCTTTTCCGTTGACAGTGCGGCATCCTTCGAGTCATTTGGAGAATTTTCTTCGGATCCGAGACGATTTCGAACCTTGGGCTGGTATATGGCAATGGATGGACGATCCTGAGAAATAGAAAAAGACATTTAGTATAAATTGTCATACTAATATTTATTTTTGCCAAATTTACCTTATTTCGTATGCGACACTCATCGGCCGAGCGCCGATTTGCGGACTTTCGAGATTCCTGCTGATTTGGTGCTTGAGAGATGTTCTGCGGGAATACCACGGGCGGCTTGCGCTCTTCTTTATCCTGTTGATCTGTAGCCAACCTTTCGCTGCAAGCATCTACAGATTTCTCTGTATCTGTGTTGGAGACAACAGCACTCGAATCAACAATAGTTTCCTTTTTAAGAATCACAACGTCTTTGCTCAGTTTCTGTTCTTTTGCTTGATTTGGTTTTAACAATTTTTTACTCGGATTCTCTTTTTCTGGCCTTTCAGTTCGCTCAGGTTTCTTTTTATCGCGCTGCTCACGATCTCGCGCCAACTTTCGTTGTTCATGCTCTTCACGTCGACGTTGATCGCGTTCTGTGCGACGCTTGGAACGCGAATTTTTTGCTTTATCCTGAACTTGTCCATCCTTGTTGAATTCCTTTTTTTGATTATTATTGTTATTGTTGCCTGGTTTTTTATTGTCACCAGTGACATCCTTGGATTTGTTTTCTGGCGTTTCTGCTGCACGCAGCAACTTCAATTCCTCGCGTTGCTTGCGTTTCTCTTCATTACGTTTACGTGCTTCTTCGCGCCGTTTTTCCTTTTTGTTTGCCAAATACTGAAGCAGTGGCGTTGATTTCACCTTATCATCTGATCGCTGCTCGATATTAAAATCAATCTTCAAGTCACCTAACCGCGATGCCTCTTCACGTTCGTCCGCCAACTTTTGTAGAAAGTCCTGGTAATGAGTTTCCTTTTCAATGGTATTAACCTTGTTGTCGTGATTACGTGCCTTATTCTTCATAAAGCATTGAAATGGTGCGTACTCCACAATAGCAGCGTATTCGGCACCTTTGGAATCGACAAATACATAGCCATCAAAGCGGTCGCGAAACTGCAATACGTCCGAAATATCCTTCAGTGACATGTCAATATACGCGCGGCATGTTGCCTCTTGGCCAAGCGACCAATCTGCCGTACAAAAATAGTACGAATCGTTTTCCGGCAATGGATCGACTTGCTCCAAAAATTCTTGTTCGGTCATGGTTGGTGGCAAATGCCGCACCACAATCTGTAAATATTGGCATATTGAATTTTAGGTAAATATTGGTAATTTTGTACGCATACCTTGATAGCGTGGTTGGATTTTTCTTTCTTCTCTTTACGTTTATTAACGCGTGGTTTTTCCATTTTACAACTGTTTTCTATTTTATCAACAATACGCACTTGACTTTTGGAAATGTCAAAACAATGTGACCGCAATTTGATTTTGTAAAATATGCCAAATATATACATATAATATAATATTTGAAGAAACAAATTGTTTGAATAGCGGCGATAGATGAATGAACTGTTAATTAATTAATTGAAAAAAAAAAAAAAAATTGTTTAAGGTTTACCTTATGAAAAATCTATGAAGTAGGCAAATTAAATTTTTTAAATGGGTCCTTCAAAATATGGGCTTGTCGTCAAAGTGTTTCTGTACGATTTTAACAAAGTTGAGAAGCTTCTCAGGAACGTTGAAGAATGGAACCTATCGATAGCACCAACCAGAGATGTAGTCTATATTATTGATAACATTAACAATAACAACAAGTGCAATAAAACAAGAGCGAGATGTACAAAAAGGACTCAGTTTGAAACAATTTGTAATTGTACAGTTCTCAAATTATTGACTGGAGCAACTGCAAGCATGAAGCAAAATAACTATCGAATTCACTTTTCGATTTCGTTTTGGTACCAAAACCGAGATTTTCGCTCTTAGGTGCTTCGGTTTTCACAAGTTCTTGGTCATCGTTTTGCTATTGCTGAAACAGGTTTTTTTTTATGCCTGAAACAGCTGACTTGTGTTTTGGTCAGAAGTAAACAACGTGAAAACATGCCTTTCGTTTATCCAATTTCCTGAGTGGAACTTATCACATAAGGATAATTTTATCCTGCATAGTTGATTTAAATAAACCAATGAGTCAACTATTTTTTTTCTTATTGCAAATATGATCCGATTTAATGTAGAAAAAGGCATTTACATTTCATTTTGGCAAGGCAAGGCAAAACAAAAAAAAAAATTTTGTTTTGCAATTTGAAAGAATTTTGTGAAAGTGAAAACGGGAACACCGCAGCTTGGCTGACAATACAAGTTTCTAGCTTGTGTGGGAAAAGTTAGTTTTAATGGCTTTAGAGTCATAAGTTTATAAAGCCTCTACGTGCCAATAAAGAATTGCATGACAGAAAAATGCATAGTTATTATTATTATTACAAAAATGTTAATTGCAACACAGTGCAAATTATACTTAACCAAAATTCAGATCCAGAATGGAGATGACTTTTCATTGTCATAATCTAAATATTAGTACATAGTATATCTAAATCCAAATCTTTATATACACATGTATTAAGAAATCCTAGCTTTCATTCAAATAAATAGCTGAGCTTTTTAAAATATTTTTTTTTTGAATCGCCAAACATGAATACATTTAATGGAAGAATGTGGGAACTCATTGAAAAATCTAAAATGGCATAGAAAGCGGAAAATTGGGTTCCCATCAGGGCCATTATATTCTTGTTAGCAGTGAGAACTACATCGGAGACTTAAACCACTAACTATGAGCACGAGCGTATTTCGTTGCCCTGTGCTTTTGTTGTGTGTATGCAAGTGAAGTTTTGCAACGTGCGGTTGCCTCGCAGCAAGCAGATAGCGCACGTCAATTTTATTTTGCCGCGGCGAAAGTCTCGAAGAAGATGACAACAACAAATGCTTGTGTCTTATATGTTTTTAGTTAAATGGCACAAGGACTGTGTTGGCTCTGCTGATAGGTTGTAAGCCCAACATATTGTGATGCGCGATTTCAAATCCCGATCGAGAATACATGCATACTTTTTTTTTGTAATGCGATTTATATTTTTTCATTCCCTTTCAAGCTCACTGACAGAAGTAGAAGTAATTGAATTTTGTTTTTCACTTCAGCCCCCGCAAATCGACTAAAACCGAATAACAAGCGTAATTTTAAAGCTAGAGTCATTAATGTATTAATATATATAATTGTATATAATTGTATAGGAATTCTGATTCCTGATTTGGTTGCGATCAAATAAAAATTGTCGAAGTTATTAAAGAAATACTTTTGTATGGGCAAAAACGCCTACTTTCTAGGGGTCTTTTATGCTTTGGTTGACAATCGGGTATATTTTGCACTCTATAGTATATTTTGAATGTAGTACCACATCAATATACATATATAATTTGACATGTTTTTAGTATTTGGTGATATAATGTTTTTGTATATTTTAAAAATAGTACAGCAATATTTTGCTTTTACTCAAACCGATAGCTTGTTATTAGTATTTAGGTGGTATATTATTTTGGTATATTTTGAGAGTAAAACCACAATATTTTGGTTTTATTCAAAATAGGTAGCAGGTATCTCATAGTCGTCCACACTCTAGCTTTAAAATTACGCTTGTTATTCCATTTTTTTTTATTTGCGGGGGCGGAATTGGGCGTGGCGAAAATTAAAAATAAACTTAATCTGCGTGCAAAAAAAAAAAATGCTGTCGAAAAAAAATTATAGGTCTATCTCTTATAGTCTCTTAGATCCAGTGTTTCATACGGACAGACACACAGACGGACATGGCTAGATTGTCTCGGCTGTTGACGCTGATCAAAAATATATATACTTTATAGGGTCGGAGATGCCTCCCATTTATTCTATTTTGGTATATATAATAATTACTATAGTAGTTACGATTCCTGAAAATTTGGTTGCGATCAGATAAAAATTGTCGAAGTTATTAAAGAAATACTTTTGTATGGGCAAAAACGCCTACTTACTAGGGTCTGAGTTGCTTTGGCTGACAATCTGGTATATTGTGTCGTCTATGGTATATTTTAGTATTTTTACAGTATATTCGGTATATTTTGAGATACAGCAAAATATATTTCCTTTATTCAAAATGGGTAGCGGGTATCTCAAAGTCGAATACACTCGACTGTGGCTTTCTTATTTGTTTTAATTTTTTTTTATAAATTATCTATATTGATGCTTCTCCTCACTTTGTGAAAAATAACTGATTTGTTATCCACATACATTCTATTACCGGAGTATCAATACGCTTAAAAATTGTTTTGTGCTGGGAACTGCGGAACGAAAAGTGGCCTCAAAACTTTTGCAAGGCCGTTAGTTTTACTATATCTGAAGTTGAGCGGAATAAACACGATTTCGCGTATCTCAGCGGCTTATTAATTGGAAAAAAAATTCATTTAAAATAATTACAAAATACAAAGCGAGCAAAACTGGTCAGATTGTATATATAATGGTGGTTTGTCCTTGTTGACTGTATCAATGACTCGTCGATCAGTGCACACCCCAAACGATAAGAGCTCACACTGAAATTGTCAACAACAGACAGTTTCAGGCACCGTATTACAATTTGCTATTTAAAAATAATATAATATAATAATTATTATATTTTTTAAGAAAATTAATATTAATTATTTAATTGAAATAATAAAAGTGAAACTTGATTTTTAATAAAAAATGTTATACAAATTATAGATACACATGATACCCATTTTTAATAAAACCAAAACAGTGCGGTATTATTCTTACCAGATGAATATTTCAAAAATTGAACAAATATACCGAGTGATTTTTCTGGTATACATGTAACATATATACTACATATGTATATAATATATTCTATATATACTATACAGTACAAAATATACCAGATTGTCAAACAAAGCAAGTAAAGCCCGTAACAAGCATCTTTGTTTTTTACATATAAATATAATTATTAAAAAACTTCTACAATTTGTATCTGAACATCACTACATTTTTTGCACCATATAGACTGTAATTATTTTATCTACCAAACATCGTGACTTTAGATTACGCTTGCTTTTCGTATTTTTTTTTCGATTTGCGGAGGCGGAAGGTGTTATGCCAAAAGTCTTAAACAAACTTGACCTACAGTAATACCATAAGAAACATGTTTTGAGACCAGTATAAGCCTTGTTTTAAAGGGGGATATGCAGTTGGACGACGAAATATCTGGTCGAATTCTAACTTGATAACTGTTATATAGTCGAAGTACATTCAAAAAGGATTTTGCATTCGATGCAAAATTGATTATATAATGCAAAATTACTTTAACAGTTGTTCGACTATTTTGAAGGAATTATTTGGTTTTATTTCGAAATTTACCAACTTACAATGCTCATCAATTATTTTTATACCCTTTAAATATATTAAAATACGATTTTCAATTTAATTTGCACTGTAGAAAGCATACGATTTGGAATCTATTTATAAAGTACTACCCAACTTGTCACGAAGCCCTTTATACCTACAGGAAATATATGTAAAATTTAGAGGGATTCACTTCCGACTACATATGTTAAAGTACACATGTTCTTCATCACGGTCCACAGTTAAGACAAAGCTATAAGAGATAAAAATATTCATTTTTTCGATAGCACTTTTCCGCTTCATTAAAATTAATTTTTATATGCCAAAAAGCGGTGTTTCAGATAGGTCTAAATAAAACCTTTGGTATATATTATAGTATAGTTTTTATACCCGCTACCCATAGGGAAGAAGGGTATTATAACTTTGTGCCGACAGGAAATGTATGTAACAGGTAGAACGAGGCATCTCCGACCCTATAAAGTATATACATATATTCTCGATCAGCGTCAACAGCCGAGTCGATCTAGCAATGTTCGTCTGTCCGTCTGTGTGTCTGTCCGTCTACCCGTATGAACACCTAGATCTCAGAGACTATATGAGATAGAGCTATAATCTTTTTTCGACAGCTTTTGTTATGTTTGCACCCAGATCAAGTTTGTTTCAAATTTTTGCCACGCCTACTTCCGCCCCCGTAAATCAAAAAAATCGAATAACAAGCGTAATTTTAAAGCTATAGTTGGTATATACAATAATTACTATAGTAGTTATGATTCCTGAAAATTTGGTTGCGATCAGATAACAATTGTGGAAGTTATTAAATAAATACTTTTGTATGGACAAAAAAGTATTTATTTATTTATTCATACGGACAGACACACAGACGGACAGACGGACAGACGGACAGACGGACATGGCTAGATCGTCTCGGCTGTTGACGCTGATCAAGAATATATATACTTTATAGGGTCGGAAATGCCTCGATCTACCTGTTACATACATTTCCTGTCGGCACAAAGTTATAATACCCTTCTACCCTATGGGTAGCGGGTATAAAAACCTTTTGTAATTGGGCGATTGAATTTAGTCAATTATATTGCGTAAAAGTTGCAGCTTCTGAACAATTGTTTTACATGGCCTGACCGTAATAAAGTTATATTTCCAGGTTTTTATACCTGCTACCCATAGGATAGAAGGGTATTATAACTCTGTGCCTCCTGGAGATATAATATATAGCCCCTATAAAGTATATATATTCTTGATCAGCGTCAACAGCCGAGACGATATGAACACTTAGATCTCAGAGACTATGCGGGTTGGATATATAGTTTTCGACGGCACTCGTTATGTTTGCAAGCAGATCAAGTTATTTTTAAATTTTTTCCAGGCCTACTTCCTCCCCCGCAAATCGACAAAAGACGAATAACAAACGTAATTTTAAAGCCAAAGTCAAGTATTTTGGTGAAATCTATAATAACTTTTAGTCTTTATGATTGCTTAAAATCAGATACAAATTGTAGACGTTATTCAAGGAATACTTTTGTATAGAAAAATTTGCGTACTTACTGCTGGTCTTAGATACGTTGGTTGACAATCTGGTTTATTGGTATATTTTTAGTATTTCTTATATATTTTAATTTGGGATATTTCACGAATAACGCCGCGCTGTTTTGCGTTTATTCAGAATGGGTAGCGGAAAGCTCACGAGCACTTTCTTACTTGTTTTTTGTAAAGGATAAAGTGATCAGTTGCTTGTTCAAATGATCTGATAGCGGATTAGTGTATTTTCTTTTTGAGAAGCACCTGAAGATCAGTTGGACTTTTGAAATTACCGAGCATCCCATCAATCTCATCCCACCTTGTTCGTCTGCGAGCTATGTCCTATCCTTCGCATTAGACTTTAGACTTTAATATGACAAACGCCAAGCATCCCTGTATTAAAAGTGTATTAATATATACATTTTTGTTATTTACTTATTATATTTTGAAAGAACACGTAATTTAACATAAAGTTTCTTCAACTAATTAAATTCATATAGTTTTATTTTTATACAATTTTCGACTTTTCTTTAATTACATTTTATTTATATTTTCAGGTACTAGACCAAAAAAATGTTGCTCAACCTATATTTGTGGTTAAAACATACATATACATATGTATTTATATATTTGATTTATTTCTCTACACTTTTAATTTCATATTACGATATACTAATAAGCAAGCAAATGTCCGATATATATGTTAAGATGGTACAAAATAAAACAAATTTTATTGATGACATTCTACTTTCTGTTCATTTTGCGAGCATGAAATGAAGTACTCCTAGTACTCGTATACCCTTGAATTGTTAGCTCTGAATCAGTCCAGCACTTGATTATTCATGTCAGAATACACTAAAAAAAAGTATTAGTTTTAAAATTAATTCAATTACTCTGAATATTTTTAACGATTTTTAGATATTTTGAGCATGTCTTAATTAGAAACTAATGATTTTTTTATTATTTGTAAAATTTTAAAAGTATTTACAATTTTTATGGCATTTAACTAACTTAAAACTTATTGTAAACTGAACATCAAAAACGTTAGAAAATTTGTGTGAGTGTACGCAAAACTTTGAAATATTTCCACCCTTAAAACAATCTGTGGAAATTGGCGCCGCCCCCAAAAGCGGAGCTCGGTATTTTTTCTCTCTTTCATTTTATGGAAGTGAAGCATCCTTTTTTAGCCAAAGGTTGATGCTGTGGCAAACGTTACTGAAACTTATTTATTTAAGCCCAGTTAACAAATTGTATTTTCTCTGTGGCTCCACAAATATTATATTTTATTGCGATGTGATTTCTTAGCGATAAATAAACTGATAATTAGTGTCTCGAGCCTCAATGCAATGGAATTTTCATTTTTAAACAAAACGAGTTATGATAAAGATTGTCTATACAACTCCAACTCGCAACATCATAATACAAATGCCAACTCGGGATTTTCGGTGGCCAACCACATGAGCCATTATAATCTAATAATCGATTCCAGCTATAAGCTACGGGCCAATGATACAGTTATCAGAAACTCTTTTAGCCAAGAGTCGAATATATTGTTCTCAAAAATTACAAATGTCGCCGACTTTTATCCCGGGGCTCACAATATAGCCCCCTACAATACTGGTAAGTGATGATTTAAAAATGCATCTTAGTGCTCAATTCATATAATATTTACTAAATATTTTATTAAATAACTATATTGAAAACTGATTTCTTAAATTAGCTTATCACAATAATTTCAAGAAGTTTTAGTCCACTAAAAAAAATGGACATGTTTTTACGCTTGGATGTTAATATTCTTCTCTTACAATAATAAAAATTGTAGATCATTTTCTTTAATATCTCAAAACTTGTTGATAGCCGGTTGCACTTATGCTTCTCAAGAAATCGTTAAATGACAGGGCAAAAATTACAGACAGTCGTGATCAACTTTGATATAAAGTGATTAGAATACAAGCATACAAAAAGACAAATGTCTGTTTTTTTAATACAGATCGTATGTTTTACTGGGTGGATTCCTCCCAGGACATATTAAGAGAATATTATATAGTTTATAGGTAATAGAAATTATACATTATTATATTAAGAACTTTCTAGAATATTAACAACTTGAATTAAAAAAATTAAAAATTAAAAACTAATCAGGATTTTCGTAAAGTTTTGGTGAAAGCGAATTCATAGTTTAAACAAGTAAGAAAGCTCCTGTGAGATACATGCTACCCAACTTTGAATAAGAGAAAAATTAATATACATACAGCAAAAATTCTTCAATATACTGAAGGCTATATTTGGAATATTGATATAGTACTACAATGTAAATATACCATAAAGTTATATAGCAGATTGTCAGCCAAAGCAGTTAAGACGTTTTTCGTAATACAAAAGTATTAATAACTTCTACAATTTTTAACTGATCCTATCGAGAATTTCAGGAATCAAAAATAGAGTAGTTAGTATTGTACGTAAGCGTGTCAAAATATGGAAAGAAACTTGATCTGCGTGAAAAAATAACCTACATTCGGAAAGACGAGACATGAGAATATCGTCTCGGGTGTTGACGCTGATCAAGAATATATATACTTCATGGGGTCGGGATAACTTCTGCCTATTGGATACATTTCTTGCAGGCATAATACCCTTATACTCTAGGGATAACGGTTATAAAAACTAGATCAGGAACCACTAAAAGTCTCTGGGACCCACAAAATTGCATAGCGAATTTATCTATAACATACTTTTTATGGTCGAAAGCGTTTTATTTGCCGATTATAGTACATGTATCACAAGTTTTCTTGCTTCTTTGAAATCATTTTAACTATTTTGATTTAGTTTGAAATTACAAAATTTTAAAAAATCCTTAATGCTTAAAATTCAGTATTTTCAACTTTTGGAAAAAAAAATTATTTGGAAGGATTTATTAATTGAATTTGTCATGTAGTTATTGTGTTGTAGATTATATTTAAATAAAATAAATACTAATAAAAATAATTATTTTCATTAAATATTCGAGAACCTTAAGGAATGTTTTAATTAAATAAAATATATTTCACAAAATGTATTCGGATGATTCTAAATTAATAATCAGCACACCATAAATAAATAAATTTCTTCAATGCAGATTTCCAATTAAAATCATATTCGGAAGAGACTTCAAGCTTGACTGACAAATCGAAACAAAGAAGAATAAGAACAACGTTCACATCAAATCAATTGAACGAGTTGGAGAAAATATTTTTGGAAACTCATTATCCAGATATTTACACTAGAGAAGAAATTGCATCCAAATTACATTTAACAGAGGCACGAGTTCAGGTCATTTCCACTTTTTATTAAAAAATAATTCAAAATGAATATATTTAAATCTGTACATTGAAAATACATTATATCCTATATCTTTTTAGGTTTGGTTCCAGAACAGAAGAGCTAAATTTCGGAAGCAAGAAAGACATGCCATTTATATAATGAAAGACAAATGTGCCAAAATGGAGAATAGGCAGAATACTGTATCTGGCAGTCAATGTTACGATGTATCAATCAACGCATCACAAAGTTCTTGCCAAATAAAATGTTTTTATGATAAAATATAAGAACCCCAAAAATTTGTGTGTATTTTGAAATTCATATGCATGTATATAGTAAATATTGGATATACAATGAGCTTTTAAAATAATGTAAAAGAAACATCACAATGAGTACCATTCTTGCGTTTTAATATGCTTTTACTTTTTTCAAGGTAAATCGATAAGTTAAAGTTAGAGATCATGAAACCCAATGTGGTGCTATTATAATAATATGTAATTTAGTTCGCAAAGTTGTGTTTATTAAGTTTGAACCTGAACATTCAAAATACATATAGCACAGACGGCAAAATATACCAAATTCTGAGCCAAAGTAACTAAGACCCCTAGTAAGTATGCGTTTTTGCCTATAAAAAAAGTATTTCTTTAATAACTTCGACAATTTTTATCGCACCCAAATTTTCAGGAATCACAATAACTATATTTTTATACCCGCTACCCATAGGGTAGAAGGGTATTATAACTTTGTGCCGGCAGGAAATGTATGTAACAGGTAGAACGAGGCATCTCCGACCCTATAAAGTATATATATTCTTGATCAGCGTCAACAGCCGAGACGATCTAGCCATGTCCGTCTGTCCGTCTGTGTGTCTGTCCGTCTGTCCGTCCGTCCGTATGAACACCTAGATCTCAGAGACTATAAGAGATAGAGCTATAATTTTTTTTCGACAGCATTTTTTATGTTTGCACGCAGATCAAGTTTGTTTCAAATTTTTGCCACGCCCACTTCCGCCCCCGTAAATCAAAAAATCGAATAACAAGCGTAATTTAAAAGCTAGAGTTACGGATTTTGGTATACACAATAATAACTATAGTATTTATGATCCCTGAAAATTTGGTTGCGATCAGATAAAAATTGTCGAAGTTATTAAAGAAATACTTTTGTATGGGCAAAAACGCGTACTTACTAGGGGTCTGAGTTGCTTTGGCCGACAATCTGGTATATTGTGCCGTCTATGGTATATTTTGAATGCGGTACTATATCGATATACCAAATATACAATTTGGTATATTTTTTAGTATTTTTAGTATATTTGCTATATTTTTTATAATAATACCCCAAAATATATTTGTAGTATTTTTGTAGTATAATTGGTATATTTTGAGAATAATACCGCAAAATATATTGCTTTTATTCAAAATGGGTAGCGGGTATCTCACAGTCGAGCACACTCGACTGTAGCTTTCTTACTTGTTTATTGTATGTATCAAAATTCGCGACACTAGCTTTATAATTACGCTTGTTATTCGATTTTTTTTGATTTACGGGGGCGAAAGTGGGCGTGTCAAAAATTTGAAACAAACTTGATCTGCGTACAAAACTCTATCTCCTAGTCTCTGAGATCCAGTGTTTCATAAGGACAGACTGACAGACAGACAGACGGAAATGGCTAGATCGTCTTAGCTGTTGACGCTGATCAAGTATAATAAAGTTATATATAAACAAGTAAGAAAGCTACAGTCGAGTGTACTCGACTGTGAGATACCCGCTACCCATTTTGAATAAAAGCATTATATTTTGCGGTATATTTCTCAAAATATACCAAATATACTACAAAAATACTAAAAATATACCAAATGGTATATGTGGTATATCGATATAGTACCGCACTCAAAATATACCATAGACGGCACAATATACCAGATTGTAAGACAAAGTAACTAAGACCCCCAGTAAGTAGGCGTTTTTGCCCATACAAAAGAATTTATTTAATAACTTCGACAATTTTTATCTGATCGCAACCAAATTTTCAGCAATCATAACTACTATAGTAATTATTGTATATACCAAAATTCGTAACCCTAGCTTTAAAATTACGCTTGTTATTCGATTTTTTTGATTTGCCGGGGCGGAAGGGGGCGTGGCAAAAATTTGAAACAAACTTGATCTGCGTGCAAACATAACAAATGTTGTCGAAAAAAAATTATAGCTCTATCTCTTATAGTCTCTGAGATCTAGGTGTTCATACGGACGGACGGACAGACACACAGACACACAGACGGACAGACGGACATGGCTATATCATCTCGGCTGTTGACGCTGATCAAGAATATATATACTTTATAGGGTCGGAGATGCCTCCTTCTACCTGTTACATACATTTCCTGTCGGCACAAAGTTATAATACCCTTCTACCCTATGGGTAGCGGGTATAAAAAACGAAGACGATTAAACTAAAATGCGATCGAGAAAATTAAGTATTAGGTGAACTGGTTCGCTCATCAAGTATTAAGTGAACTACCCTTTGAATTGATTGTAGTCAAACAGTAAGACGAATGCTAATGGATCTATTGTCTTGTCTAAATAACATAGCTATATCTTTTGCAGTCGTTTTCAGATTAACAGAAAAAAATTAAGTATTATCGCAAAAAATGGCAAAAATGCGATGAAGGATTAGGCAACTATTTGCAACAATAAAAATCAACAAATTTTATTTAATTAAAAATATTCAGATTTGCAAGCAAACTTAACACAAATGTATTTAGAAGTACTATTCGATAATCAACGTATCTAGGTCCAGATCCCGACGTGATAACCGTAGTGAAATTCTGTGAGTAGCCTTCAAAATTTACCACGCATTTGTAGGCATCAGCATCGTCATCGTTGTCCTGAACTACCGCCAGTGTGGTTGCATTGTAATATCCATCGCCTTGTTCATAAGGACCATGGTTCACAACCTTGATAATATCGTCATCGTCAGATCTAAAAATGTATATTTTTAATAAAAATAACAAAAACGATTAATTGTTCAATATTGTCATTTGTTGTGAGAATATTAGTTAACTTGCATTATAGATAAAGTTGGTTTGGGGAATACGTTTAACACGGTACATTCCAATTGGGTCTCGTTTTGAATTTTATAACGAGACAGGTTCAATGTCCGATTTCTCACATCAATCACTTGCAAACTCTTGTGAATTGTAATTGTTTCCGATCTAGTTTGCACAACACACTTGTAATCTCCCGTTGAGCTTATAGTAGGATTGATAAGGGCCAGTGAACTATACTGTTTGTTTGGATCCTTTGAGCTTTCATAAGTGCTATCCACGTCATTTTTAAATTCAGGCTAAAGAAGAAGAGTTTATTAGTAATCATAAAATGATTATATTCGAATTATACGTACAATCGGAGCAGGTTGCGATCCACGAATCCACTGATAAATTGTACGATCATTTCGAAACCATTTTACAGTGAGGAATACATCCGTATCATTTAAATCATAGTTACAATCCAGAACTGTGCGGTCCATATTGTCATCTTCGAGTACTAGAAACTTAGTTTCTTCATCTACTCTCACTGCCCTACATCCAACACCTATAAAATATAAATGGGAAAAAAAGAAATATTATTTTTGGTTGTGTTGATAAAGAGCAGAATATGAACCATTTCGGAAAAACAAAAAAATCGGATGAACCAATGCTCCTAATCGCAGAGGTTCCCTAAATTTTAAATCGTTGACTATGTGCTATTTATCAACACAACAATATGTTGAGCATATATATAAATTAGTTGCTTTATTTCTATACAAACTATTTATTTATTTCATTTTAAACATATTTATACCCGCTACCCATAGGGTATTATAACTTTGTGCCGGCAGGAAATGTATGTAACTGGTAGGAGGCATCTCCGACCCTATAAAGTTTATATATTCTTGATCAGCATCAATAGCCGAGACGATCTAGTCATGTCCGACTATTCGTCTGTGTGTCTGTCCGTATGAAACACTGGATCTCAGAGACCATAAGGGATAGAGCTATACTTTTTTTTCGACAGCATTTGTCATGTTTGCACGCAGATCAAGTTTGTTTCAAGTTTTTGCCACGCCCACTTTAACCCCCTCAAATCAAAAAAAATCGAATAACAAGCGTAACTTTAGAGCTAGAGCGAATTTTGGTGTGTACAATAATAACTGTGGTAGTTGTGATTCCTGAAAATTTGGTTGCGATCAGACAAAAATTGTGGAAGTTATTAAACAAATACTTTTGCATGGGCAAAAACGCCTACTTAATAGGAGTTTTAGTTGGTATATTATGCCGTCTATGGTATATTTTGAAAGTGGTACTATATCGATATAACAAATATACCATTTGGCATATTTGTAATATTTTTGGTATATTTTGAAAAAATACTGCAAGCACACTCGACTGTAACTATCTCAATTGTTCATTTTGACAATTAAATTCTGCGATTATTTCATCCGATTTTTTTTTCAAAATAGTACATATTTCTGTCTGGAGAATCGAATTCTTACGTCTCTATCTGCACCACATAACATAGTTACTATCGAAAAGCTTTAGTTTTCAATATTTATATTTAGAATATCGAAATTTTTCAAATTAAAACAACGTATTTTTTTAATTTATAAAATATTGGTATCCTTTTCCCTATGTCCCGAATAGATTGAACGAGTTTGTAATTTTTATTGTGTACACAGACAGATTGTAAATAAAAGAAGAGATAGAGAAAAAAATTGTTATTATTTATTTAATCAGACTATTATTCAAACTATAATTTAATCGATTTACAAAAAAAAGTTTTAGAAAGTGTTTTTTTCGGAATGTTTTGTATATCGCCGATTTTGCAATAAATATTAAATACACCCACGAAAACACATAAAATGCAGGTTAAGGCCAAAGCTTGATGTTTGATGTTTTAGCTATTATTTATAGCCAATGTTTCAAGTAATAACTGCACCGAGATATAACACACATGACATCATTGTATTCGCAATGAAATCTAAGAAGTTTTCCAAATGTTTTTCCAAACTGTTTGGGCCACCTTATGAGATATTGCTGTTTAACATATTCACTGTTTCCACAGATTTCCATACAAGCAAATATGCATGTACGTATGTATATATATTCATCCATATACTATATGTATACACATAAGTGAGTAGCTGTACGTATAATTCACAGGCTAAAATGATTTCATCTCTCAATTTATAAATAGTTTGCGAATGTTCAATATGATTACGCGTTTAGATCGAGCATTTTCGAGCATTACCGTTATAAAGCACTGATGCGACTACGACGAAAACTAGTAGAAATTTCATTTCGACAGTTAATTTTTTGTTGCTTGACTATTTTAGGGAATAACACAGAATGTACAGAGAATTTTACTAATTTAAAAACAACTTCAACCGAACCGTACGCTAGGCATGGTCAAGCACAAATGTCTGATATATCACAACTGAACGTTGTAGACCGTGCTATATGTGTACGCATACAACAGCACATACCTCTACACATACGTGAGCACTAGGTGGTTGTATGTGCGAAACCATCAACAGAGAGAGGAAAAGAGGGAGCGCGAGAGAGCCTGCAAGCCAAAAAGACAACAAGCCACCCAAAGTGCGATAGACCCGACGACTCCTTTATTCTCTCTTTTGATCGTAGACACACATGGAAACATAACTATGTATATACTCGAGAGCGCATGTTGATTATAACATGTGTGTCTAAACGTTCAGCTCGTGCCACTTGCTTGCACACGTGTGTGTGCGTACATATGTAAGTGTTGCAGCTGCCGCATGAGTGAGGGGTGGAAAGCCTTTCTGCTTCGCTGATTTCGGTTGTCTACTTTAGATAGTCTTTTAACAGTCGCTTGCTACTGTCTCCCCATATTATCTTGCACCCAGAACTACTGCTATGTTTTACACCCATACACATGCATTCGAAATAAAAGAAATGAAAGTAATACAATTCACTGTTGTATTTGTGTTTTTGTTTAATTTATACTGATCCACGCTACGCTTGTTGCACCCGCGAGCGAAACACACTCCTGAATCCTAAGTATTCGCTTGCGTTTTGCGTGCACAGTGAGTAGTGGGTGCTTTGGAGGAAACAGGTACACAACATATGTACATATATACATGTTTAACCCGTACACTTGAAGTTTTACAACTTTGCAATGGATTGATTTTAGATTGCTTGTTTGTCCAAATTTGGAAACAATCCACTCCCCCACTTACTGAAAAATTTAATAAATTTTGTAAATTTATAGATTCAAATTTGAAACATCTCTTTTCTCATGAATGTGTAAACTCAAATTGAATATCCCGCTAAAGCAAAGTATCTTCGATACATTAAAATCGATATATCCGATATATCGTCTTGTCTTATCGGGTGTTTATTAAAAATCCGCTGAAACCAGATTTGGTAGATGGTATCTTTTGAACACAATTCAAAGAAAACGGTATATTTTTCCATTCAGCCTGCGGTCACACAGTGGTTACATATGTTAAAGCAATCGGAGGATATTGCTGGAGGTATATTAGTTGATTTATTTATTTACTTATAAAACTAAAATATCCATTCTTTCCACAAATTCCCTACTGCTTTTAAAATTTGGTTAATCTAATGCCGTTATTCTGAACGCAGTTATTCGAACGTGATATTGCTCGCCCAATTTGTTTATTTTAAACCAAGCATGCTTCAGTTGAGAGTTATTTGCCAACAGCGAAACAGAAGATGTCTGTCTTACTTCTCAAGTGCCTTCAACAATTTGGCAAATCAAGGCTTGCCAAGTGTGCCGGCCACAAGCATTCAAAACGCTGCTGAGTCGAAACTTTTGGATCTGGATGTTTTTGTTAACCAGGATCACAGACAAATGGATTTCGTGGACAAACTGGTCAAGCTAAGGTAAAGCTTTGTCGAAGATTGTTTATTTATTGAATGCGTGCTTCATTCTACTATCCGCAGAAAACAAAAGGATTGCACAGCTGTGCCGCTGCTGCCAAATCTTGTAGTCAAACAGCTTCTGGACTACACTGGACCGCAGGAAGCGATTCTGGCGCTGCAGAATCCACTGCAGTATGGCATATTCATTGATCAGTTTGCCGGCTGCCATTTAATTGACTTGCTAATGCACAATGGCAGCTATCGGGAGGCAGCACAAGTTGCCGCTATGCTCATCGAACGCAACTTATGTAATAACGAGCTGATCGCTTCCCTTGCCATTCAATCTTTTCACGCTTACCTCCAGAAGTTTGAGCCAAAAGTCGCCGAAAAAGATGAGCAGTCAAATGAAGTGGTAAGCCAATTAAATTTCCATAAATTACTATTAAATCTATTGTGTTATCTTCTTTCAGGAGAAAGTTCGCGTAAAATTTGTGCGCAATCGCAACGAGGCTGAAAGTATCAAAACTGAAGAACAGGTAATGGGGGAAGCTTTGCTAAAGTTAGCTGCTAATGCTGCTCTCAAGGATTTGTATGAGAATGTTTCATTGCTGGGTTATGCACTCACCGGTCACCTTGTTGAAGCAGAAAAAGTGCTTTCCACCAGCAAGGACAACTTGTACAAAGGCATTTTAGAAGTCGCTCGAAAGGTGATTGATGCTTTAAGTATCGAGAAACCTGCCGAGTTGCTTAATCAGCTGGATCATGCCATAACCGATAGTAAACGTAGCGAGTCCTTGGATGATTTACTCATTCATCGCGTGAAGCGCAGTGCCGCAAGTCTGGAGCCACAACTGATGTCGGACTACACAAAGAGCTATAAGGATTGGGAAGCCAACTTCCAAAAAGCTGTACAAGCCAAACTAAAAGTCCAAGACATAGGCAAACGTGTCGAGGAGATTGAGACGACTTTGAGCGAACTGGAGACGAGACGTCAAAGTCTTTGGTACTTTGAGAACAAAGAGGACATCGACATGCAAATCTTCAAAAAGCAAAAGCATTATCCAAAGCGATGGTTCGGCAAGAAGAAAAAGCCTAAGGCAGTAGACGCCTTCTATGTGCCGCCTGAAATATCACGAGGCAATTGAATAATGATTCATCTTAAAATAAGAGAAATGTCACAGTGTCCTGTCCAGTTTTTATGATTTAATTAAACTACTGGAAAGTTAATCAAAATTTGAATGTTGTTCATATTTTGTTTTTTTTTTTTTTTTTTTGCATTTTTGCTTGTTTTGCGAACGGTAAATTTTTGGAAAATTACCATAACGTAACATTGAGGGTCACAGTTATATTCATTCCATCTCAGGTTACAACATTTTTATAACTTTTGGAGTTTCTCATAAATTTTTGTTTTAAATATTAAAAGCTAATCGTCTGTCATTTGTGCATTGCCGGAGGCAGAGCAGTTTTTAAAACACGCTGACCGGGTGCCGAGGGCGACAGATTAATGGGTGATGGTAGATCGTGCCTCTTGTCCTGAATGGTCAGTGGCAAAAATTGCTGTTGCTTCTTTTTCCGGTTCATGTTGTTCATGGGATGGGTGTTGTCGTTCTTGCCAAACAAAATGGTCAAATGCACTGCGCAGAAGATGCCCAAGCTCTGGAAGAATATATTAATTTTGTTAATTTTATAGCTTTTCAAATGTATATATTTTCTTTTCAGTTTAGTGTCGCACCTGCAGAATGGCAATAATGGCAGCGCCAAATGCGGTGATCAGCAGTCGACTCTTGATTTGCTCCGATACAACAGCCAAGCAGCCACGCTTGTAGTGAGTGTCACAGGCCGATTCGTAGGCGTGCTCGGGGCGGGAGCAGCAGGACCAAGGCAGCGAAAGGCGTCGATAGTCAAGTGGACCATCCACACCACAGCATTGTAGCTATAAATATATTTTTGATTAAGAAACGATTACGAATATTGATTTTCAGTGAATTCAATACTTGATACAAATAGCATCGCTTTGGAATTTTTCGCTGCACAATCAGAGTCAACAACGCGATATACTAAACAGCTTGTAACAGTTACATAGATAAAAGTGCGATTCAAATTTGTGTGTGTATTCAAATTTGAAATTGCAATTGAACTAGTTCTTATCAATGCCTTTTGGTCACTTGATGATCACATTAATATATTTAGGCTAGGCTTTTTAACGACAAGCAGTGCACGGGCTGCAACCGGTATTAAGCAGTGCACCACACTGCTTGCAACTGCTGCCAATGGTAATATTGATGTTATTCTTATCAAAAGAGTCTTTTGAAAAGACCTTCGACTATACTTGAATATTTTATATTGATGCTCTAAGCTTAGCTTACCTGCGATTGCATGCGATTCCACAAATGCAAGTTGTCAACTTTGGTGCGCGAAAACTTATCTAAAAACTCTACAAACGAATCATCAATGAAAATCTCGACGGATGTAGGAAGATTCTCTCGCATCGCCAAGGACCAACCACAGATAATGAATTGAACACATATACAAGCCACTAAAAGAGCTGCAAACTACAAAAAAAAAAAAAACGCAAATACATTTATGTACAATTATGTACATTCATTATGCACAATATAATTTATAATGTATGTATGTATATAATTAAGTTACCATGCCGAGAAGGCAGCGCTTCCTCTGATTGGTTGCCTGACAGCCCATCCAGCACAGTATGAAAGTAACAGGTCCTAGACATAGGAGAATGGCGGCTGGTGCCCACAACTTGTTCTGTACGATGCCATAATAAACCGAATGTCCCCATAACAGGGATGTGCCCAAAAATATTTGAGCTGCTCCCGTTAGCTGCAGTCATCAAAAAGTGAAAATCATGCCAAGAATTAATGTGTCACATAAATATTTACATAATTGAAACACAAACGGGGGCACTTCTGCTTTATGTGCTGCGACACTCCTTTATTAATCAAGGTTATGCGCACACTTGCGTAAACACATACACACACAAACACTCGTACATATGGATGTATGTATGTGTGATAGGGTCAGCTGTGAGGCTGAGTACATTCAATTGTCTTTTCAAGGATATCTCTCAACTTAATCACGAATTTACATTGTACATCAACTTACATTGCACCACACCTACATTTGTGCACATGTACATTCGGAGAGATGTACATCAAATATGCACATGTCGAAATCATTTTCGAGACACTGTCACATAGTATATCTATGCTACCTTTTGACGTCATGATAATGCTAATACGCATCCAACTTGTTCATCTTCGGGTATACATACGTGCAGATGTTCACAAGTGCATATGTATGTATGTGTATATGAATGTTTGTAGTACGCACTGCTAGTAAATAGCTCAAGGTCATCGCCAAATCTCCCCTAACATCTGCATACACGTATACATACAAATGTTGCATTTGCAAATATACATACATACATACATATTTATGTAAATGTGTGTTCGCAATTCTTGTGACGTCAAAAAGTGTTTAACCATAATGAGTACTTCAAAATGCAGCTGCCATCATTTCAATGGTCAACTTTAAAACATAATAAAACACTTAAATATATATTATTTGTGACCATATTAGAGGTGCGAATACTTCGGCGTAATGGATAATTCAATCCAAAAGATGTTGCCATAAATACAAAAGTAATGATTGCAAATCTTTGAATTCAATATACTAACAAGCACATACATACATAAAGAATGTAACTTCGTATACATACATATGTATGTATGAGTGTTTATTTGCACACTTACATAAGCTAGCTACAGTGACTTCGTTGTGTATACACACAGTGGAGTTTGTTTTGTATACAAACGGCATAAATTAATGAATGAAAAATTTGAGCTCTTGACGTGTGCATGTGTGTGTTCGTATGAAATGAAGCCAAGGATTAAGTGTCATTGCATAAGTGTGGATGGGAATATGAATATACATATGTAAATGGCTTACTTACCGCCAAGAGGAACACATAACTATAAACTAAATATTTAAAACATTTAATCTTTTTTGGCAGCGCCATTGTTATTTTAGCTTGTAATTGCTATTCCTAAATTTCGTTTGTTGTACGTTTCACACTCGAGGCAGAGGACGACGACACACTTTATAGTTTTTGGATCCTGTTAAATTAACGAGTAATCACTGATGTATTTGTGGCAACTGGCTAATACATGCAAGCATTGCATTGCGTATGTGTATGTGTGCATGTCTGCATTATGCAAAAACAGTAAACTTCAGCAATTTGATTTATTTACATATGTATGTGTGCATATAAACATAAACACACGCACACACACACACACACAGCTGCGGAAAATGTAAGTTTATTAATTATTTATTTTGGATTATGATTTTTATTTTAGGCTTCGAATCAAATAGGAACTTTCATTATTATTGAATTGCTTCCCTAGTTGAACTGATACATTGCACACAGCACATGAACATGATTCTTGTGTCGAGCGACAGCGACAAATTGCAATTTGAACTTCACACTTGTAATTTTTAACTAAAAATAGCAGTTAAAGTTTAACTTCCAGCGACGACCAAATTCCATGCACAGATAAAAACACGCAGTTTACCGTTTGACGTTTTGTTCCTTGTTTTGTAATACTTCTCTGCAAAAGCCCAACAGTCGCAAATATTATCTATAACCGTTGTTGGCTTTTGGCTCGGTTGCAATCAAGCAACCAACCGACGGCCCGACCGATGAGTCGATGACAGACTCGCGATGGCGCTAAATTCGCTTCAGTTGTAGTCCTAATTCAAAAATTGCATGTGCAATGCAGAAAAATTTTGTAAGCTAAGCTTTAATTTACCGTGCTACATATATACATTTATATGTTTATACATATGTATGTAAGTAGACTGGCATCTAAACATTTTAGTAGCAATATTTCTGCGACATTTTATCCAAAATATTAAATAATTGCAAAATATTAGATAATTAAGAATTTACTTATTATTTTTTATTTGTTGGGTACATCTTCAAAAAAATACCCGTTAACACTACACACTTTTTAATAAAAAGTTACAGCTTTAGCGGCAGGTGAATCAACTATTTTATAGGAATGTTCTGCTGGTTAATTTTTCTTACAAATTTCGTATATACACATATGTATATCAAAAGAGTACAGTATTTACTTATTTATGTCACCTGTTATTCTTCTAATAATGTTTCAATTTCAATTTAGAATTGATTGACATCATACAAACCCAAACTAAAGTTAAATGATTAGTGGAACAGCTGATTGATGTTGTTTCTCCAGAGGGATGTAAAAACCATAATACCAATCGATAAATTCGCAAACTCCTCATCGAACCACATAAATCGAAGAAAATCTTTTTGAATTTAAAATGAACCCACTTATTTTGGTAATAATAGTATAAGTCGTATTATTATAGAATTTTTGAAGTTGTGCGATATTTTTTGTTGTGCAGCGCGCATTCGATAGTCACGCAACTAAACATCGATTAAACCACTCTCTGTATCGATATATACGTGTTGCTTCAGCTAGAGCTTTCACTGTTAACATTTTGAATACAGCGATCCCTTTGCCTTTTAAAAAATAGCATGGAACTGCAAGAAAAGAAAACACTCATAAAACCTAAAAATGAAATGCTTTTCTTTTTATTACAATCTTGTAAATTTATCTGTACAATTAAAACACTTTCATATTGACGACATTAAAAAATTTGAAAGTAAATACATATGATGTATGTATATATAGTATGTGCGTATGTATGCGGGCGTAAATTAAAATGTATACAACTGAACTGTGAATTAAATGTATAATATATATATGTATAAAGAAACAGATAGAAAATACAATACAACTTACAATACCTTTTGAAATAAAAAATATATGCTTATATGATAAGAGTGTTGTTCCACAATAAATGGACCAGCCGTTGGCTTTAAAAAGTCGTGAAAGGGGAGGGTTAAGGCGAAGGAGGAGGACCAGCCATAACGTTGGGTCTCTCAGGATGTCAGATGCCAATTGCATACATACTCATCATATACGATTTGAATGAGAGAAGAACCAGCCAAAATTTGCCGATGAAATGTGATTTCGAATCTCGAGTTGAATATCGAATTGATTGAATGTAGTTGGTATAATTACGCATTAAGTGTATACTACATATTTCTACAATAGCTAAGTATTTGCAAATGTTATTGTTACAGTTATTGTTAACGTTTACTGTTATTGTTACTGTTACTGTTACCGTAAGTTTAGTATAATATAGATTGTATATTTAAAATTCAGGTCTCTTTGCAATTACTTATTTGATAGGCAACAAAAATGGGCCAATATCAAATCAGATCTTTCAGATTTATTCCCGAAGATTCTTAGTGAGCAGAAGGTTATTGTGGTGCCCCGACAGATGACGGACCAGCTCCTGCACCGACTCAAAGCACATGGAACAGAAGCAGCAGCTATATCGATTCTCGGTGTCAGTGCCATTTGTTGTGGTGATAACATTCCGATGCACCGAACACAAATGCTTTAGCAGATGAGCCTTTTGCTTGAACATCGCCACGCAAAGGCGACAGGCAAATGGCTTTTCGCCGGTGTGGACACGCAGATGGGTCTTCAAGTTCCAGGACATGCCAAACTGTTTGCCACAGTACTCGCAGCGATATTCCCGAACCGATGACGAGTGCGAATTATTGCTAGCCAGATTGGCGACAGATGTGCCGCTATTGCGACCATCTCGATCCGGATCCAGGTTTAAATTGATGTGTGACAGGCTTGATAATCGCGATTGCAAATTGGGCATCGTCGAGATAGCGGCGGCGCTCTGATTCGATGGCCATGGATAGACAAATTGTTGGCCAAGATGCATTTGTAATTCAGGGCTCTGCCCTCGATTGCGTTGTGTGTCCAGGAGTTTTCTTTCAGGTGTCATAGAATCTGGGTTGAGTGCACCATCCTCCAGGTGTGCAAGCATATTCTTTTCCGCAGCCAAGCCCGAAATGGGCGACGATGTAGACTTAACGAGTCGAAGTTCCTCCAGAAGATTGTGCTGATAGGTCGTAAATGGTTGGTTGTCACTTTGAGAGTTGGGGAATCCGGGACGTCGCTTTCGATGCGGCGTCACCACATAATTCTCAGGCGAACTATTAATATCGGAGCCATCAGACAACGGCTTCAACATATCCTTGTGCGAATCGAAAAAAAGACCCTTCCGTTTCGTGCTCTCATTGCCGGCGCTGATCGTGTCGCTGTTTTCTCTACTGCTGCTGTTGTTGTTTATGTGGCTGTGCTTTTGCAGGAAACTCTTGTCGCCTTTGATGCGGAGGTCGAGTGATAAATTAACCGGATTGATGGTGGAATTGTTATTATTGTTGGTGTTGTTGTTGTTGTTGCTGCTAAGTCCAGCTGGAATGTTGGATAGATTTACAATTTCGTCGGGGTCTTTCTCGCTTTTGTTGTCCTTGCTGCTGGTGCTGCTGTTGGCGGCGGCGGCGGTCACATCCACATCGGCGTCTACATCTGCATCAGCATCCTCGTCGTCTTCCTTGTTGTTGTTCCCTCCGCATTCATTCACACTTTCACAGTGTTCGTTGGAAAATGTCGAGAAATCCGCCATATGCCGACTCTCATCCACACTCTCCACCTCATACTTCAGCGATTGATCCAAATTCTGCGATGATGAGTACTGTTTCCTGGGCCTATCCCTTAAGCTAGCACATTTACTACTCAAGTATGCGGAATCTGTCGTCTTCCAGCTGTCCGATTTAATTTGCAGTAGCAGCAACAAATCGTGCAGATAGTTCACATCCCGCGATGTGATGCAAGTCTGGCCAGAATATAGGAAGTCCAGTAGAAATTTAAAGTAGGTTGCGTTAACGTCAGGAAAGTAAACCGTTGTTGTACAATCGCTAAGGTGTGTATCCTCCAACAGATTCCTATTAGTGATAGAAAAAAGAAAGATGCAACTCAATGAAGTTCGATATGTGGAGAGAGATATGTTGCGGATGGTCAATAAATACCTGATAAGCGGACTGGCGGCGGCGAGCACAAGTTTGTGGGCATGCAACTTCACCTTGTTCTCACAGACAATTGTCAAGTCCGCAGGATGCTCGCCTCTGAATGCGGCGCCGATTTCCTTGAGTATACACTCGCCATGTTTGCTGTATTGCAACATCAACATTCTTTGAAACTGTAAATAAAAAATCGGTAGGTACATAAACGCACAATTTCAATTAAAATTCATAAAGCTATTATGAGCAACAACTTTTATAATAATGTCTTGTATTTTTCGTTGGCTTCAATGATCAACTAAAATTTTCGTACATTGGTAAATGCAACAACTGTTATACGCAGTTTAGCTATGTATCTAGTGTGTTCATTGAAACTTTTATACGCTTTTGCTCGTTCACTGCCAGAAAATAATATTAATAAGAAAGTTAATTAAACAATAAATAAAAAGGATTTTTATAACGAATACAAATATATCACAAGTTAAAACCTAAACTATTTAAATGCTCATTGTAACTGTTATACTACGATTCTATCTCTCTACCTACAAAAGCAACCCACAAAGCTTTCGTTTTCTTGCTGCGGTTGCTTGTTGTTGCTGTTGATTGCGTCAGTGGTAAAAATTCGTGAATAATGTGAAGCGAACGAAATTGTTACATCAAAAAAGCGCAGACTACGAATGCATGTCTGTGTACTTACACTCTTACATACATACATCCATACATATAGACAGCCACATGCCATATGCACAAATAAAAGGCCATGTGTCATTATTGTGTATTGTGCAAGAGCATGGCTTGTAAGCTGCTGGTGCTTTTACACGCTCACGCTTGCATGTAAACGCACATTCACACACACATAATCACATGCATACATTCCCATGGCCTATGTGTGTACATACTTTCAGATGACTGGTTGTTAAATTGCCTTGATGTGTATGTGTTGTGTGTGTGTGTGTGTGTGTGTGTGTGTGTGAGTCTGCAGGGCCACACATTGAAGCTAAAGTTCACAGATCTCACAGAAACTTTAGAAAGAGATAGTCATGCTTTTGTTGCGGTTTCAAGCGACGTCAGCGACGACGATACTGCGCATGGCGTTGGAGAAACGTTCACTTTCAATAAAACTTGAATGACTGGCTTTGCCCAGCAAGAGAATGGTAAGCTTCGGCTTGTATTGTGTGTTTTTTTTTTTCTGTCTCTCTCCATAAAGCAATACAAAAAAAAGAAAAACTAAGCGGAATTGTAGTAAGTCACACTGCGATGACTTCGCCTTCTCCTTCTAATGCTTAGGCAAGCACTCTAATCAGAAATCGACAGATTGACTTGAGCGATAAATAAAGCAGCTGCTTCATATTCAAGCGTGAATCGAAGGCTAAGTTTATAAAGATTTCCAAATTGCATTTATCGAAATTCTTTAGTTATATCATCGCAACAATAGAATACATTTCTTTTAAATTTCTTCATAGTTATTAGTTCTTGATATGCAAAGTAGTTAATTAGATAGAACTACCTGCGATCATTAATCGAGATGCGTTCATATGTTAATTATTAAAGCCAAAAAGTTACCTTTCTCCATTTTAAATAGTAAAACACATCTCCAATCAACGGATCTCTACTGGTTCTGATAAATGTGAATATATATAGTACTTTTTTGTATCTGAGTGTGGACTGTGACATTTAATTTCACATTCATTGCTTTCAGTCGAGAACGAAAGGTCCGAAGACGCAAACATTTTTGCAACCATAACCATACATGTGTAAATTCGCTCACTAGGAAACTACTTCCATACATAATAAACTTTCTGATTGTTTGCATATACACAACATATAACAAAAAAAACATGACCCAACTGATCATAAGGCAAAAAACAAAAAACAGGAAAATTGAGAACACAACAGCAACAGCAAAAAACTCAACCCAACTCGTTTATTTACAAACGCAAACAAAAATCACCTTTCACAAAAAGCTTTTCTCTCGATGGTTCAGTTCTCTCTACTATGTAAGGCATATAACCAACACAAACACAAACACATGCACGTGCATTTATTCGCGCGCAAGTTTGTGTGTTGTGTTAGATGGCACAGGCATGTAAAAAAGCTTTCGAATTACTCGAAATGAGTATGAAAAGATGTGTGTACACGAAAGCTAAACACTACGTATGATAATATGCATGCATACACACAAAGTCTGGCACACATATACATACATACGAACAACAACAAAAAATGCGATCACTCATTTACGCTTGGCTTTCTGAATTTGTCGTCGCCGTCGTAATTATAATATGTATGTGTTTGTGTATACATGAGTGTCTGTGTAAGTAAGAGTGTGTGGCAATATTTGTCGTGCGTGATATCAAAGATCAGCATAAAAAGAAAGTAAAATAATATATAAATTTAATAAATGGTAACTTTTTAAACTATGTACTATATAATTAAATCAAATGTACAAAGTGAGCGGATTCAGCTTATATATGCATACATATGTACATATAAACTTACACACAAACGTACATAATCAAACTTGTTTTCGCTTAAATTCGTCACGATCGGACAGACCAACCAGCGAACAACAACAACACCAATACTAAGGCAGTGCAGAGTTTCTGTTCATTTTCCCCTTTCACGAAAGCTCTTTTGGTAAAACCAGCTAAAAATCTCAGACTCGCTCGCACTCACACACACATAGAGCAAGCGCTCGATTCGTCATTGTATTGTGCATGTAAATGCTACACTCGTAAAAATGACCCAAATTTGAATTACATAATGGTAAATAAATATGAACCAACTTCTTTCACCACATCGATCTCTATAGAAACCTCACTAGTGAAATGGATGTAAGTGTATGTACATGGGTAAATAGGATTCATCATGCATACATAAATACTTTTTTGTATGACGTATGTATGTATATACATATGCATATGTAAAAATACATATATTTAGTAGAGAAGCTTATTAACATTTCTGCGCAACACTAAATGAAAGAGAAAAAGCGTTGAGCATATAAGACAACGACGTGCACACAATACAGAAGTTGCTTACACGAGCAAACATATACACACACTCGCATACTAATACACACACCTACATATAGCATATGCATATGTATGTTGATTTCATACACATACGCATAGATATAAGCGGGCTATGAAGGTCACTAAGCCTTTCTTGTCTTTTGCTTGGGTGCGCGTTGCGTTGCGATCTTTTATTGCTGCTGCTGCCGTCGTTGTTGTTGCTGCTGTCGCTGTTAATCGTGACGATCAGACGGTATACACAAAACTTGGCTCTGCTGCACATTCACATGTATATATACTACACACATACGTAAGTGTTTGTGTCTGCGTTTAATTTTTAGTATTGAAACTTTGTGCGCGTTGGTTTGCTTTTCTTTATAACAATTTTGAATTTGGCCTTGTGAGTCTTTATGTGCGTGTATGTGTATAGTAGTACTTATCTTTAACTTTTTAACGTTTTTACAATTGCACAATACTATTGCATTACATTAGTAGTCTTTCTTATGATCTTTTTGAATTGACAATATTGTTTATCTGCGATATCCAGACTTACCTCTTTCATTAAATCTTGTAGCAATTACTCCCTTTCACAAATAGGTGATAAAACTTCTGTTGAACTTTCGAAATAAGTGTTCATACATACGTATGTACATTCATAAGCAAATATAGCAGTAGTAGTATTCAGACACGACACACTCACACGCATACATGCGAGAGTATGCGAACGTCTGAGCGGAGCTTTCCACTTTCACAGTCTCTGGTTAAAGTTTGTGTACACACACATAGGCACGTATTTTGTAGATATGTCCGAGTATTAGTGCGGATAAACACGTTCTATTCCTTTTAACTGCGACTACGCACCAATACCAACGTTGTTTTTATTCACATGTACTCACACACGTATACAAAGTATGGGTGTATGCAATTATAACTTTCAGTTTCATCAACATCAATCAGCAACGCAGAACAGAGCAGCAGCAACACACTTTCAACAGTTCAATTGATTTTGATTCTTGCTTTTCATATTTATTACAAGTTTTAAGTTTTCCAATTGCAAATGCAAATGTTAATTATTTTTGGCGTAGAGAGCAGATTAAATTTCTCTTTTTTTGAGTTGCGATCTTGTATTCAACGCAACGCACGTACAGTTCACAGTTCCATTAGCTTTTTTTCTTTTTTTGCTGTTTTCGATTCGAGGCAAACAAATAACACACATACAACTATATGTATGTAGTAATAATACCAATACATATGCTACGTATGTATGCTCTTCACACGCACACACACTCTCACATAAAAGTTCACAACAACAACAGCATTAACTTTTAACTAGGTTGAAGTTTTGTTATATGTAATACATTATTGCGAAATAAAAAACTTGATTGGTAAAACTTTTTTCCGACTTTGCGAGCAGAGAGATCGGGGCTTTTGCTTTTGCCTCTCTCGTATAATAATCGTGCACAACCCGAGTGAACAACACTGCGTTTCTCTTATTAATATTAGCGCGCACCGAGCAAAGTACGTCCGACTTACCAAAGCACTATTTGTGCACTAAAAACTACTACAAGCAGTGGAAGTCAGCGACGCGACGACAGCAACAGCAGCAGCAGCTAGCGAGATCAGACCGTTGTTGTTGTTGTCGTTGTCGACGTCGTCGTCGTCGTCGTCGCTGTCGTGTGGAAATGTTGGTCTTCGGTCTCGTTCTCGCAGGCATTTCGTCGGTTTATGATGTGTTATGCCCTTGCCAAGAGTGGCTATTATAACACTGTAACAAAAATTAAACTCTCAATGTATATTTATGTACAATGAGCATACATACAACGCTTAAGTGCAGATATATTTTATACATGTATGTACATAGATACATCATTCAACAAACATGCTAGTAGCATAAGGTACATTTTAGTTTTGTTAAAACTGACTTTGATATCCATTTTTTGGTTAAATGCGTAAATTCCATACACAGTTAAGCTTTTCTATCTTTTGATCATCGTATTTGGTACTCACAAAAAAAAGAACGATATTATTAAAATTATAGATCATAGAAAGCTTAAACTCTTAGGAATATTACACCGCAACCAACAAAATGTAATAGTTTTTAATTTGAAGTTTCTAAAATACGATTGCATAAAATTTACTTTCCTCATGCAGCGTATTCAAAAATTTCTAAAGCTTTAACCTGTCATGGAAAGTTCACCTTAGCTTAGGTATTATTTATATTTATATACTTTTAATAGTCTTAAAATATCAACATAAAAATTTGTGAATTTCTCACTTCTCTCAAACCCAGCTTAAATTAATGTATGTATGTACATATTTCTTTTGTTAGTGATTTGAAGGACAAAGAAGAAGCATATATATATAATAATTTTAATTAAATATATATTTTCACTTAGACATAACTTATAACTTAAAATTTAAAGTTAATATTAATTTAGTCGTTTACACATAATAAGCAAAACATGTTGCTCAAAATAAATAAATTTCTACAGCTTTCTAAACATTGAAATTCATTTTAAATATTGTATGTAGATCATTGATTAATTGTCTTTAAAGAAATTCAAGGACATTGACAAACATTATTCTCATCCTTTGGCAGTCTATTAAAATCAAACAAAGAGTTGTTCATGCTGATTTTTCCATTTGCATAGGTCTGTCTTCAAGGACAAGTTTAATTATCCCATTAAAATCTGTAAGAAAGGGTAGTCCTAGTCGACCCAGTGCTCACTAAAGTATGCAGAAGGGTTTATATTCTTCTATGTACAAATAAGAAAGTATAGTATAGTACATGATACAATTATACAAGGTAGTCCCGTCGTCAAAAAGCTGTCCGTAATCGACACCGTACATAAGTGCGAGTGAAACGACTGCGCCTAGTGAGTGCGAAAGAATCGACAGTAGAGCTTTGTGATTAACCCTTCAATGGCGCATAGGGTTTAATTGTTCCACTATATTAAAAACAGTTGAAATGTTTTTTATAATTTAATTTTTAATAGTTTGGAATTGGATAGTTATCGTTGTTTTTGTTTTTGATTACCAATTATTTAGTTCAGGTTCTTAATTCTATCATAAAGTTCATATTTATATATAATATAATTGCAATCTGACATTTTTGTCTTGCACAAGGGTTAATATTTAGGGAAAAAATCGTCCGCATACAACCTTTCGCTTCAACAAGCACGAGCGCACTGAGCGATAACACTCTGTAGCCGAACGAAAAAGCGTACGACGGCACTACCTTGTATAATTGTATCATGGTATAGTATATCAATAAACTACATTTGGTAATGATTCCCAGTTCTTTCATTTTTAAATGCTAAAGAGACCGTTTACTGTCCACAAGAATTGTGATAGCCTTATTGTGCTGCAGTCGGTTCTGTTTTTAGTATTTTTTAAAAAGTATATTTGCTATCGATTTGTTAGTCACTATTATGCTTTTAATAAGAGCCTATTTTAAATTCGTAAATATTTTGATTAACTTAGAGTTAAACAGGCTGCTGCAATTTATTTAAGATGGTGTTATATATATAAGTATATATTAAAGTCAATACATATTATATAAACTGGAATCGAGTTAAAAGTTACATGCCCACTTTTCTCCAACATAGATTATTCCAATTTGTGCCTAGATAATAGCTTATGGTCAGTTATCCTCGCCTGCCCATTTCCTTGCGTCTAAACTAATAATTGCATATAGAAAGCGAGTGAAACAATGCAAGGGACTGCTTGAAGGACACAGTTTATTGCCTTATTCCAAAGAAAGGGTGCACGTGGGTGTCGTGTGCTAGATTTACATACATACATACATATGCATGTATGCTTGTACGTAAATAATAAGATCATGAGGATCAAGGGCATTCAATACTTTTTATATCGGATATTTAGGCAACTTAAACTGAAATATGTGTTTCTTTGACATAGAAAAACTTCAATAGTAATCCAAATCGTTTTACACACATTTCGAATACTGATCGTCACATTGCTTATAATTTGAAGATTGTAAATATTTTTTCATAAACCGCGTGGAATACCTTTAACTATTTTTTTCAATGCTAGCAGGGATACCAAAAATTGTTATTTCGATAACTAAATGAAATAAAATCACCGATAGGCGATAGTTGCATTTATAATCGATCTTATTTTCTACATTGTATATTACGCTAAACGAATAAAGTTGCAATTAAAATGAATTTCCGAATTATCCAAAGCAAAGCAACTTATTTAAATGCAACTAGCCTGTTGCGGAAGCGTAAGTATTTCCTATTTTTTGTGTTGCAAAAACAATGAATAGAAAATCGAGCAAAACACACAAGACCCGAATTTGACAAGTTGGAAACTGAGCGACCAAAGTCCAACATCTTGAACTTAACTTATGGACCTGTGACCAAATACATAATATGATTATGGGTATATTTAGATCTATGACGTACACTTGCTGGAGTAATCACAACTGTCTAAGGCGTTTGATAACCGAAATGTAATTACTATTTATCCCTTAATAGAGCACCGTCAATTGGCCACCCAAGTTGCCGCTCAACCCAAACGAAATGCCAACAGTCAAAATATAGTGTTGGTGGAAGGCGTCCGTACGCCTTTCCTGACATCTGGCACCGCCTATTCTAACCTAATGCCCCATGAATTGGCCAGACACTCATTACTGTAAGTCTGAAATGCTTCCACGTCGCCACAATTGCTTACCAATTAATGTATCTAAAATATTTAGATCGCTGTTGCAAAAGAGTCGCCTGGACAAGGAGCTCATCGATTATATAGTCTATGGCAGTGTCATACAGGAAGTCAAGACCTCTAATATTGCGCGCGAAGCTGCTCTTTCAGCTGGATTCAGCGATAAGACTCCCGCACATACTGTTACCATGGCTTGCATCAGTTCCAATGCGGTAAAAAAAAAAAAAAACACTGCGGTAATCTGTGGACTTTGGATATAGTTTTATTGAATTTATTTAACAGGCAATTACCACTGGCATGGGCTTGATTGCCACCAATACTTATGATGTGATTGTCGCTGGTGGCGTTGAGTTCATGTCGGATGTTCCAATTCGTCACTCGCGTAAGATGAGGTCGCTTATGCTGAAGGCCAACAAGGCAAAGACCGTCGGGCAACGTTTGTCTTTACTGTCCACCTTTAGACCTGGTTTCCTGGCACCAGAAGTAAACGCAAAATAATTGTAGAAATTTGAAAGTATTCTTAATATGAATTATGTTTTGCTTTGCAGTTGCCTGCTGTGGCAGAGTTTTCATCGGGAGAGACAATGGGCCACTCTGCTGATCGCTTGGCGTCCGCTTTCAATGTTTCGCGTAGCGAACAGGATGACTACGCGCTGAGATCTCACACATTGGCCAAACAAGCGCAGGAAAAGGGTTACTTTACGGATCTGGTGCCATTCAAGGGTAAGTATGAAGAACTGTTTTACAATACCATCTCATTGTCGTAAACATTTTTGTATTGCAGTGCAGGGCGTCGATAAAGTGGTGGACAAGGACAACGGCATTCGTGTCTCTACGCCTGAAAGCTTAGCAAAGCTCAAGCCTGCTTTTGTCAAACCCTATGGCACAATTACAGCAGCCAACGCCTCATTTCTGGTATTTACTATAATTGAACTATACTATCGGCAACGATTAACTGGTTGTCTTTCTAGTCTGATGGCGCATCCGCCTGTCTGGTCATGACCGAGCAGAAGGCGAAGGAACTGGGGCTGAAACCTAAGGCGTTCTTACGTGATTTTCTTTATGTATCTCAAGATCCAGTCAACCAACTACTTTTGGGTCCAGCTTATGGAATTCCAAAATTGTTGAAAAAAGTTGGACTGGGTCTAAAGGACATTGACACTTGGGAGATTCATGAAGCTTTTGCCGGTCAAATTGTTGCAAATTTGAAAGCTTTAGACTCGGAATGGTTCTGCAAAACATATTTGGGCTTAAACGAAAAATTCGGCTCGCCGGATCTATCCAAGTGGAACAACTGGGGCGGTTCGCTGTCTATTGGTCATCCATTTGCTGCCACTGGCGTGCGTCTTTGCATGCACACCGCAAACCGTCTGGTTCGTGAAGATGGCAAATTTGGAGTGGTGGCAGCTTGTGCTGCTGGTGGCCAAGGTGTTGCCATGCTCATAGAACGTTATCCTGGCGCAAATGCCGACTGAAAATACCCCCTGCTACTTTATAATAAGCAATTAAATTAAATAAAAACAATTTAATACATTTTACACTAAACTTTTTGGAGTCTATACAATCGTTGCTCCCAGGCTTGACCCATTTTACGTTTGAATTCCAAACAACGTTGTCTTTTGATGTTAACGATTGATAACTTGCAGCTACATAAATATAATATTACAAATATACATCATTTTCTATTTGTCAATGTACAAACTACTAGTAATCATATGTACTATCTTCTCAACGTATTCTATTTCAATCTGTCTCATAAAGCTGTTTATGTCTCAACTTCGTTTGCAGCACATCGTTTTCGTTGTAAGAAATGTGCACAGGTGGAATAAGAGCACAGGCCACCATTCTACCCTCCGCATTTAAGAAATTAAATGTTGCGCAAGCCTAAAATTGGATATGTAAATACATATATTAAATATGATTGAAAATTTGTTACTTCAAGAGCATTTTTACCTGTTCTGTGCGAAGAACTTCTACATTTATTTTGTATTTCTTCATAAATTCTATTACTCGCTTGGACAGACTCGCTGTGGGAGCTTGATCTCCAATGCCAATGACCAGTATATCAATCTTCGGCTCTAACGTCGGAAAGAGACTAAGACTTTGTTCGTTGATGTCTTCAAAGGAGTTGACATTCCAAGAAAGTACCGATCTGCAATGTAACGGATATTCTTAAATACACTGCTTGACTTATTTAATGATAAAATAATGTTGATTTCCTCACCTAGGGAAAACTGAAATGGGTCCAATCAATACCATATCGTTGTTGAGTCGAAATCCATATTGACTGTAGCCGGTAACCATAAGGCCATTATTGGTTTCGGTGTTAAAAATGGAAACCCGCGTTTTACCATCATGGTCATATGCTTTGCTGAATCGCGTTGCTGTCACGGAGAACGCCTGTCGACAAATTAACGATCGTGAGAACAGCGGTAGCCGTGTTGTTCTCAAAGCTGCGGTTTTTATAGTTTGTTTAATCATTTTGCAATCAAAAATAATGTTCTTACAAAAAGTTGTTGTGTAAAAATCAGAGATGTAAAAATCATTTAATTTGCAATCGATAAGTTTCTAACATTAAATATCGATTTATATAAAATGAAGAATATTACCTATGGAAGATTGGTATTTTTTCAATCGATGTTTGCCATTAAAAATATGTTAAAATTATCGATACATCAATAGTGACATCGATATTTCCGCACCTCTTCATACCAAACCTGTTGCCAATTTCAATTCGCCGCGTTTTCTCTTCTATTTTCCTTAAGGCCAGGCTTGAAGCCAAATTATCTCTGGGTGTGAACACATTGTAAGCAAACATATAAAAAAATAATCAACTATTTATCTGCAAAGAGAAAATTGCATACATTCTAACCTACTGGAAAGTGTAACGGAATTAAATAATTAGGCGCCTTAAGCTGTAAGTTGTGAAAACGTCGCAATCGGTCTCTTTTGGACTAGCGATCATTTATTGTAAATTCTGATGTGGCCACATACATATGTAGCTGTTATAAGCAGCAGCAAATATTTGCGATTATGAAAATATGCTAAAAATGTTGTAAATATGCATATATGGACAAAAAATTGCTAATTATTATGATAACTTCGGAAATTTGTGAGTTAAAATTAAAGCTTTACATACCCAGATGTAATTTACACTATATATGCAATCCAAAATGATCATTACCAACTCTTCGTGAGGAAGACGTAAGCATGTGTGTGTGTGTGTAACTGTGTAATACACAGTGTGTATGTCGTGTACATAGTTGTGTATTATATATATGTACTACACATGTACTTTTTTTTGTGATTGTTACTTTCTTCGCATCGTACATTTAAAATAATATAATTTATAATTATAAAAAAAATATATAATATTCTTAAAATTTTTAATGTAAAAATTTTTAATAGAAAATTTTTCTTATAAATAAAGCTTACAAAATGATAAATTTTACAATAAATTCTACTTTTTACATGCAGAAAATGCAGTATGGATCGCAATTTGAAACAGGAAGCCTTGCCGAATGCTATTTCCGGGGTAAGTCTAATTAACCTAATTTTTAAGGGAGTCTATTGTCTATTGTCTTTTGTTCTTGACAGCATGAAGCCAGAAACTGGACGGCATTGCATGATGCCGTCGCTGCTGGCGATGATCGCTGTGTTCAAGTACTACTCACGAGCAATGCTGATCGTCTGGCCAAGGAATCCGGCCAGGGCAACACACCGTTGCATGAGGCAGCGAGCCGCGGGTTTAGTCGCTGCGTTAAACTGATCTGCATGCCGCCGTCGACGTCGTCGTCAACGTCTAAAACGCAGCATAAGGATAAAAGCAGGCTGAAGGCGAGGATGGCAAATACAATTGAGGCACTACATAATGCTACACTGAGTATTATCAACAATGAAGGACTCTCGGCGCTGCACTTGGCGGCACAGAATGGTCATAACCAAAGTTCCAGAGAACTTTTGATGGCTGGCGCCGATCCCGATGTGCAGAACAAGGTAAGCTGTAAAGCTTTAGTTGTGTATAATCATTTATACAATATGAATTTTATTGTTTGTAGTATGGCGATACAGCACTGCATACGGCGTGTCGTTATGGTCATGCGGGAGTTACGCGGATATTACTCTCGGCGCTCTGTGATCCCAACAAGACGAACCTCAACGGGGACACGGCTTTGCACATCACCTGCGCTATGGGCAGACGCAAGTTGACTCGTATCCTGCTCGAGGCAGATGCTCGAATGAGTGTAAAGAATGCACAGGGCGATACGCCACAGAGCATTGCAATGCGCAAGAATTATAGAGAGATTCTGGAGATCCTAAATACGCCGAAACGCATACGTAATCGGAAAGAAAAGCCAAAGGATAATGACAAAACGACACCGGTGCGGGAGAAGGATAGAGATTCTGTAGACAAGGCAATCAATTGGTCGCCATATGGCTGTCACTATTTTCCTGATCCACGCTCATTTCCATCGCCCAAGCTGGAGACGTTACCCAAAGAACCGCTGAAGCAAGGCGAACAGTACTTTCTCGATCTGGCAGGTCACATACACAAGGGTCCAGTGAGTGTGGGCAACACCTGTTACTGTGGTCCCTTCTTCCGGCACATCGAGAACAAATTGAATTGCAATCGCAAGAGCCTGAAAAAATATGTGCACAAAACAAAGGAACGATTGGGTCACAAGGTGCAGGCGCTGGCCATCAAAACAAATGATCAAATTGAGCAGTTAACCCGCACAATGATCGAGGATCGGATGCGATGCGAGAGTAAGCGACAGTATCTAAATGAGTATCTGCGTCGGGGCGAACCAATGCGTTCCACATTCGACAATCAGACAAAGAGTCAGCGGGTTGAGCGCACGTTGTCTCGATGCCGTAGTTTGGATCTACTCGATAGCAACTGCGATGCAAATAAACTCTGCAATTCGAAGAGCGTCGAAGTTCTTGAGAATGATAACCAAGCTGTTGTTACAGCTGTTTATCACTCTCATCATGGCACGCAAATAGCCGAGAATAGCGACACAAATGACGATACTCAATCTAATTCGAGCACTGAAGTTCCAGGCAATAGCACTGATCCAATTGCTACATCATTACCTCTGCCACAAGAGGAATTAAAGAAGTCTAAACTGAATGAACTTAAGCTAGACTTTTTAAAAGTCTCAGAGAGATTGGGTGATTTGCTGGAGAAAACTTCGCTGATCATGGAGCGAGAGAATGAAGAGGAGAATAAACTCCAACTGTGTTCCCTTTCTCCTGGCCAGAGCGATCCATCCACATACAGTCCTGGGAATCAATGCAATTTGCTAGAGAGCAAGGACAGCGGCAACAGTCCAAACTACGATGAGTACACGCATGTGCAGCGACGTTATCCCAATTCAAGTGAAACATCGAATCCCTCGCAGAACTCAAACAGCTGGGAGTTTGAAATGTCACCGTCAGAGACGCAAAAGTATTACCATTGCATTACCAGAGGCGACAACATGCTGAATACAGTGATCAAAGCTCTGCGCAAAGACGCCTCTTTTGCGGATCTGCATAAAGATGAGGTCGCACTCAATGAGAATGCGGACATAATGTGTGGAGATAAGTTGATGTATAAGGCGCAACAGCAGCACGCAACACCATCGCCATCTTCATCGCGCAGGGCTGATGCAACTGTTTTCAATACTCAACAATCCATCTCGAATCTGCTGAAGCGTCAGGCTCTCTGCTTGAATGAAAACTTCTCAGCGAACTCAACGCTATACTACACAAATCCCAATGGCATTTCTCCAGGCCAGGAGACGCCAAGACAGTTAGACGATATGCTACTAAGAAGGCAAAGCCCGAACGATGCTCCATCAAAGGTCGAAATTCGAAATAGCGAAATTAAATACCTAAAGAAACCCAATTCCGGTCAAGTTAAGGATATGGTTGCCCAGTTACAGGGTAAAATAGATTCTAGCTCGCAGTCAGCGCAAGAAATGCCTTTAAGTACATCTGCCCTGCATTCGCCAATAGTGTTTAGCGCCCGCTTGAATAACAACTTGCATTCGCATCCACATCCACTCCCACTTGGTATGCTGGCTAATGAAAACTCTGCTACTCCTTTGCAAAATACATCTACTCTATACGCCGCCCATGCGAGAAATGCACATTCCCAGTTCAATGTACCGAAAGATGCCTATTTTCACGATCTTCCCAATCGTGTACGCAATCTGCAACGAGCTCAACCCATCTACTCGGGCGACTTGACGAATTCGCGACATCTAAGAAGCTTCCCTGGTCAGCAGTTACATAACGGTTCTGGAGCGACTTTCCATGTCCATGTCCCAAGCGAATACGCCAACCAAACTGTCAGTCTGACAAATGGAAATGAACCACAGCATTTGCATACCAATGTTCATGTGCAGAGTGAGCATTCGATGAGGGGCTATCCAATGAGCTCTCACGGTCACCTGCCACCCGATGTCCTGGGCAATGATGGATTAGCTACAGATGGCGATGAGATCGCTGCTGTTGGTCTATATAATAATGTGTCCAGTTTGGTTTGAGGTGGTTTGGTGGAAAGAAAACAAAACGGTTAAATGTTTAAGAAACAATCGTGGAGTTTTTTTTTGGAAGCCACCAAAAAGTTGTAAATAGTTCTCACAATGTATTTATCATCATAATTATAAATTGAATGTTGTTCATTCTTGCGGTACACTAGATATTTGCCAAATTCAAATTCTGGACGTTTTTTTAGCCTTAGCCTTGTAATGCAGCAACAATAGCGATATTTTTGTGTTCTTAAAACTGTTTTTTTTTTAATCGAATTTGCAAAAACATATCGAGTAAGAGACCAATTCACCAATTGGCGACATCAGTTTGGCACCATTTTGACCATTTTGTTTGTCTGAAAATCGGTCTTTTTAAGTATTTAGTTAGTTTTGTGTATATCTTCTTGCTTAGACGTAAAACTATAAATAATTACGTATATCGAATTATTATTGAATTAAAATATATTTTCTTTAAAAAATTTTAAATATAATAGTATTTTAATGTATATGTAAATATCAGAATGTCAAGTACATTTTTATTTGATAACAGATCCGTTTTTTTTTTGTTTATTACTTTTTTTTGGTGTTTTGATAGACATGCGGCTTTTGACATTGTAAAATTGTAAATATAAAATAATCAAAAACAAGTATTGGTTACAAACGAAATGACAATGACAATATGATCGACAAATTTTTGATATTCTTAATATTAATCTGCGTGTTGTTTGTTTTGCTGTTTAATACATTTTAGCAATTTCCTAAAAATAACTTTTTCGATGTTTACTATTTATGTTAATTTTAATTCAAATTTTTATAAATGATCCTGAAAGTGTAGAGCTTCCCCTCGAACTCGCAACACTTACACTTATCGGCACTTAATTAGTTAATCTTAGTTTTGAAATAGTCAAATTACAATAGCCAATAATTTAGTCACTTTAAATGTAGCCTATTATAAACCTATTAACATTACATATTTTTGTTGCATTCTATTTAGGGAGTTTGTCGTTTTTCTGTTATCTTATTGGCTGCAATGAAATGAGTGTCGATTATCCCGGCGTTTTTTTGTTTTTGTATTTGTGTTTTATACTATTTAACTTAACAATATTGTTGTTGGTCTTCAGACAGCAGGGATGAGTTGCGCTCGCTTGGGCTTTGCAAATATCTTATATCAGGTAATGTCTCAGAGGGGACTGTTGTCCGAGTCTTCGCGCTCTTGGATTGTAGTTATGCTTTGCTGCAAGGCATTCGGTGTGAGCCACTCTCTATAAATGAAAGGATATTTTGATACTATAGAAATTAATGTCATAGAATATAAAAGAGAAACTCACTTTGGTAAACATCTCTGTAAAAATGGCACACAGGAGCTAAAATGTGCGAGACGATTCACCCAGCTGGGTATCTCTTGGCCGCAAAGTATCTGATAATTAGCAAAAAAAAATATGTTCAACTCTATATGCTTTTCGATTTATGTTGTCTACCTGTGTCAATGAACCCGAAAAGTGATTGCAATTGTTGTTCATAAGATGGTAACGATCTCCGCGAAACTGATTGCCCAATTCCTCAACAAGGCGACGCACCTCTTCATATGTGAAGTCGGTGCATCCAATCTGTATGCTCTGTCTGAACTGAAACTGCTCACCGAGCTCGTCGTGGTCGCGAGGAGTTATTTCGAAGACGCCAGTGAAGGGAAACGGATGACCGCCGTACGCAAATTCGGTGCCAAATGCCTCAACGCCGGAATGGAAAACGCCAAGACCGATTGAAGTTGTGTATTCATTGATCCAATACTGCGTCAAATCAGATTAGAGATTCAGAAATAAAAAATTAGCATTAATCAGAGATTGGTTTATTGAATGTTTAAACAGCTGCTGGCACGCTTACGCACACGCACACACATTTACACATGCACTTACCATATCATATACGTTAAGAATAACTGGTTCCCTTGTCCCCATATTGGATGGCAAGAGTTCCTCGTTACCATCTTTTGGGACACTCAGGCAGCTCGGAAACGACAGATTGCACGGCAGCCCGTTGGAGAACATTGGGTAAATGCGTTGTTGGTTTTTGCTCTTTCCTTACTAAATAAAATTATAAAATACAAATACAGATACATAATGAATACTGCTTCAACTCGGACTTGAACTTCAACTGTTCTCAAAGTGCACACAGATGCAATAACAAACACATATGTATACATATGTATATGCATTTACCTGCATATGTCTACACTTTACATGTGTATACATATACATTTAAAAGAATATCTTCATCTTCATACATATACATACTTGCAGATGTATTACCAATGTGTCATACGTAAACAACTTACCCGTATTTTTATCCACTAATATCCCATACTCCGGTTGTTCTTAACAATTGCAGCTTTTTGAATGTCGGGGTATCCACATCTATAGTTTTATTTACTTCGGTGACAGCTTTTAAGTTTTATATACACAAAATTTTTTTGTTTATGGATTGGTTGTAGAGTTGTGTAGAGGTGGAGAGATATCGATGGCACCAAAAATCGATGTTTTAAAAATCATTTGTTATCCTAACATCGATGTTTTTGCAATCCAATAAAAATATTTTATTTTTATATATCAGTAAATTTAGACATTAAATATAATACTCTTAACGATATTTTACTGAACATCTCGATCTAAAATACACATTTTATCGCCGTTGAGGCAAATGTAATATAAACACCCTGTTAACTCACAGCAAATCAATCAGCTTTTGTCTGTCGTGCAGATTAAAGTTTTTTTTTCAAAATTTTCAGTTGGTCACTCTATTTCTCTAACTCGTTCATTTCCTTTTCAATTTCGGTGAAGTCGAGTTGTGTTTATTCGAAAATCAAGATGGTCGAAGCAGTTTTGATCTGTTTTTACAGACTGCATCATAAGTTTTTGTGCAACTTTTATATGATTAGATGACCATATTGGGATCAATCTTTCAAATTAAAATGTAAATTTTCGACATCGGAAAAATAAAAAAAAATGTAGGTACTGCTAAAATTTGTTGTCTGTTGTGTCAAATGATGATTGTTCTTTTTCTGAAGAGTCGAATAATAGTAACTTCGCAAGAGGTTTACTGTCATTCAATTCATGTGGAAAGAATAAGAACGGCCAACTGATAATTACGCTTTCATAAATATTTTAGTGAATGAGGAATCTTTAATAATACATGTTTTTTATTTGTCTGTTGCAGATATGCAACCACGTGGTCGAAATGGACTGGTATCAACATGGCGAGCTGCTAATATGGTAATGTTTAATTTCGATTTCAAGAAATTTAGTTTATGATGATAAGTTCAATCTGAACAAAGTGCTGTTGATTTTCAACTTAAAATTTAACCAAAAGGATTCTGATAAAAATCGAAGTTTACTACCCCTATCTGCGTTCTAATAAAATGCCGTGCAACTAACTTTATATTTACTCCATTACTAGGTTTCCTAGGGAAAAGGGAAAAGTTCATTCTTTACTTAGGATTTAGGTAAGTTTCGCACTTTGTTATTAAAAAGTATTTTTTTTATATAGGATGAAAGTAATTACCGTACGATTTCCGTGATTTAAAACCCCATGGCTGCAATATTTTGCAACTGATGCCTTTTTGCATTTAGTTATTAAGTTGAGATTTGTAATGTCTCCTAACCTAAGATTTCTTAATTTCAGGATTTTCCTTGGCCTAATGTACAATTGAGGTTAAGCCGAAACTTAGAAGCCGATTCAATATGGTAAGTAAATAAAAATGAAAAATATTTGCATTTGAAATGATGAAAGTAATTACCGTACGATTTCTGTGATTTAAAACCCCATGGCTGCAATTATTGCAACTGAAATAATATTAAATATTCCGTGCAGCTTGAAAAAGACTTCGGCTAATGTAATTTTTTTTTTTTTTGCAGATACTTTGAAAGCCTGCCAACGTGACTTATTTAGGTAAGTATCTTTGCCAATACATTTTCTGCATTTGGTGCTGTTCTGTTTAGATGATGAATACCTTTATCAATCATAACTTTCGTTCTACTGAGTAGAAAATGCGGAGAAAAGTAACTGAAAGAAAAAGAACTGCGAAACTATGTAGTAAATGGTTGTTTTTTATCTTTCAATTAACGTGAAAATTTGTATCTTTTACAGGTTGTGGACATGTTGATTTTAACAGATAAAGTAGACTTCAACAAGCGTGTTGCCTTGATGTCTGGAACTAGCTTTACGTTGAAGTAAGTTCACTATTTGTGATCTCAATATTAACTTAAACATCATATTGATGATAATCTAAATCTGAAAGTTATGCTGACCAACCAAAGAAAATTAACCAAAAGGATACTGATAATTCTGCTTAGATAATTCCTGTTAATTATTGCCATGAAAAGTAGTAATATATTTATATTGTTACAGTTTACGGATGACGGTGTGTATAGGTCCTTCTTAATCTGGATAAATAATACAAGGCCGCAAGGTAATATGCCTATCCTATGACAAAAAGATAGTTTTCGAGAATGTAAATGATGTTACCTCAGTATAGTTCATTAGAAGTAAACATGTTACAACTTTTCGAAACTGATCTATTTGTAGAAATAAATAATATATTAATATCGCAAGATCGTGCTAATTTTCTATTGTAATATTTCAGATTTTGCTGTTAAATTCATGTAAAATATCGGGCTTTGAATCAACCTTGACGGTAAGTTTATTTCGCTTTATAATTTCATGTCGTCTATACTCTGATGAACTATTCCTATATCAGGATCCCTCTACTGAGCAGAACCCATTAAAAACCATGCGGTCAGCTTCTCCCTGTCTGAAAAAAAAATATTTTCTTCCTAAACTCTAAATAACTTGAGAAAAAACTAATAAATGGTTATAATTTTCAGTCTGATTCCGGTAGTGCTTTCTTTAATTCGTATTGGGGAAACTGAAAGGTATGTACTCACTTAGTTGTTATTTGTAGAAATTGTTTTCTGATGAACTATCCTTTAATCAGGATCCCTCTACTGAGTAGAACCCATTAAAAACCATGCGGTCAACTTTCCCTGACTGATTAAATTACGAATTCGATTTCTTGTCTGCGTAGTAATATGCGTAACTAATAAGACGCTATCTTCTTACTTTGCAGCACAATATTGATTAATAGTAGTTTCCGTTCGACAATTAAACATATGGATAAAACACTAGAGGTAAATAAACAAAATTTATGCTTGTTTCAGTTTTAAAATGATGAAATCACCCAATTTGGGATTCATTGAACTGAGACTCAAGCCATGCTGTCTAGTCTTCTTCTTTCCCCAACTGACTCGTCAATTCGATCAGCAATTTCTGCATCCTTTAACTTTGCGTACTAATTATTTTATCTCATTATTTTTCAGCATTGCTGTATGATGAATTGATGTAATGTTCGAGTAACTAACTCGTTAAATAAAGAATGAAAAACCAACAAAAATCAGTCATTTCTTTGGGTGCCATGAGTTTATTTCAGCTCGCCGCAAGCATAAATGATTATTTTCTGTGATGGGGTTCCAGATTTATTGCCGCAGCGTTCCATCTTGCGCACAACATCCGCTCCACTGATGACATGTCCGAAGACCACGTGCTTGTTATCCAGCCAGTCTGTTCTGTTTCGGAGGGATTAATTTTAATTAAAATGCCATATGTTGCTGATCTTAAGCTAGCGAGCTTACTTTGTTGTGCATATAAAAAACTGCGATCCATTTGTATTTGGACCAGAATTCGCCATGGACAGAGTGCCGAAACTGTTGTGTTTTAAGCCAAAGTTCTCATCGTCAAACTTCTTGCCGTAGATGGATTTGCCACCGGTACCATTGTTATTGGTAAAATCTCCGCCTTGGCACATCTGAAATGCAGTGTTTGTTGAGTTACAGTTATTCGACAAATGTTGTAAAGGTAAAAGACTCACGAATTCTGGAATGATACGGTGAAAGGTGCAGCCCTTGTATCCATAGCCCTGTTCATGCGTGCAGAGCTGGCGGAAGTTCTCTGCGGTCTTGGGAACAACATCCGCTCGCAGCAGCATCACAATGCGTCCGGCATCGTTGCCACCAATTCGTATGTCAAAGAACACCTGTGGATTTCGCTTCTCAGACTTTTCAATTACGGCCGGACCCGTCGATGGTGTCTCCACCTTGTCTTTGTCTGCTTCAGCCTCGCCATCGGTTGGCAATGTGGCGCCTGCATGCTTTTGTAGCCAGTCATCATCCGCCCAAACCGGCTTAAAGCTGTCCTCTTTGACACGCACAGGCTTTGCTAGATTTACGCGAATCGTGCGTCCACATAGCTCGGAGTCGTTCTTTAAAATCATTAAGATGAATATTTTGATATATACACATTTCTTAATTTCATTTACCATATTGTCAATGGCAGAGGCGGCATCTTCATAGTTCTCGTACTCAATAAAAGCAAATCCTCGATGCTTTTGTGACTCGTAGTCGACCGGCATTTGTATATCCGCAATGTCGCCGAATGGTATAAATGCATTGTTCAACAGCCTTTCTGTTACCTCATCGGTTAAACCACCCACATATACAGTGCGCTTATCATTCGACATTTTTCATTAAACGATTAACTTCTTATTTTATAAACAAAATGCGCCAGCTGCAAACGCACGATGGATTGCCAACATTTAAACGAGTTGGCAGCACATTGCTGCCAGCAATGTGGAATGCAGTAATGCCAACTTGAGCTCGTAATAAATTTCTGAAAGAGTGGCCACACCGAACTTGTTTTGGCGGGTAATCTGTAATTTAAAGCGGATGTGGCAACTCTTAACTAATCGGGTGGTATGCAAAGCAACAGTTGAGCAATTAATTTAAGTAAATAGTTAGTTCAATATATTTATGATGCAAGTCATTTGCAAGTGATTACAGTTTAATTAACTGAAGCATGGATTGCAGTTTAGTCAAGACCAACAAAATCGGTAATGGGTCAAAATTGCGGTTTATGTTATATATAATGATTCTTTATTAATATTTACGACTAGCTTCTAATGTTACGTAAGATAAGATTGACTGCTACTGCATATTCCGGCTTCTGATTGCGGACACGCATAGTGACTAGTCCGATTCGTATTGCTCGAAATGGGCATCAAGTAACTGACCAGCAGCAGACAATAGCTGGGCACATAGGCGCAGGTGGCATACAGTATCAGGGATATACAACTACTGAGAAGTACGTCTGCAAATAAATAATGAAAGCAATTACATGTGTGTTAGGTGTAAGTATTTGGTATTTGGCCAGCACTTAGTCACGGCCTCTCCTGACTGTATGTTGTATAGGGAGAGTGACCGAAATAGATAAGATACCGATGAGTGCAGAAATACTGGCAAATAGAATTTGTCTATATGTGCAGATAGGTGGGCTCTATTAAGTTGGCGTTTGGTAATCGCCGGTTAATAGTTGGCCACTTAAAATATATTACCGCACTTGGCTACTTACGGCAAAACACCTTCTCCCATGGCTCGCAAATAGCAATCTGTGTGTTGAGTTCGTAGAGAACATAAAGCCATTTTACGTATCGCTTGAATTTCGCATATTTCTCTGACAATTTTCCATACATCGCGCACCGGGTTAAGGTACAAGTTTGGTGCACAGTCTACACGGTTTGAGGGTGCGCAGTGAACTAAACGCAACCGCAACGGCTCGACAACCTGACCAATCAGCCTAAAGAAACAAACCACAAAACTCCATAGCCCAACCACGCCACGCGTTATCATCGGCCGAATTTTGTAAATCGAGTTTAATACTCGCTTTTTCATTTTTTTTGGTAGTGCGATAAAGCGTTTTTTTTTCTTGCCTGGCACCAAAGGGTTGGACCCAGGGTATGATTAGTTTGTGATCATCGGAAATTGATGTTTACATTAAATTAAAACGTTTATAGCTTCCATTAGCTATCCATTTAGTAACCTTAATATGGGAAAATTAATAATTAGTGCTCTTACTGACCCTACAGATAATTTTACAATCATCAACTATCAAATTTAATTAGTATTTTCTGGAAAAGAGGTTAAATCCGTAATTTAAATGTGTCTTCAATTTAAATTAAAGTGAATTTTAAAAGTTTATCTTACAAAATATTTTTAGAGACAATATATTGCAGTATAAAAAAATTTGCATCACTTTTCGTTATTATTTTCAAATTTAAGATTTCCGTCAGAGTGAAATTGTTAGCACAATTAAAATTCAATTGAATATAGAGAAATTATTATTTCAAAAAAAAGAATTGATAGGAATTGTAATTATAAATGCCATCGTTCGTATATTATTGGTGCCGGGTGATCAGAAGTCAGGAGCACAATCGGGAGCAGGGATCATAGTTATTTTTTTTATTGATTAGCATTATCTATGAAGACACCCGGCTGCTTTATCAGTAAAAGCAAACGTCAGTCAGGTAGTATCTTTCGACATTGTTTTTGGGCGTACATTGATTCATAGTGTTGCGATATCTAGTTGCGGTTGTATTTGTAGTTGTAGTTGCACTTGCGTTCAGGCAACCAATGGCACTATGGACAGCAGGAAGACCCACACAGAGAGCACATCGTTCGCATAGGCCTTAACGTGCACCGCGACACAAAACTCGACCAAAGCATTGTTGTTATAGTGAATGCAAGTGGTTCGAATGCGCTCCGATATGGCAGTAAGGTTGGTATATGGAAAGTTGATAGTAAAGCCGTAGAGCTGTGACAACAAATTGTAAATAAAAAAAATTTAGTTTCAGATGCGGGTGTCTGTGAAGTGCTTACGCACCCTGAAGTTGGGATACTCTCGTTCCAGTTCCTCACTGTACGCGGGCTCATCGTAGCGGCTGCCGGAGTAGGTGGCTAGGTTCTCCATATCTTTTAAAATCCGCTGTAGACGCGTCTGGAAGGCACTGTAAATGAGTAATGTGTTTTTGTTCGTTATCAGTATCAATGTGTTTGGCGATTTATGGGGGGTCACCCACCGATTCCAAATGGTTTTGCGTGTGCTGCGCCAAGCGGCAATTTTCTTCATGATCTTGCGCTCGATTTGCTTCTGCAGCTGGCGCAGATCATAGCTCCGCTTGTAGACATAGTTCAGACGATGGATGCCACCCTGAGGAGCTGGCTGGCGTTTGTTAAACAACGGCAACCAGCAGGCGCCATCGAGTATGTTGAAATTTGTCATGCTGACGCGTGACTCACTCTGTATGTTGAAATAGATCTGAGCGGAAACAAGCAACGAATTTCAAGATTGATTATGTATGACATCATATACATATGTACATATTTGGTGGTACATACGTTGTCTCGCCCCACCATGCAATGGACTCGTGTCAGGGGGCAGAAAACATCCTGCAGCTGGTAGCGTTTGCCTGTGGACGGTGCGAGCAGCAGCAGCTCAGCGCTGTCGGGGTGTCGATAGATGATGAACGTGCATTCGCCGTAGGGGCAGGCGAAGCCGAGCAGCATCCAACACTCGAGCCCCAGGGTGAGCAGGTAGTTGCAGAGCAGCACACCCAGATCCTTGATCGAGCACCAGGTGCTGTCGAGCAGCGTCTGATTGTCCAGCCAAACGCCCTGAAAGCTGTGGCAAGCATCATACTGGCTGCGCAACGGGCACAGCAACGAAACAAAGCGGCAAAGGATTTCCACCAGCTGATCGCTGGTTGGCGCGGTCAGTGCTGGGGGCAGTGGCACCGGCTCCAACAGACGTGTCAGACAGACGCGCTTGCCCTGCGACGTGCAGACCAATGGATCCACATAGCGCTGCTGCGCCTGTGGCAACAGCTGCTGCAATTCCAGGCGACGCTCGACCAGAAATTGCTGCAGCTCTGGCAGCTCGGCGCAGGCAAGACCGCCAGCTTGAATGGGCGTCAACTCGCAGCCGGGCTCGATGCTCAAATAGAACCAGAGGTGGACGCTCTCCTTGAACTCTGGATACTGTTCGATGGATATGTTGGTCACCGAATCGATTAGTGGTCGCTTGTAGCCCACTAGCACCTTGGGCATGCACACCTCAATGCAGCCCTCGAACTGCAACGCAAAAATAACATTCACTTGATTAGGTTAGGTTAGGTTAAACCGGTGGACTCAAGGGAGGCTGAGCATAGACCTGGGAAGGTCTGTAGCTGAACTGCTAGTTGATCCTAAAACTTCAAAGAAAGTAACACCCCGAGAAGAGGACAAATTGCTTTTAAGATAACCAAGGCAGCGTCGGACATTCACCGAGATATTCCAGTGACTCAGGACTCGTTGCATATCCTGCACTGATCACTGTCAGTGATGAACAGCTCTGCAGCAGACAGACAAGTGAACAGAAAAATGCCAAGCATTACTCTGCAATCCTCACTTAAAAGCTTCAGCACATATTTGGATGCACACAACGCCTTCACTTAGTTTAATCCGAGACTCAACTCACCTTGCGATTGGCCAAAAGTCGACTGATTGGTATGCGATATTCGCCCAGCCAATTGCACTGCACGCGCTGATAGACGTCGGCTGCCTCATCCGTGTACTGCTGTTCGATGAGCTCATCGAACAGACTGATCTTGATGTCTTCCGCCAACTCATGCGGTTCGCCCGTCAGCTGCAGCTGCAGCTGCTCGTTCCAAGTGGGATTCGAGCCCTCAGCCGTGCTGCTCCGGCACAATCGCTGGCCATAGCTCAGCGTGACAAAGGGACGCACATTGGAGTACATCAAAGCTAAAAATGATGCGGCATTAATGAGGAACCAATCACAAATCCATTTACCTACTCTGCGTGACAAAGAGACTGGCGCTCAGATCGCTGCTGCGACGTCTCTCCTGACGCTCCACGTTGAGTATGTGGCGACTACGCGCCGGAACTCCGGTTGCCCGCACCACATGCAGTGACACATTGAACTGGCGCGCTCCACTCAGCGTTTCCGGCTGCGATGGCGGCAACTGTGTTGGCCAGGCGGGTTCACGGATTCGTGGCGCCGTTGTCGTTGCCGTCGCTTGGCGCGTGAAGAAAGCGCACAAGGCGCGCCAGAGGGCAGTCCAGCCAGTCGTGTGCTCCAGACCAAAGCTGTTGCCGAACAGCTGCAGGAGAGGTCGCGCCCTTTGCAGAGACTTGGCACGCTGTGCACACTGGCTGGTGATAGTCTCGTACAGCAATTGCAGATACTTGCGCCCGCGATGCTTGTGCAGATCGATCGGGTTCCAATTGGTGCCAGGATCCAACAGTTGTCCCGAACTATCGAGCGGTTGCTCTTCGACTACAGGAATTTCATGCTCCAGTGCGGGCACTAAGCGCAGCTGTTTGGTGTGCAGGTTCCGTTGCTGGTGCCGCGAGTGCAGCAGCTGAAAGCGACGATTCGCCAGCAGCGCCTCCACGCTGCACAGCTGGAGCTGCTGCTCGGCAAACACGAGTGGCGAGTGCTGTTGCTTCTCCGCGGGTTTCCTTCGCTGACTTGGTGGTCGAGGTATTGCCGGAGTGTGCACAGTATTCTTTGGCCATGCTGGCAATTTGCTGGGCAGCAATGTTTGACGCAATGCTTCAGGCAGGATTTGAATGTCATCTAGTTCGCTGCCACCGACACCATCTGTATTTCGATAGTCGAGCTGCACGTGGAGATCTCCCGCCAGCCTGGGACGCACTCCACCTGAGGATGACTCAACCTGAAAGCTAAGTTTCTGCCGCCGCTGCTCCCCCGCCAATGATGTGCTTATCAGTGCCAAGCGGCGACTATGTGACGTTACCGGCGACTTCTCGTAGAGCTGGAATTAACAAGATTACGAGCACATATGTATATTGATAACAATTAATGTATCACCGATAAGACTAACACAAATCTAACTGCAATCTCTATGGGCTTGACGGACTGCATTATCGCATGAGTATCTTTATCCGTTCTACGGAAATATCTATCTATAGTATACCAAATTGAATTGGGGATTTGTTTTAGTGCTTAGTAAATTAGAACAAAAAGCTGCGGTTGCGAGTGACGTACTTTGAAATATCCTCTACTTGATACAGTTGTGTCGAACTGTCTATGGAATATTTAATATGTCAATTAAAAATCAAATGTGCTGAACCCTGTACAAATTGGTTATATTGGTTAAAGAATAAATTCCACAGACCTTAACTGTATGCATGAATGAAAGAAAAAGCTTCAGTAAACAAAACTTAATAATATCATATCATAGATTAATAAATGTAAATGTGCATATGTAACTGAAAGGGGACATTTCCGAAAGTGTGTTGAAAAGAGTCCGAATATACATACACCTAGATCTCGGAGATTATAAGACAACACTTGCTAATGTTGCAATTCAAGATTGTACAGCTTGATTTAATTTGGTTGCTACTTATGTGGAGTCTTATCTATAAAAAATTGTCTAAATTGATATACATGCATATGTATATACTACAAAGGTCAAAGCCGCCAGCGCTAGTAAATTAACGCTAGGTTATAATTTAATTTATAGTCTATGCCTTTGTTAAAAAAATAAAAAAAAACTAACAAATTGCGGCAATTGGTTAAGACCACATAATCTACTTTCTTCAGACTCAGTTTTACAACGTCTGATTCAGTCGACAAAAGCAACATGGAGAAGAAGGTTGTGTTTGTTTTGTTTGCTCTGCTCCTAGGTGGCACAGCCCAAGTGAAAGGATACTCGATCGTTGTACCTTAGCTATTGAAATGGATCGACTAGGTGTACCGCGACAGGATTTAGCAGCCTGGGTTTTTATTGCAGATCTTCTGAGTAGCTATCAAACGCACGCAATTAGTCCAACAAATGCCGATAGCACCCGAAACTATGGTTTATTTCAATTGAGTAATAAGTATTGGTGCAAATCGGCAGAGTCGCACATTTACTCCAAAAATATCTGCAAAATCAGCTGCGATAGTCTATTGACGGACAACATTAAAGCAAGTGTGGATTGTGCTGTGCTAGTGAAGAATATGGAAGGTTGGACACCATGGAAAGAGGCTTATAACCAATTCGCTTCACTGGATGCGAAAATGACGAGTGTTGAAGACTGCTTTGAAGTGAGAATGACCAATGACACCATAAGAGCTACTTCCAGAATGACATTAACTGAACAAAGAGGAAGTTTAAATTTTATCGACTACAAGCCTGAGTTTGAATTTTGATGAGTTAGTGCAAAGAAAGAAGGAATAACCCTTCGTTATTATTATCTGATCATCTCTTAAGCTGCAATTTGCAATTTGTTTGTATTCACAGTATAACAATAATATGTGGAATAATATTTTTGTTCTTTACATTTTGTCGATTGTCACAGATTTTAAATAAATATTATTGAAATTTTTGATTAATTTGATATTGTTGCTGTTTAACTGTTAAGGATATTTGTGTCCTTGTATGCAACCCTAAATGCGCGATTTAAGAGTGTTTGTGTACAAATTGAAAGGTTACATTTCCCCCCTTTGTGACAAATTAAAGACGTTGTTTTTAGAGCCTTATCGAATTAAATATAGTATGCACTTCAAAATGAAAATAATCAGTTCTTGGACTGTGTGACTAAGAGCAAACACAGACGTCTGGTCATTGTTATCAATAAATTTAGTTCTATCAGTTATTAGGGAGCTCTGAAAGGAAATGACCATTTATCAGCATTGACAAATGCACTTGCATTCTCTATTTTGTATATCCACTACCCATAGAAGGGTATTATAACTTTGTGCGTGCAGGAAATGTATGTAACAGGCAGAAGGAGTCTTCTCCGATCCCATACATACATATATCCTTGATTAGCGTCAAGAACCGAGACTTAAATCTCAGAGATTATAAGAGTAGGAAGAATAAGAGACAGAACAAATCAATCAAATTTTTGTATGACAAAATACGCCTACTGCAATAGCGTCTCAGCTGCTTTGTCTGACTATCTGGTATATATTTTGTACTATATATACTATACCAAATACTCTCGGTTCATTTTAGTATTTTTATAATACATAATAAATTTTTTATATTTTAGGAATAATACTTTACTCGTTTAGCTCTTATTGGAAATGGATGGTGGGTATCTCACAGTCGAGTGTGCTCGTTTTCTTACTTGTTTTACACTTTATATAGTGGTGAAATCGAAACAGCTATCAATCGAAGCTTGTCAATCGATTTTTGCTCAATGGAGAAGACAGTCCTTCTTTTTGTTCTGCTTCTGCTCGGCACAGTACAAAGTGATCGAACTCTTGATCGTTGTACCTTGGCCATTGAAATGGATCGACTAGGAGTACCACGAGCGGATCTAGCAGCCTGGGTGTATATTGCAAATCACGAAAGCGGCTTTCAAACTAACGCTATTAGTTTACAAGTTGATGGCAGCAAAAGTTATGGTCTATTTCAATTGAGCAGCAAAAATTGGTGCGCGGAGTCAGACGACAGTGTCAGCGATAATTTCTGTAATGAGAGCTGCAATAATCTTCTGTCAGACCAGATTAAAGCCAGTGTTCGTTGTGCACTGGTCGCCAAGGGTCGAGCAGGTTGGACACCATGGCCGATTTACAGGGATTTCCAGTTGAACAGATTGACCAGTGTTGAGGACTGCTTCCAACCAGAAATCTTCAATTGCATCACGAATGGGACTGTAACTAATGCCATGATAGATGCAACAGAACACGGAGTATACAGAGCTTTTTACGATTACAAGCCTGAGTTTGAGTTTCAATAAGTGAGTGTTGAGTTTCTCAAGAGAATTTCATTTTTTTAAGTGATAAATATACTTCTTCAGTGAAATCTTTACTTAAACAATTTTTATGTTTCCAACAGGGACTTTCGCTGAACAGGGCTCTCTTCTTAACAATAACGTATTTTGTAAATTTATAATAAAAATAAGAAATATTGTCCTATTTATATGTACACATGTCTAAGATCTAATTCAAGATTAAATATTTTATCATAGTATGGGAGCCATAAACAATTGTTCAATAATTAGTGCCTGTGTCCTGTTTCTTTGAGGTAAATTTGTATCAACCCTTCTACTATATTTATGCTTGCAACATACAAAATGTTATTTGACATAGAACGCCTTAAGTAAAATAATGGTAATTAAGTAAGTTTATAGCTTAGTAAACTACCAAAAGTTATCAAAGATATAGGCAAACGAGACTTACCCAAATGTTGAGCAGCTGAGGCAGCGATCGGTCAAGCAGAACACCGATGGTCTCATTCATGTGGACATGCAGATCCGACTCTAGGCGATAGCTGCGTGTCTGGGCCACAAATTGGGTGTCCAGATAGATTTTCAGATAGTAGTTGCGGCTCTTTTGCGACTGCTCCTCCTTGTTGGACTGCACATTGATGGCTGACTCATCAACGATCACTTGTTGTACATGCACCAACGGCTCCTCCGGATCCTGAAAGGCGCGTTCAAATTGCAACTTCAGAGTTTCCATAATTTCGGCAAATTGTGGCTTACGCGGCGGTTTCAGGCGCGGTGTGCTTGAATGTTCCCCGCTTTGCCACAAGCGACGACGTCGGTAGTATGCCTCCAAGTGCTCGCGATAAACTTCGGCCAGATCCGTTTCGAAGCGCTGCTTCCAAGCGGTGTAAGCAGCATCGAGATCCGGAGGTTGCACCAAGCGCAGACTCAGCTGGAAACGTGTGCATTGAAACCGCTGTCGGCGTCGCAGCTCCTTCAGCTGGGCCCATTGCGTGAGCAGCCGTTGGAGTAGCGATCGCTGTGCAGCCGACTCGGCGTAGAAGCGAGTGCGCAGCTGGTGGACTAAACGCAGTTGGCGTTGGATGTGTGCAGCCAACTGTTCCGACGACTTTTGCTGTTCATTTGCGTTGAGCAGTCGTGCCACAATGTGACGTGCCATTTGTAACTCTTGGCTCAGCTTGCGGCAGATCTGATTGTTCACATGCTGCATGTACAAATCGTAGAGATCCTCCAGGTGCTGCGCCTGTCGATGCTCTTCCAGCACCTGAGGATGTGCACTAAAACGCAATTGCTTCAAGCACAGCCAGAGGCAACGACGATTAGGCAGACCATGAAACTGTTGCATGGGCGTTGGGGCAAGGAAAATGCTTTTGAAACGTCTGCCGCAATTGCTGCGATAAAGCGTCGCATCGATTGTGAAGCGACCCGTTGCCGACGCATTCTCTGTAAGCAGCGCCACGAATCTCGGAGTCAGCTTGCATTTACCGCTGTCCTTGGCCTCCTCTTGATAGCGATTCAACATGCGAATCTGGGCACGGCTCAGTTGGGGCTCACAGTCGCGGAGCTGCAGCGGTACATGCAACCACATAGAACTGGGCACATAGAGTTGACTATTGTCATAAAAGTGTCGTTGACGATACAACCAGGCACTGACCACCGGCGAATCGGAGAGATCTATGGCTATGAAAGTAGCTGCCAAACTCACGGCTTGTCTTGTGGCGCCGCCAGTTGCTATTGAATCGTCATCGGCACTTTTATTATGCTGCGTTTGAATTGAATTCAATTCACTGATGCCGCTGCCATGGAAGAATTCTAGCGAGCGCAACTCTAAATCAACTGCAAGCTGCTCTCCAATGTGACTTTTGCTGTTGCTGTGAGAAAGCAGCAATTGTACCTCTTGCTCCATTTTGCGATAGATCCGTGTTGTTTGACTTTTGCGCTTTCGTTTGCTGCGCTTTCGTTTCAACGAAGATTCGTCCCGTTCCATATCTTAGCTACTATACAATTATTCACTGACTAAAATTGTCACTGAAAATTGCCACTTTTCTCCAATGTTCGTTTGTTTTGTTTGTACTGGTTGCCATAGTAACATTGTAATATGAAAATAACATTTTGTACCAATGCCTTGGAGAAATGTACCTTTTTCGATAAGCTACGGACACGGTTGCCATTCCAAAAAAAAATGTTTGTACCAAAATTTTGAAAAAAAAATGTACCAGTTTTAGCAAAAATGTACCCCAAATTTTTTTTCCGTATTTTTTAATACCACATTTTGTTAACTTTTTTTTAATTATCTTTATTTTTATAGTTTATTTTGTCTTCAAATTATATTATATAGTATAGTATATAGTATAAAAAGAAAACAAAAACAGTACTTTCATTTAATCAATTATACTTTTCAATTTCTAACTGATACCAAATTTGTGTCTGGTAGAACAGAGCCTTTGTTAAAATAATATATGTGAACATAAAATTGTATGAAACATTTAAATACTAGACCAGGCATATTGAAAAAGTACCAATATGAAAAAAGTTATCCAATGTACCAACGCATAAAAAATGTACCAGTTTTGGTACATTTGTACTAAAAGTGGCAACCGTGGCTACGGAATAATACAAGTTGTGCCGACTTCGCCATAAGTGTACCGAATAATACAAATTTACAATTGTCAATCAAAATGTAGCGAACGGTGAAACATTGATAATTATTATTAAAGCTTTAAAAGGATAGTATATAAATAATAAAATTCAATAAAACAAATAACCAGTTAGAAAGCTACTAAACATATACCAAATGGTATATTTGGTATATCGATATAGTACCACATTAAAAATATACAATAACTGATATGCTTATCGTAAGCATATCTTGTGCTTGTAACATATATGAGGGTGCTGGTTGAAATTAGACAACCTAATTGTTTATTGAGTAGCATAAATAGGGCATTATATAGATTTATTATTTAGTGCATCGTAGCCGTTCTTTCCAGTCTAATGCTGCTACTGCTGGTCCTCACAGCTGAACTCACCTTCCAACGTTGCAGCCTTGTACTCAGATAGTGTCCTGAGTGTGTATAGAACAGCACGAGAGCAGCTTCCGGACTTGGGTGACTGGACCTCCAAACAATGATGGTCTCTGAACCCATTCGTGTCGGTCCAACAATGGAAGATCCTCTCGCAAACTCTCTACAGACCATATAGAAGGGGCTTTGAAATGTGCACACAAATTCCAAGGGGATCAAGGTTGGACTGCATGATCGGTATAAAATCCCCACTGCGCAGATCGATTGCCCAGCAACCAATGTTTCTACAGTAGATCGAATTATTTATATGGTGGGAACGTGTAGATGAAATTTACTAATCCATGCCACGCATTAAATACGGGTCATGCGTGGCAAATAACAAGTGCAAAAAAATAAAAATTATATTGGAAATACTCCCACAATCAGATCATCACATTAAATACATCCTTTTTTCCTTTTCTTTTTGCTGTTCACATACAAATACAATGCAAATTTACTTTTAATAGTTGACAACATGGCTTCGGACATAATTTCTATAGATATTGTAATTCTATCAAGAATTCAAATTGTTCGTGAGCTTGATTTTAATTTATGTGAATATAAGTGACGTTATTTCTTGTGCGTAAGGATCAAATTTATTTATGGTTATTAATGTGTGCATATGTATGTAACTCAAACTTCGAAATTTGATTACGCTTGATTGTTTATTATTGATGACGCGCTACGTATTTAATTTTGGAAAAGAAGCCCAACATACAAGGAACGCCGGGTCGTAGTCGCGTTTTTACGTAAATCTGAGACACCAGTTTCACAGGTTGTGATTGAATGCAGAGAAGGGACGTTTAGCGAGCAGGATGGGGAGTCGTCTACTCCAGCAGGGTTATTTCTTCCTTGACTAAAAATTCAACAACTTCCTCATCAACTTCATCGGTTTCCAAGTTATCCGTATCGATATCTGTAAAACATAAAAAGTGCAAACATTAATAACAGCTACGAATTTGACCAACGAGATTGGAATTAAACTTACGTCCTCGGAGCATGACACGACGACTCTTTTGGTCCTTCCATTCGGCAATGCGCTTGTTGCGGTACTCCATGAAGGTCTCGCGCAGCTGGGAGCGCTTCTCGAGCAGCTCCTTGGAGGCGCGTGTCAAGCGTAGACGATCCTTCTGCTCGAATGCTGGGTAGTACTTCTTTAGGTTCTTCTTGATCTCCTTTTGCTTGTCCTCGCCGAGTAGCGTTGGAGGCCGAGGGCGCCACAGAAACTGTACAAAGTTCTTAAGAATAGTACGCTTGATGATGCGACCTTGGAAGGTGTACATATTGAAGCCGGTATCTTCCTTGACCTTCCACGACGATACGCCAGTAACGACATAGCGACCTGTTGGATCCCATTCAACCTCCGATGCTCGGAAATGATCTGGTGATGCGCTAATTATGTAATCGTTTGTAGTATCCACAAATTCAAAGGTGCCCATGGTCAAGTTAGCCATCACTATGAATTGACCGCGCGGAGACCAGAAAAGATGCGTGCACGACTTCTTTTCCAAACGCTTAACGAGGCTCGGCTTAACACCCTTGTTGACCTCGTAAAAGCTAACGTTTGAAGAATTCGGTTCGCCGTGTATAATGGAAAATTTGTTGCCAATGGGCTCCCAGGCAAATGCCAAGATAAGTTCACGAATCTCCACCGAATCGACGGGAATCTCTTTCTCGCGCATGTGAAAGATCTCAAAGTTGTAGAACATGCCCAGGAACTTCACGTCCAGCTCCTTCTTGTCCTTCTTTAGCTTCGAGTACCGATCAACCTTGACGCACAAATAATCGCCCGACTTTTGCCAGTGCAACTTACAATCGGCCACATTGAAGAGGTTCTTATTACGAATCTCACGCTTCTTGGGAATTTCCATAAGCGTAACACGTGCGGGTATCTGATTCTGTTCTTCCACCCAGTAGGCAATCACGTTGTCCGTGGGCGACCACGAGAAGCCGCGAATACCTTGAATCTTGATCGACTTCAGATCCAATAAATAGAACGATGGTGTTTCGTAGATGTGTATCGAGTTTTCGCCCATGCGTGCCACAAACTTATCGTCATGTGACCAACGGAACATTGAAAGCACAGACATGCCATCAGCAACAAATGAACGCTTTTCGGCACCGGTACGAATGTCCCAAATGATGATCTTCTGGCCCGTTGGCGTTGGTCCATATGTGACCAAATAGCTTTCGCAGGGTGAAAATTCAACAAACTGAGTGCCGGGATGGGGGAACTTTTGGATTTTCTGGAAGCTGCTACCACCCCAAATGGCCACGCCTGGCTTATGGAAAGTGACCACATAGGTGCCCAATGGTGACCACTTTACAAATGTGTCGGTGAAGCGTTCACGCGTCTCTAACTCATTAGGTTCCGGAAGCATATTCTGCCAAAAGCCAACCTGAACGCAATTGGGTGCAGTTTCGGCTGCCACACAGTACTGATCGTAAGCATCGGGATCATTGATAAAATTGTACAGATCGCTCTGCACCTTGAAGGGCTGCACGGTTGGCGGTTCCCATTTCTCCGGTATGTTTTCATACCTGTAAGTGGCAGAATATTACAATTTGTGTTTTAATCAATAGTATCCATAGCTGAACTCATTTCTTACTTTTGGAAGTCTGTAAACAAGTTTACAGCGAATGTGTAATTCTTGTCCAGACGATAATTGTTGAGTTTCTGCACAGCATCCTCGGCCTGACTGGCATGCTTATACTCCATGAAGGCGTAGCCCTTGGTTTTACCTTCATCGTCGACGGGATAAACAACGTTGACGATTTCTCCGCAATTCGAGAAAAGCTTGTTGATTACCGACTTCAGCTTTTCAATACGATTTGGCTCCACAACCGGCATGTTGTCAACGACAACGACGCTTTCAACACCATCGGCTTCCGAGGGACGTTGCGCCAGCATATCGCCAAGCAAATCTGTAATATTGTAAACATTATGTTTAATTGACCACAAGACCCACAAAACCTATAATTTGAGGTTATGTTTGTTTTTGCAATAGTTGGCGGTGTCTTGCAAGCAGCGTGTGATGTGCTGGCAAGTGTTCAACTTGCCTTCATCGCTGATGTTGTCTACATAGTTGGGTGGATCTTCAAAATTCGGTTCCTCATTGTAATCACTATCGTTAGCATCGGCTCCCGAATGCTCCTCACTTTTCTTTTTAGCCATTTTCAGCGATTTAATTGCAAAATATACACGGCAGCCAATTCCCCGCAGTCATCAAACACACACGCACATAAAAAAGGAAATCAGAGTGGTTGCAACTTCTATAGCAAAGTACCCATAAATTAGGCTTTTCTATAAAATTTAGTATTTCTCTGACACTCACATGGTCACACTGAATGTACGAAATTTTTCACTCGGCTAATTGTTATGATTGTTAGCATCGATAGTGTTCCTAAATTTATTAATGGCAATAAATATTAATTATATACACAATTAAGGATCACGCATAAAATATTTTAAAATGTTATTGATGTTAAAAACATGCGACTTAAATGGCTTTGTCTCTGTTATGTTCAGTAACTGTTCCATTATATTTATATAATAAAATTCTTATTCTCGTAAAGCCAAGTAAAGTTTTTAATGTTTGTCATATGTTTCGACACATCATCGATTGTTTTGAAAAAAATGTTCTACTTAAAATAAGGCAACGTAGTAAGATTTTTAAATATTCTTAAAAATCTCAAATGCGCTCTGCGGTATTATTTGAATTTCAGAATGCTTTTCATTTTGCCTTTTATGATATTTCTTAAAATTTATTTGTATTTGATTTAGAAAATCAGATGTTTGAAATAAACATATATGAACACGGAGAATCAAATTATCCGTATGCTCTTAAAAAGTCCGCAAACTCGCCGTTTAAAGTAGCTCGTCGTTTTACCCAAGCACATATACCAAAATGTTAAAGAAAGAGTAACCAGCTAAATCTTATTAGGAATTCTGTATTTTGGTATACCTACTGGGCAAAAACCCGTATATTTAAAAAATTAGGCTTGTGGTCACACACCGACACATAAAGCAGCTTTAAGAAAGCTTTTTTTTTAAGTAAAAAGTCTGAATTCATCTAAAACCTGCACGAGAATAATGAAAACGAAAAGAAATATATAAAAAATGAAACTACATATTGAGTGAAAAATTAAATAACCCGGAATAAATAATGAATGTTACCGTCTTGAAACCATAAAAAGCAAGTTGATATTCTTCCAGGCAAACCAAAAAAATCTTTTACTTAGCATCAGAGTTGCAAATGTCTCCAAAGAGAAAAGTTAGAAAAAAGTGCAAACAATTCAATATAATTTGCGATAAATAACTCAAATAATGTGTATGCTACTGAAAAAAACGTGCAAAACGCCAGAAAATGCGAAAAGCTGTTATCCAATAGAGAAAAATTCCGATACACCACACCACCTCTTCCACCGTCTGCGTCTCCGTCACCACCTCTTAGTCAGTTCCGTACGCACCCGCAACCCGCACCTGACGCCACCTTCATGGTCTTTCATTCGTTCGCTGACTCGTTCTGTCTACGCCAAAGTCAACTAAAATTTAACAAACCAACTAACCCACAAATTCACAGTGCAAAAAAAAAACCAAATTATACATGCCATTGTAAACAATTAGCGAAGACGCAGAGATCTCAGTAATGAAAATCTGTTATTGCATATATTCAGAGTGTATGTGTGTGTGTTAATACAATAAGAAATGTAAAAAACGACATAGGCAAAATTCTATATGTACTTGAAAGTATATGTATACATACATATATACGAGTATATGTATGTGTACATGGAGAAATCGCCCAAAAACGTTCTACCTCACTTTCAATGCATGTGTTCTGTATATGTGCTACCTGTTTTTTGTATATGCGCAAGCGAAGTGCGTTGGTTGCGACACGCTCTCGCAATCGCGCAAGTGAGAGGAGCCAAACACAATGAGTGCTCCATACAAAACGGAAAGTGACACAGTGAGAGCGTTAGAGTAAGAGAGACAGTGTGTATAGGCGCCTGTAGCCTTGATGGAATGTATGAATGAATTTCTCGTTCATAGTGTGCAAATTGGCTTTCGCAGATTTCATTCTTCCAATGAGTCGCAAATACCTTAAGTCAATTGAGAGTTGACCAGCTGTCAGTTAGTTTTGAAAACAAGCGAAATAGTAATTATGGTCAATAAAAACATCTCATATATGTATATTGAATGTATTGTTGTTGTTTTTCAAGGGACTTGTGCATGCTCTCAATTGGTTGAATTCAAGCTTTGCCTTATGCGCGCTCTCGTTCTCTCACGCTCTTTTTGAGATGATGCCTGTTACATCTTTGTTGCTTGGAAAAATTCGGACATATATTTGCTTCACGAAGTTTTTCCACAGTGTTTGTCTACACGCCCACATAGTGTGCGTGTGTGTGTGTGTGTGTTATGAGTGTATTGATAAAGTAAAAGTCGCCCTTTCGTCGCCGTCTGCTTCTGGTTTATTACCGTTATTTAAAACAAAAAAAGAGAATAAACGCACAAATTAAATGTAAAGTTTTCTTAGATGCTAATATCGGTTTTCATTTTTTATAGCATTGAACGCGTTTCGCAAACAGTAATAAAACCGTGGCGTCGTCTTTCATATTGTGCCAAAAGAAAAGAAAACGAAAAGAAAGCAAAATCAACAGCAGCATCAAAGCTACAACACCACCTACAACTATAACTACAACCACCACACAAAAAAGAACGGCAACAACAACAGCACCTTCAACAACAACAGAAAATAATCAGGAAAAAGTTACAACAATAATAACAACAACAATAGGAATACTCCAGTTATCTGCTGCAGTCAACTTCACTCACAGGTCGTCGACGTCGTTGTTGTTGTTGTTGTTGCTGTTGTCATTCGTTTTGGGAAGTTTGTGCAGCAGCAGGCTCTGAATGTCTTTATGCTTTAATCATGGTGTATTTTGCCACCAACAAGAACAACACCGACACTATACGCTGCTATATTAGAATCTTTCTGATTACAAATCATGACAGAAGGACATGAAAGGTAAGTGCTTGTTGTTCTTCGTCCCCTACCTCTGATTCATATTGAATAAAGCATTGTGGAGTTGCTAGTAACTCTTGCCGGAATGGGTCTTGCACTCAGTTTAATTCACGCAATTACTGCCAATTTAAGCTAAACGAATTTTTCTATATTGAAATTAAAAATACTGAGCAAATTATTTTTTATTAATCTAGCAACAGCAGAACTAGCAAGTTGGGCATGAATGAATTGTGTGACTCATTTGTCTCGTTCAATCAAAGGTACATATGTATGTGTGCATCCATATACACAGACACACATACTTATATGTATATCAAGAACGTCGCGTCTCCACATAGCCTGTCTGTCGCCACATTTAATGAATGAAATGGAATGCCAGCAGCAGCAAGCTTGTTTTTCTCTAATTGTTTTTTTTTTTTTTTTGTGTTTAAGCGTAGCGCTCCCATTGAAAATGATGTCACACGCCCTGCCCCTTTAGCTCTCCATTTGCCGTACATTAAGACACTCACAACAATATACTACTTTGATATTGATAGTTGGTTTCATTCATGTCTTGACTATACTAGTTCATATGTAGTTGATACATATGTAAAAAAAAAAAACAAATGGAAATGAATCTACTATTTGATTTGAGTATTGGCATTGAATTTCCATTGATTAATATACAAAAATAAATACTATAGATTTGCGCGTCTTTTAAGTAGGGTTGTTAACTAAAACAATTGCAACCTCTACTCATTTGATGAATAAATACACTCACATATATGCATCGATAAAATGCATGCACTTCAATTGGAAATGTTTCATTCATATTTTAAGGTTGTCCTTTCTCACTCATACACACAAACATATATATATTTATGTATATATAATGTGTGGGCGTCTCTTAAACGGTTCGCAACACTTGCACTTAAAAAAAAAAGAGAAATACTGCAAAATACTGAAATGTTGCCAAGATATGATTCCGAAATTAAGTGCACAACCAAAACGAACTTTATAAGCACATATATATATGTGCATATATGTGAATACCCATGCATACATATGTATGTAGATGTGTGTATAGATCATAGACAAATGAGTTGGGCACTTTGCTGCAGCAACAAAGTGTGTGCTGCACACATACCCTTGGTCGTGTTCTATGCTCGTTTCTCACCATTTCAATGTTTCCCACGCATGCGCTCTATTAAGAGTTTGCCAATTTAGGATTTTGTGTCTGCTGATTTAGGGACTTTTAATTCCTGCTTGAGGCAGGCTTGTCTTGTGTCTGTGTATGTATGTATGTATGGCTGACTGTGAAGTTGGTGCTTACAATACCTGTAGTTGTATGAGACACACACACACATATACGCATAATAAGCGTGTCTAGCATAGTGGCAACTCCATTTCAATAAAGTTGCCACTTTCTAGCACAGTAAAAGCTTTGAAATTGTGCTAAGGAAATAATATCTAGGGCTGCCACATCTAGATAGTGTGGCAACGGCAACATGACTCGGAATTCATTCATGACACTACGACAAGTAAGGCGGCCGCATAGTTATCCTTGGCAGGACATGCTGACGTGTGCGCCTTACCTTGAGTATAACTATCATGATTCTATATACTATATGCATCTGCAAATCTACATCTATATGTATGAATATACATATGTCTGTACGTATTTCAAAATGCATGCGCCTGCTGCAGTCCTTGACACAGCAGTGACGTCGCTGCCGTCTACTTTGGGCGACACTCTGTGTTGCTGCATGGTTCATTCTGTAAAATTGACTAAATCTAGGACAAATGTGTGTATTCAGCATGACGTCGAGTCTTCATGGGAAGGGGTAAAGGGGCATAAGGAGGACAGACGTCGAAAGGCAAAGCCAAAGCGATATAGACTTACACTTCATAAGTGCTTACAGAAACTCCTATGAAAGCTTTTTTCATTGAGTAACTTCACGCTTAAAACTCCAAATTCAAACTTCTGCGCAGGTCGTAACATGCTTTGCTCGCTTATTTATTGTTGTCCTCATCAAATAAGGGACGACCTGGATACAACATTCATTATTACTCCCTTTCATTCTGCTACTGCTGTGAATTTTAAGAATGAATTCTGTGCTCCAGAGTTTCATAATTTGAAAATTTGTTGCTACCCCTAAAGCCACGGACACAAATACATACACATGCATATGTGCATGAAAACAGCATATCGTTGTTTTGTGTATTTTTAACACGAAGGACTTCATAGTTATTTTTAAGTTCCTTTTTATTTGTATGTCATGATGAGTAAATGCGTTGACAGGTCCTGGAGCGTGTGGGAATCGATGAGCTGCGATGAGTATTCTCTGTTAATATGGCTTCGATGGCCGAAAATTGAATTAGTCGAATTAGCGACACTTTTAAGTTATCTCGCCAGGGATATAGATGACAGTTAATGGGCAAAGCAATCACAGTTATTGCCAAGCAGCAATGGCCTCCGTTTCTTACCATAAGAAATGCAGTTCAAGACGCAAGTTGAGCAGGTGCATCCGCTAACAATAACTCCGCACAGATATCCGAGAATCGATAACTAAACTTCAAAATTCCATTACTTTTGGTTTTCCGTTACAGCGACTTCTTAGTTACAGTACGCGCACAGGTAATGACCAGAGACGAAAGCACCGAGGGCTGGCTACCGCTGGCCGGGGGTGGTCTGGCAAATGTTTCGATACGGAAGCGTGCTAGACTATCCCCATTGGCATCGGGTCATGACTACATCATCTATGGGCAAAGAATCTCCGATCAAAGTGTAAGTTACAATGTAGTGTATGATATCGAATCGAGAAATGGCAAATACTCAATGGGATTTATTCTCAAATCTTTTCCAGGTCATCTTAAGCTGTGTCATCAATCGTGATCTGAAGTATTACAAAGTAATGCCAACATTTCATCACTGGCGTGCAGGCAAACAACGCAACGGACTAACATTTCAAACGGCAGCCGATGCTCGCGCCTTTGATAAAGGCGTTCTGCGCGCTTATAATGAACTAATTGATGGTATGACCTGAAACAGCTTTGCTCATATATCCCGTTTAGATGCATGTTGCTTTAAAACAAAACATACACTCGATCTGTCTTCAATCCATGCATTCTGTACCTTTCTCTCTTCCGCATAAACTTCTAAATAGTTTTTGAAAGCCCTCTTTACACCTTGATTTTCTTTTTTGACATTCAATTTATACTTTAGACCTTGCGTTTAGAATTTTTGCCTTCATTAACTAATGCAGAACTAATGTTTTATGCTCTACTTTTTTATAAAAACAAACAACAAAAAAACTTGCTACAAATCAAAATTAACAAAACATTAACAATTTAATTGGAATTGTGCAATTTGTTTGAACATTACAAAAATTAAAACTTGCAAAAAATCAACACAAAAACCATTCAAAAAACATATAATTTCTATCAAAATTGGTAAGTGTTTTAATGAGGTTTCTTTTCACCTAGTTTGTCTTCTGAGTTGCGTATGCTGCAAAGGCTATTTAGAATAATCAAGAATTCATTTACAAGCACCTCATATGCATTTGCAGCATGCTAAACTTATGTAGCAATATAGAATAGTATTTATTTTCACTTGGTTCAATGATGAATTTAAGAAATCTGTAGTCAAAAATTGCTTATACACACTTTCAACTGCAATCTTTATGCTGTTCGCTTTAAACTGTTAAATTTCAAATGCTCTTTACAAGCTTTTCGTAGTTAATTTGCAGTGTGCCTTGTTCTCGACAATTTTTGATAATCCGTACAATTGCCATGGGGAATTAAAATCATTTTTGTTTTATATATACACGCAGGACTGGCCAAATCAAATCCCACAATAATATGCCCACCATTGACCAAATATGATTCGGTTGGTGAAGATGATGTATTCATGGTAAGTTTATCTCATATTTTTAATTTCAATCAATCATAATAATACTTTGATGTCCTTACAGACCCTGGACTTACCTGTGGAAAGCGAAAGTTTACAAAAGATACATTCAAGCCCCGAAGGCAGTGAAAAAAGTCACAGTAAATTGAAAAACAACATTTAACGCATTTTGAAATTGACACTAAAATTAAATATGTTTTCCTTGTTAAATTACAGAAAGCGCAAGCGACCGTCACAAGGATAGCTACAGCAACAATTCCGATTCAGAGAAACTACCAGCGGCGACCATACACTACATATCGACGGACAAAACATCAACGGCTCCGCCGGGCAATGCGGGCAGCTCATCGGATGCACCACCGCCGCCGCCAACAGCAGCCGGTCAAATAGCGCCGAGCGAGAACTATTCATACGTAACGCTGACCGCTGTGCATCATGACTATAACTATCCGGTGGTGGAACAGCCGGTTGGCGCACAGGTGTTAAATGCCCGCCGCGAATCGATCACTGCTCTAAAGAAGCGCAATGCACTGGAGGCCGCACAGGCGATGGCCGCCGCACAAACGTCGGCATCGTCGTTGACCGCCAGCAAGCCATTGCACAAGCCAAATGTTTCGGATATACTCAAAAAGGAGACACGTTTGCGTTGTCGCTATTGCCATGAGCTGTACAGCGAGGATTTCAATAGGCGAGGCGCCTGTGAGTATGCGCCGGATCCGATACGCAGTGGTTACGAGTGCATCTCGGGCATGGGCTGTGCGCGCTGTATGATTTATCATTGCATGAGCGATGCGGAGGGCGAGACGGCGCAGCATCCGTGCGATTGTAGCATTAGCGAGGCGGGCTGCACCAAACGCTGGTTGGGCCTGGCGCTGCTGTCCCTGTTCGTGCCATGCCTATGGTGTTATCCGCCACTGCGTGCATGCCATTGGATGGGCATACACTGCGGTATCTGCGGGGCCCGCCATAAACCGCATGTCTGACATTTGGAGGCTAGATTGCAAGGACAGTACGATGACGACCCCAGCACCAGGCCCAGAAACGAGCACCATCCGCAACCCGACGAGCAAAACTACAAACGCCAACTGCTGCGACTCAAGCAACGCCAGTCGCAGTCTCAGCCGCCACCTCAGAGGCACTTCTATAATTGGGAGCTGTCGCACAGCCTTGGCGCCCCACAACAGCAACCGCCAGAGCCGCTGTACCTAATGCAGCCGCGCAGCAGCAAGGCAGCCCAGAACGATTACGGTCGGCTGATGTTCTAAACATGTATATGAGAACCACGACAACCACAAAGACGATACCCATCAAACAAACGTTGTAATTGTGTTGTCGCCTGTTTTCAGCAGTTCAGATTTTGTTGCGAGTTAGAGCTTGGGTTTAGTTCCATCGTTTTTGTTTTTTTTGTAACCATTTGATTTGCCATAATTTATTGTATATACATACATCAGTAGAACACATAACACACTTCCAAGAGCATATAGCATATACCATTAATAATTGTCATTTATTTTTTAAGAGCTGTCACTTAACTATAATTTTGTAAAAACTGGGCTATTTGTTTGATTGTTTTCACATTTTTTTCATTTTTGTAATTATATGATATATATTAAAAATATTAATGTACATGTATATGCTTAATGAATATATTTTTTCTTAGTTAATTAAGTTTTTGCTACTTACATTTTGTTTACAATTTGAAATTGGAGAACAGTATTAAAGCCAAGGCAAGGCACGAGAGTTATACTACTTACTTATATGCAAATATATTTCTATATTTCTGTGCTTAATTCCAATTCGTTTATAGCTTTAACAGAGCAGAGCGTTTCCCCTCTCTAAGAATGCAGCGCGTGCAAATTTTTTTGCCTGATAACTCACAAAGACAACTCAAAGCGCAAATATACAACCACAATATTGTTAAAGAATTACAATAAAAACAAGAAAAGAAATGTAACAATTGAAAATATATTACCCCTCAATTGAATTACAAATTGTTTTTACAAAAAAATATATATATCTATCAATATATACCAATGTTAAAAGCGAGCAACGTCAATTTCAACCAACTGCGTTTCCTAATGCCAAAGAATATTCATGTTTCGTCCAGGTTGATTTTAGAAAATTATTTATATTTTAATTTCGATTAAAAAAGAATGTTTTTGACTCTTCTTAGGGCTCATGAAGATTCAAAATATTTCTTTTGCAAATGAAAAAAAACTTTCGGTTTTAACTGTTATTTTGAAACAATAATAAAATTATAAACAAAAACATTGCATTAAAAAACCAAATCGTTGAAATTGCGCTTTGAATCGCTTACAAATCCGTAAATAATAACTATAATATAAATCAAACTAACAATAGTGAAAAACAATTTGTAATTTGTGTACAAATGGACAATTTCATTAGGAAATTTTGAGATCCTTTTTAAACTTGTTCATTTGACACATTGAGGATTAAATAAAAAATACTTAAGTGTTTTCCAATAAAAACTAACTTAACAAATTTATATGCAGCTATTTACTGATATATAAATGAATGTGTATAAAACGTATGAAGAATACAAATAACAAGGATTACTTATGTGCAAAGAACCTAAGTAATATATGTGTATTCAACATGAAATTAATAATAATAAAAGCATTAATTTATTTCTTACTATAAATGCATATTTATTCAAAAATAAGCAAAGGTTGTGCAAAAACACATTAAAAAAGCAACAAAAAATTATATTAAAACAAAAAAAAAGAACAAAACCTTTAAGAATGCGGAAATTTGTTTGTAAAAAATGTAGATGCGGTATCTATAAATAATTGAATAAAAAAAGTTGTTTAGATCAAAAACAAAACAAAAAACTTATCACAAAAACACAAACAAAAAAATCTTTGAACAAAGAACAAACACTCAACAAAAAGTACAAACTGTTAAATATACATATATAATTTAAAATTACTTTTTATTGTTTAGTTACAAGCTACAATAATTTTAACATATAAAATGGTACAGAAGCATGCCACCATAAATACATTAAAAACTCAACAAAATCACAACATGCGTAAATACTACATATATTAATTGTATGACTTTTCAAATTTTAACTGTGCATAACCAAAAACAAATTATTAAACATTCTGAATGAACTAGGAATCAATAACAATAGTAAATCTTATTCGATACATTAAAGAGATTAATAGTTAATAACAGCAATTTGTTGAACACCAAGTAACTAAATAACATGACATTTTCAACATTTTCAATAAAATTTTTTTGTTATGAACATAATACATAAAATGGAATTCACCTAAATTGTATATGCATAAGTAGCCGCATATAAAAGATGGCATTAAAAAGTAAATAAAATAAATAATATATTTATTCATATAAATGTATTTGAAAATGTGAACAAGAGAAATACAAACAAATAAAACACAATTTAATAAACAATAACAACGGGTTTCAATCTCTTATTTCAGTCTGGCAACTCCATATATAACAGCCTGTCTGTATTTCGTTGTCAGCTAACTTTTTATATTATGTAGAAAGATGGCCGCAACAGTCTCACAAGCATCGGTGGTTCAGTGGTAGAATGCTCGCCTGCCACGCGGGCGGCCCGGGTTCGATTCCCGGCCGATGCAAACAAACTTTTTTTTTTTTTATTTATTGTCAGTGTAGGTTTTTCTACAATGCAGCATTGCTTTACTACTCAAAGTAAAGACAGTTGCTTAATTATATATTTTATTTATAAGCTTATGCAAATAATCACTCGCATGGATGAGATAATGAGGAATCTTGATACCTTGAATCACAATACCACAAAACGTGATCTCACTTGTAGTGTACACTTTATAGAGTAGGTGATTCGTGACGTAGTCTTAACTGATTGAATTGTATCAATATCGTTTTAGTCCGACTACATCATGTAAGATGAGCAGAAATTCGTAAAATGTCTAGTGTCTAAGTCGGAGGATTTAGAAGTCAATAGCGTTTTAAGACGTAAGCCCGTGGACCTGGCAACAAATCGCTCGTTATTCGAGATTGGACACAATTTTGAAGATGTTCCAAATTGGCTGAGCATCGAGCAGCCTGCCAAAATCCCATTAAAGAACATGTTGCGGTACATGGTGGAGAATCATTTAAGCACAACCGTCCAGATCGAAATAAATACAATGTATTTTAATTGTCACATTATTGTGCTGCAATCGTATTCAAAGTTCTTTTTGGACCTGGAGGTGGTTCCGTTGGCGGTAACATTGCCCGAGGAAAAGGTATCGCAAAAGGCATTCATGCTCATCTATAAGTGGATGATAAGTGATGAGCCCATCCTGGAGAGAAAGAGTATTCTTGAAGTCTTTGTGGCAGCTACCTACTTGAGAATTGAATCACTATTGCTTCACTGCTGGAAATACTTTAATATTATCGAGTGTTTCAATGAGGACACCGCTTGTATTTTGTACATTGAAACGAAACGCAATCCGGCATTAGATATTGTGCGTAGTATAATGTTAACTCGAATACGGAAGTTTCTACTTACATTTGTTGCAACTCGAGATTTTTTCGATGTTCCGCTGAACCATGTAGTCTATCTGCTCAGTTCTAATGACATTTGTGTCAATACGGAAATTGAGGTAAGGCTAGATGAATTTTATAATAATTGGTTTGATTTAAACATAGTTATCATACAGATTCTCTTTATTATGGTACGTTGGCTGGGACATGATTGGAAGCAGCGTCAAAAATATGTGAATAGATTAATTCCTTGCATACGATTCGATTTGATGCCGCTCTGGTATCTGCTTTATGTACGTCAAGTGGAAACACACAAATTGATCAAAAAGCTAATTAATATTCCTAAAGTGAATGCCACTTTCAATGAGACAATTTCCAAGATAACATCGAAAATGTATGGAGAAAAAACGGATGCTAAGAGTATAAACCAAGTTACAGAGCATCGACAATGGATACAGGATGAAATGTGTCCTTACTTCCATCATATAGCCTGTCCATATACGCGTAATATAAATTTTATTCAATTTGAGTCGTATTTAACAGCATTACAACGTCAAACTCATAATAGATGGGCAACAGTTGAATTGATTGATTTAAAAAAGCCAAAACAATGTTGTATTACACCGCACGAATTTAAAATTTAAGGTCCATTAAAAATACGTTAAAAAATTTCTCCATTTGCCATTCACATGATTGTGCTATAGATGTTAAGTCTGGCAGCGCCAACAGCTGATTCTAGGTGGCATATTTGTTGTTTGGCGATTGTCAACAATTTGTTGTGAGAATTAAAATAAAATGGAAAAGCTAGAAGCTCTTAAAATATCATCAATGCGTCCGCGGAGCAATATACTCGATCGACCGCTGTCCAAAGGCAAATCTGAGGTATCACAGAGCATTGTAGCGTTACTATTCAGTGAGATTGTTCAATACTCCCAGAGTCGTGTATTCACAGTACCCGAATTGCAAACAAGGTAACAAGATTATGAGAAAGCAAATGCCTGCATATTAATGTTGCTTACATGTGTAGATTACATGAGTTGGGCCAAGATGTGGGCACACGCATCATTGACCTGTATTTTATGCGCGAACGTAGCGCCAAGCGCGAAACAAAGCTGACGCAGATGCTGCTCTTTGTGAAGACCACAGTGTGGAAGAATCTGTTTGGCAAGGAGGCCGAGAAGTTAGAACATGCCAACGACGATGAGCGCACTTACTACATTATTGAAAAGGAGCCGTTGGTCAACACGTTCATAAGTGTGCCGAAAGACAAAAGCTCTCTGAATTGTGCCAACTTCACAGCTGGCATAGTTGAAGCGGTTCTAACTCATTGTGGATTTGTAAGTTCAACGGCCATATTAAGCGTATAAAGTTTATAACTATCATGTTTTCTCTGTTATTGTAGCCTTGCAAGGTAACCGCGCATTGGCACAAGGGTACCACGTATATGGTTAAATTTGAGGACTTTGTCATAGCCCGCGATAAGCAAATGGAGGAAAAATAGCAATATAATCAATCCTACTATATACATACATTAACAAAAATATATTAACTCTACTTTAATTCGTTAAGATATTGCGTTTAATTTTCACATGTTGCAAAAAAGAAATAATTTGTACACTTAAATAAACTTGAACTGACGATCCTTGTACGCAACCTGTCCCGAACGGTATTTCTCTTCGCGTGCATCTCGCTCGCTCTTTAGTGCCCAAGCGTAGACTGCGATGGGCAGCACGACGGCAAAAAGACCCATGCGGAAAGAGTGGCCAGTGGGTCGGAAATGCTCATAGTTGGACACACGCATAGCCTGGAAGCGCGCTAAGCCCGCATCGAACTGGGAACGCATAGAGGATAAATAAACATTTGTCAATAAGTAATGATGACATAACCAACTTATTCATTTATTTTACTTACCACAGTGCCGCCTTCACCGGTGGCATGGCGAAAGGGATTCGAGCTCTGCTTTAGGTATTCGTTGCGCAGCTTAAGTGTGTGCTCATGCTTGCGCTTGATGAACGCCTCCTCTTCTTTGGTTAAAACCATATTTTTGATTTTGCTGCGAAATTCCCACTTTCGAGTTCTCAAGCAACAAAAGCAAAACGCTGAAACAGCTGACAGCAAACAGCATGAAGCAGTACCACTTTGCAAGTCACACCGACACGTGCCCACATTGCGAGTGTAGAGAGTGGCAGGGTAACTCTGGCAAAAAGCGCTTATGAAATTTCGCAGCTGGCAATGCCGTTCATTTGTCGTTTCAAATGTTTAGCAGTTTACCAAACGAAAGCACATGAAGTTTAAACTGTTTACTTAAAATTGAGTTGAAAATATTTGTAATTGTGGTAAGTGTATAAAGTGAATTTTGTGTTAGCAATGCCCTAAATTATCTTAAGTTATTTGTTATTTGGTTAATTGCACAAGGATACGGCTGTTTTCGGTAAAGTCTGCTGCTTCGTTACATCTCTCACACAAACACCGTTATGCGCACGCTCATAACCTTCGATGCTCTCACAATACCCGACCATATATTAACAATATCCTCTCTGTCTCTCGCTCGCTTACTCCCCCGGGAAAGGAGTTGTGCTCACTGCGCATGTCCTGTAAAGTGTTATGCGCAGATCTCGTGTCAATGTCCTGTCTGGAAACTTGTTTAATTTGATTTCAACTGCCCCTATCTCAAAGGGTTTTTTTTTTGCTTACGCTTATCAAAATGTGCCCTGCCATTTAAGCGTATTCAGCTTTCGCTCAATTTAAAGTCAGGTATACTAATTTGTGGTAACAAATCAATACTTTAAGTCAGACCATTTTTAATCAGACACTGCGCAAGACAAACTTCGTCCTCGTCATCTCACATTTAACACTTGTACTGCTCAATAATGAGAGCGAGATGCAGCAAGTGCAAGACATTCAGAAATAAATAGTACATAAGTGCATAAGAGAGAGCGAGGGCAATAGTGTCAGCGACAAAGCTGAGCAACCTAGCGCGCATGTCCTGCGTAGTTGGGCGGTTTTTGTTGTTGCTTATGACTCGTTACTCGTTTTTGTTGTTTTTGTTTGTAGAGTGCACTTGGCTTAGCTCGTGTTCGTTTTAGGGTGTGGGGTGTGGACTAGAGGAGCAAGGGATTGGGTGGTTGTTGGGCACGCGACACGCTTACCTGCTTTAGGGGTTGTTGTTGCCGCGGAGTTGCGCATTGTTCGCTTTGATTGCCCCGTCGTCTTTCACTTGCGTACGTACCGTAAAGTTCTCAGTTGTTGTTATTGTTGCATTGTTTGCCGTTACAGGATTTGTGGTGCCTCAAATGGTTTAATTGCAAACGCAACGTGCTCGTTTATTGATTTTTAAGACTCGTCTCGCGACTCCAACATTGATTCGGTAAGTTGTATTTATATACATATTTGCAAATATTTTTACTTGTTATTTACTTATTGGTAAATTTTTTCCATAGTTTCCCAGCATGAGTGTTAAGTCGAGCGCAAGGATTAAGAAACGGCGCTCTGCCGAGGCGGCTGCAGCAACTGCGTCAACTGTCACAGCCTCGGGCTCCTTTGCCGCCATCGGCAGTCAGCAGCGCCTTGGACTTTCCGCAGGCGGAAGCAGCAACAATAGCAACACAAGTTTGGGCAGCGGCAACAATAATGCAACATCAAATGGCAACCAACAACAGCAGATCAACAAGAAGCACAATTTTGTGGGACGCAATCCCAACTTTGACACGGACGAGACCAAGTTACTCATACAACTCTGGGGTGATCCAAAATTGCAACGCACACTGATAACCACACACAAAAAGCATGCGGTCATCTGTCAGCTGGCAGCAAAGATGCAGGAGTATGGCTATCATCGTTCGCCCGAAGAGATCACTACACGCATCAAGAATCTCAAATGTTTCTACAATCGCCTCAAGAAGGATAAGGAATGCGGCTTGACGGGCGAAACGGAACCAAGTTGGAAGCATTTCGCTGAAATGGATGCCATCATGACGCGACCCATATTTAGCGTGCGCCCAAACGAGGTGCCGGCGCCATCTCTAAAATATCAGCTAGAGCAGGCGCTCGAGGAGCATGCGGAGCGGCGCAAGCGGAGACAAGAAAATGGTGAAGAGATGACGGACAGTGACAATGAGGAGGATGACATGTTGCTCTCATCGCTGGTGCCTAATGGCAAAAACAAACGGGATGCTCCAGTCAATGAGGGCAATGCTGATGTGCAGCTGGATATGGATGCCAGCGAGGAGACGTTTGTTGTGCATGCCGGCGACAAAAGAGCGGCCGCCAAGCGACGTAAGCTTTCCTCAGAGCCCGAGCTTGATGTGGATGAAACGGCAGCAAAGGAGGCGCCACGCATTAAGACTGAACAGCAGGAACCAGCCACAGAGTCAACTACAACTGTATCTGCAACTGCAACTGCAACAGCAGCAACACCAAGCACAGCAACTGTTGCTGCACCAACAGTAGCTGCAACTGAGGTGGAAGAGGATGATGACTGCATGCTGTTGCCCTTGCCCAAAGAGGAGCCCATCGATGTGGATGCCGTGGACGAGGCAAACGAATTACCACCAAACCATGCTACAACTGCAGCAGCGCCTGCCACACGTGGTATGATGCCGACGTTGGCGGACATGCTCCAGCTGCCCAAAGCCACCAATCTGTTGCCGTTCAGTGGCGCCAATGTTATCATACCGGCCAATAGCATCAGCAATAGCATTGCCCAGCTCAACAGTACAGTATCCACCAGCAATAGCAAGCTAACCGCTGGGAAGATCTCGCTGGTGCCCACCAATTTCCTTATGCAACCCAAACCCACGAGCAATGCTACAGCGGTCAGCAAAGGTGTCTCTGTCGGCACAGCTTCTGGAACACAGCTGCAATTGCTTCAGAGTGCCATAAATCAGGGTGCACGCTTGATGATTAGCGGTGCAGCGCCAACGCCAGTCCAGGCGGCGGCCAACACGGGTCTAGTGACGGGACCCGGTGGCGTTAAGTTCGTGCTGGTGAATGCGGAGCAGGCAGCCGCCGCCAAAGTGGCCGCCACAGTCAAAACGAGTGCCGGAACAGTGGCCACAGCAGCATCCTTGCCACAGCAACAGCAGCAGCAGCCACAGCAGCAGACTAAGCTGCTGCAGCCAAGTGAATATAATCAGCAACTTGTTCAACAACAACAGCAGCAGCAGCAGGCAGTACAGCAGACGCCTGCACAGCCGCAGCAGCAACAGCAAGAGAAGAAGGAGGAGAAGCGTCGCGCACAGGAAAAGGCGCGAGAGGAGCAAATGTCAAAGCGTCACATGACAAGTGAGTCACTTATGAATGCACAAAGTCAAACAGTCGATAATTCTTCTGCCTTGTCTCCTGTCACAGCAATGCGTATCATGTTGCGTCAGCTGCTCAATGCCCAGAACGAAGCCAATGAGATACAGCACAATCGTCTCTCGCTGGAACGTGAACGTCTCGATTGGGAAAAGTCAATGGGTGAACGGATCATATCCTTGCTGCCGAGCTTGTTGCAACCAGCTGCTGCCGCAGCATCGGTAGCAACTGCAAACGCTGTGCAACCGACTGCCACACATCAGTCGCAGCAATTCATTGTATCGGGCACAGCAGCTGGAACGGCAGGACAACGCTTGCAGCCGCCCAAGCTGCTGTTTACCACCGCGTTGCCCATGACCAATGGCACAGTGTCCATGCCACATATACTGACGCCAAGCAGTGCGCTGGCCACATCGCTGCCCAAAGTAATTGCAGCTCCCGTTCCATCCTCATCATCGTCAGCAGCAGGGAGTACATCTGCAGGAGCAACTGGTGGTGGTAGCATTATAGCGAAGCCAGTGGAGATTTGCACTCAAATTAATGATATTCAACTAATAACGCCCAAGCTGGAGAAGGAGGGCTAAAAATGGTCAATGTCCTAGAATTTAGATCTAAGCTTAGCATCGTTCACAGTGATCTATTTCTCCTTTAAACAGATAATACTCGAATAAACTATACAACAAATGTGTTTATTCCTAACGCTCGAATTCGATTAACAATTATTTAAGATCTATAGTTACAATTATTTATAAGTTCTAGCTTGGATATCATACATGTGCTTAATGAACATTGATACGTTCCATGTCGCGGATCTCCATAATATCCGTTTTCAATCGCTGCTTGACTATCTCACGCCAAATCGCCTCACGATCCTGATTGTTAACGATGCCCATGCGTTGCAGCGATGAATCCGTAATGCGAAGTAGCGCTCGTCCCGTAATAATATGCTGGTGAATAGAAAGAAATAATATATTTATCAGTAGGCCAAGTGAAAAACATAGAAAAAAAATTAAAAAAAAAGGAAATTGTAGTTTGTTTAAATTATCAGAGAAACGCAAAGGATTCAAGTCAAATACATATTTAAAATGACTGCAGCATATATGAGATATAGCAAGGAGGAGCAGCCTCACAGGTGAGTCTAACTTACTGTGGCAAACAGATTTTCGTATTTGGTATATTCGCCACAATGACGCCGATACCACTTGAGCACATCACTCACAGTCCATTGATAGACAGCTTTGGGTCGCGTTGTTTTGGCTCGCGCCTTGTTCTGTGTCGTGTTGCTTGTTTCTTCGCCCATATTTAAATATTACGCGGACTACCAATTAACTAGATCACTGGTATATCCAGTTTCTTCCTCTGTTTGTATTATTCTATGGGCACTTTCCTTCACCTTTTTCCACTCTTAAAACAACTGCTGTATTTTCGCGAATCTCCATTAACAAAAGTTGTAAATTCTACTTGCATTACATTAGAGATGTGCATTTACTGGATTTGAATACACACTGTTGTATTGAGTAATTTTCGATAGGCATCATTACATAAATATCTTTAGCCAAATATATATTTTTTTTATTATTTTTTTTTTTTTTGCATTACAACTATTTTCGAGCGGTAAAATAACCTTTTGTTATTTATGAAAACAAGACGGCATTTCAAAAAATTGCAACCTTCGAAAATTACAATTACAATTAGGTGTAACTATTTATTGAAAACGTGGTTGATTTGGTATATTTTTCTGGTATTAAAAAGCATATTATGTGAATAAAATTGCGGTCACCCAGATCGTGACTGGCGCTTAATAACAACGACGACTGAGAAATAATCATCATAATATAAAAGTTGAGAAAAACACGCAAATACCTAATTAATACATAGTAGAGCAATTGCAAACGAACAATTGAATTTATAACTTTGTGGTGTACTAGCAAATACACATTGATTAATACGATTTGCCAGCTCGTTATCAATTTTCATTTTCCATTCGACGCCGCAGCAGTAGCAAAATGGCCGGAGCAACACTCTTCGAACGTGCCCAAGCTTTGTCCAGCGTGAATCGCGAGGAGGGCATTTCACTGCTGAATAAAATTGTACGTGAACAGGAAGTCGCCGAAAATGATGAGGAGCTGATACGCATCAAGGAGCAGGGCATTATGCAGCTGGGTGAGCTCTACAAACAGGAGGGCAAGGCCAAAGAATTGGCAGATTTGATCAAGGTGACTCGACCGTTTTTGAGTTTGATCAGCAAGGCAAAGGCCGCCAAATTGGTGCGCTCGCTCGTCGACATGTTCCTCGATATGGATGCTGGCACGGGCATTGAGGTTTGTGAATCACACTCAATTATTCCCTTTTTTTTCTTAAGTTTTGTTTTGCTTGTTGCAGGTGCAACTTTGCAAAGACTGTATAGAGTGGGCCAAGCAGGAGAAGCGCACATTTTTGCGTCAATCGCTGGAAGCACGTCTCATTGCCTTATATTTCGATACGGCTCTCTACACTGAGGCTCTGGCATTGGGCTCGCAGTTGCTGCGTGAACTGAAGAAGTTGGACGATAAGAATCTGCTTGTCGAAGTCCAGCTGCTGGAGAGCAAAACATACCATGCACTGAGTAACTTGCCCAAGGCACGCGCTGCTTTGACATCGGCACGCACCTACGGCGAATGCCATCTACTGTCCACCCAAAGTTCAGGGTGCTCTCGATCTCCAATCAGGCATTCTGCATGCGGCCGATGAACGTGATTTTAAGACGGCGTTTTCCTATTTCTATGAAGCATTTGAGGGTTTTGATAGCGTTGACAGTGTCAAAGCGCTGACAGCTCTCAAGTATATGTTGCTGTGCAAGATTATGCTCGGCCAGTCGATGATGTGAATCAAATCGTTAGTGGCAAACTGGTAAGTAATTATTGGATTTGGTAATCATTTAGTTACTGTATTCTTATGCTATTTCTGATAGGCCATAACATATTCCGGCCGTGATGTGGACGCTATGAAAGCTGTTGCGGAGGCATCACACAAACGTTCGCTAGCTGATTTCCAGCAGGGTTTAAAGGATTACAAGAAAGAGCTCGCTGAGGATGTGATTGTGCAGGCACATTTGGGCACACTTTACGACACCATGCTGGAGCAGAATCTTTGCCGCATTATCGAGCCATACTCACGCGTTCAGGTTCGTCTAAATAAAAAGTCTATATTCCTTTCAAACATTTATTTTGACATTCATGATATTGAAGGTTTCACATGTGGCGGAAAGCATTCATTTGCCTATGCCACAGGTTGAGAAGAAGCTATCACAAATGATTTTGGATAAGAAGTTTAGTGGAATTTTGGATCAAGGCGAAGGTGTGCTTATTGTCTTCGAGGAGACGCCTGTAGATAAGACATATGAGCGTGTGCTGGAAACCATACAAAGCATGGGCAAGGTGGTAGATACACTTTATCAGAAGGCCAAAAAACTATCATAAGTGCACAGATCAAATGCCCACAATTCTATACTACTCCTCCCTAATCCGAAAGAAGAGAACACCTCAAAGCGTCCACTTCAAATAACATCTGCGAAATTAGAAGATAAATATACATTTTTGGGTTTCCTCTGGTATTTTGAAATTAGTTTCCACAAGAACCAACAAAAAAAAATCAGAAATCATACACACATCCACATTTTTGTAATTTTCTGCAAGAACTGGCCGATTTATTAACAGCTGATAAAATAAACAATTATTGTTGGTCAATAGCAACTACAATAATGTGTAAACCATAATAGATTATTTCTAAGCATAATTATTCAAAATATAACTGCGAGTGCGATATGATAAGAAAAATTAACCAATTAATGATAATAAAAAAAATCAGGAAAAAAACGGACATGATCACAAATGTACTGGGAAGAGAGATCAATACAATTCAATTGATATTTGGCTAATTTTATTCAATAATAATAAATAGTTGTAAGTTTCGTGTTAATTCGTTGTTAATGAAAAAATAATGTATTTAACTACAGTAATGCGTCAGTCCCAAACCGCCTCTAAAGTTCGATTGGCCACTGAGTGAGCCGCTAATCCACTTGGAAGCATTGCCGGTCAAATCTAGGCGAGTGTTACGATTCTGCGAGGACCACAGATTGCTGGCCCAGACCAGGAATATTCGAGTGTGTCAGACTGGCGCCATGGCCGTTGATATGCGAATAGTCCAATCCAGCACCTTTGCGTTGGAACTCCAAGCCATTGGCGAGCTTATTCTGCGAGGCATACACCTTGGCATCCAAATTGTGTTTAGATTGAACAGATTTGCATTTGCGGAATGTGTGAAGCTATCTTGCACGCCAGACGTATATGTCTTGGTCAGATCAAATCCACATCCATGACAAAGAAGATTGATTAAAAACATGCACATAATTTTTGCCTTCAATACGCTTACTTCTTGTAGCCCAAAGTACCCCCAGTGGTAACTGGTCCACCTTGTGTGTTGCCTGCAGCAAAGACTTGTCCAATAACATTATGAGCGGGAGTTCCAATGCCTTTGATCAATGCCAACCTAGCGTCAGTGCCACCAGTAGGATTCGATGTTAGTGAACCGCCCAGCACCTGACGACGGAAACGAAGTCGACGAGTGGGCTGAGTGGCTTGAAATGTTTGAAACTGCTGTGGCATCGCTTCTACACATGCACTGATGGCCATAACGACAAGAGTGAGAATGCTGCGTTGCATATATATGTAGTTGCTAATAATGTTGCCTAGAAGACTGTTGACTTTGGATTGATGATAGATAGCTTGTTCCTACAACAGGTGCTTATATACACCAAGCAGTTCGGGAAGCACCTAGCATCGTTCACTATTGACTTCCCTTGGTGTGAATGTAACGAATCGCATGTATTCGTCTGGTGCGGGTGTCAGGTTTATTAGTGTGGCGTACGCGCTGGCTTCTCCGGGCTTTGCTCAGATAGCATGGGGTTCAAGGGAAGGGCCAACTAATAGGACGCACCACTTATAATAATAATACATTTAAAATTCGCGTACATATGGGTAGACAGAAAAGAAGGAGTGTAATGAAAGAGAAGAGAAAGGGAAGGAGAGGAGGGTAGGTTAACAAAGAAGACGGACCCACTCTCTAATGCAACACAGCTGTTATTGTGTGCAGACGCCCACCCTACCATGATCCTGCATTCATTGCCAAAAACTAAAAAGTTGGCAGGATCCCTAAGAGACAGTGGTTCGGCTAACCTACTCCTGCTTGGTGATGCATGGTTCCAAATAAAAGTAAACAATTAAGCGGACATACTTAATTTATTAACATATAAGAAAAGTGATTTGAATTTTAACATTACAAACGAAGGGACAAGAAAAATAAATAAATAAATAAATTAACGGATAAACATAGTAAGTGTGTATGAGGCGGAAATTAATTAAATAAGGCAAAAAAGGAAAGAATAAATAAATAAATACTAAAAATAATTAACCTATAAATATAAAATATGTTCTAGCATAATTATAATATAAATAATTATTTTTGGTTTTTGAAATTTACCAATAATTTAAGAATTTGGCAAATAAAATTACTTCATTGAGAATGATGGAAAGCACAATGCATATAGGCAAACATGATCTATCTTTTAAACAGGAAAGCTCTGCGCAAGCAATTGGATGAGGATCAGCTGATGGCTGTCACTCAATGCAGGCATGTATATGGCCAGCCTTACAAGGTCATTGACCGCTGGGACTGCAGTAGCAGCTGTAGCAGCGCTATGGTGAGATGCACCAAAAGCTCTAACTCATATGTATCGAATCAATTAGTAAGAGTGAAACAGACTTACATACATTCGGCGACTCCCACGCAGAAAGATCTTTCCTTGTGTTAGTGACTGTCTGTGGTGAAGCTGTGGATAAAGAGTAACAATAAAGCTTTTGCGCATGCGTAAAAGCTGGCTGCTATGATCTGCTAGTGCAATTCCACACAAACATACATATGTACATACAAATGTATGTAGGTATGAGTGTACCTACTTTGCAGGCAATACAGATACATTAAATTTAACAATTAAATACGATTGTACAAAGATATTTTGCCTATATATGGTGCCTTATATGCATTCTTAACTGATTGCAGTTGTTATTTTATACAACAATGCCGTGGTACTTGTACTATGAGTGCCCAAGAAAAGTTGTTGTTTCAATTTTCTCGCCACATCATAATACACTTACAACATTTATAAACATTCACTTAAAAATGCACATTTTCACTAAACAATCTATATTAACAATACTTCAACAGAAACAATAAAAAAAAAATAGGCTGACAATCAGCGATTCGCCCTCGGCCGCGATGACACAATAAGAAGCAGCACAATCCGTAGCTAGCGATTGAGGCGAGGCTGCCAACGGTAAGTTGTTCTTCGACAACAGACGAAGCCAACCTGCTTGGAAGCAGTTCTCCGCTTAGCAGTGCGAGTCGGCAACTATCTCTGGCTACCGTCGTTTATGTAGACCATCTGTTTTTGGTGTACCGACAGCTGATGAGGCCAGCACAGCTGCGTCGACGCTTTTGTTGTTGGCCGTTAATCAAGCAGTTGTGTGTGTTGAAGTTTCATTTTAAATTAATTTAAAATTTAAAATATTATAATTTTACACACTGGGTTATTAAATTTTAGTTTTCATACTGGGTTTTATATAAAGTAGAACTGGACTATTATAATTTATGACTGAGTTATTATAATTTATGACGGAGTGCCGAATCTAAAAATAAATAGACAAAACTAAACTTAGAACAACAAAAAAACTAAATACACGTATAACAAATATTTACCCTAATCTGGAAAACGGCACTTGGTTTATTTACGCCAGTTGGCAAATTCCTCTAGTGGACAAACAGCTACAAGTGGACGGCAAGGTGCACTTTGGTAAAAAAAAAAAGAAGATGACCAGATTAACGACTCAGTATAACAATTATACAATGAAGTATCTTTGTATACTCACAAGTACGTTTTAAGCATCTGACTACACCAACCACTTCACTGATGTACTTTTTTTTTTATTAAAGCACATGCACTTTCCACTATTTTTTTTTAATCAGGTTCTGCACATAACCTGCTAACAATTTCTTCCAACCAAAACCAACAACAAAAACCTTTTTTTTTTTTTTTCGGAAATTTTGACAATTAATCCTACTCAAAAAGGTAATCGCTTGTCTATTTTGGTGTGGACTTAACACGATCAGCTGATTTACTAACTCACGCTTGCAAGTATCGTGGTCCACCAATAGATGGCGCTATTTTTGGAGCTTTCAGACTCATTGCTAAATAAAGCTCCGCTTCTCAGTACAAAACATGACAAGACATTTAGTACCATTTCCTCAGACTACAAATAATTTTATACAACTAAACAAATTAAATAATACAAATTAACTAGGACAATAAACATATAAATAAATAATATAATAAATAATAGGTATAAATATGTATGTGTACAGAAAAAGAAGGAAAAAAAATGTTGCATACTTTTAGGCTTAGTCAATTTCAGATACGACAAGCGGCCTATTACACATCCCCCTGGCAAAATCACACTTAGTCGTTGTAACGACAAAGTGGGATACCCGCTTGGAGGTAGCTTAATAGTCATTATGCGAAGATAAGCGCTTATTGCTTAATGTCCTTCGCATGGAATTTGCCTATGAACTTGCCTTGTAAATCCTCCAACTCATAATATGCGGAACCTAACTTGCGTCTGACTCGCGATTTTACAAACGTTGGAGCTAATTTAGCACTGAAACCTTTCACAAAATTGCTTTGTTGGAAGTTCCGTCTATACACTTCCTGCCCTACAGTGTAGTTGACCTCTCGACTACGTGTATTATAAACTTTTTCGTTGCGTATCTGCTGTTGTAGTATACCACTCCTTGCAGCCGCACGAATAAGTTCAATTGAGTCGTCTCTACTAAATTGAGTAGTTCTGTCTTCCAATTGATCCAAGCTTCTCAGAAGCGCATAAGTTTTCCCATTGGTAACCATATGTTGCCCAAAGGTCACTCTATACGGACTTGATCGCACGGCCGAATGTGTCGCGGATCGAAGCGCACAAGCAATAAAGCTCAGCGACTCATCCCAATCTGTCTGATCAGGCTTAATATACGCCTTAATGGCAGCAAGCACTGATCGATTGACACGCTCTGAAGCATTCGCTTGCGGCGCGTAAACAGCCGTATAACGATGGTGTACCTCGTATTTTTGGAGCAATTCATTGAATTTATCCGACTTGAATTGAACTCCATTATCAGATACAACCACTTCTGGGACACCGAAACAATGAAATATGTTCTCTTCTAAGAACCGCACTACAGCCTCCGCTGTAAATTTTTTTACGGGGTGCAAAAATGGATACTTAGACAGATGATCTACCACAACAAAAATGCCAATATGGCCAGAACGACTACGCGGATAAGGCCCTAAAACTGGACAGGAATAACCAACTTGCCACAAATTCGTTGCCTATTTCCATCAGCAGTTTTTACAGCTGATGACAACCGCGTATATTCGGTATTATTAGTTAATATTTCTTCGGCTAACTTTCCACCAATGCAGTTAATACTAGCGCCAGTGTCCATTAACCCCGTTATCAATTTGCCTAGTATATTGACTTGGGCATAAGGACGAAGATCATCCGCGATGTCTACTATTGACGCTAACAAAGCTCTTTTTTCCTCATTTTTAATTCGTATATAGTTCCCCTTCCTCTGCTTATTACGAATACAAGAACTACAAACATTATCTAAATCTGAAATATTGGATCTAGCCGGGTTTACTTCAACTTCTGGTATTATTTTCGATACATTTATCTCTTCTTTTACTCCGTGTTGGTACCCTTCGAGACTAGTTTGCGTGCACTTGTCAATGGTGCACGCCCATACGGGTTTTTTTGAATTGCACACTTCGTGCAACTGGGTCGATACGTGTCACGCTTACCACAACCGTAGCAAAACACTTTACGTTCTGCTACGCAATCTTGGTATCGATGTCCACTCTTCCCACAATTCCAACAAGAAAGTGTTAGAGCATCCACCTCCAGATTCTCTGGCTCTTCAACATCATCCTCTTCATCCATTGTGGCTTGCACCGTGACTTCACTGACATGCCGTCTCGGTAAACCTCTTGGAATTGATGATGGCATTGAAATGGTTTTTAAAAACCTCTCTCGCGTACGAACAATGTGACGCAACTGCTCAACGCTGAATATTGGCACATACAATAGTTCGTGCTGAATATCCGAGAGCAAATTGGCTCGCAAGACCTCCAGTATGGACTGCTCACTCATTGGGCTGTTCAACCGATCTACTAATGCCACAATGGCTTCGTAGAACTGATCGAACGATTCGTTGGCTTTCTGCTTTCGTTGCGAAATAGCTGCTCGAATCTCCATATCGGATCTACCATCCGTAAACTGATTTTTCAACGCTTTGCACAAATCTGCCCAGCGAACTTCTGTCACGCTTTTGTGGTACCTCCAGAAAAACTCACTTCCTCTACCCTCAAACAAATTACTCGCATATCTTGCTAGCAACTCAAAGTCTCCGTCCAGCGTTTGTCGAGTCAATGATTCTACGCGATATAGAAAATCTTCTATCGACATAGACGAATGTCCAGAATATCTTAGTTTCCAATTAGCAATAATCTGACTAATCCTGTCGGGTCGTAGACTGTTACTCAGTTGAGAACCCCGTGGCGAAGAGTTGGCAGCAACTTGCGGCGCTCTTGGATTTACCAACGGATTCGTATCGATCCGATTTGGTAATCCAAACAACTCCTCAAAACTTTGATGTTGTGGACTTGGTGGAGAAGGTCTAGGAATGGATTGAATTGGTTCAGTATTGGCAGCTAGCTGTTGCTGAGCTACTCTCTGAAAACCATTCTCCAGCACCTGCGATAGAATCTGCGTCTGCTGCACTAATGCTGCTGATATCGCAGCCGCAATTGCCTGCTGTATCTCTTGACCCATAGCACTTGCCACTGGCTGAGCTATTGGAGTCTGGACTACAACCGGTTGCGGAGCTTGTGGACTTAGCGTCGGCTGCCTTGGCTGCGAGCTGGATCTAGTACCAATATCAGTAGCATTTTCTACATTGGAACTTGCTGATGCGACCGACGCCGCGGCTTTCGCTTGCCCTCTAGTTATCATATTTGCACTTGAACTGGCTGCTTCCAATTCTTCAGCAAGATTCATAGACGATCTTATTAACACAGTGCGGCACACTGGACACAACTTCCTATTATCAGTACGAGTATTAAAGCAGGCGTGGTGAAAATAATGATTGCACCTTGTAGCTAACAATTGAGCAGGATGTTCGACCTCCTGAGTGCAAACACAACAAATGGTTTCCCCCTGAATTATCTGACCTGGCATGATATGTAAGATCTAAGCGTCAGAATTTACTGAGAAATTCTGCTACGCCAAACAAATGTATAAATAACTAATAATACTGGAAAAGTAAATAATATATAAATAAATAAAGATTTAAATAAATAAGAAAAAAAATGAAATAAATAAATAAGTAAATAAATAGATAAATACCAACAATAACACACAAAAATAACTGAACAAATAAATAGATAAATAAATAATAATACAAATGCAAATTTCAACAAAACTGATAATCAAACACGATTCATAAGATATTTGGAAACCATGCAAAACTTCACAGAGTGTAAGTTAGTCTCCAGATTTTCCCACCTGAATGGATAGGACTAGTTGCTAGATAAGCATACCTTCAATTAGTATGACGAGAAAGCAGCTCTGAGCCACGATCCGTTTCAAACACTAATTGAAATGTGAATGCCTTAACAGCCACTAAAAGGGAAGAAAAGAAATTGGGGAAAATATAAGCATTCATAAAGCTCCTTCATGTTAATAATACCAACTTTAAGAGCAATTATTTCAAAACCAAGTATAGCGTAATAGCGCATGCAAACCATACTCGGTCGATAATAGATCGCCTAATTAGTAATATTACATTGTAAACTTTTATGATTGATGAAGCCGGACAATAAACAATACTAAACACATTAAGCTGACTTGCGCCACCACGGGACTATGCAACCCCAGTCAATGAATTTAGTTGTCCATTGCTGAATTAATTTTGTAGTACTAATTTATTTCCATCGTTTTCATTAGGTGTTTTTCTTACCGCAAGAGGCAGATCTGGTCCACGAACTTTTTCAAAGTAAGCTCTACACCTAAAAAAATACGACAGCATATAAATGACAGTAGACAGTTTGACCGTTTGAGTATAAAGCCATTTTGAAGCTATTATTTTCTACAACGTCAACCAATACCGTCTTGGTTAAGTTCTTTTGTCCTGATTTTAGGAGGTATTACTTTCTCGCTAATAAAATAGACACAAAGAGACTAACCTAGTACACAAATATGTATAAGGACAACAAAAAGACTTGAATCACTAGATGTTATTGATTCTAGAGCATATATAATATTTTTAAAGGCCATGTTTAGATTCTATACAAAAACAGGCCACACGATTGGGCGCCAAAATATATTATTAAATTATAATTATATCTGTAACGAATCGCATGTATTCGTCTGGTGCGGGTGTCAGGTTTATTAGTGTGGCGTACGCGCTGGCTTCTCCGGGCTTTGCTCAGATAGCATGGGGTTCAAGGGAAGGGCCAACTAATAGGACGCACCACTTATAATAATAATACATTTAAAATTCGCGTACATATGGGTAGACAGAAAAGAAGGAGTGTAATGAAAGAGAAGAGAAAGGGAAGGAGAGGAGGGTAGGTTAACAAAGAAGACGGACCCACTCTCTAATGCAACACAGCTGTTATTGTGTGCAGACGCCCACCCTACCATGATCCTGCATTCATTGCCAAAAACTAAAAAGTTGGCAGGATCCCTAAGAGACAGTGGTTCGGCTAACCTACTCCTGCTTGGTGATGCATGGTTCCAAATAAAAGTAAACAATTAAGCGGACATACTTAATTTATTAACATATAAGAAAAGTGATTTGAATTTTAACATTACAAACGAAGGGACAAGAAAAATAAATAAATAAATAAATTAACGGATAAACATAGTAAGTGTGTATGAGGCGGAAATTAATTAAATAAGGCAAAAAAGGAAAGAATAAATAAATAAATACTAAAAATAATTAACCTATAAATATAAAATATGTTCTAGCATAATTATAATATAAATAATTATTTTTGGTTTTTGAAATTTACTAATAATTTAAGAATTTGGCAAATAAAATTACTTCATTGAGAATGATGGAAAGCACAATGCATATAGGCAAACATGATCTATCTTTTAAACAGGAAAGCTCTGCGCAAGCAATTGGATGAGGATCAGCTGATGGCTGTCACTCAATGCAGGCATGTATATGGCCAGCCTTACAAGGTCATTGACCGCTGGGACTGCAGTAGCAGCTGTAGCAGCGCTATGGTGAGATGCACCAAAAGCTCTAACTCATATGTATCGAATCAATTAGTAAGAGTGAAACAGACTTACATACATTCGGCGACTCCCACGCAGAAAGATCTTTCCTTGTGTTAGTGACTGTCTGTGGTGAAGCTGTGGATAAAGAGTAACAATAAAGCTTTTGCGCATGCGTAAAAGCTGGCTGCTATGATCTGCTAGTGCAATTCCACACAAACATACATATGTACATACAAATGTATGTAGGTATGAGTGTACCTACTTTGCAGGCAATACAGATACATTAAATTTAACAATTAAATACGATTGTACAAAGATATTTTGCCTATATATGGTGCCTTATATGCATTCTTAACTGATTGCAGTTGTTATTTTATACAACAATGCCGTGGTACTTGTACTATGAGTGCCCAAGAAAAGTTGTTGTTTCAATTTTCTCGCCACATCATAATACACTTACAACATTTATAAACATTCACTTAAAAATGCACATTTTCACTAAACAATCTAAATTAACAATACTTCAACAGAAACAATAAAAAAAAAATAGGCTGACAATCAGCGATTCGCCCTCGGCCGCGATGACACAATAAGAAGCAGCACAATCCGTAGCTAGCGATTGAGGCGAGGCTGCCAACGGTAAGTTGTTCTTCGACAACAGACGAAGCCAACCTGCTTGGAAGCAGTTCTCCGCTTAGCAGTGCGAGTCGGCAACTATCTCTGGCTACCGTCGTTTATGTAGACCATCTGTTTTTGGTGTACCGACAGCTGATGAGGCCAGCACAGCTGCGTCGACGCTTTTGTTGTTGGCCGTTAATCAAGCAGTTGTGTGTGTTGAAGTTTCATTTTAAATTAATTTAAAATTTAAAATATTATAATTTTACACACTGGGTTATTAAATTTTAGTTTTCATACTGGGTTTTATATAAAGTAGAACTGGACTATTATAATTTATGACTGAGTTATTATAATTTATGACGGAGTGCCGAATCTAAAAATAAATAGACAAAACTAAACTTAGAACAACAAAAAAACTAAATACACGTATAACAAATATTTACCCTAATCTGGAAAACGGCACTTGGTTTATTTACGCCAGTTGGCAAATTCCTCTAGTGGACAAACAGCTACAAGTGGACGGCAAGGTGCACTTTGGTAAAAAAAAAAGAAGATGACCAGATTAACGACTCAGTATAACAATTATACAATGAAGTATCTTTGTATACTCACAAGTACGTTTTAAGCATCTGACTACACCAACCACTTCACTGATGTACTTTTTTTTTTATTAAAGCACATGCACTTTCCACTATTTTTTTTTAATCAGGTTCTGCACATAACCTGCTAACAATTTCTTCCAACCAAAACCAACAACAAAAACCTTTTTTTTTTTTTTTTCGGAAATTTTGACAATTAATCCTACTCAAAAAGGTAATCGCTTGTCTATTTTGGTGTGGACTTAACACGATCAGCTGATTTACTAACTCACGCTTGCAAGTATCGTGGTCCACCAATAGATGGCGCTATTTTTGGAGCTTTCAGACTCATTGCTAAATAAAGCTCCGCTTCTCAGTACAAAACATGACAAGACATTTAGTACCATTTCCTCAGACTACAAATAATTTTATACAACTAAACAAATTAAATAATACAAATTAACTAGGACAATAAACATATAAATAAATAATATAATAAATAATAGGTATAAATATGTATGTGTACAGAAAAAGAAGGAAAAAAAATGTTGCATACTTTTAGGCTTAGTCAATTTCAGATACGACAAGCGGCCTATTACATGAATCACTCTACCTGATAATTTTTTTTGCCCTATCAGTAGCTTCTAAAAGTGAGATCAAGTAATGTAATGCCTGATTATATTGCTTTGACGGGGATTCCTTATATACATATACATAATTGCGAAAATGTTTCTCATGGCTGAGATTCCTTAAGAAATAATCATTTCTATCTGATGTAAGCTTATACATGCATACATATGTACATAGGATGCAACCTAATTGTATTTAGTTTATAATTTGTTTTAAATGAAGCTTATGAATAGTATGAAAAAAAGAAATGTGCAAGATTCAGCTGTGGCTCCCCTTTCTCCATTCTTTTTGAATTTGAGTTTATTGCCAGAATTTCAAATACTATTACTAGCGCCACCTTCAGGTGGAGATTCATTTGGGTTGAGATGCTTACATTTTCATGGTGAATGGCATTTTTAGTCGATAATACTATCGAAACTGATAAAATTTTAACAAATAAATGCGAAGATAAATATTTTTTATTTTTGTGTTGATAATGTTTTTTCTGATCGTCAATGGGAGTATTGTGTTATACAGGAATTGTTGACACGCATTTTATTTTTTGCCATTTTACTATTTCTACTAACTAGGCGGCAAAACCGCCGGATTTAGTTTCGTCGTTCCATGCACAACATCTAGTAGTTATCGATAAATGCTTTCTCTTATTTTGCTTTGATTCCATTTGTTGCAAATCGAACGTGACCGAAATGTCAAAAAAGTGTAAAGCATACGATGCTAGCCAAGCGATCATACATAAACAGTGAAAACAGAACCAAAAAAGCAAGGCGAAAGCACGAATGTAGCCGAGAGTCAACAAAAAACAAATACAAAATCTACACAGCCGCAGTTCAGAGCAACTCCTAATGAAAAGTTGCTTAAGGTTTGCTTCGCATATTTTTTCCATTACAAAAACAGCCATGGCAAACGAAGAGGCAACGTGCGAAAGGTCGACGGTAAACATAGCATTTCGATTTACTGACGAGCGCCATCTTAAGTTCGTGGAGGCCTTTAATCGCGAACCCTGTTTGTGGAACCGGCATCCGTACTTGTGGGGAGCTCGTGTTGCTGCCTGCAAGCGGATTCAAAATGTTATGAACGAGACATTGCTACGCAATGAAACTCCAATTAGTTTGCAGGGTATTAAGATGAAGATCAAGAACATACGTTCTGTGTATCATCAGGAGCTAAAGAAGATGAGAATAAACCCTTATTATTATCCCAAAAGTTGCTGGTTTGAGCCATTGCACAAAATCTTAGCACCATTTCTAGATAAGGTAAGGCATTTCCTTATATCTTAATATAACTTTATTATCCAGTTTTATTCTTCCACGTAGAGAGCTGATGGTGATGTGCAATTGGATTCTCCCGTCCCTATTCATAATGAGGTAGAATAATTCCACAAAAATGACAATGATATTATAATGGAATTTATTTTTTCCAATAGAAAGCTGATGATAATCGACACTTGATTTGCGCCATACCCCTAAAACGACTTCAGGTTGAGGAACCAGAAGTAATTGGGGAAGAGGTAAAATAATTTCCTCATCGTGACTATATACTGACATTTTATTCTTTTATATAGAAAGATGCTGAGTTTATTTCCCCCATAGCACTAAAACGACTTCAGGTTAAAGTTCCACGCTTAAAGTCAATTAGGTTTATGCCGAATAAAGACGAGGAAAGCACTGAAATCAAGATCGAACTTAATGCTGATCCATTGGAGTTTGCTTCATTTAGTTCTGGTCAACCACTACGTATGATGACACCTCCATTACGAAATCCTCCAAGCCCACCTCGAATTGTGAATGTCTCCTCGCTGCAATCAGAGCAAAGAGAGCCTTTGCAGACTGAGGGTGAGGATGAGTTTACGTTTTTCGGAATGAGTGTTGCCGCCCAATTGCGCAGAATGCCTGTATCGAATGCAATGATCATGCAATCAAATATTCAGTATATGATATCAATGGAACGTCGTAAGCTCGACGGCGATGCGATTGAAGCAAACTTTTTAGTTTAAAAGAGTAATTCAACTAAATATTTAATTCTTTATATAAAAATCCATAATTTTATATATACAACACACAATCATATGTTTGTAAAAAGGAAAGCAAAAATAAAACTTTAAAAAGCGAAATAAACCGAAGCAGAGTAGAAACGTAAGCGCAGAGATGAGCAATGAAGGCGCTCTTCGCGTTACGTTACATTTGCCCTTATGAAACATAAACAGAATTGTTGTTTGACTGCATTTTCATTATTCATCCGCTTCTAATTTATTATCGCCAACAGTCCAGTTTTAACAAAAACAGCAGCTATTATAAGTGCTCTAATGCTGATCATCAACATAAAATTCAATTTTGTATTTTAGTTTTAAATTCGAGTGCAGATATATGTAGCTCCTCCACAAAAAGTGTATTTGTTTTAATACTATTCAAGTACATTGGCGCCATCTCTGATGGAAATTCGTTTGCTTTGTCAATGTTTACATTTTCGTTGTGAATGGCAATAAAGTAGACAATACCATCGAAACTGAGATTTAACAAACATAATTTTGACTATACTAAAACGAGATTTTATACTAACAATTATTATTTATAAAATTAAATATTGTCTAAAAAAATATGTAAATATATCAGTATTGCCGTTGTACGCAATATCGCAATATCGGTTTGAAAAAGTAAATCCAGCTGAGAGTAGTTATCGATAAATGCTTTCTCTTGTTTTGTTTTATTTTCATTTGATGCAAAGCGTATAATACTACCGCTAGTCGAGTTCTACACAAAAACAGTGAAGAGCCAGAAAAGCGAATCAAGTACACGACGAAAACCGAGCAAACTTTATTGTGAATGGTTTGTTAGCAGCTTGCATCGTATATCCTCTGCGTCACCAAGAACAGTCATGACAAGCGAAGAGGGAACCAGCGGTACACCGATGGAACGGTTTCGGTTTACTGACGAACGTCACCTTATGCTCGTGGAGGCTTTCAGTCGCGAACCTTATTTGTGGAGCCGCGGCTCTAGTCGCTATGTTTGGGGTGCTCGCAGTGCTGCCTGCAAGCGAATTCAAAATATTATGAACCGCACATTGAAACGTAATGAGACTCCTGTTAGTTTAGAGGGTGTTAAGATGAAGATCGGGAACTTGCGTACTGTATATCGTCGGGAGCTGAGGAAGATTAAAGAGAATCCTACTTATTATCCCAACAGCTGTTGGTTTGAGCCATTGAACAAAATCTTAGCCCCTTTACTTGATAAGGTAAGATATTTCCTTCAACATGAAAATACCTTTATAAATTATTGTTATTTATATTCTATATAGAATTCTGAGAATGACGAAGTGATGGTTTCCACTAATCCATTTCAGGAAGAGGTACAACAATTCCCTCAACCTTAAAAAAATGTATAATAATATGTTTTTTTTAGACAACTGATGAGCACCAGCAGCTGATTTCTCCCATACCATTAAAACGACTTCAGGTGAAGTACCACAAGCTTATATTTTTTTTCTAAAAAAAAACTAAAATAGTAATTTTTCCACATAGAGAGCAGATGATAACGTTCAGCTGATTTACCAACCATCCCAAAAGCAGACTAAAGCTGAAGTTTCAGAAACATTTATGGAAGAGGTAAAATAATTCCCTAAATGTGAAAATAGCTGAAATAACATTTGTGTGTCTATAAAGACAGATGATGATGACTTTCAGTTGACTTCACCTGTAGGGCCAACACAATTTATGATTGAAATGCCGGCAGCATATGTAAAAGAGGTAGAGTAATTCCTTCAAAAATAAATAACTCTAACATTTTATTGTTCTTTTTAGAATGGTGATGACAATGAAGAGTTATTTTCTCCCAAATCTCAAAAACGACTTCAGGTTAAAGTACCCCGATTAAAGTGGATTAGGGTGATGCCGAGCGAAGTCGAGGAAAGTACTGAAATCAAGATCGAGCATGATGCTGAAGCTGATCAACCGGAGCCTTCGACTTCAACTTCTCCACAACTGTCTGTGATAACGTCTCCGCCACTATCTCCTCCATCAAACCTACCTAAAATTGTGAACGCTTCTTCGCTGCAAACAGCTTTGCGAAACAGAGATGAGGATGAGTTTACGTTTTTCGGAATGAGTATTGCGGCCCAATTGCGCAAAATGCCTCTATCGAGTGCAATGATCATGCAATCAAAAATTCAGCATATGATATCAATGGAACGACGGAAGATCAATGGCGATACAAGCGAAGAGAATTTATTTTTTCAAAGGGAATTACAAGGTATATTTTAAATTGTAAATTCTCATAAGATTCCTAATATGTTATATGTTATTAATTTTCAATGTTTAAGCAAGTAGCCTTCGGGAAATTAGGTGTGAAATTAGGTTATTATGACAATAATAGGTATTAATGTATCTGGAAATAGTTTGTTAGTTTGTTGTAAATCGGTACCCCTAGTTCAAAAATTGATCAAAACTAATCGAACCAATTAAAAATAATAAATTATCACTTTTATATATATATTTTTTTTTTTTTTACTACTACTGTACTATATTTAGCATCAATCGGAAGGATCAATCCTAATGTTTTGCTAATATTTACTAAATTTTTTTTTTGCAGTCTCTTACTGTATTACTTAAGAAATGCATTATTTGAGAGATAATCATAGTATAATTTTATATGTATATATGTGTGTGAGTCTAAGCAAAGGAAAGTAAATAGCAAAAAGCAAATGAATATAATCATTAAACATCAGGAAACTCTACCATATAACATTGCTTTGCGTATTGAAAGCTAAGAGAATTGCTAAAAAAGAGAGTAATCAAGTAACCAAAGAGATTAATCGCATACATATGTATGTGTATTCCGGCTGTGGCAATTCGATTGCTTTGCACTTTGCGTGCACTCTTCGCACTACGTTGCAATTGGTCTTAAATTATGGCATATTTTTACAAGAACATGCACATTTTATTGCTGTAAAAACGGCTAGCGCCCTTTACAACAACAACAGCGACGTTGTGTTACATGCATGAATTTATTCACACAAGTGTATCTATGTACGAATGTATGTTTACGTGTACAAGTGTAGAAATCGTCGTCAAATTCTCGAGTCAGCAAGAGAAACTGCGAAAACCGGACGAAAGCAACGGCGACAACGAACTGCTGAATGCTTTGCGTTGTTGTTATTGCTGTTTGTTGTTTTCATTTGTGTTGTTTTTATGAGGAGCACATGCTTATCGTCTCTCTGGACGGCACCGATTTTTGCACCAACGAAATACTCTACAATACGCCAGTTAAGTTCAACAAGTTAATTTGTTGCTTCGCTCAAAAACATTTTTATGCTTATGGACTGCGATCTGTTGATAACACTCTCACACGTTCTCTCTCTGTCTCTGATTCATCAGTCACATTGAGTGTAACTGCCCATCAGTAAGACTTAATAAGTTTTATTGATAAGGTATTTGTTCGTATAAATCCTAATACGCACAAATTCCTACAAACATATTTATATGTATGTATAGACATAAGTTAACAGCATTATGTTCATATTCGTGACTACATTTTGATTTCCTTGCGGCGTGTCGTGCTCTACCTATCGACAAAAGCACGAAGCGATCAGCAGAGTCACGTCACGCCTATGCAAATTCCTTAAATCAACTCAAATCAATCCGTCAAGATGGCAGCCCTGTTCGCAATGTCACACAACCTTCGCACCCCCGCCGAACAATGCATCGACATCGCTCAGAGCTTCACTTGCGCACTTGGCCAACGAAATTGGGTCACAGGGCATCGAGGCGAGTGCATGGCCCAGAATCATCGAGTAGGCGTCACAGGAGTTCAGGCTGCAGTTTGAGAGTTTGGGTCTTTGGGTGCGTTGGGAGTTCAAGGCGCAATCGGAGTTGGGGTTGGAGTCAGAGTCAGAGTCGGAGTCGCAGGCTGTGTTCTCTGTTGTTATTTCAAATCGCGCTGCGGCATCACCAGGCCACAGAGTCAGACGACGGCCTACACAACAATAGGCGCTGCAAATGGAAAGCCAAATGTGTTCAAGATACTGAACTTGGCCTTTGAAAGCCTCTGCGGACCTCTCTCTCTCTCGTGTCGGCCCAATCGACCGGTGCTTGTTCGCCTATCCATCTGTTTATCTGTCCGTCTTTCTGTTTGCCTGTCTGTTTGGGGGTCTGCCGACAGAGACACACTGGCCCCGAGCTACACCCGAACAGCGCGGCGTCACTGTAAAATGTGCACATGCCATCGCCCTCCAAACAACAATCCATTCGCATATTTCTGAACATTTCTTACCCCCACCAAACGCCACAGTCGCACATCGGTCGTTCTCCCTCACACTATGTAGTTATATGCATCATCAGCTGTTCGTGTGAACCAAGCGAGCGCCCATTCAGCGAGTCTACAGACAACCACAGAGACCAGCATCAGAACCAGATGGAGAACACATTACAAAGCGCAAAAAAAAAAAACAAAAACTGAACCGCATGCAAAAGCTTCAGGTGGTCGACTTCTACCTGTGCTGTTAGCACGCATCTCAGACCAAAATAAATAGTGTTTCTTAATATTTGAGCCGAATACTGAATGATTTGTCGCCGATCAGAGTTGAAAAGTCAAAGTAACGATGGATAAAAAAATTATAAAAATATGGAAATTAATGATGTGCAATAATTGAAAAGTGTAAAGTGTAATTAGAAATATATGTATAAAAGATATTTCAGATAATACATATGTATATATATTTTTAAAAAAAATATTTTAAATTTCGTTTTTGAAAACCTGAACTAGTTACGTTATTTGAGAATTAAAGCTGTTGTTTATCTTCTTTGAATATCCCAATAATTTCAGTACGTCACTTAGAAACGAAGTGTTATATATCTGCTAAGTACATACTTAAAATATCTTATGTTTATGGTTTATCCATTAATGGGTTTAATTCTACCCTGCACTTATTACATCATAAATTTCATAATGAAGATTTTTTATAAATGTCTTCATAATTCAAGCTTGAGGTTTGGGTTTTAATACTTATTTAATTCACTAATAAAATACTTTCAATACTTTTTAAAATTATGAATATATTTATATTGAGATCGCAAAGAAATGTTTTAATTTTGCTTATTTATTAATAATAATAATAAATATCAATAGTATTTGGAATTGATTTGCAAATTTTAAAGTTACGTTTTTTTATTATGTTATTTTACTTTTCAACGTCAATGTTTATCCGATTGTTATAATCGATTGGAAATCTATACATCACAATAAAGTTGGCAACTATTCACTAATTAAAGGATGCCAACTTTAGCAATATGTGAGTCGTTGGCAAACGAGGATAAATGAGGGGAGAAAGCAATTTCAAAGTTGCCATAATAATTTGTGGATTTCATTGTTCAGGCTTCAGAATGTTACGTATTAAATATGCATGAGCATAACGTTACGGTAAATGTAAAAGATGCATTGCATCCATATGGCAAGCATATTGGCTCAAGTAGGCGACGACAACAAGACGCCACAGCAACAGCAAAAACAACAACAACAGCTATGGCAACAGCAAAAACAAGGATAACTGCAACGACAACAAGTGCCTGGCGCATCTCCTCGCCTTGTCCAAGACTGTCCTGATGGTGGTGTGAGTGTGAATGAAAATTGCAAGATTCAGTCGCTCTGCTCGACTCAACTGAACTGAACTGAACTCAACGAATTCTATAAAGAGACCAACGGCAACAGTCACACACATGCACACACACACACACACACACATACATACATACATGAGGGACATATGCGAAACCCAAGTAGCACAAATGCAACTAAGCTGGCAAACTATGCCGTCCTCATCTCGTTGTCAGACTGTTCATGTTTACCTCCTTAAGGCGACCCAATGCAGAATATTCGTACTTTTCTCGCAGCATTTGCAACCGACCACCCCGGATTCCTATTCTCTACATCAGTATCCAAGTACTCAATAAGGAAATCTGCAATTTCGCTGTAGCATTTAAAATTAATTTTGTAATAATTGAATATTTCAGAGGAGTCTAACAGAACAATGAACTCATTTTTAATTTTATATTTTACCTCTTAATTTTGGTTTACTTATAGAAAATAATTTGTTTTTTTTTTTGTTTTTAAATTTTAAACTAAGAAATACGGATTTTTAATAAAATATTCTTAGTTATTTCTTTCCATTATAGATTAATTGTACCCAGAAAATATTTCCATGTGTGGCCGAAAAGAGACTTTGCGCGTAGATCGGCGAATTGATTCTTAGTTTTAATTAATATTAATATTAATTCAGATTATGATAGTACAAATTGTATAAGATTTTATTTAGTTTGGTTTTTAATAAAAGTAGTAAATATATAATATAATACACAATCATATAATCACTAACATTTGAAAAATAGTTACATTAGCAATAGAAATTAACTTTCGACATTTTAATTTAATATTTATATATCCCACTAGGTTTAGTTTTTAATATGAATTTTGCAATGGATTGTTAGTACAGTTTCAATCTCCTAATAATCGGAATATATAAATAAGAAAATATTTCAATATTTTATGGTAAACGACGCAACTGGAGCTTGTTATATCATATAAAGTTTTTTTTTTGTAATACGCATTTTCCTATCTAGTAATTTAGGATTTACTGAGTTCAATGTGATGTTTAATTATTGATAATTATATTTCGTGATCATTGTTTCAAGTTTAACAAATAACGGGTCTGATTATAGCAATAATCGTGAAATACACTTTTGCGTGTAGGGTATATGCAATGCTGGTGTGGCTCAAAGTTTCCTAGGGTTTTATTCTTGTATACTGTGCCTACCAGTTTGCACTTTGTTTCTATGCTCTGTCACACACACAGCCAGGCAGAGAATGCATGCAGACACTCACATTCGCATGTACATATATGCAGAGGCTCGTTATATCCACATCCTGTCGAGTACGCGTTCGGTTCGTTAGCTCGTTCGTTCCCTCGTTTGCTTCTGCTGCTGGCTCTACTGCTGTCTGGTTTGCATACATCCCGAGTGTGTACGAGTGAGAATTCCCGTTCATACAACCGACAATTGCCACCACCGAAGCGACTGCAACCATCAGGCGCTTTCTCTCACCTCAAAGCAGCAGCGCAGTCAGAAGCGGAGACAGAAACAGAAACAGAGCCAAAGCGTAAGCCAGAGTGGGCTGAGTCTCCACCCTCAACCCACCCGACGGCAGCGAACCATAAGTATGGGTGAGGGGTTCTGTTACACTGACACAAACATAGACACGGACACGGACACGGATACGGACAATGACGCCAAGTGTCCGTATGTATTGCTGCATTGAGACGACAAACAAGCAGAATAATCGACATCGACCCACTGCACTGTGGGCCAAGCTCATTGCAAACATCTTCTGCCTAATCGACAGTTTTGTTTCCATTTCCATTTATATTCAACAGCTTAATGTGTTGGCCCAGCACTCGGCTACCGTGACATTAGCTCCATTTTATTTAGTTTGGTGTCCCCGAAATTCAGCAAAATACTTTCATTCGTTTATTTTTTATATTAGTTAATATATGACTCTGCAAAGACGAATTTAAATGTGTTTATGGTCACTTAAGATCTTTATAAATTTATATACTTAGAGTATGTTCAGCATTTTTACGTGAATCTCTCATAAACAGTCCATAAGCAGACTCGCTTTAAGAGTCCATAAAAATGTTACAAATACAAAATTATTTTATTTTATTGATAGAAGATTTTGTTATAACGTAAATTGATTTTCAAAATGTATGACTGTTTAAGATCCATTCTTCTTATCTTTAAAAAGTATTTTATTATTATTTATTTGTTCAGAATTTTATGAATTCTTGTGCAAAATTTAAATATTGGTAATATCGTCGAATTTATTGAACAACAAATTTTTTTGTCATTCTATAATCTGAAATCAATTTAATAATATTTTTATTCAAGTTTCAATTCTGTTCTGTAATTAATATTAGATTAGTTCACATATTAAAAACTTGAACTCGAATGCGCCACAGTGTGTCGAGATCTATTTATTTTAAAAGAAAGTGGAAACCACTATAAAAAACTAATTCAGTGTGAGTGTCATTTAATTGAAACACCTCAAAATTAATAAAAACAAAAATATGAAAAACAAAATTTATGTTTGTAAAATTTGTATGGATAAAATATAGTGATACCTAATAGAAATGCTATATGAAATAATACAATTAACATTATAAATATAATTTATCTAAAAGCGATTATGAAAACACATTTCTTTCTAATCATGTCTATTGTATGAATGCAAATCATTTCTAATCCCAGCGACGATAGATCTTTGCTACATTACAACGACGATATTCACACGTCGAAATCGTTTAACGTTTCGCATATTTTTTGCATTAGCGCCTGTCCCACTGCCTGATCGAATACCCTACTCTGCGACGAGACCATTGATTTTTGCTCTCTGTCAGCCAACGTCGCTGGGGGCCCGTTATGGGGCTGTGAGCTGTTTGCTCTTTGCTCGTATAGATACAGACACACACAACAGGAACAGCGACAGCAACAGCAGAGGCTACGGCAACGACACGTACAGACATATCGCAGTCGTCGTCATCGCAGTTTGCCGTTCCACTGCCACTGAGCCCCTCTCTTTCGGCCTCTACATTCCCCTCTCTTGCTTGCGTATGCTTGCTCTGCTTGTGCTTCTGCTTTTGCATTTGCCTCTCTGCCTATATTTCACTCGTTTGCTCGTTGGTTCGCCTGCTTCGTACGTACATACGTTGCGGGCCTCTGCTACTGGCTGTGCTGTACTCTGTGTGCGATTGTGACTGCGACTGTGGGCTCAGCAGAGCGAGATATTCGTACTCAGCTCAGCACTCGCATACGTACTCGTAACTCGTACTATAGCCATGCCCGTCTGCCTGCCTGCCTTCTGTACGAGCGAAATGCTTCCAACTGATCGAAATTCAATGTGCGCTACACGCAACGAGCTGAAGGGTTTCGCTATTTAGAAATTATAAAGATAACACTATTTAATATATGATATAGTTTCAATGGGTCCCACGATTAATGACACTGTCAATTGTAGATAGTATTGTGCCAAATTCAGTTTGTTCTAAATGACTTAGTTCTAAATATACAAGTACTACCTATAATAATATTACCGGGTACGGATTTTACAAATCGATTTAATTGAAATATTCGCAAATTATGCACTAATGTAATAATGGTAGCTTTTTATAATTACTTATTAGTACAATATACGTCTTATGATATAATTTTTTTTAAAATTATTTTATGAAAAATATAAAATGTTTTTTTTTTATTGGAGACCTTATTGTAAATGAACTTTATGGTTATATTGAGTATAAAATGTAATAGAATAATATAAAAATAATTCGCCAGGCAATTAGGCCTTATTAAACATAAAATGTATGGCTCCCGAAAATTCGAATATTGTTTGAATTAAATTAATAAAACCATCCATACATACATATATCGATGATACATTTTGTCGATTTAAATAAAATAACATTGTATAATATTGTACTGTGAACCAAATTAACCACAAATATTTTATGATTCGTGTACAAATATTTATGATACTACAATTTAAGTAAACTATTTTAAAAAAAATTCTTTTTATTATTTTGTAATATTTCATTTAGTAAGATTAAATGAATTTCAAAATTAACCAGATATAACATAAATTTAGGTTCTTGTAGACTTTTAAATGTTTAAAATTGTTTAATATTTTGCTATATATGTATAAAATTCGATTTATCGGCTATTTAAAATAACGACTCAACTGCTTGGGCTTGTCGAGTAAACCGTTTGGCGCAGGGCAAGTCACAGCAAACCAGCCACAATCAGCAGGCAGGCGGCCATATTCAGTGCTGTTGCCATTGCCAGTTGCCAGTTGCCGTTGGGCCCCCTCTCTGCCACTCAACTCTCCATATGCCCCGCTGTCATCTATAAGCTGTGGCGCTGCTGCTTTGCTGCTGCTGCCGTGTGTTCATATAACGAACGAAAATTTTTAGTTCAGCTCTACGCACACACACACACAACCAACGATGTATGGCGCTGTGTGTGAGTTTGCCTCTGCTTTGCGCACATAGAGCGAACAAACCAACGAAACGTACCGAGCGAACGAATGAACGATACACAAGCAGCAAAGTAGCAGCACGCACACAAGCACAGCAGCTACGTGCATGTATAAGGGTCACACATTGAAATTCTCACAGATACACAGACAGATTTTCAGTGCCTGCGTTTGCGTCGTACTCGTATACTTGGTGCTTGGTGCTATGGCTGCTGGCTTGCTGGCTGGCTGGCTGGTTGACTGGCTGGCTGGCTGCCTGCCTGCCTGGCATTCGTATTCGCATTCATTCTGTGTATTTGATATTCCACTGAAGGCAATAGCTGTACGTTGTACTACAGACAGAGCACAGCAAGGCAAAGCAAAGCAAAGCAGAAGCGATACACACCGAGAGCAGCAGCCAGCACAGCTACAGCGATACAGCTATACAGCGATACAGGCAGTCAGCCAACACAACTGACTTGAGTTTTTAGTAGAAGAAAATTTATAAAGTGAACAAACAAACCAGGCGGTAGTGCGATACAACACAGTACCACACAGTGCACACAAAATATAACCGAGAGTCGAGAGCACTACGGGAGTATATTTCGAATTTGTTGGTCGGTGCTTGGACTTGCAATTAAAACGCAAATTTCGCGACAATTTCGTACGGGTGAGTGAAAAGTGTTTCACTACGATTGATTTCCCATATTATCAACTTTATAAATTGACCAAAATGCGTCGGCAATGCGGTCATCTATTATATAAATTTCGCTAAAATAAATTTAACGACCTAATTTCTAAATGTATTGAGAAAAGCGCAAAAGGTGGCCAAGAATTATAGAACTTAGTATGGCTTTGGTCGAATCGGGTCCGACATACACCGATATGGTCTGGCTTGGCCTGGTCTGGTTCCCAAAATCGAAGATTCATACCCAGAGAGTTCACTTCTGTTCAATTTCTGTTTCTGTTTCTGTTTCTGTTGTTGTCGTCGCCCTCGTTGTCGATGTCGTTGTCGATGTCGTTGTCGATTTCGTTGTCGTCGCCGTTCATCTGATTGTTGTTGCTATTGAATTTAAATTTTGAATGGCGCGCGCATGAAATTGACGGTTATTTTTTTGAAAATTCATCGAATGATTATTCAATAGCTTAACTATATAGTAGCATGATAACAACAAAGCACATAGATAATAGCGATCGTTTATAAAATATCTACGTGTTTTAAGTGAGAATTCCTTGCCTTTTTTTAGAGTATATATTTTTTTGTAAATGTTGTGAAAATAATTTGTTGTCTTTTGAGTTGGGATTGACGCGCGCGGTGTGCGGTGATTGGTGTGGGGATTATCTTTTGGAAGGCGTTTGTTGTAGTTTTGAGCGCGTGATAGACAGCAGCGGTGAACGGTGGGGACAGCGGCAAATCTAGGGGGGAGGCGGGAGCAGGTGGGCGGCATATTTGGTTATATGTGACGCCGACGACGACGACGAGTACGTTGAAGGGGCAGGAGGGCAAATTTGAGGGGTAATGACGGTATGGCAGGGCGGGGGGATTGTGGGAGGAGGTGAGTGAAGCAGCGCTGTCGCGGCCAAATGCTACTGGCATTTCGTTCGCACAGAGCTCGTTCGCTCCACGCTTTTTATATGGCTGAAGCAATAAGCAGTCCGTGTGTACAGTCGCGTCAAAAATAGTCGAACATGCGCGTGCCTATATTTGAGACAAGAGCTGCTCTGACTTTGCACTGTGCAAAGTCAAAGTGATTTCAAAATGCAGCAATCGTTTTGTTTATATCATAGTTAACCATATTTTGAATATTTATTTTTAATATTTTGAAAGCACTTGAAAAATGCATTCAACCAACTTTGATGTAATTTGAATGTAGTAAAAAATAAAATATTTTACCTTTAAACTTTCGAGCTATGCAAAATTGATACTTGACTGCAAGATTGATTGATTGGTAAATTAATAACATAATATCTCTGCCAAATAGTATAAAAATGATATAATTGTATGTTATAATATTTTCGATTTGTTTCAACTTTTTTTTATTTGCTTTTAATAATATGAAATATAACTATATTATAGTTGCAAATAATACTTGTATATACATATATATGTATGTACATTTTTTTGTAATTTTGAAAAATGCGTGCTATTGGTTTTAAATGCTTTTGTGTTCATTTTATATCTTTCAATTATTCTATATAATGTTTAGTTATATATAATAATTGCAATTTCATTAAAAATTTGTCACTATCAAATATTATAATCCTTACATTAAATTATAATCTTCCTAAGCTCAACCCTTCCCAATATTTGGCGACTGCACTGTGCATGCGCTGTACAAATTACACATTGCAGGCAGCTCACTTGAGTGGTACGCGACTGTAGCGAGCACCGCAAAAACGCAAATTATTTTTCTCACACACACGCAGAAGGCAGCTGTGCGCACGCGATTTGCCACCACTGTCGCCCAGTACACACTGTGTACAGTGGTGTGTGGCCCGACGTTCGTCTCTGCCTGCCTGCTTGCTTTGCTGTGTGCTCTCTGCTCGACGCCCGCCCCGCTGCCGTCAACAACGTCGCTGTCGCTGTCGTTTGCCGTTGTTGCTGTTGTCGTCGTCGTCGTCGCCGTCGCTGTCGTTGACGCTGTATGTTGGTTGGCTGGTTGGCTGGCTGTTTGACTCTCAGATACAGATACTTTTGCTGCCTGTGTACTGTGCTCACTGGGGCTCTGGCTCTGCTTGGCTCTGTGCTGTGCTGTGCTGTGTATTATTTGATGGTCTCGCTGTTCACTCGTTCGTTCGCTTCGACTCTGCCTGCGTGTGTATGTTTCGCCTCTGCTTCTGTTCTGCTGCCACTGCGACTGCCTCTGCCTCTGCCTCGTTTCGCTTTGCTTTGCTTTGCTCTGTGTGTGCTGTGTGCTGTGGCTGTGCCTTTGCTTGGTACAGCTGCTTCAGTTGAATTTCAGTTCAGTTTTCTATACTCGCTCGCAGTACATTTTGTTCAGCGTTCAGCTTTCAGTTCAGAGTGTTGTTCAGTACCAGTGCCAGTGCCAGTGCCAGCGCCAGTCCGAAGCAAAATTTCTAGACCGAGCCGGGCCAAGAGTGAAGTAAACATACAGCAACAGCAACAGCAAAACAGCAATACAGTGACAGCTAAAGCAAAGTACGTACGTGGGGCGCCTGATAAGTAATCGCTCTCTAAAAACATTCAATTTAAGCATATTCTCGATTCTCGAAATTCATTTTTCGATGCCTTCACTAATTTAACTGATATCCCGTTTTGTAATCGCAAGAATTATGGTTTTGTTAAACTTATTCATTTTAAGTCACAAATCGAATAATGAGGTCAAATCGAACTTGTGGGTTGCTTCATAGGTTATTGTAAATTTATCTAAATGTAAATACAGTGTTGTAATAGTATACAAAAATAATAGCTTGTGTTAATGGTAAAAACATATATTTATTTATCAATAATGTATGTATTTTTTGTTTTTAAATTAATTTAAATAAGACAGTGGACAAAATCTTAAATTTTTACACTCAGAATTAAAGTTCAACTTTAATCTTTTGGAACGATTTGTTTTTATTTTATTTATAAATCACTTTTTGAAGAGTATTTAATTTATTTTATAATCTAATGAAGTTCTTTCGTATGCAAATGCATTATTTTTTAAGTACCCCACGCTTATAGCAAGAACACAAGTACAAGTATTTTTCATTAGTCGTCGGTGGGCATTAATTTGTACACTGACGTTTACAGTGGGTGTTGAATTTGAAGTCCAAGGCTTTTTCACATTTTAATGTTATAAATTGCGTTTGTGATAATATCGGATCCAGTTAAGCGATAAGCAGTTGAAGCGTTCAATAGTGATTGACAAATTCAATTCAATTTAATTTGATAAATCGAACTCATTTTTGGTGAATTATTTAAATTGTTTGTAGATAATATTTGGATTTATGTATAAAAATTCTCTAATCCAAAATTCACAATCAATTGGATCAATATTTTCGGCCTCCAGTGTGCTTTCATTCAATGGCCCCACGCCAACTGCATTTTGAGTGCAATTCAGAGCGTCTGCTTTGCATTTCGTTTTCGATTTCAGTCATCGTTGCGGGGCTCCGTCATTGTGCCTTGATGTGGCGCCTAGCGAATGGCTCCGCCACCCACCTGTCGGCGACTTGAGGCTCATAATAGAGGCATATTGCAGATGAGATGAGATGAGATGGAGTTCAGTTTTACTTAATCGTGGCGGCATCTTCTCTGGCCTTATCAAATGGCTGCAATTGTCGCCAAGTCTCTTCAGTTGTCAGTGCTCACGTTTCCCACTCCCACTCCCACTCCTATTCCCATTCTCATTCCCATTCATATTCGCATTTCCATTCTCTATTCTCTGTTCTCCATTGCAATTTTCCCATGTTTATTTTGCTTAAGTCGCATTTTGCAGCTGCGTGCACAAAATTGCCCGGCGGAATGAATTCTCTCCTGCTACATAGATGAAGTCTTTGACCGTGAAATGTGGTTTGCTGGCTAATGGGGATATGGAGTTGTTTATTCCTTCCCTCGCCCGATTAACAAACTCAGCTCTTTAACTAGCTATTTTATTACTCACATTTCTTTGCACTTCTTTGCTTGAGTTAGCTTCATTTTACAGCAAAAGCAATTGTCAATTCCTGGAACTTAATCAAAATATAATCATGTATTTATGGTGTGAATTCATTTTTATCTAGCTTTTCGCTTTAGATTATTAATTTTATAATTTCAACTAAATAGTTTGTAAAATAATGAGTAATAGTTTTTTGTATTAACATAAAAAAACACTAAAGATAAGACTAGTAACATAAGAGATAATAGATTTCTTGAAAAAAAAAATACCACAGATCTGAAGACAGATCGTACTTATAATATCCCTGAAAATTTCCACACATAATTTATTTTTTGCCGCGTTCTTTTGCTTTGAACCTAGGTCATGGTCTTGCTTTTGGCAATTTATTTGATATTTCCATTGTGGAAGAAACTGAACATATTGGTTTTTTTAAGATTAAAAAAAATATCTTAAATATTGCAATTAATTTATATATTTACTTTCATATACTTGGAAATTTTTGTGGTTTAGCAAAGTGCTTGAAAATTTTGGTATTTTGGTGAGATTTAGAAATAAATACTTTAATCATTTTCATGGCTTTGCTTTTAATAAAGTATTTCATATCTCCATACAAGAAAGTCTTGACCAATATTGTAAATTTACATATTTTCTAGGCCCCAAAAAAATAACCGAAAAATCTTTGTTTCGTTATAAACAATTGTAATTCGGTGAAATTCTTGGCTTCATCATTTTCCACGCATTTATCTTCTAAGTTGTGTTCTATTGTGGTCTCTTTTTTCTTGTTGTTGGCTTCATTTCCGCATGCTTTTTATTTTCACTGTGTCGTGTTGTCGTTGTCCCCATATTATTATTTTTCTCGGTGTCGTTTTTTCTTGCATTTCGCGCGCGCTTTGTTGGTTATGCACTCGTATCGCGAGCACTCGAAAGCAAACTAAAAATGGCGCCAAAAGTTTTCGACATTACCTGCACCAAAGAGAGCAAGCGGAGAGCGAAAGAGAGAGGATAGAAGAGAACAGAACAGAACAGAATTGAACCTTGTTGAAATGGACGCGTGCCGCGTTTGCACAGTGTACTCGTATAAAGCTCTCATATCTTCAATGTGCACAATTAGTTGGATTCATAGATTCCGATGACCAATACTTGAACGCACACACAGATCTTGCAGTCGTCGTTGACGTTGCTGTCGCTGTCGCTGCCTCTGCTGACGTCGACGTCGATGTCGTCGATGTCGTTAGTGTTGCCCTTGTTATTGTTTAGCTAGTTGTTATTGTTGTCACTTGATGAAGATGATGATGATGATCATCGTCTGTCAAATGACTTATGATTATGATTCCCCAACGCGTTGTTTGTTGTTTTTGGTAAAAGTTCTCGCTCTTTTTTCACAGTATGTTTACACTCGCCTTTTGTTCGCTAATCGCACAGTCCCCTGTTCAAATATTTATTGTGGGCAGTCTTATCAAAAATTGTTATAGAAATGAAACCGCAGCAAACTATAGGCGTTTTTTTCGCTGTGAGCGCAAGAGCATAACTGAATAATCAAATTCATCTATTTGTGTACTATCTGTAGGCGACCATAAATGTGTGTGTGTGCTGTACTCAATATTTGTGCCACCATTGTGCAAGCGTACACTGCTCGAAACGAATGTGGGCAACGAAAGTTAGCAAAGTCTTATCAGCGAACAAAAAGCTATAAAAACTTACCACTGTACACACACAGATACTCACTTACACTCTCACATATGTGTATGTATGTATATATATAGCTGCAGCTAACGGTTGTTTGCCCTGTCGACATCCACTGCGCAAATCCCTGTAAAAGTATCTACCCTAAAATGCTGTCACTGCGCACAAGCTCGCCAGCTCGGAAAGTCGCATATTCAGGCAACAGAATTTGCTTGTTTGGGTGGCTCGCTTTTGGTTCTCGCTCAGGGTTTGGGTTTTGGTTCGGGTTTTGGGTGTTTCACTGTTTCACTGTTTTACTGTTTTACTGTTTCAGAGCTTCAGTGTTTGTTCGTAGATTTTACTCTGCGCAGGCAACAACCACTGAGTGTTTTAAGCAGCGCAGTCAGCGTCAGCAGCTGCGCTGCTTTGTCGGCATTAAAAATGCCATAAACGCACACACCCAAACACACACACACACATACACACACACTCACACACCCACTTGCCCAGTGAAGAGATAAGTGGAAGCAGCGGTAATTTTATGCCTCTATATATGTATGTGTGTGTCTGTGTGTGTGTGTGTGTGTGTGTGTGTGTGTGTGTGTGTGGGTATGTATGCGTATTTGTATTTGGATTTGTATGTATGCTCGTTGCCTTTCAGCAAATTTCACATTTCATACATTTGACTGGCGACGCCAACGTCGACGTCAGCAGTGACGTGTGCAGCGACTGCGACTGCGACGTCAGCAGCGGCGTCGACTTCTTTTCAATTTTTAGATCAACGCTATAATGTCAGCCCTGACTCATTTTGTATGCCATTTAATATCATTTTGTTGTCCTTTCCTTTCCTTTCGTTTCGTTTCCTTTCCTTTGCTTTGATTTCCTTTCCTTTCATTTACTTCGCTTGTCCCCAGTCGCCTATCTATTATGAATGGTTTGTGTGGGAAGCCGCACTACGCTGCGTATGCGTAACGTCCACAATTTTCGCCATATAGTTGTTATTCTTAATAGGCTAGAGCACATTATGAACATGCTCAATATGACTAATAAAGCGTGACACTAGCTTCTTGTCTACTCTTGAGCTTTTATGCTAATGAGAAATTTGGCAAAATAATGCATAGGTGAAATTCAGTTTTTCCTTTTGTTTCTTTTTTCTATGAAATGCGTTCCAAGTTGCTGCCCAATGAATTTGAGCTATTATAGTTAACCAATTTTATAATATGAAAAGAATATGAGAAATAATTTCAATTTTTATTTATTAATATTATCAAAATCATGTTTGTCGCATGCGCAATGTGAAGATAGCAGTTGATTATTGTTAATCATCTTTAGAAAAGTAATATTAAAAAAGATTAAGAGTTGAGAATGTCTTAAAATGTAATTCTTAGTCGTTTATTTATTATTAATAAATGCACGAGAAATGCTTTACAAATTATTTTCCAAACTGATTAAAATATGAAAAGTTCTCTTAAACAAATAAAATTGTTTTTGAAATGTATTTGATTCTCGATTCAATACTCAATTCTTTTCTGTCGAATGGCGATATTCATTTAAAGCTAATGTGCAATATGCCTCAATTAACTAAATGAATTTGTTCTGTCTAACATACTTTTCCTTAACCCAGTTGAATTTCACTTTCATTGGAACAAAGTGCTGCATACTTCGTGGCGCACTTGGTGCTTATGGAAAATAGGATGGTATTGTTATGCCTTAATCCAGCCACGCAACGCTTTGGCTTTATGAACTTGGTCACGTTATGACGGGGCCACACGGCGTATGAGTGACGGAGCAAATGAAAGTCGCTCGTTGTCGACGCACACTGAGGCTGAGACTCGCCTACAACATGCTGCCTAGTTACCTATATCCCGCACACATTTCTGCACCTATCAATTGCTGACAGCTTCTTCCAGGACACCCACACGCACACACACACAGACACACGCATACACACACACACAAGAATACATATAGACAGCAGAGTCAGTCACACGTTCATATCGGTTGGCAGACAGAACGCTTTTCGCTTTCATTTTTGTAGCTGACTTGCCATGTGCATGTGTGTCTGTATGTGTGTGTCTGTGTGTGTGTGTGTGCGTGTGTGTGTGTCTATGGCCAACATGTGTCGTGATTGTTAGAGGAATCTTTTGGTGTTATTTCGCTTTTGTCCAACGCGTAAGCCATGAAGCTCTCTCTCTCTCTCTGTGTCTCTCTCTCTCTCTCTATCCGCCCGTCGTCATTGCTGCCTTGTGTGTGCATCACGTGTTGCAGCCTTGTGTGGCAACACCAGTGCGAGAGGGAGGGGGAGAGGGGGCAGTTCCTGGCTGTCTGTGGGCGTAACAGCAGCAACAATTTTGCCGCCATTCTCCTGTTGCTGGTTGCTGGTTGCAGTTATTGGTCAGTTGAGCAGTGATTGGATTTGTCGCACTTGATTGATACGATTGCAGTCTTGCCACCTGCCACTTGCCACCTGCCACTTGCCATCGCCCCATTCAGGCATTCGCGTTGATTTATTGCGCTAAGTTTGCTCGCAATGCTTCGCTGGTTTGTTAACCCAATTGCCAAGGAAACTCGACAGCAGCAGCATCGTCGTCGTCATCGTCGTCGTCATCGTTGTTGTCGTCGTGGTTCTCGTTTGTCTCGTTTGTCTCGCTTGTCTCGCTGTCTCGTGCTCGCTGCGTTGTTTGTCTGTATTTTCTCAGTATTTGGGTCAAGTGCATGGAGCCGATTGTCTGTGTTGCTACCTCCTGACGATGTTTATGACAACGTGCCCTCATGCTGATGATGATTATCTTCATGCTAGCACGAAATAGACAGCGAAATTTGCATAACGCATTCACAGTTTAAGTGTGGCCACACAACATTTAACAGGCAATTGATGCATTCGAGTTTCTTAGCAGTTTATGTTTATTGTATATTGTTTTTCCAATGCTCTAAAGTTGTCAAAGTGACAGTTTAACTATGTTAAGTATTTGTTTTACTCTAAAATTCTTTATTGATTTATGTATTCATGCATCCTGATGTAGATTTTGTTGTTGGCTAACCTAAACTATTCATTGCCCACAAAATGCATTCCTTTTCTATCAGTGCTGACAATGCTTACGTATACTTGATTTCAATTCTATCAATGTCAACTTTACTTGGCCTTGTATCGTCAAAGTAACCGAAAACTTATCTTATTTTAATTTTAATGAGAATAATTCAATGATATTTAGTATTTATATATATCAATTGAGACTTTGTCTCTAGCCTACGTATACTTGATTTCAATATTTGTTGTCTCAGCAGTCAAGGAAATATTTCATATGCAAGCTGACTTTGGCTTCTTATTTAGTTTCAATTTTGATGCATACCTTTCAACAATGTCATGGATCACATAATTGCTACGATTTCCGTTTATTCATTTACAAATCGCACATACTTCAAGCACATAAGTATTCTATTTATTTAAGGACATTGCACCGACATTTCACATATACACACACACACACACACACAGCTATGTATGGCACTGTGTGCACATATCTACTTCCATGTTCGATTGGTCAATTGTCGAATTGTGGTTCACGCATGTTGTTGTATATAACAAAGCTGCATAATTGAGTGAAGTTATGTACAGAGTATTTAAAGCATTCCATGCACATATGTAATAATTAAGTTTATGTGCACATAAAAACGTTGTGTCAGTGTGTGTGTGTATAAAGTGTGTACAGTCCGGTTCAGAATATGCAGAAATATTTCATCGTCGTATGCACATTCCGCAAGGCAATTATTGAATATTTAATGGGCTCAAAAGGTAAAATGCCTGTTTATGGACATTGCATTCGTAATGCCTCTTGCATAATGTCAAATAAAATGAAGGTATTTTCAATATATCTCCTTGCGCTTGACTAATTGACACACAATTTCCCACAGCATTAAATCAAATTCAATTTGGAGCATTCTATTTTGTTGCCTACTTTTAGGCTCGAATTACTTTCTCACTAACCTCTCTCTTCTTTTCTTTTCTATTCTTTACATTTGCAGAACTCCGTGTGTGAGCTATTCAATTTCGTTCCGCAAACAACAACAAAAACAACAGCAAAAACATGAGTGGCGAGCGCCCGAAGCGTCCTCTGTCAGCGTATATGCTGTGGCTCAATGAGAACCGCGAACAGATCAAAAAGGATAATCCCGGCAGTAAGGTCACAGATATTGCAAAGCGTGGCGGTGAACTGTGGCGCGGCTTAAAAGACAAGACCGTAAGTGATGGACAATTGTAGATGATATATATTTGCAATTTATACTAATTTGAATGCCTTACTTTGTTAACTAGGAATGGGAACAGAAAGCCATCAAAATGAAGGAGGAATACAATAAGGCGGTGAAGGACTACGAGGCAAATGGAGGCACCGACTCGGGTGCGCCCAAGAAGCGAAAGAAGGTTGCCGCCAAGCCCGCCAAGAAGGCCAAGAAGAAAGAGTCCTCCGAGGAAGATGAGGAGGATGAGAGCGAGTAAATAATCTAAAGCAAAATGCTAACGGCAAACCAACGTTCGCATCAGTTTTAAAATACATTTTACTAATGTAATTTTTTAAGTGACATACAAAAACAAAGCAAACAAAAAATTGAAGAGAAAAAAATATTAAAATACAAACAAAAAAAAAAAGAAATAAAAAGATGTAAACCTTAAACCTTTAAATATGCACTAAATACACACACACACACACATACACACCACAACAACAACAACCCATAATATAAGTTACAACATAATTTCCAGTCAAAGAGAAAAACGAAAAAGAAAAGAATAGAAAAGAAAAAACAAAAACTAGCAACTGTTTCTTAATAGGTTTGTACGTATCTCTGTATGTGAATGTATCGAGACTATGTCATTCAAATCGCGTTTCTCCAACTACTTACTTATATTCCTCATCACGAGCCAGTCACTTGGTTCCACATTTCAGATAAAGAAAACAAATATATAGAAACATCATCAGCAATATGAGGTTACTATATGGTAAATGTTCTACTTTGGCGGCATCTAATGTAAATGTTTATATCCATAGCGTTCTACGAAGGAAACGTTCGCAAGAATTATCCTGGATAGTGGTGTCGAACGATTCCTTTTATTCGTCCTTTTAGCAGACGTTCTCAATTTAATTACATACAATTTATATAAAGTTTAAATCAACAATCCAACAAGTTATACACTTTTAATATATACTTAAGTATATATAATTAAATCGATGTGTATATGAACTTATATACATACGATTATGTAATTTAAATGAAAATACAAAAAAAAAAAAAACGAAACAAAACAAATATTACAAAATATGTAATTGTAAATGTAGAGCTGAACGGAATATTATTTAAAAATATATGAATAAAAGAAATTAAAAAAAAAAAACAGCGAAAGTGTTTTATTTTTCAATTCAATTTTTATTCGACTTTGAGAAAATGTGAAATAATTTTTATATAATATAAATTTGTATAACTTGTTGTAGTTATTTATTTATTACATCCTCTATCCATAAAGTAGATATATTTTCAATAGCTAGAAGATGGCATTTGCCATTAATATATATTCTTGATCTGCTTCAACAGCCGAGACGATTTAACCATGTCCGTCTGTCTGTATGAGCACCTAGATCTCAGAGAGTTTACGAGATAGAGCTATATTTTGTATTCGACAGCACTTGTTATGTTTGCACGCAGACGAAGTTTGTTTCAAATAAGATAAGAATTGAAGAAGTTATTTAAGAAATAATTCTGTACGTCAAATTACGTTTCTTTGGCTGACAATCTGGAATATTTTGCACTCCATAGTATATTTTAAATATAGAGTGAGATATCCATATACCAAATATTTGGAATATTTTAATAATAATGCGGCATAATATTTTGGTATATTTTAAGAATAATGCCGCGCTGCTTTGCTTTTATTCAAAATGGGTAGCGGGTAGTTCACAGTACAATAATAACTGTAGTCTTTGTGATTTTTGAAAATTTGTTTGCGATCAGATAAAAATCATTGAAGTTGTTAAAGAAATACTTCTGTATTGGCAAAAACGCCTGCTTACTAGAGGTCATAGTTGGCTGACAATTTGGTATATTTTGCAGTGTATGGTATATTTTGAATGCAGTACCATATCAATATCCCAATATACCTTTTGACATATTTTCAGTATTTTTTGGGGTATATTATTTCGGTATATTTTAAAATGAATACCGCAATATTTAGTTTTTATTCAAAATGTGTAGCGCGTATCTCACAGTCGAGCACACTTGACTGCATCTTTCTTACTTGGTAAAGAAATACTTCTGTATGGCAAATTACGTCTACCGCGCGTCTTTGTTGACTTATCTAACAATCTGGTATATTTTGCACTTCATAGTATATTTGAATGTAGAACTATATAAATATACCAAATATGGCCTTCGGTATAATTAAGGAATACTTTTAGAATAATACCGCACTGTTTTGACTATATTCAAAATGGATAGCGGGTAACTCACAGTTGAGCACACTCGTCTGCAACTTTTTTACTTGCTTTTTTATGTTATAAGTTGTGAGTTTAAGGGAAATTTTAAATTCGTATATTTAGTGTTGAAAGCTGAGCAAAGCTCTATACGAAACGCTTTTTTTGTGGCACAACCAGTGAAAGCTTTCACAGTTTTACAGTGAGAGTTTCTGTTAATTAAGCTGCCAATAATAATACTACGCTTTGAGAGTATAGTAAAGTATTATTGAATCATCAATTACATTTAGAAATATGCTTTAACAAATCTGTAATAATTTAATAATTCCCATTTGATCTAGAATTATAACGAAGACGTAAATTTTCTTAATAATATTTTCGATAATTTTGCAATACATTTTGAACCACGGTTCTGGCGCCTGCGCGATCCTTACCGTGGTCACTGCGAATTAAAGTCAGCTGCTGCCAAACGAAGCGCCGTTGAAGCGCTTATCATTGCTCAGTTGGTTCATTGTCTGCCAGCTAGAGAGGAAGTGAGTGCCAGACTTTGTGTCTTCTCCTGAGTTCTGCGTAATTGCTGGAGTGCAAGTGGAAAATGCAGCTACAACCGAAATAGAAAAGTGTGTGGATTCTCCTTATTCGCACCCAATTAAACTACGTCGCATTGAGAGTTGAAGATTTGTGCGTAATTTTGTAGTTTTTATCAACTACAAACACCTGTTGAGCACCTAAGAAATTTCATACGAGGACAAAGTGCAGCTCGGTGAAAAATCAATAATAATATTTAGCATATGGCAAAGCATAGAAAGGGCAGCAAGCAAGCAGATAAGACAGATTAAGCACGTCGCAATATCATTGTGCATTAATCATACGCCGCGTGTGCCACGCAACAATATTACATGTCTTGCAGACGAACGGCAGCAAAAACGGCAAAGTGAGCCGCATGACCCTGAACTTTGAACTGGCAGTGAACTCTCACGGAAGTAAACAACAACAGCAACAACAGCAGCAACAACAACAGCAAGCACAACTAAAAACGACAGCAACAACAAAAACAAAAACAAAAACAACAATATGGCCAGCATGCGCCGCTTTCGCAAGGTAAATGAAAAAAAAAGAAATAACGAAATTGCTAAGTTTCATGCAACTACAAGCTTCGGCATGTCGAAGTTGCTAAGCCTAATGGAGAGTTTTAGATAGCGACAATTGGAACATCAATTATTGGAGTTAAAACTGTTCAAATAAATGCAATTTCATCATTTTGTTAAAATTTTAGCAGCACAGGAAAAATATTAGGTAACTTCCCTTTTTTTTTAATTAAAATTAGAATAAATGTTATTGGATTATTTGAATATTTTAGTCAACGAATTTAATTATTATCAATAATCATTAATTCAGTGTCATTATTCTAAAAGCCAACAACATCATTCTTCCTAATATCAGTGTTATAAAAATATCAAATACGGCTTTTGATTAATTATTTACTAATTTATTTACTAATAATATTAATTTCAGTTATTATTGTCTCTATCTCTCATATCTCTAATAACAAGAAGTTGGTGTTAAATATTTAAAGAATATCATAACATCAGTGTTTTAAAAGTATCTAAAGATTCAAGGAAATCTATATCTATTAAATTCAGAGTCATTATAATTATCTTCAATTTGATATCTGTATAAAATCTCATAGCGAACTTCATGAAATATTAAACCTCAATTTTTAGATATTACAAAGATTATATATCATTACTTAACGATTATAATAATCAAAAAAGAGTATTAATAATGCATATATAATGCATACCAACATTGTATTCATTAAGATTTGCAGAAATTTAAATCACATTCAATTCAATTACATTTTATTATTAATCTTAAAGAAGCTGTTGTTAAATATTTAAACAAACATAACGGAAAGTATATTAAAATGTCACTTAAATAATATTATTAGATTTGCATAAATCTCAATTGATTTCATTGAATTACATTTCTGTTCATCGTGTTGTAACATATTCTTTAAAAGCCTAAACTAACATATCAAATTTCTCATTGAAATTAATATATAAATTTGTATCGTTAGATCAATCGAAGTTTCAATTTACTTTAATTACGTTTCTGTTTACTATTTTGTAATAATTTTGTTCTAAGCCTGCAAAACTTTGGCGTAAAATATTCAATATCAAATTTCTGATTTAAATTAATATTTAAATCGCTATCATTAGATAAATCGACGATTGCATCAATTCAAATCAAGTTCATTCACTTACAATGCAAGTTGAGTAGATATTTCGATTTCATTACAAGTTGCGATTATCTTTGACATTTTTTGCATATTTCACAGTAGTATTTCAAGTTCATTAATTGAATCATTGATGCTATTTTCGAATTATATTGAACTCACGCTCTGCCACCATTTATCATTCCAATTGTGAGTCTCCAGAGTTCACAACCTTCACCGCCGAGCAGTCTTGTTAATAGAGGAGGTTGGTCCGGTTGAATGTCCTTCTGGGAGTCCGAAAAGCGCGCCACGCGCTCCACCTGACGATGCCAGCTTGTCTGATGACTGATAGATGAGCTCCACTATGGAGGAGGGGCTAGGGGCAGCTTAGGGGCGCTGTGCGATTAAATCGATTGAAAGTGATTGTGCGGGCGTCCCGAGGCAATTAGCATGCAAGACACAGTTGTTGTTTGTTTGCTGTGTTTATTGCAGTTGCGTGCTGAGCGATTTCAATGCGATGGCAGTTTGCCTTGCCTGACAGTTGTCCGACGACTACATTTCTGTCCACATTCGCCATTCGCAGCTGAACCAGCGCAGCGACGACACCGACTACGACGACGACGCCGAGGCAACTGCGACGCTGTTGAGGTCATCTCCCAACATATTGGAGAACTTCGCATACGACCAGACAACGCGCATCCAGGCAGCACACTCTCAACTCAAACGCATGGCGACGACACCGAGGCAGGTGCAGGTGGCGAAGCGACCGCCTTCGCCACGTTTCTGCGAGACTCTGGAGCGGCACGCGTTCATGCGGAATGTGATCAATACGCGGCCGGAGCCACAGCGTCGCTACTCGACGCCGGGCGAGAAGGAGGCGCATGTGCGTCGCAGTCTCGAGGAGATATCGAAGGACATCAAGGAGATCGAGCAGTTTGTCAGCGCCACGGAGCAGCTGCTGCAGCGTGAAAAGGAGCAAGAGCGTCAAGCAGATAATCAGCGGAAGCAGCAGCGCGACAAGGAGAACAAGACACCGAGTCCGGCCAAGCACAAGATCACGTACAAGATCAATGCGTACAAGGCGCCCGCTCATCGTCGCCAGCGTCCGAACAGTCCGCGTTTCTATCACTCGCGTCTGTACTTCCGGAACGGGCGCATTGGCTGCCTCGATGCAGAGCGCTCCGGGCAGGGCAGCAACATCGAGAGCACCCATGCGCTAGTCAAGCACATACTGAAGCACGAGAAGCCGCTTGTCAGCCCGGACAGCGTGCGGCGAGTGCTGCAGCCGCAGCCGCAGCAGTACATTGAGATGACACCTCTCCCGGGTGCTGTGCCCGAGCCAGAGGATCCCATTGCGGCACAGCGGGCGGCAGAGTTGCGCAGCGCCACGGGGCAGGTGATTCTGGAGCCAACGCAACCGGATCAGTGTGATGAGCATTCGCAGGCCATGTTGGAGGATGAGGACGAGCAGGATGTGCAGATCTGTTACAATGAATCGCCCGAGTTGCAGAACAACGATCGGAACATGCGCAGCACCCGCTCCTCCTCGTTGAACGACAGCGAAATCGTTGCAGTCGTGGAGGCCGATGCCGTGGTCAGCTCGGCGGAGCAACAGCGTCCGAGCAGTGCGGGCAGCCTGGACTCGCAGGGGCAGCAGTTCTTGCGGGATCAAGTGCGGCATCTGGTGCGTCGTTTCACGGCACGTGCCAACAAGGTGAAGTCACGCATTGAGCTGCCCCCGACGCCATCGTCGAGCAATGCCAGTTCTCCGACACCGCCAACCGGGAATCAGGCCACGCTCCACGCCAGCACCAAGAGTCTGCATCCGTCGCCGGGGCACAAGGTGCGTCTGGTGCCCGCCGGGCAGTCGCCGCATCGTGGACGACTCTTTGAGGCGGACACTCCGCGCTCCAATGTCTGGCTGTGCTCGAGTTTGTGTGGAGCCAACAACGATGAACGCACACTCGATCCGCAGGGCAAGATCTACATCTCGTGGCTCTGTGTGGTGTCCTTGTCGTTCCTCTACAATGCTTGGGTCATTCCCCTGCGTGCCTCGTTTCCCTTTCAGACCAAGGAGAACACCAACATTTGGCTCGCGTGTGACTTTTGTGCCGATATCATTTATCTGCTGGACGTGGTTTTCTTCAAGCACCGGATCATGTATCTCTTCGAGGGATTTTGGGTGAAGAACAAGAATTTGACGCGTAAGAACTACATGAGGAAGTTGCAGTTCAAGGTGAGAAGAAGAAGACATCTCCAATCCCATCAAACAAATTCTACACCTAGATCTAGAGCTGGAATATTTTATTTGTTCCGGACAGCACTTTCTTATTTATTTAGGCGCTCACTTGAGCATCCACAAAATGAGGAAACTACTAAAAAAAACGTAGTCTTAAAGCTAGTTTCGCAATTTTTGGTGCTTATAATAATAACTAATATGATTCCTGAAACTATAAATGTAGTAGAATTCGTTGAAGTCATTAAAAAATTCATTTTATACAATATGATAAAAAACGGAAGTTGCCTTGGTTGACAATCTGGTATATTTCGTTTTCTATGGTATATTTTTAATGTAATAGTAAACATACGGTATATGCTTTAGTATATTCGGTATATCAATTCGGTACATTTTAAGACTAAAATCGGGAGCGAGTATCGCACAGTCGAGCACACTCAGCTATAGCATCCGTACTTCTGTTCTTTATATGATACGATACAATGATTTCTGTCAGAAACAACACTTAACACTTGACCCTTCCTTGACAGCTGGACATCTTGGCCTTGCTGCCCTTGGAGCTCTTCTATCTGAAATATGGCACTGGCGCTGTTTGGCTGCGATTTCCGCGCTTCTTCAAGATTCAGAGCTTCTGGGAGGTTTTTCGTCTGCTGGATCGTGTCATCTCCTCGCCACATTTTGTAAGTCTGACCCAATTGAAAGTTTCCATAAATGTAGTTAATTCTTCGCTATTTTACAGGTACGAGTGGCCAAGACTCTGACCTACATGCTGTACATGATTCACATAACTGCCGCCTTGTATTACGCCTACAGTGATTATCAGGGCTTGGGTCAGAATCGTTGGGTCTTTAGCGGCCGAGGTCATCCATATGTGCGATGCTTTGCCTTTGCCACTAAGACAGCTACCTCGATTGGCAAGAATCCGAAGCCAGAGAGGCAGGGCGAATATGTATTCATGACGGTCGCCTGGTTGATGGGCGTCTTTGTGTTCGCCCTGCTCATTGGTCAGATTCGAGACATCATTTCGACGGCGACACGCAATCGACATGAGTATCGCCAGCTGGAGGACGAGACTCTGGAGTACATGAGGCGCTTGAATCTGTCGCAAGAAGTGCAGTCGCGTGTGAAGATGTGGTTCCAGTTCACCTGGGAGCAACAGCGCACTCTGGGTGAGTTGACACAAAGATCTCTATACTTAAAAGACAAGTAAGAAATCTGTATAGTTGAGTGCTGCAGTGGTTGACTGTAAGATATTCCCTACTTATGTTCAATTAAAGCAGAGCAGTGCGGTATTATTCTTAAAATATACCAAATTAATATACCGAAAACCACTTAGGTATACCAAAGGATATATTTTGTATATCGTGTATCGATAATTTCATTCAGCCTCAGTTTGTTGACGTATAAAATGATTTATTCACTTACTTCTACAATTGTTATATAATGTGAACAACCATTATGCTTTTTTATTATTATTATTGAAAGGAATACTTTTGTGGCATTTCTAGTATTTTCGACATTTATCATTATAATCCTCTACATTTAATTTAAATCAATATTTCAATTACTTTGAATTACTCTTTCTGTGCAATTAAATGATTGTAACTCTTGTCACTCTTTCTAGATGAGTCCAATATACTCGATGCTCTGCCCATCAATCTGAAGACGGACATTGCCATCTCAGTGCACATTCAAACACTGTCAAAAGTGCAGCTGTTTGCCGACTGCGAGGAGGCCTTGCTCCGAGATCTGGTGCTGAAGCTACGTGCGGTGACTTTTCTGCCCGGCGACTTTGTGTGCCGCAAGGGCGAAGTGGGTCGGGAGATGTACATTGTGAAGCTGGGCCAGGTGCAAGTGATGGGCGGACCGGGCAGCGATGTTGTGCTCGCCACGCTCACCGAGGGATCCGTGTTCGGTGAGATCAGTTTGCTGGGCATCAATGGCGCCGATCGACGTACGGCGGATGTACGCTCCAAGGGCTACTCCAATCTATTTGTGCTCTCGAAGTCGGATCTGAATGAGGTCATCGCCTACTACCCGAATGCCCAGGCGATACTCAAGAAGCGAGCGCGACAATTGATGCGCAAGAATGCGGCGCGAGAGCGCGAGGAAGAGGAGCGAGAACGTGCTCGCAGTGCGCTGCAGGCTGATGTGGTCATTGGTAATCCGAAGACACCTGAAACGCCGCCCAAATTGCTGCAGACTGTCATCCAGGCGCTGCCCTACGAGTCCCCGGCAGTGGTGCTCATCACCCGAGGCTCGAAGCGTGTGCGTCGTAAGCGGCAATCGGTGCAGATGGAGACGATTGTGGAGCCCACTTTGGATGTGGCTGGCTGCGCAGAGGCAACTCAACAGTCTGGCCATCGGGATCGCGATAGTCTGATCATGAAACCCGGTCGGGGTTCACCCGATTTGCTGTCCTCCATTCAGCAGGAGCTCAAGACCAAGCACAAGTTCATCAATCTGACCGACTCCGAGAAGGCTCTGATCATCACGCAGTCCGCCAACAATTCTATGGAGTGTGTCCAGGAAGATGTTCTGTAAACTGAAGACACAACCTATCACTTATGTGCTATATGTATTATGTATTAACTCTGCGATATATTATATGTGTGTATGTTTATGCTTTACGAATGCAACTGAAGTTGTTTAACATACTATGCTTTATATTAAAAATGTATCTGTAAGATGACAAGATGATTATTTTCAATGTTAAATTGCTTAAAGGGTTGTGATTTTCTAGATCTGACCAAATTAAAATATGGTGTTACTGAGTGATTTCTGCAAGTTCCTCCATTTCATGGCATGTAACAGGCAGGAGGCGGCATCTCAGGGTCAACAGCCGAGATGATATAGCCTTCTCCGTCAGTCTGTCTGTCCGTCTGTCCGTATGAATACCCAGATCTCAGAGTCTATAAGAGATAGAAATATAGATTGTATAAAGATCAAGTTTGTTTCAAATTTTTGTCACTCATATTTTCGTCCCACAAATCGAAAAAAAATCTAATAACAAGCGTAATTTTAAAGCTAGACGGCAATTTTTGGAACACACAATAAAAACTATAATATTTATGAACCCCGTAAATTTGTTTCCGAAAAGATAAAAAGAAGTCTAAGTTATTTAAGAAATAGTTGTGTAAGGGAAAAAAACTCCTATTTATTAGGGGACTTAGTGGCTTTGGTATATTGTGCCGTCTGTGGTATATTTTGAATGTGGTACTATATCGATATGCCAAATATACCATTTGGTGTATTGTTAGCATTTTGTAGCATTTTCGGTATATTTTGAAATTAATACCGCATTATTTTGCTCTTATTCAAAATGGGTAGCGGGTATCTCACAGTCGAGCACACTCGACTGTAGCTTTCTTACTTGATAATATTCTAATTTTGAAACTTCTTACTTTTAGAAATGAAGTAAGAAAAAAATACTTCCAAGAGAGACCAAGGGGAAAAAATAAATTGCACAGATAATCTGTTAACCAGAATTAAAGAAGATTATTTTTTAGAGTTTAGATCAAAATCAATAAGATAGAATCTTATATTGTTATTAGTCGCAATCTGTAATAGTTGCTAGAATTACAACTTTTTTTTTCTAAATCCCTCGGAATGCTATACTTAGCGGCCTTTTTTAGTGTCCCATGGGTAAAAAAGATTTTTAAGTTTTTGGGATTTCAAAATATCTCACAAATTTTCAGCTACTTTGATTTCAGAGAACAGTATTTGATTAAGGAATAATTTATGTATGTAACAGGAAGAAGGAGGCATCTCCGACCCTATAAAGTATATATATTCTTGATCAGCGTCAACAGCCGAGACGATATAGCCATGTCCGTCTGTCCGTCTGTGTGTCTGTGTGTCTGTCCGTCCGTCCGTATGAACACCTAGATCTCAGAGACTATAAGAGATAGAGCTATAATTTTTTTCGACAGCATTTGTTATGTTTGCACGCAGATCAAGTTTGTTTCAAATTTTTGCCACGCCCACTTCCGCCCCCGCAAATCAAAAAAATCGAATAACAAGCGTAATTTTAAAGCTAAAGCTGCGAATTTTGGTATATACAACAATTACTATAGTAGTTATGATTCCTGAAAATTTGGTTTCGATCAGATGTGGAAGTTATTAAAGAAATACTTTTGTATGGGCAAAAACGCCTACCTACTAGGGGTCTGAGTTGCTTTGGCCGACAATCTAGCACATTGTGCCGTCTATGGTATATTTTGAATGGTGTACTATATCGATATATTGAGGTATAATTTAATTTGTTTTGAACTTACACTGTAAATTTAGCAGGCCAAAATATGGAAATGCTTCTAAAATATTTTACTAAGAAGATATTGTTTATTTTTTAAGTCCCACACTTTCTGGTAAGAAAATAAAAGCATTTAATTTGGTGTTGTTTGTTGTTTAAGTTCTTTATAAATTTCTGATTTAACAAAATAGTTAAGATTAGATGTGTTCCTGTAATAACGAGTATTTAAAGTTGTATTCAGTTCATTTCTAAATGTTAGAAACCTTTCGGCAGCCCGACAACCGACAACCGACAGCCGACAGCTTAGGAACGTATATCCTTGTAGTGCTTATCATCTGATTGATCGAGTTTGATCGAGTATTTGCCAATCAGTGATCCCTCCACATCGGCCTGACCCTGGGGATTGAAGACGGGTCCATCGCCAACCACCTCCATGTCCTCCTTCACCACACGGTAACCGTTCTCATCGGCTTCGTAGTGAACCTTGCGCTTGACGAAGCCATCGTAGTAGGAATAGAAGCCACTGACTTTTGAGCCGTCGCGTGTCTCCTCACGCTGGATCTCACCATCGTTGATGCCATCGCGAACCTGGCTACCGAATTGGTATTGTGCACTCTCATTCTGTTCTTTCTCCAGCCTCAGTTTCTCCTCCTGATCGATGTCGTCATTCAGCTAAATGAGAAATACAAATAACGATCAGTTAATTGACTGTAATAGAGTTTAGGGATCTACCCTGAAATGATAAAATACTGTTGTAATGAAGTCTTTACGATTCTGATGAATTGCTTTCTTAGAAGTAACACCGACAGCTGTCAATCTCAGATAATTAGTTACATAGTAAATGCTATAAGCACACAGAGAGAGAGAGAGAGAGAGACAGAGAAGTGAGTCAGTAATGTCAGTAGACCTCCCAGTGAGGGTCTCTCGAACGGAGGTTGCAAAAACGAGTTCGTTGATTTTTGTTGTTTTGCATTTTTTCACGTTATTTTGCCTGAAGTATTTTTTTTTGCTGTAGTTTTTTTATTATCAATTTGTCTTGTGTCGTTGCGGGGCAGAGCGCTTGAATGCATGAACGGAAACACTAATTGAAAGATATGTCGAAGCTTTTCGACTCTAGATCGGTCTATAAAATCAACCAGATGAGCTACAGGCTCTATAAAGTTCATCCAGTTGTTGTTTATTTGCATAAAATAATAATAATTAACTCATTTGGAAGCAGGTTCATTCTTAATTATGCGTTTATGGCATGAACTTCACGATTTCCGGAATTCGGAAGTTACACGATGAAATTATTTCATAAATCTTAAATTTATGCGCATGATTTGTGAAGTGGAACGTCTTCCCATAACACTTATCGCCTACAAACTAAAGTGTGGAATTCATTAATTGGGAATTTTTAACGCCTGAAATTATATTTAATTATAATTTGTACGTATTATTGCACTGCGAATGAGCGATATAAATGAGTGAATTCAGTTTTTGTCGGTAAATAGGGTAGTTATTGTATGAAGTTTTCTTTATAAATGCTGTAAAAATTTGGAGGATACGAAATTATTACAGCTGCGTAATAATTGATAGTAGAAATACGAAACTTCATTTTCCACAAACTGATATAATATGTAATAAAAAAAAAATATATATATAAATACTAAATAATTGAGGATTTTTAACATCACTACAAACTGTCATTAATTGACAATTCTTCTTTATGTTATTTAAATTATAAAAATAGAAATCCCAAAATATTCAAGATACAGAAATAAAAAGATGTAATGTTTTGGAAACAGTTATACTGATATACTAAATAATTAACTTTTTTAGATTTAGGATATTTTGATCTGATCAATTTGTTAATTATCAATTGACAATGTTTCGCTTCATTTTCTACGAACTGCAGTTAATTGATAATTTTTTTGTTGCCTAACGATTTTTTCTAGAATCAAACAATGCTAGTTTAATGATCTATTGTAGCGCTCTCGCCACAGTCTCTCTAGTCGCATCGACGAGTATCTGGCAATATGTAAATACAAAAGTCAAATTGATAAGTGTCGGTTGGCAGTGTGTTATTCTTTTTGTTTAATCACGCGACAAAGCGAAAAACAAAACGAAGAACGACGACAAATGAAAAACGAAAAATACAAACAAATGTGACGACAACCTGAAACTGGTTCGAATAGTAGGCGGGGATCGCAGCCAGCCCTGGGCACAAATATAAAGCTCAGCCGGCGCCAGTTGAGGTTGAGTAAGGCAACGAATCGGACGTGCTATAGAAACTACGAAGAAAATGGGTAAACAATATATCGAAGTGCAGTTATAATCTGCGGAGATTTGCAATTAGTAACGCTCTCTTTTTCTTTATCTCTTTCACTCGCTTGCAGTGAAGTTGAGTTTTTTGCTGATGCTTTTGGTGATTGGCGCCTGCGTGGCTGTAACACTGGCTGCCGGCGGTAAGCATGGCCAAATGGTCATTGACCACTTCTATAATGTATTTTGTTCGATTTGCAGACTGTCCCTCATCGACCAAGGTGACAAACTGCACGCCCAAGTGTCTGCATGACAGCGAGTGCAGCGCCATTGGCGGCAAGTGTTGTCCAAATTTGTGCAACGGACGCAGCTGTGCGGCCTCCAATTTGCTGGGCAACTCGGGTGCCGATAAGTCGCCCTTTGGCAGCAAGAACTGTGAGTTCAACTAAATACTCTACTCAGGGTGAACTGAACTTGAAAGTGTTTACTTTTTTTCTGCAGCTGGCAGCTCGGGCAGCTATTGTGGCAATGTCAAGTGCGGCAGCTTTGAGAAATGTGAAACTGATCGCAGCACCAAGCGGCCCAAGTGTGTGCGCTCTTAACTTAAGATTGACCTCGAACAGGACACAATAAAACCTTTGCAGATCTGAGTGTTAACATATTCTTCTTCTTGTTCATATATATATTTATTTTTATATTTTTCACTCACGGGTGCGGCTAAGGCAACGCTGACCAGCAGGCTGGCAATCAACACGAATTTGAACATATTGCTTCTTTTTTTTTTCTTTGAATTTCTTTGACACACGAGCTCTGCACGCTGCAAGTAGACTTTGTACTATGGCTTGTTGGCAGTGAGCGTGAGTTGCTTTTATAATACACTTGAAGACACACTCACACTTACACACACACATACACATGCACGCACACACAAAGTTACAGAGGCAGCGACGCCGGCGCAGACTTAAAGCTTCAGTTTGGTAGCTTGGTAACTCTGGGCTTTTTGGCTATGGGGACATGTTGTTGCATTTGAGATCTGGCGATCTGGAGCTGTTTACTTTAGTATTACAAATTTCTTGTCATATTTGTGCATTTGGCAATCGAGAGAGCGAGACATGAATAGATGGACGAGTGAGCGAGATAGCTAGAGATGGGCTGATGCAGCTGAGCCCTTGCAGATGTAAGAAGAAGATCGCAGTTGGAAGTTGGAAGATGGAAGTTGGAAATTGGAACATGGAAGATGGCATTGCATAATCGAGGCTCAAGGTCAGTTGGTCAGTTGGCGAACCAGTTTGAACTGCTCCCTAAAGAGCGGGAATGCTCTACATCTTCATATTTTGTGTTGTTCGTTTTGTTGTGGCTTTTGTTTTTGTTTTTGCCCAACTTATGTAATTTATGTGAAGTTGTAGTTGTTTCATTTTGTGCTTTGTGCAAATTGAAAGCTTCGATTGTGTGCGTCTTGCTTTATTTACGTTTGTTGTTGTTGCTGTTGTTGCTGTTGCTGTGTGTATTGTTCACTTACGAGGAAGTAAGTGGCGCATTACGTTTACTATGGGGCACCCTTTATAAAACGCGACGGCATGACAACAACAAACAGACAACAGCGAACAGCCAACAGACAAGAAGACAAGGAGACGAACCTGGTAAATTCGGGCATTGCAATTTTTTGTTGTTTTTTGATATTTTTTTCATATGTAAGTGCCTGCCACGCACAGTGAGCTGAACAAGTTTGCAGCCAGCTTCGAACAGCTGAAGATGGTTTCAGCTTGAGCAGAGCAATCAGTAAGTGGTTTTGACAGGGTCGAGTTCTGGTTATGCGGCATCATCATAAAAAAACAAGAAAACTTTAAAGTTTTTCACAACATATTTTATGGCTGAACTGCTTTAGAAAGGAACCCAGTTTGCAATGGGAAGAAGTATATGAATTATAAACTCTATTTTTAATTTTGTTGGCCTTTTATTAAGGCACATTAAAATTTAATATGTTATTAATAAAAAAATAATAATAACTAACTTTAAATTACGTTCTAAAATGGTAATTATACACATAAAGAAAAAAAATGCTAAAAGAATAAAATCTTGAAACAAGATTGTTTGTATGTCAAAATTGAACCAAGAACCAATCTTGAAATTCAAGATTATAATCTTGTTTCAAGAATGGCAAAATATTAAAATTCAACTAAGAAGGCAAAATCGTAAATCAATATTTGCAATCTACTTTTCAATATAGAATAAAACATTCTTAAAACAAGATTTTAATTTTACAATGCAAATTTGGCATAAATATCTTTATTTAAGATTGTATCAACCTAAAAACCTTATTTCAAGATTGTTCTTTTTGAGATCGAAAGAATCTTGAATCCCGATTTTTCTAATCTCGATTTTTTTTCTCTATGTATAATGAAAACCACTTCACAACTTAAAAATTGAATAATTAATAAGTTTTTAAAGATATAAGAGTTAAATATACACTATTCCTAAAGGAAAGAATATTCCAACTAACTTTAAATCGGTTTCTAAAATTCTTTAAAAATTGTAAACATATAAAAAATTAGCTCCATATTTTTGGAAATACAAAACAATTCCAATATTACTTTAAAGCTTTCAAAGGTTCTTTAGATATTTTAAATAAAAATAAAGCTTTGAAGATGAATAATTAATTAGTTACAAAAAATATAAAAGTAAATATGTTTTTGCAACTCACTTTAAATCGCTTTCTAAATTTGCTGTTATTCTTATTTTCTGAAGGTAAACACTTCAAAACTTAAAAGAATACTTAAAAACTAATTTATAAAAGCTTGCACAAAATATAAATGAACCAAAAAATAAAAAATAATGAATAAAAATTATAAATAATAATAAATTATATTTTCAAGACCAATTAAAAATTGTAAATATCAAAACTTTAATGAATCCTCTTTATAAAATTCACCAAATATTGTAAATGAATAATTTATGAGTTCTAAAAGTAAAAGTTTTCATCGCAAAAATAATCATATTTAAAATATGTAAAAAGTTTAATAGTTTACCATTAGAAAGCAAGAATTTGTTGTTGCCTCAATGCATAATTATAATTCTTATTATTATTACAAGCTGAAAACGTGACCATAGAAAATATTCCATGCATATTCTGAAAAACAAATAATTTATTTAAAATTTGTTCGTCGAATTTCAATTGAAATGCTGATCATGTGTGCGAGTTACTCGCTTTGGGGTTTCGGTTTCGTTTTCGGGTGGTTCATACCACTGTTTGTAGCACATCCGTTCGTTCCACTTTCGTTTCGCGACTCTTACCCCATTCACTTGGGCATGCCATATGCTATATGCTGTTTGGAGTTGTTTTTTGGGCTCCCCACCACCAACATGTTTACCACACTTGCTTTGCTCGCTTGCTCGCTTGCTTACTTGCAATGGAGCGATGAGTCTTTGAGCATGTAACTAATAGGAGTTTAGTCATCTGTTTTTTTTTTTTTTTTTTTTTGCTGTTGTGCTGCTGTTATTCAGCTTTTCTGTTTGTCTGTTTTGCTGCTTTTGTGTTTATCTTATTTTGTGTTTTCTGCTTTTCTTTCTTTTTTCTGTAATTTGGATGGCGCTGCATTGTCATGAATTCGTTTGATATTGAGGCATCTTGTAAAGACGAAAAACCCATAAAGACAATTGTTGTTATACATTGTCAGGTAGTTGTTGATGTGGATGTTGCTGTTGCTTTTGCTGTTGCTGTAGCTGTTTCTCTTGCTGAAATCAATATAATGCGCTCAAGGTGAGAGACCGCACCAAGTTGTCGTAAACGCAACGCCCCACACCATCCAACCATCCAACCATCAATCCATCCATCCATCCATCCATCCATCCATCGTCTTTGATTTTCGACTTCGACTTGGTCGTCATTAAAATTTCTGCTGGCGTTTTGCTAATAATTTTATAATTATCATTTTTGGCAGAATGATGGCCAATAATACCACGAACGAAACTTAGAGCTGTGATTGATTACATTTTGGCTTCATCTATTTTACACACGACGCCAACGCATATTCATAATACTTTGTTCCACAATTTATGGCTCTATTTTCTGAGGATGCCCTCCAGAAATTATCATGCTAATTTGCATATGTTGGGCGCATCTGCAGCTGCCTGTGGGCGTGGTCGTAGTCGTAGCCACAGTTTCAGGTCTTGGGTGTTACATTGACAAATTATTTGGCTCGTACTTTTATCGCTGCTTTTATGCTAATTTGGTTTTTCCCCTTAGCGTCGCTGTTTCGAAATATTTCGGGCAACTCTTTTATTGTGCCGTCGTCGGCATTTAACCAAAAACTGTATATTTTTACATATGATGAGTATTGGTGCATTTAGCAAAGGAATTAGCCTCATTTTGGTTAAGGTGAATCTGGGTTTTACTTCAATCAAATCACTTCATTTGCATTCACTTAAGTTATGAATGAGATTGTCGTTATATTTTTAATGAATGGCTATAAATATGCAGATTATTATGGCTGCGATCATTTACATGACAAATGTGTATTATTAGATTAACATAAATTACTGCCATTAGTTGATGCAGACAAATTTCAATACTTGATTTATTTGCATTTCATAAATCTTAAATTGTAATCGATTGCTTCAAATGTATATAATTTTTGTGAATAACTCATAAATTTTGTTTTTTTGGAAAATAATTTTAAAAACTATTTTAATATCTAAAGAGCAAAATGATCATTTAGTAAAATATTCCACTAATAAATAATGTATTATATAAATTATGGCAATGTATTATATAAATTATTATTATATATCTTATACATAACAATACGCCGAATGTAGCTTTTAGTATATTCTTATCATTTTGGTATATATTAATTTAGTATGGTTTTAGAATATGTTTTATTGAAAATGGGTAGCTGGTATCTTAAAGCCGAGCATACTCGACTATATCTCTCTGTCTTGTGTTGACTGTTGAAATAAAAATATTAATTTGTGAAAAGTAATTTTAAAAACTATTTATATAAATAAAGATCAACTTTCCCATATAAGAATACCTTTTATTATCCTTTTCTTAAAAACATATTTATTAAATTATTATTATTTATTATTATTATTATTATTATATATATGTTATTTTTAGTAATTAAAGCTTTTTGTGAAGTGCTGATTGAATCCCTGCAAATAAAACTTTGTATTTGGTAAAAGTATTTTCAAAAACTATTTAAAATAAAGAGCAACTTTTCCCATTTATTAAACTTTTATATACATATGTATATGCTTGGAAAATATATTATTAGTAAATTATACGTATACATTAAAATAATACTTTTAGTTTATTTCGATAATAAGTTTAAATTAGTAGTCGATATTTAATTGATAAAAACTTTTTGTGAATTGATTATTGATTTATAGCAAATATGTATACATTTTTGATAAGTATTGTTATAAGAGCAGACTTCCTCTTCATCAAATAATACTATTTTAAATGTCTTTCATGGAGATATATTAAAAACAAATGCAATGCAAGCAATGTCATCAATTTGATGACTAATTTAAATATCTCTTTCTGACCATTTAATGTAATGTAGGATTGCTTAGATGCAGCCAATTATTTTGAGCTATTTACAGTGCAAAACACTCCAAACATTTCCTATAATGCGACATTTTAGGAACTCATAGATAGAAGAACTCTCTAGTAGTATTATTGCTGGCAAATATTTGAGCAAATATTTTTGGCCACATCATTTGGAAGTCAGGCGGCGGTGGGGGAGGAGAGCACACTAAAACAACCCAATCTACTGCTGGGCCATACCCAACTTTTGGCACTTTACGAGCAAGTGACAGTAAAGGGAAAACGGGAATGGGAAATGGGAAATTGAAATGGAGAGAGCAGAGGCTGGGAAAAGAGTGAAAATCGTTGCCTTTTTATATGCAAATGTGTGTGTCTGTGCATAATTTGGTGCTTATTTTATTGCATTCCTCTGGCACGCACCCAACGCAACAACTCTCCGACAGCTAGTCAATGTCCAATGTCCTATGCGTTACACATACGCCGCGTTGTCCTTGAAATGGGTTTTGTGTCGTCATCGCTGTTGGCAACTGCAAATTTATGCGTGTTTACATATATAAATCTATATCTATATAGTTGAGGCACACATAGACGCATTTTTATGACCGCACTCAAGTCCGGGGCTGAGTGAGTCTATAAAGCGAAACACATATACATATATAATAAATCTTTTTAATTGCCTAGCAGGTGTGATTCAGTGGGAAAGCATGTGTCAAATATCAAATTGAATTTCAATTTTATTAAATTTAAGTGCATTTTACTTGCTAACACTTAACATATTTCTCATGGTTGAGTCATTTACGTTGAAAATATAAATTTGTGAATAAATTATTATTATTATTGTTGTCTGTGTCTTCTCTACTCAATCACTCAACGGGGTTCGGCCTAAGGTCAGAAAGGTCTTGACCTTTTGCCAATTTTGTCATTATAAATGCAGATTTTTAATTCCACGAATTATCCTTGGTTTCATTTTTACAGCTGCTGCGGAATGAAATAAATTTCAATATAATTATTAAATTAAAGCTTAAATTGTTTATGGCTTCCTCTTTGTCCCTTCCTTTGCCCAATGCAAATTCCACATTCAAGTTTTTCGAGTTCGCACTCGTTTTTCGTATTTCGAGTGCACTTTTGGGCGCGTTTGGGTCATTTGCTGCCCGACTTAATTAACGCTGACTTACTCATGTTGCACTGCCACGCCCTGAAAGCCCTCCGTACACACTCATAGACACACACACACACTCACACATGTGCTGGCATTGTTATGGTAGTAAAGTCGTCTTTGTGTTTTGCTCGCTGTTGGTTTGATAATTACTTTTGATAACTCATGTTGGTTGCTGGCGCGGTTTGCTTCTCTGTCTCTCTGTCTGTCTGTCTGTCCGTCTGTCTGTCTGTCTCTCTGTCGGTGTCTGTTCATTGTTGTTTGCTGTTTGCAGCTTGCATATGGAGCCATTATAAGGCTTATCATGAGGCATGCCACAGTCGCAGTCGCAGTCACAGTCACAGTCATTGCCACAGCCACTGCGAGTGCCACAGCTGAGCTTTACTTCCCCATTTCCACAACCTCTCTTTCTTCTTTCTCAATTTTTTCGCCAACTTTACTGGGTTAAGTGCTTTATAAGCCTTGAGATAGGTCAGTCCTAAAACTGGTCGATGCTAGTAACGAACACAAAAAACAAAAAGGGAAAGACAAATAGCGAAAACAAAACTAAAACCAAAACGAAAAAAAAAAAACTTACTTGGGAACCTGCCCGACTAATCCAATTATCTTGAACGTTAGATAAAAGGTGAACTTTGTAATTTGGGGAGACGGGCATACGTGGACGTATTTTTGATTGGGATCGTTCATAAAAAGCATATAAACCTATTTAACTGGAACTCTTACTTAACTGCAAACATTTCAAAATACAAAATTGTTTTAAATTGTTGCTTTATAGTGTTCTTTTTTTTATTACAATTGGCATTATTTTATCTCTCTTAACTTGAGTTGGTTGGTTGCAATGGCTTGAAAAACATTAATATTAATTTCGATGTAAGAGAGTATTAAAGTAAATTACAAAATTACAAAATACACACATATATTATGAACCTAAAAAAGTAGAGTGTGCTCGACTGTAAGATATCCGCTACCTAATTAAAAAAAAAAATTCGACAAATATACCAAAAATATAGTGAAAAAATTACAAAAATATAACGAAGGCTATATTTGGTATATTGATATTGTACATTGATATTGTGCATTCAAAATATACCATAAAGTGCAAAATATACCAGATTGTCAGGGAAAGCAACTAAGTCCCGTATTAAGAAGTCCTTTTTGCACCTGAAAAAGTATTTCTTAAGTAATTTCTACACTTTTTATCTAATCGTAATCAAATTTTCAGAAATTTAAAATTTTGTAGTTATTAATTTCCAATAGTGTTTTGGATTCAGTGTATCAAACGGACAGACGGACATGGTTATATCTTCTCGACTGATGAAGAATATATACTTTATGGGGTCGGAATATAATACCTTATAATACCCTTCTAGCCAATGGGTAGCGGATAGTATAAACAGTTTGCAAATGATATTGGTAAAAGGCAAACCCGATTTGAATATCATTATATAAGACCAACCGAGTATCGACTGTAATTATAATTGATACAACAAATTATAAATAATGTTTTGGCATCAATTTCTGAACATTTCCATAGCAATTGCAAATACGAATGAGAAGAGTTTAACTTGAACTAATGAACGTGTAATTACGTTATAACATCCCATAAAGTGATGAGAGAAGCAAAGTAGTTTTGTGGCGTGTTGAGATGAAATTTAAGCTGTGTGTTGCCCCGGCAGCATTGACCCTGCAACTGCAGCAGACAGCGACATGTGTAATTGTGGCAGCAATTTAAGCTGCTGCCGTTGTTGCTGCTGTTGTTGCATGCAACATCAACATTGCCAACCGGAAGCAAGTGTGCACAAGTGGCGTGCCTGGGAATGGATTGCAGTTGAGGTGAACGATAGAGAGGAGACCGAGATGAGGATGAGGACAGGTGGGCTAGGCATTGAAACTTCGTGTGGCTGCTGCTGCTGCTGCTAGAGTCGCTCTGGTTTATGCCTTTATTAAGCATCAAACAAAATCCAAAACGTCAAGGATATGCTTCATACATAGTCAGCAGCAGCAGCAGCCGCATCCTTCACGTGTTTTGTATACAGATGCAGTCGAGGCAGCTTGCAATTTATGCACACAACTTGTCACGCAAGCAGGCCAGGCCAGGACAGGACAAGACAAGACAAGAGATGTGCAACTGAAGATGTATGAAGTAGTCGCTGCATTGGTTAGCCTCAGCAGGTGACTGGTTTATCATGCGGGCAGGGGGAGTGGGATGATTGAGGGGTTGCTGCAATGAGTGGGACAAGCAATTTACACCGCACAATGCGTTGACACACGTCGTCCACAAATGTGCGGCTCGCTACGGGAAGAGGCCAAAGACAATGGGGGAGAACTACGGAATGAGACAGAGAAAGAGAGACAGAGAGAGATTGAGTGTGTGCAGCACACGGCGCAGTCTCCTTGCCCTCGACTTGGTTGCATCATTAAACCTGAAAAGTGTCAAATGCCCAGCCACAAGCAGAGTCTCTTTCACACACACACACACACACTTCACACACTTCAGTTGCCTAGCAGCTTAGATTCAATTGAATGCAGTCAACAGAGCAGAGCTGAGAGCTAGTCTGCTGTTAATCTAAGCCAGAAATTTACGACTGACTGCTGAGAATGTATCATAGTTCTGGCTATGCTTCTGATGCTCCCAAGGCTGATGCTGCTGCTGCTTCTGATGCTCCTCTTTCTGTCTCAAGCTCATAACTCAAACAGTGTTGACAATGAAAATGAAATTCCCATTAAAATGCAATATGTAGCAGAGAGCCTCCGCCTCCGCCTCCGCCTCCGCCTCGCTTGGAACCCATTCTCAAGCAGCTGGCTATTAATTTTGCTACTGCGGCAAAAGGCAATGTTTATATGGCTCACAGTGTATAAACATTGACAATTTGAAAGCTCTGTCTGCTGGTCATGCAACTCATGGAACTCATGGAACGAGACAAGGCAAATCACATTGCATCTGCTTATTGGACTTGGCTTGAATCCTAATGTTGACTTTGCTGATCATCTCCTCTTGAAATTTATTACACTCTACGTACTCCGTTGGCCAGCGTAATCGAGCACATCTAATTTCATTTTCTCAATTTCATGAACATTGACAAAGGTGGTGTGTGGTCGAGTTTTTGGTTAGAGTACAGAAACTTGTTAAACATCTAATTGTAATGGTGGCACATTTTATTTATTTTGGAATATATACTGAAAAAAAGACAATGTTCTAAAAACATGAACATTCGTCGTAAAAATTGTGTGAAACAAATTCTGAGAACTTTAGTCTGAAAAATGTCAAATTCTCAAAATAAGATAAAAAAAATCTAGATTCTGAAATCCACCAAAATGGCTTTAGAGTTTCTATTTAGATTTGAGTGTTTTCGTTCTTAGTTCAATCGGTAATTAATATTTCCTAACTAAAGTGATCAATATTCAACTGAATATCTGAATGCGCTGATTTCTGTGTACTTTCTTTTCTGTGTACTACATTCAAAATATTCAGAAGGATAAAGGACTCGGCTATATACAAATATTTTTCTGCCGGAATGAATCTATGAAGATGAATGTATAAGGTTATGTGTATAAAAATATCTCAAAGTTTTTTTGTCTAAAAGAATAACACCAAAAATAGTATTCAATCTCCTATATTAATTTTATTTTAATTGGAGAAATAACTAAATTATTTAAAAAAATAAGTTTTTTGAATATTCATTAGAATAGATTAAACGTAATTAAAATGTATAGCTGCAAAACTAAAACAATTAAAACAAGTAAGAAAGCTACAGTCGAGTGCACTCGACTGTGAGATACCCGCTACCTATTTTGAATAAAAGCAATATATTTTGCGGTATTATTCTCAAAATATACTAAATATACTGCAAAAATACTAAAAATATACCAAATGGTATATGTGGTACAATATACCAGATTGTCAGCCAAAGCAACTAAGACGCCTAGTAAGTAGGCGTTTTTGCCCATACAAAAGTATTTCTTTAATAACTTCGACAAGTTTTATCTGATCGCAACCAAATTTTCAGGAATCATAACTACTGTAGTTATTATTATATATACCAAAATTTGCAACTCTAGCTTTAAAATTACGCTTGTTATTCGATTTTTTTGATTTGCGGGGGCGGAAGTGGGCGTGGCAAAAATTTGAAACAAACTTGATCTGCGTGCAAACATAACAAATGCTGTCGAAAAAATTATAGCTCTATCTCTTATAGTCTCTGAGATCTAGGTGTTCATACGGACGGACAGACGGACAGACAGACAGACACACAGACGGACAGACGGACATGGCTAGATCGTCTCGGCTGTTGACGCTGATCAAGAATATATATACTTTATAGGGTCGGAGATGTCTCCTTCTACCTGTTACATACATTTCCTGCCGGCACAAAGTTATAATACCCTTCTACCCTATGGGTAGCGGGTATAAAAACTACTGTCGAGTGTGCTCGACTGTGAGATATCCGCTACGAATTTTGAATAAAAGTAAAATATTCCGGTATTATTTTCAAAATATACCAAAAATTTTAAAAATATACCAAACGTTATATTTGTTATATCGATATAGTACCACATTCAAAATATACCATAAACGGCACAATATACCTGATTGTCGGGCCAAAGCAACTCAGACCCCCAGTAAGTAGGCGTTTTTGCCTATATAAAAGTATTTCATCAATAACTTCCACAATTTTTATCTGATCGCAATCAACTTTTCAGAAATCATATGTACTATACTTATTATTGTATATACCAAAATTAAAATTACGCTTGTTATTCGATTCTTTTGATTTGCGGGGGCGGAAGTGAGCGTGGCAAAAATTTGAAACAAACTTGATCTGCGTGCAACATAAAATGCTGGAAAAATTATAGCTATCTACCTAGATCTAGGTTACGACGACGGAAGACGACATTAATAGACGGTATGGATAGATCGTCTCGGCTATTGACGCTGATCAAGAATATATATACTTTATAGGGTCGGACATACCTCCTTCTGCCTGTTCCTGCTGGCACAAAGTTATAATACCTTTCTATCCTATGGGTAATATGTACAAACAGCAAGACTTCAGAAAATTATTTTGCCAAAAAGTTTCTCTTAAGAAAAATAAACTGCGAATCATAAGATTCAAATTTTATTCATTATAAGAGGCATTAGTTTTATGATCATCAAGGTATTTTTTTTTATATACATTTTTTTTTATTTTTGTTTAACAAGTTTTCTGTGACCTTTGGGGCAACTTAATCTAGTTTTATATTCAGGGGAAAATAACGTTTTAGGTCACAAGGACGTTTAGTTGATTACTTCTAACTATTGAAATTATGTTCTATGTATGTACATTTACATATTAACATATATACATTATATATTATATATGTTATTTATTATATAATCATTAAGGTAAAAATAAAATTCAATGCACTTTTTAATTCCTCTGTATTATGTGGTTAAAAATAACGTAGCTGAAATTATTTAATATTAAATCAATAATTAACGACATGCCAAACTTATCTAATATAGTGAAATTTATTTTATATTAAATAAGTAAATAAAATAATGCAAACATGATTACATTCCTCCTACATGTTATTGAAGTTGATAAATTAGTTTTGTATGTTGAGCTTAAACTGATTTTATTTAATATCAAATAAGTGAACGAAATAGTACAAAAATAATTAAATATATCTTCATGTTTCTAAATTGTAACTTAGATTTGAATGCTTAGTTAAAGCTGAAATTATTTAATGTTGAATGAATAAATGAGTGCAAAATTGAAATTAAATTTCTCTTTTATTCTATTCAATTTGTAAAATTAGTTTTGTTTGTTAAGCTTCAATTGGATTTCTGTGATGTTGAAACAATTTAATTAGCTGAGTAACTAGTTTAAATGCCAAACATTTGTTCATTAGGTAATTCATAAATGCTAAATACCACAAATTATTTGTTTTATGAAATGCAAATTGCTTGATTTCTCGTCTATATATTATATGAATATATTGAGAAAGGATTAGATCTTTTGTTTGTTGCTTAAATGTCGAAACTTGTTTTCAATAGATGTTCTAAGCATTCTGAGTGCTTGATGAGTGAGTCACATAATAATGTTGTACTTAAGACTTGTTATTATGGCCAGCTTAAACGTTGTTAATATCGCTGAAAGGCATTTAAATTGTTTGCGCCTCCTTTGATCGTTTTAATATTTAACGTAAATCGTTTATTTATAGCATTTAAAAAGCATACGATTCTGGGCATTATACCACAGTCACCTCGCTTGCTTCACTTGCTATCGTCCTGCTCTTCCTCTATATCCTCCTCTTTTCCTCCGCGTTGAGGCAAACAACAAACATTTTCTGTAGCAACGTCAACGGAATAATTTCGCCTAAAGGCTGAAGAAAAAAACTTCGTGCTGTCGCGTTTTCAAGTGCTTTTTCATACGCTTGTAAGGAGAAAATATTAAATTTTATTTGCATAGAATTTGCTGTAGCAGAAAGACAACTTAAAGCTCAAAAATCGAGCAACATCACAAGAGGGAAGATGGTAAATTGAATATCCTTGTGATTTGCGCTCTCAGGACACACAAATTGTGGTCGAAGAAAAAAATATCAAAATCGATTACTGTGTGTTTAGTGCTAAATTATGCTAAGCCCATTGAGTTTAAAGACGACTGCCAATTGGGCGTGGCTATTTTAAAAATAGCAAATAGCAAAAAAAGAAACAATACTGAAATCGAAATGGAAATGGAAACGGAAACTGGTATGAATGCAGAAGGAGTCTGGGAGCCTTGACATAATCGTCTTGAGAGTAGATTGCACATAAAATAACATATTTTCTGGCTGAGCAAACAGCAGCAACAGTCAGCAAACATCTGCAGCTCCCAAGGATTATGCATAAAATTTCAGTTGAAGCTGAAACTGAATCTGAAACTGAAGCGGGTTCTCCTTTTTCCCATTTGCTTTTCGCTTTTTTCACCCTCTTCGAAGACGAAACATTGGACTGTTTTATGTTTCTTATTATGCGTTTGGTTTGGCTCACAAATTGAATTACACGCACGCACACACAGACACTTGTACTTGTGTGTACACACACATCTGACACATACTTCGAATCACAGTGTTTGTTGGCCATGCCACGTGGCGTATACGTAATTTCACCAGCAAACATTACCCAGCTTCAAAACGCCTTGTTACAAGTAAAAGGAGACATTACCGCTGCTCCCTCTTTATTTTTGCGTTTGTGCTTTGACCTTTCGCAGGTGGGCGAAGGATGTGAGGAAGAGTATCTCTTAGCACAGCACATCCTCAGCATTTGCATTCTTGGGTGCTTCGAGTGTCCTGTTCTCTTCTTTTCTCAGTGTTGCTCTTGTTTCTTTGATGTTTGCCAAATCGAATTTAGCGCAGTGTTAAAATCACAGCACAAGTTAAGAGTCTGCTCTGCAAACTTTCCTTTTGGGCTACATCTCGTATACGCAACGTTGATTGGATTTTCACTGCTGGCCACTGACCGAGCGACCAACCGACCGGTTGCATATAATAATCATTTGTATTTCAAGTGCCACCGAAGAGAGCAAAAACTATCACGCCCCCTCGCTCATTGGGGCAAAAGTCACATAAAGTTTTTTGCGGGTGACACTGAATGGCTGGCGTTATCCTTGGCACGTCTGTGCAACGGCTGTCATGCAAAGCAAATCTGACAAGATGTGCCAGCCTGACAGCAGATACGAGTATTCGTATTCGCATTCGCATTCGCATTCGCACTCGAACTCGCAGTCGCCTTCACTTGTGTACGATGTTTATGGCAAACTGCATATGAGTTGAGAGATGCTGAATTCTGAATTCTGAGTTTGGCATTTGCTTCCTTTAGCACCTCAGCAGCAGTCCAGAGAAGGCCACGAATCTGCAGGCATTTGCAAAACTCCTATAATCGTTTATCTGGGTCATAAAAGACAAAAATCAGAACATAACATGGCCATTTTATATTCTCAACCAGAATGAAATATGTATACGTACATATACGACTTTGAAATACCCTAAATCGATGAAGTAAGATATAAAAATTGAATTAAAATTAGCATCTGAAATGTAACTTCTTTGATCTATAGCATAATATCCGAAATTACAATTTTCAACGCCTAATTAATATTTGTCTCTGTTAAAAAAGTTAGCAACCTCTTGAAATTTAAAATACATTTCAAGAAAGTGCTAACTCATATTTTAAATTCTTAAATAAAGTGTCAAGTACAAGTCAGATTTTTTGTGGTATAAATTAACATTATTATTTGGAATGCGAAATGTCAGCATATCGAAATATCGAGAATTGAAATTAAATTTAAATCAAATGGAAATGCATATTTCAAATTGAATATTTAGTTTGTTCTTTAGGCCTTATGTCAACTGATGTTATCCTTTTGAATACCCTTCTGTGTGATACCTTGTGTTGTGTGCAGTTTTATGATCACAGCATATAATAATAAGATAAATAAGAGTGTTGCCAAAAATGTTTGCGGCATGCATTAAAAGCCACAAGAGTGTCCAGTATGAAATGTGGGTTATGGCTTCAGCTCAACATCAAACGCTTGGCTTGGATATCAAGTGTTCGAGTGACGGATGCGGATGCGGATGTCTGCAACTTCTCCTTTGACAGACACTAAGAAGCAGCTCGACTTGATCAAACTCGTATGGGGGAAAAGCGCAGACTGCAGTAAAGTCGCTGACCAACTGCAAGTGACGTCATAAATTTTGTAGCTACTTAAAATAGGGAAAACGATGAAAGGGAGCAACGGAGTGTTTGCTCACTGTTGCTCCTTTGGCTCTCCACTAATGAATTTATGTTGTTGTTGTTGCTGCTGCTGCTGCTGCTGCTGCTGTGAAACTTTAACCAACAGCCATGATTGTTATGTGGTCTATTCCATGTTCCTTCTTGTGGCATGTTGCCTTGCTTCTTCTTCTCTATGATAACTCGCATTTATGCCAAAGAGCAGCCAGCAACAAAGTTGCCGAAAACAGCATTTCCTGTTCGTGTATGTGTGTGTGTGTGTGTGTGTGTTGTGTGTGAATGGGCGTGGTCGGGATAAATCAAATTCTTTCATTAGCATGCAGCGCTGTGGTATACAATTCATCAAACTTTTGCTCGCAAAAGAAACCGAAGCATCAGCAGCAGCAATCGCAACAGCTGCAAAACACCTAAAAGTATGCTCTGATTATGTAGTATCAAAAAAGTTTAAGTAAGAAAGCTCTAGTTAAGACTTATTCGACTATTTAATACTCTCTGTTGTTACACCTGCTATGTGTAGGGTAACAGACAGAAGTTATTTAAGAAATACTTTTGTAATCTGGTATGTTTTGTATTCTATGGTATATTTTCAATCATGTACAAAATCGATATACCAAATAAACCCTTCGGTATTTTTTTGAATTTTTGTGGTATATTTTTGGAATATGGGCAAATCCCAGAAACAGTCCACCAGCGACCAATTTTTAAATTTCACATTTTGTAATTTTTCTTTATATGAAACATTAAAGTAGATATCGAATTTTAAGAATTGAAAGCAAAAAAGAAATTTCGATCATTAAAAATGCACAAATTTGTATCAAACCCAATTTTATTTGTAATTTTCATAATTTTACTTAAATTCGTGCTCTGCGCACACCTTCAAATCCCTGTTGTATTCTTCACAATTTTTTGCCTCTGCTTGGGCTCACATACAAATCTAAAGTAAATCACGTTGAAATAATTGTGAAGCACATTTATTAATATAATAAATAATGTTTAGTTCAAATTAAAAGATTTTTGTCTTATGTTAATGCCAGCGGAAAAAGTGTAGCGTGCGACACGTAGCGTGCGACACAATGGGTTTACGGCTTTGCTAAAAATCTATAAACATTATTAAGACCAAACGATCAGTTTTTGTCTTCTAATATTCTTAACTTTCTTTAGGATATTAACTTTCATAGGGTTTATTTTGCAGAATTCGCTGAAAATTGCGTTTGACATGAAATTTTTGAAACTAACTTCCACTTTGTGTAGCGTGCGACACGTCACAATTTTATTAATTATTTTCAAAACAGTGACTCCAGTGAAATTGAATCTTATACCCTCCGAAAGTACTCTCAATTCACTCTAAACACATAACAAAAGTTTACGGTAAATCTTTTAAAAACCTCCCAAAAAATTGATTTTCATTAGCTAAAATCGTGCGAATGTAGCGTGCGACACGTGGGATTTGCCCATATGGTTCTTTTTTTTTAAATGTATCGTGTAACTTAAAGTCGAGCCCACTCGAATTTATCTTTCCTATCTGTTCTTATTATGGTGATGTATTTATTGTATTTAATTGTCAGACGATATAAGAAATACAAATTTAATTTGCTTATTTGTTGATAATAGTGAACAACAAATAAACAAGTTAAATTTTTTTTTTTTTGTTTTGACTGTTATTATGTAGGTTAGGTTAGGTTAGGTTAGGTAAGGTTATGTATTATGTTATGTTATGTATTATGTATAAATTAGTTTTTATTATTATTTATTAATTTATTTAAAAATTATATTAATAAAAACTAACGAGTTGTTACGAATATTAAATTGAAGACTGTATATCTTAAAAGGAAATAACAAATTCAATAATTCTGCAACATTATTAATGCAGGGAACATAATTAAAATATGACTTTGGATAAACATAGGCAATAAAATAATTATTATTGCCAGCTAATGTTGCCGGTAATCCATATGAAAAGCGACATTTTTATGCATCTTTAATCCGATTACAATAAAATTCACAGCAAAAATAATAAATATAATCCAGCAAACAATGTACAAAGTTTCTTTTATCTGTTTCAATCGTTCACATTATTATTGTTCTTTGTTTATGAACTTGAGACAATAATAATTTTGGATTTGTAAGCTTACTTAGACATATTATCATTATTATTATGCTTGAGTCTTTAGAAATCCAATCCATAAAAATTGAAATAACAATTTTATTCGCAGCAGAAAATTATTTGGCGAAATGTTTGTTTAATTTGGTTAATTATCATAGATTACATATTATTAATTTCAAACATAAAATTTCTCTCTCACTTCTCACTATATTAAGTATTATATTAATATTTATGTTTGACTTTTATATACCTTTTTATAACACTGAGTAAATAATATATCATAAGCTGTGACTTAATTTAATTTTACAGCATAGTAAGAACAGAATATATAAAGATATGATATGATATGTACTATATACATATACTTACTTATACTACCCCTCTAGTCATTGTTTTGTGTGCACCGAAAGCAGAGAAAGTCCAGAGTCTACATGATTGATTAACTTTCGTGGGCGTTATCCTGTAATTTAGCAAGCGTCGGACGGACAAGTGCATAAAGCAAACTTGCAAAAACAACTGTAAATACAGAGCACAAAATTAGAGAAAAAAGGCGAGCAAGAGAATGTAAAGCGGATGCGCTGCAAGTGCTAGACGACGACGACGACGACGACGACGACGACGACGATGACGATGACGAGGACGACGGCTGACACTTAATTAGAAGCACCGGAAACGGAAGCAAAAACTACATGTTCTGGCGAGCTGTCACAAGCAGCGAACGCTGCAACCGGAACATGAAAATTTAATCCAAATCGCGCAAAATTTTATTAATTATATAGAATACGTATGCATTCAGATAAGTCTGGTGCACATAGCGTTTCATTTCCGCCTTACAGCAGTTGCTTTACCTGCTCCACCTTCGCTTCCTCCTCTTCATTCCTCCTCCACTCTTTTGTTCGATAAATGCAAGTGCAGGTCGCAGGCTGTGACGACGAAATTAAATTCTATTCTATACGATGGAAAAGGAAAAGCGGACGCCACCTACAATTTGTTTTGACTTGGCAGACGTCTGAGACTCAGACAGGAGGATACTCGAAGTGCTGGCAAGCCGGGATCTATTTTTTATTAGAGTTTCGCTGATTTGATTTGCATGTGAGGAAGCCCGAAACAGAGACAACTTACTATATAAAGCCATAAAAGGCAAAACACACAAGAGCAGCAGTTGGTGCATCAAGTAAGTGGAGTGCGGAGTGTGGAGGGGTAGGTTTGTTGTTGTTGTAGCTGTGGTGAAGCAGCTGCCTCGCATATTTCGCTGGGGTTGTTGTCTCTGTGGGCACATCATAATTGTGGGCCAGGGGGGGAATGTAGAGGGGAAGGACCAAAGTGGACGACATTCCTGTGCATAATTGAAATTCCAGCCTAAACGCGTTTGTAACGGGAAATTGCGCGGCCAAAAAGGCAACCGGAGTCGCAGCCGGAGACGGATGCGGATGCGAGGCCAGGCAATGGCCAAAAAATATTTTGTGCTTGTTTTTCGCATACAGCATAATTAGTTTAGTGCGTTCTACTTGCTCTTGGTAATTACTTTTGCAATAATAATTTAAAGTAAACAACAACAAGAAACAAGAATTACCCTGGTGTGTAATTAAAAATGCAGTTGCCATTTAAATCGTGTATTTGGCGCCACAATAAAGTAATCGATGTGGCCAAACAATAATTATTATGTAGTTGTGTAATTATATTTGATAAACATATGACGCTCCAGGGATATGCACTTTCCACCCACTGCCCACACACCTAGGAACAAACACACACACACACATACATGTAACAACAACCACGCATCATGAATGACAACAACAAACGTAGAATTGTTGAATCGCAGCAGCAGCAGCAGCAGTAAACAGCTGATCGGCTAGTTGTGTCTGGCGTTGCCACCTAATTGCGTGCGCACAATAATGCGCGCGTTTTGCGGAAGGCGCATGTCCAATCATTCTTCCAGTAGCCAAAAGAATGCTATTCCAAGCGAGGCTTGCTGGCCAAAGGCATTAGCATGTCAGTGCCAGTACACGCCGAGCTATCAAATCGCATCCAAGAGGAGCACGCATTAAGATAAGCGCCAATCAATTTACATATTATAAAGCAGCTAGTGTAAGTGTGTGCAGCGTGTGTTGCACTAAAAAGAGAACGTGTTCAACAAAAATTTTACCACAGTGTGACAATAAAAATAAGCAAAATATATCAAAACTACGCACTCATATTAAATTAACGTAATAACAATATATGCAATAGTATGTTTTTTGAAAATTGTTTAAAAGTTAACGTCTGCAGAAGACGCTGGCAGTGCTTGGCAACTCTGGCAATGTTTTGACAGTTGGTTAACGCGCGCTCTCTCGTGCTCTCTCTTGGTGCACTCTCTCAATCAGTGGCTCTCCGCTGCTGAAAATGTTTCGTGTTGCGTTGTGTCTCGTTCGCATTGTTTATAAAACAAATTAATTATATTTATTATTAGTTTAAGTGCTAAAGTGGTTAAATTTGGTGTGCAATGTTGTCGCACTCGTTGCCCTAATGCTTGAGAGCATAAATTATGCTAGCTTGCAGGTCGTCGTCGTCGTGGTCGTGGTCGTCGCAGTCGCCGTCGCGGTCGCAATCGCCAGCGTTGTCGATGCCGAATTCGTCGCGCCTTCAAATGGAAAATATAGATATGCGAAAAATGCTTAAATATATGATTACAAATTGAATAAAAATATGCAGAAGGTGCCGTTTAACGTTTACTATGTGTGTGCAAAATTTATGCAAGTGAAATGTGTATGAAAAAGTCGCGCGCAAAGACGTCGCAGACACCAACAGTAGCAGCAACAACAACAACAACAACAGCAAGAGCAAAAGCAGCAACAACGATAACAAGAACAACAACACGGAGAGAGGAAAGTTAGAGTGAGAGCGAGAGAGTAGCGCTGCTCTTGCTACTCAGGCAAAAAGCAAAAGCAAAAGTAAAAACAAAAACAACAATAACAAAACACAAAATCAAAATGCGCCTTGTCTAAAGGCAACAAAGACTCTAGAAGCTGCGCTCGCTTCCTCCTTCTCCGCACCTTTCCCACCACCCGTCGAAACTTATTATACAAATCATTACCAAATCAAGTTAGAGGGCACCAATCAATCACTAATTCGCCTCACCAGCACTTTTCTGCTTAACGGCTTAACCCCTTAACACCCCTGGACACTTGGTCAGCATGCAGGCAAAGAAACGCTACATACTTGTCTTTGTCTCGTGCGCCTTTCTCGCCTATTGCTACTTTGGTGGCTATCGGCTGAAAGTGGCGCCACATCGCCCGCGTCGCGCCCAACACGAATCGGCCAAAGATGGTGGCGTCCAACCCTATGCTCAGCTGCCCAGCTTCATGGGCTATGAGCATCGCAAGCCGCTGTCCAATGACTCCAATGCCCCACAGACTGCCAGCAAGAAGAAGCCAGCTGTTGCTGCCGCATGCCGCATGGAGACGTGCTTTGACTTCACCAAGTGTTACGATCAATTCCTAGTCTATGTTTACCCGCCGGAGCCACTCAATTCGCTAGGTGCCGCACCACCGAGTTCGGCCAACTATCAGAAGATACTCACTGCCATACAGGAGTCACGTTATCACACCAGCGATCCCGCCGCCGCCTGCCTCTTTGTGCTGGGCATTGATACGCTGGATCGTGACTCGCTCTCCGAGGATTATGTGCGGAATGTGCCATCGCGTCTGGCGCGTCTTTCGCACTGGAATAATGGACGTAATCATATCATCTTCAATCTGTATTCGGGCACCTGGCCAGACTATGCGGAACACTCGCTGGGCTTCGATGCCGGCGAAGCCATCTTGGCCAAGGCCAGCATGAGTGTGCTCCAGATGCGTCATGGATTCGATGTGAGCATTCCGTTGTTCCACAAACAGTTTCCGCTCCGGGCTGGCGCCACGGGCTCTGTGCAGTCCAACAATTTCCCGGCCAACAAAAAGTATTTGCTGGCCTTTAAGGGCAAGCGGTAAGTGTGAAACAATACTGTAATCATATAATACCCGGTCTTAAATGGTGTAAGAGGGTGTTATTGCTTGGTGACAATGTGCAGTGTAGTGTCGATATTTGCACAACTAAGATATGTGCACAAAATTGTGTGTAAATCGTTAAAAGCAGTTCGTTTAATTTAAATACAGTGCGTATAAGTGCATATTACGGATTATTCCTTGTCAAATTTGCAGCTAAATGCACAACAACTGTTGGAATGGCAAAAATAATGTACGACAAGTTTATTTTGTATGAAAAGATGCAGTTAATCGTAATGTGGCTGTTAAGTTGGAAAAATAATGAATAAAGAATCCTTTTAATGAAAAATTTGAGTCAACTGTTCCACAGCTGTTAAGTTTCTCTGATTAGACGCTCAGCAAAAATTTGATAGGATAGTTGGAATTATCCATAAAGTAAAAGTAAATTTAAACATTTTTTGTATTACTACATTACAGATAATTGTGTGAAATTACAAAATATTTGTACGCATTAAATTGGTTACAAACTGTCATACTTGCATTCTTCTTCCATACTTCTATTCTTCAGATTCAGATAAGCACCTGAATCTTAGCATATAGTAAACGCTACAGTACACTTCTAGTTCGCAAGCTTCTTTTAATAGTTTGTCACAAGTCGTATAAGTCGTATAAGGTGAATTAATACAGTTCTTAATAATAAAGTTATGAATTTCGACCCACGTTGGTTCAGTGTATTTGACTTATGGAAGTTTGATAACCATCGAAGAATAAATTTGCTTAGCTAGAAAATATTTGCTTCTCTATCTATTTGGGTAACTTATGAATATTGCAGGCTGTACTATATATCACATTTGTGTGTTTACAATAAAATTAATAAATGAAATCGATAATTTGTGTGTAAACTAGTTAGTAGGGAAATGTTAGATATGCTTTGTTTCCATGCATTTCCATGCTAAACGCAGTGGGGCAGCAAATTGCAACTTGCAGCGATCGATTGCAATGCGCCGTAGCACAAAATGTCGCCAGCCCCAATTTTGGGTGCCATTCAAATTGAAAAATTGTCTAGCAACGCTTCCCATTCATCATGTCGTGTCGGGGTCGAGGCAAGGCGTGGCGAGGGGAGGCGGGACGAGACGAGTCGAGTCTCCTGTTCCACCTTCTTGCCTGCTGCTGTCTCCCCATCGTATCCTATATGCTTGCTCGTCCTGTGCTTTTGTTGCGCTTTTGTTTGTCTTCGCTTTATTGTTGTTTACTCGCTTGTAGCGCCCACTTTTGCCACTGGCGTTTGCTTCTTTTGACATGTAACTCGATTCAATAACAGTCCCCCAGGCTACAGACTGTGTCTCACCTGACCTCTGGCTTGTTGTTTGCTATTGCCACAGCCACAGCCACAGCTACAGCTACAGCTACAGCTATAGCTACTTTTACTGTCATGTGTGGGAGGCGTGTTGTTGCCGCCTGCGACTGACGACAAAACTGGTCAGCAAAAATGTTGGTGCCTCACTCATCCTTGTTGTGCTCCACGACATGAGCTCATTGTGCTCTAATTTAAAATTGATTTTTCCTTTTTTGTAACGCAACGCAACACAACACAACACATCACTTCACATCACACACAACTTTCTTACATTGTGCTGCATTATATTGGTGGGAGTTGGAGTCGACAACAATTCTTGAAAGACTTCATTAATTGAAGTGGCGGACGCAAACAATTAACGCAGAGAGAATGCCAACAATTAATAAATTTATGTGCAAAGGACAAAAGGAAATGCGTTGTCATCGCTCTCGTCCTCGTCGTTCTCCACTTTAAAATGAAGCCATAAGCATGCAAATGTAAATGTGTGTGTGTGAGTGTGTGTCCTTATTGTGTATGTGTTTGCGTTGGAGTCGTGTGGCAACGCAGACGACATTTTACCATAAGATTAACAGAAGCAGCGACAACAACAGCATGTTTGAGGGCACACCAAAGTGATGTTAAAGTTGTTAATAACACTCCTCCATATACACACCCTCCCCCCCCCACACACACACACATACACCTACGCACACCTACGGTTGGAGTCAGGTCAGAGTCCTGCGTTGGCGCTTGAGCCGGACGCATGGACAATTAAAAGCGAAAGCTTCAGTATACACATCCATAGCAAGCCACTTTACAATTATGTTTGCTGCAGACAATCATCAGATAGAGTTGCACGATCCAAAGATACGCTGTAATTAAAAGCGAACGATTAGCAATTTTGTAAATAATAATTAATGTGAGTAAAAGGAGTTGTTAGAAGATGAAACACTTTAAGCTAACTTAACTATGTTAGCACTGCAAATTGTAATAGATTAAAATATGTAGAAAAAAAAAACAAAAATAGTGTGGCAACTACAAAAGTGATTCACATAAAAACATTGTGTTGTGTGAGAAGGATGGAACCAAGAAGATCTTGTAAAGAGAAAAATCTCTTTTCTCCTTGTTCTCTCTCTGCCTACGAGCTTTTGTTTCCACATTATTCTTTATACCCATGCGTACCCTTCTACTTGTTTGTAGATAACAAAAGTGCGGTTCTGAAAATAAAATATTCTTAAAGCTACATTTAAAGTGTTTTTACTATGTGGTAAATGGGGCTGGCAGAAAATAAAGGTATATATTTATTTATTTATAAAAGTAATGGAAAAGACATGAAAGGTGTATATAAATTACATAAATTGTATAAGCAGATTATACAAAAATAAATGAAATCGCATGTCGAAACCTAAATTCACATAATTAAAAGGTTCTGCATAAATTATAAAAATTATGATAATTCCTACAATTAAATATAGTATTTAATATTACATATATTTAATAATATGTTAAAATGAAACTCAAAATATGAGGTCATTTAATGACATATTTTAAAATTATAATTTTCTAAGAACTTTGTGTTTGTCTCAATAATGTATTATTATTAATTTGCTCTACATTCTAAATTAATGCCAAAGTTTTTATAAGCTGGCTATCTTATGGTAATTATTTAGTTTAAGTAAGCTCCACTGTACTGTATTTACGTGTGTTCCAAACGCTAGTTGTGAGAGGCGTACCCCAGCACGTGTAGTGCAGTCATTAGAAGGCTGGCAACTCTCATTCAAGTTACTCACACGCACACATACACAGACATTTACTACACATACTTTCACATAAGCTCACATTTACATACTTACGCAGTTGCCAGGCGCCCACTGTGAATTTCGTTTCTCTACGAAGCGTTGGAAAGTTTTTCCTTTCGCATTTAATTGCTCCTCGTTGGTGCTTTTCGCTCTCGCTCTTTATCTCTATCTATCTCCGTATCTTGCTCCTCGCTCTCACTCTTCCCGTCCCTGTCTCTAAAGTAAATTTCATGTGGTAGATGGCTGCGAGTTAATCTGCGGTTGGAAGCTGCATTTGGCACTTGCCAAGCATCGCTTTGGCAGTCTCCTTCCTCCTCCTCCTCCGCTTCTATCATCAATGTTGATGATGTTCTCGGAAGCGCTTACTCCACAGATAAACAAGCTGAGAACGACCCACACTATCAGCTCATACAACAAAATATAGACAGTTGATTATCATGAATCTGTTACGACTGATTCCAGAGGCAAAAGGTTATCTCTGTTGAGTGTTGCTAATTTCTTGCCATTAAATTAGTATTAAAAATAAATGACTAAGAATAAAAAAAACATCATTTGGTATGTAAAGAATGGAAATTATTTGATCTGGATATCTATTACATTATTTAAAGTATCTCAATTCCAAGAAATAATTAGGACATTCATATTCAAAACCAGTCGCATAAAATAAAATATTTGAAATACCTCAATTCCAACAAATAATCAACACATTCATATGCAAGGCAAGTTGAATAAAATCGTAGACAACTAATAGAAGAACAAGCTAATCATAAAATCAATTCATTCTGATTGAAAATAAACCGACACTCTCAATGGATAAACTAGCAAACTTGCGCACTTCGACCTGAGTATTAAAATTTACTACGAATACGTGAGATTTCTTGTATTACTTGGCAAGTGTTTATGATTAGCTTTTCGCACATTGATGACATTTACATGTGTTTGTTGAACTTTTATGGCATTGCAATTGACTTACAGCAAATAGAAATCAATTGGGCAACATATTCCACATTTTTATTTCACTCCCTTGATATTATTTGCCACAGCTATAGCTACAGTTAAAACCAATGCCATCCAGTTCGATGCCCCTCGACAACGAAAACTTTTCGCACCTCAACCTCAAGCTGTAAGCAAAGAAAAGTCGGTTTGGTTGTGCACAACTTCAAAGTGAATTGGTTGCTACAGTTGCCCCATGGCTTCCTGTCACGTTCCTGCTCCTTCTTATTAACTTTTCATATCTTAGTTCATGATGTGCGAATTTCGTATGCTACGATATACAAACATATTATGCCATCCTCTCCCCTCTTTCATTTGCCGCATTCGCCAACATTTTGTCACAATTTAGCTATAACAAAAACAAAAACAAGAGCAGCACCAACAACAACCAGGGCAACCATATCGAGTTGATTTCAAGTTCTTTTTATTGGCCCAGTTATGGGCGAGGTTTTTTTTCTCGTGCAATTAGGGTTAAAAATTGTTTGGCCACTGTCGAAGTTTCGCTCGTTTATACACGTCTATTGCGTTCATTTCTTGCCAATTAGACCGCACGCATGTTTCTTGTCGTTGCTGCTATACAAGTCTATCAACTTCCCCAACGACTGAACTGTGCTATTAAGGTGCCTTTAACGTTTGTGGCAACAAATAATTGAATAGTTCATAGTTGGAAACTTTCTGGCAAAGGGATTATTAACTCGAATGACTTTGAAACTCATGGATTATTTGAATTTCTCACAGTTACGCTAACTTTAATGTTTGCTAATTTGAATTGTGCATCTATTTTGTACTACTTGACACTTGAGATATATTAATGTTGATAGTACTAATTACCTTAAAAAATATGAAAATGTGAAGAAAATATATTTTTGTAATTTACGTATTTTTTATTTTGATCACTTTATTTATTATATACACACACAAAAAATATCGCCTTTAAAAAGTACTTTTATAGAATTGGGGAAATAATTTATAATAGTAATGTAGTCTATAAAGCAGAAAAAGTTCATTTCGGAAAAAATTTTGTTATTTCAATTTAATGTACATTAATTATCATATATGTATATATATTTACTATTTAAAATACATTTAATAAAACTAGAAAATTATAAATTTTGTAGTATCCATTATGGCATAATACCTTAATGAATACGAATCTGAAAATATTATCGTGTTCAATTTAAAAAGTATTTTGGAACTATCTAAGTATTTTGGAACTAACTGAATATTTGAAAATATATTAAGAAACATCATGCTGAAGTATTCTCAGGATGAAATGCCCCTTCAATATGGACTTTTCAGCAGAGCCACGAAACCTAAACACACCGGCCAACTGGTCACGGAGTGGTTTGGTCATGAAAAAACTGATGTAATGCCATGTCAGTACAGTTCCCGGATTTAAATCCGATTGGGAACTGATGGAGGACTTCAAGCATTATGTTGCCAAGAAATCCCCGACATCTAAGCCACACCTTTGACAAGTTGTACAGGAGGTATAGGGCCAGAATCCCTGCAAGCGTTGCGAGGACGTGGTGGACTCCATGCCACGTAGCTGTGAGGCTCTAATAGCCAATAAAGGCTACACAACAAATTATAAGGTCGTATTCAACTCGAAATTTAGAAGGATTAAGTAATTTATAAGATTTTTTGAAATTTATTACATTTTTGTTTTTTCACTGCTATTTCAATGTTCTTCATAATACGGACATTTTCATATGTTAATATCCACATTCGGAAAAATATTGAATTATCCAAAATGAAAAATATGTTTAATTATCACAAATTAAATATATTAAGCTGTTATAAAAAAATTTTGTCTCGAAGTTGTGTTTATAATAATATTTTTCAACTTTAAATGTGTAGGTCGTCTGCACTGCTATTTCAATGGTCACAGCTGTATAAATTTTCGTTAAATTTTCTTGAACTTGAATTTGAATTAATATGTTGCACTGATCGTAAATTAGAATAGTTTATATCAAAGGTGCATTATTTCCAGACGAATTTAAAAATATTTAAAACTGAAAGCTGGCTCGAATTTGTTGAAAATTGAATTTCAACAACTATTTTGAGCCGCTCTTAAATTGGGATAGTTAAAATAAAAGTTGGTTTCCCCTCCGTCGTCATCCTCCTTTATTCTCCATTTCAACACTTATTGGTGATTATTGTTGTTGTGATTAAAATTGGTGTACTCATTAAAAGCAAACCACGCCAGAGTAGAAATTCATTAGTTTTTCTTTTTCTATGTTTTGCAAACAATTCGAATGTATTCATGCGAGTTACCGAAGGAGAAAGAGGAGGAGGAGGAGGATGAGGCAATGTCAGGGGATTCGAAATTCGTAGAGCGTGGTTTGATTGACTGGATGATGCTGGCAGAAAAATGTTTGCCAGTGGTTGCAAATGCGAATATATCTCCGATATACTATACACTCGGAATATTTGGCTAGCTTCGAGTTTGATATTGCTTTTGGGCTCTCGCGCTTTGCCATTTCGCATGCAGCTCATGTCGATGGCTACTGCCGGGGTGGTTAAATAGCCCGGTTAGAATGTTGCTGGGTGGGTGGGTTAGTGAGGCGAGAGGTTGAGGTTGAGTCTGACTCGAGTTTAGCTGGTTAGATGGCGGATATGAGGTGTGGTGAGGTGAGGTGAGGTGTGGTGTGGGGGGATTTCTCCGCAATACCAATTGCATTTTACAGCGCACAATTTTGCGCTCTTTCAAATTGCTCAAATCAATTCGATGTGGTTGCAGTTTCGTTTCAGTTTCCTAAATCAGCTTTGGGTTGCCCGTGCCTCGTGCCTCGTGCCAGCTATTGACTTAATTTATTTCGCCAAATCAGCAACAAGGGGGCGTGGCCGCTGTCGCTGCTTGCAATTATCCTTTGCGTTAGAACTTGAAAGTGCGTTAAATAATACGAAACAATTACTTTCTTTCAGCATTCGTGAGTTTTATCTAATCGATTGTATACATTAATCAAAATAAATAAATATAAATTAAATTAAATCAATCGATTGTATTATTCTTTGCTTTATAAAGCGTTCTCGATTATAAGGGAAAATATATGAAATTGAATTAAAAATGTTATTTATGATTTAGAATAAGTTATTTCCAAATTGACTGTTTTAGATTAAGTTGTAATTCCCATTTAAGTCGAAAATGATTTAAAATTTGCTGATTTTGTACAGATATTATAAAATTGTATACCCACTATCCTTAGGGTAGGAAGGTGTACGTCTGTCTGTCTGTCCGTCCGTCCGTATTAACACTTAGATTTCTGGGAGTAAATCAAATTGAGATTACATTTCTTTACAGTACTTTCTATTTTGGACACTGATCAAATTTTTGTAAAAATGTTTGCCACGCCCACTTCCGCCCGCACGAATTGAATAGTAAGCGTTATTATGAAGACTGAGAGTATCAGTATATTTTGTATTCTTTGTTTTATTTTAAATACAGTACTGGTTTATTAATAGAACATGCTTTTATTTATTTACTTGATTTTGTGTTTATATATCGAATATAGGGAAAAAATTTATTATTTATTTATTTCAAACTGATAATTCAAAATTAAAGGATTGTTGTAGCTTTCTGTTCGAAAAATAATTATTGTAATAGTACAATCTGCATTTATTCCAAAATTCAATCTCATCATATAGCAAAGCTAATATACCCGTGTTTAAATCGTTTGTGAAAATGGCATGGCAGTATGAAATCACTGTCTGGCTTTGCAATTTTATTATCTCCCTAGGATTGTCATCAATCGTTTTTCGGTCTAATAAACTTTTCTCTCTTTTGTTTTGTTTTTGTTTTTGTTGTATCCATCTATTGGAAAATCAGTTCTAAAGTTAATTTGCCGCCACGTTGATTGCCGAGCACATAGGACATAAAAGATTATTTATGCTCCCTAAGTTGGGTTTTATTATTTGGCAATTGGTGATTGGCTGTGAATTTCGTTCGTTCCTTCTTCTTCACAGAGAATGCTGCCTGCCACTTAAGCGACAAATCTGCATAAAAATTCTGGAAGATAGAAAAATGCGAGTTAATGTCACTCAGAGACAATGAATGCGTCCGACGACAGCAGCTGAAATTTGAGACAATTTAGCAAGAGTTTTAAATTGCTGGCGGCTGTCCAGCTCAACTCAACTCAGCTCAGCTTCAGCTCGCTGTCCATCACAAATGGGACGTCGCATCGTTAGATAAACCCATATTCCAGACACCGATAAGTCGCTGTTCGCTGTTCGCTGGTAATGAGTTTCTGCTGTATGAAAGAGGCTTTTGCCTTGGCTCGTAATATTTCACACGCCTCAACAGAGGCAGAGAGGAGAGAGGAGAACTTCAACATGAAGCCCTGCATTGAGCTGCTTTAAATGGCGGCTCAGTTTCTAGTGTCGGCCGATGGCACGTGCCGCCAATAAGGAAACAAATCGTATAAACTGTTTGAAGCCGCTTACACGTCATAAGTAAAAGTGCCAAGTCGGCAGTTCAATGCTCATTGCTTTCAGGGGATGCTTCGCAGCGGGGATGGCGGCGAGGCAACTTCTGGCAACTTGCCCCGCTGCCACGCTTGTGGCAGAGATAAGGTTACGGCTCGCCACTTTTCCGGCTATTGGCATCCACAAGCAAACAAAATGTGTTGTTGTGTGTGTGTGTGTTTGCGTAGAGCATAATCAATTCACGGCACTCGCATTGTGCATATCTTAAAGCGTAAAACATCTCGCGACTTGGCCATAAAAGTATCGGGTTTGCCGCCAGCTGCTAACATCAGCATTCGCATAAATTCTATTCTGTTTTTTGCAAAACCAAACGGCTTTAAGTGGCCGCATTTAGAGATCTCCTTTCGTTTATATTCTGTTTGCATGTGGAATATGGCCGAGTTTAACTCGGATTTTAGCATATTGTATTACTTTTATCCAGCTACTTTTCTTGCCTGCGATACCCTTTGAATATTGACCAATAAGGAAAAGAGTAAGCTAACTTAGATTCCATTTAAGTTAAAGACGTAAATGGAAATGAATGAAATATATAAATATACTATTAAATCCAATTTAAATACAATTTGTATGCATAAATATTTTGAATAATTTGAAATTCAAACAAAATATATAAGAAAATTGCAGGGCATCTTGCGTGCTGATATTCATATTTACGAACACTTCAAATTCAATTTCATAGCAAGCACATTTAATGTCTTAAGTATTTTTACTTCTCTTGAAATCATAAAAAAATCTACAACTTTTTATGCGTTGCCAAGAAAAAGGTTATTTCGCAAAATTTTATGATTAAAGTGCCAAGTTTTTTTCATGGACGTATTCATGAATGTCCTTTCCGAGTTACTCATAAGTATCTCAGCGAGAATTTCATTTCCCGTTAGAGAGTCAATCATTTCAGTTGGGGCTAATTAAGATTCCCTCCTCACAGTTGTGTGGGTCTAAAAGTTTTTGCACTCCATTCGACTGTGGGCTCTTGACCATTTTTACCACTCACGAAGCGAAGTTCAGCAGCGGGCAACAAATTATAATTCAATTGTGCTTAATTGAGTGCTGCTACCAGAAACAGTTCAGAAACAGAGAAGTTCGGAGTAACCAACAAAACCACGAGGCTTCCACCCACAAATATTTCGCATTCATTTTGTGATTATGTTTTCACACAATGTTCTGGGCCAGATTTGGCAGAGAACTCTCTTGTCTAGTGCTCAGTGAGCTGGCAGCAATAAAATTAAATGAATTTAATTGTAATTTAATTTTATACTATGGTTACTTCACATTATTTGGCCTAAATATGAGTTTACGCCTTCTGTTGCAAGCTTGAAATTCGTAATAAAAAAATACTTTTTTAATTATGCCCACGTGTGTGTGTGTGTGTGTGTATCTTGGCCCTTTCACTTGGCTGCCACACAGATGCTGTTGCCTCTCTTCGACTTCTCGAAAGCTTTGCTGTTGCTGCTGCTGTGGTCTGGGCCTGTGCCATATGCGCATGTGGCGCGAAATGAATTTTGCACCGAAAAAAAGAACAACAGAAACACACACTCACACACACACTCACTCACATTTACACCCACACTGAGGAAATAATAATATGTCATGTGTGCACTTTTGAACCTACAACCCAAACCCAAACCCCACTCACAATTGTAGCTTCTGCTGTTCGTGCAGCTGCTGCTATGCATTAATTTTTTCCTGATTTATACCCTGTAGCCAAGTGTTGTGTGTTGTGGAGTATTTGAAGTGTTGCACTGTAAATGCATTTCTAAGAGTAATAAATAGTAATTCGAAATACTGTAATATAGTTTAGTTACACTAATTTTAACAATGATTTCTTAGCTTTATACTCTGTAGAGTGTTTACAAAATTTCACTGCAGTACAATTTCACAGTTAATTGCATTTAACTTACAGCAGAAACATACTGTAATATTCAGAAGTATTTGTTTTTTATCAAATGTGCTTTTAACGCGTAACATTAATAACAAAAGTCACCTCAAAAATTCACAATCTCATCTTTCGGTTGCAACAACTGTGAAGACTTTGCAGCTGTTATGCTAACATAAATCTGTTAAGTGTTAACAGAGAGCTGGAGGCATAACAGTGTAATGTTTTCCTAATGAGCTGTCAATAAATATGGAAAGTATTGAACACTTTTGAAAAACATAAAAAATATTTTCCACTACAAATGATCTATTTTGTTCCCTACATTATGTCTTTCGATAGGTTAATCGGTTTAAGTAGAAATGACAAATTGACCTGTACTCATTTTTTTCTTATCTTTAAACACGTTCACTTCTAAATAACCCTTCACATATTCTAGTAATGTATTTAATCAATTACAGATAAAAAGCCAGATAAAGTGAATTATGATAAAGTCATTGCACTGTTAATATATGTTATTTTTCAAAAACAATAAATACTGCAAATTATTTAAGTTCATGCGCATTGATTTTAGTTAATATATTTCTATCACAACAATGCACTTTCAGAGTATCGAGGTCATCGCTTAGTCGAGTTCCACATCAACTTTCCCAGCTCGCTGTTTGCTTGCTAACTCATGAATTAAAGCTTATGGCAGCACACAATAATGTTGCCTACTTTTCGGCGATGCTAGCTTTAAAATTTATGCGCCCGAAAGGCCATAAACATAAACTATAGACGCTCTCGGCGTGTTAATATAATTATGATAAAATGCGTCACCGCAACGAGTTGAGTGGCCAAAAGCCAAATTGTAAGCTAACTTTGCAGTTGTTGCTGTTGTTGCTGTTGTTGGTTGGTATCGTTGGCGCCTCTTGTTGGCCAATTTGTTGCCAGAAACACGCAGCAACACTTGAGTACACGCGTAGAAAACAATAAATTTATAAACGCTTTTGCCTGTGAGTTGCCAGCAATAATGGTGCAAAACGTTGCCTCTGGTCAGGTGGCGGGGAGTCAGGATCGGGGGTGAAGGCGAGGTGTGAGTTGGCTTTGACATTGCGGTGGCGGTGCCGGCGTTGAGGGGGATTCTGATAAATGCGCGTGGCAGCCAAAGACGGCAGCCAGAAGGAGAGGGGCATAGTCAGGCAAAGAGGAGAAGGGGTTGAGGGGGAAACGAAAGAAACGAAAGAAACGAAAAGGCGTTTAGTCTGTACGTGCGTAGCAGCGCAGTTTGTAAAGAATTTCGAATGTTGTTGCTGTTGCCCGACTCTTTGCGTACGGGTTACAAATGCCTCTCATACCTCTTTATTTTGGCTGGGTAACACAACTATTTCAAAGCTGTTGGCATTTTCCAAATGCCAAATGCCAAGTGTCAATTACATTGACAAAATTAGTTGCTTAGCCAACGATATTTGGGAATGAAGATTTGCTGAAATCATGTACACATTTAATAACATTTATTTTTAGATTTTGATTTGACTTAACGAAAAACTTATTGTAATACATACTATTGTTATAAAACTTACAACTTTATAAATTTTATTTATACAAAAAAAAAAAAACTTGTAAATTGAAAAATTTAACTGAACATTTATTTTCTGTGATGATAGCGATATAATTTCGAAATTATCTTATCTGTATAAATTTAGCTAATTTCAGTGAAATGTAATTTGAAAAGTGATTTAAATTTAGAACTAAGAGTTTGAAGAAACAAAGTACTTGGTAAAATAAATAATTGTGTGCTTTCATGAAATGCGGAATTAACATTGACAAAATAAAACTGAATTTATAGATTTGGGATACAAAATTAACAAATCAATGGAATCTTGGGTTAAGAAAATTCGGAATCATTCAAACAAAATTCGCACTACTTCGGTCTTAATTCGGCGTATTTATCTTCGATTTATCTATGTGAAATCGATCCATTTTGCGCTTAATCCTTCCTTCCTTATGTAGAGTATACTGACATGAGCATACATGTCAGTTTAGTTCTCTGGTCTCTACTTTCACACATAATGTGGAGTAAAGTGGATAACGAAATGGAGTTGCTGGCATCGCAGGAGTCACAGGATGCGGCTGTGAAGGAATCGCGTAGCTGTTGCCAAACAATGAAACTTTATTTGCGGATCTCTTCTTCATGTTCATATGTGTGTGTAATCATGTATGTGTGTGTGCTTGGGGGTGCGTATGTTGTTTTTGGTGTTATTGCATTTTCATTGTTTGTTATTTACTTTGGCACTTTGGCATTGTCACATTTTTAGTTTAGCCAGAGCGTTATTTATGAGCTAAAACGCCTGCTGTTGTCGCACGTTTCTAATAAATTGATTAAATTTCATGACACTTCATCATGCCAGCAAACAGCGACAGCAGCAACCAAAATTTGTGAGCTGTTTCAAGTGGTTTTTGAGCAACAACTTTACCCATAAAACATGGCACAACTTTCACAATGCTAGTCGCTTATCCGCATGCTGTCTCTTTCACTCTCTCTCACTCTCTCTCTCTCTATCTACATCTTTAGCAGCGTCCTTGTGGCAACTGTTGGGACAACTGCTATGTCATTTGGCAAGTTTTATTCCTGTTTTGGGCTCCTTGATATGATTATTATTATGCATACAAAACTCATAAAAGTCCCACACAAAATGTGCTCATGAGACAAAAAACCGCAGCAGATTTCTCTGCGCTAATTAACAGCACCCACTCCAAGTTAAACAAGCGACAAGCGAGGAGAAGGAGGAACGGAACAGAACGGAACGACAAGAACAACATTAGATCAGACATAATGAATATTTGAGAAGCGCTTTTTAATTGAATTTCCTTTTGCTGCCTTTCCATGCTCTCATAAACATTTGTCTTTTCTCTCTTTTTGTCTGAGTGTGTGTTTGTGTTTGTGTGTGTGTGAGTGTGTCCTGGAGGCAACAACAAAAACCATATGCCAAAGGATTCTGTAATCAAATTAAAAACCAACTGAGGCGCATTCTAAATACATACATAAGTACATAAATATATAAGTATGCAAATAATTACAGAGCAGACATACGAAAGTCGATTTAATTAAATTTCGACTTTTCCTCTCTCCACCTCACCTCACTTTATCTTCTTTTTCTTCTTCTTCTTCTTCTTTGCCTGTCAGATTACTCGTTTCCTAAATGAACTGTAAGAACCAAAGTAGAATGCAAAAATACCGAAAAAATAGAAAACGTAAAAGCAAATATCTCTGTCAATAGATGAAAGAACCAAAACGTACAAACCAAAAAAAAAAAAAAAAAAACAAAAAAGACTGAAACAAATGCTGTGGGTTTAACTTTTATTTATTTATTTTGTTGTTTCAGCTATTTGGTCTGCGGGTGCTATTTGCCAATCAAAAGAGGTTAAAAAAGCGAAGAGTTTTCAAAAGTTATTACATCCACCATATTGGCGATTGTTGTTACCACAAATTAAGCCAAATGCAGCGTTTAATGAATTTAGTTAAGGTACAAGTTTGTATATCTATGTATCTTAGGGTAAAAGGGTTTTTAAAAGTTGTTAAGGAAATAATTTTCTATGGCAAAAAAACAACTGCTGCAGTCGAGTCAGTGGTTGACAATCTGGTATATTTTGAATGTAATAGTACATCGATATACAAAATACACACTTCGGAATATTGTGGTATTTTCTTGGGTGTAATAATTTTGTATTTTTGAGGAAGAATTCCGCTTGTTTTTATTTTAATGAAAATGGGAAACTGATAGCTTTCTTATTTGTTTTGTTTACATGTTATACTTTTATCTCAAATAAAAATGTAAATTAGTAATTTATTAGTTCTACTATTCTACTTCAACGGTCTGCACTCTTTATAAGATTTTCCATCACATAAACAAAATATATTTTTTGATACAGTAGCTTTACTATTTTGCAGCTACTTTGTTAGTACTTGTTAAACAGATTAAGTTTACGTCCTGTGCTACAGCTTTCACATTTTATTATATTATACATTGTGTGCAAGTGTATGAGTAATACACCAAAAATATAATATACTCGTTGAAATGACTTAAAGCTCTTAGAGATGTGTTAAATACAAAGCCGTTTAAAGCTCATCTTACAATCTCTTTTTTGTGCTTTGAGTTTGTAACCGAAAAAATCTACTCCCACTTTTGCTATGACACTCGAAATACCAGAGTTCGTTCTCCTTTTCTTTCCCATTCATTCTCTTTATTCTATTTTATATGAATTTTTTATTTTTGTTCTGTTCTGTTCTGTTCGGTTTGGTTCTGTTCTTTTCTGTTCTGTTCGCTGTTTGGTATCTGTTCTGAGTTGGCTTCATTTTTGCACTTCGCACTTTGCAGACTTCAGACCAAAAACATTTCTAACGCATTTTTGCTTTTATTTTACTGTTAATTTGATTCCATTTGCGTTGTTGCTCTTGTTGTTGGTGTTGCTGTTGCTGTTGCTGTTGGTTGTGTGTTGTGCGCTGGGTCAAGTCTTTTGCTTGGAATTTCTACTTTTTGTTAAGGCCTTTTCATGTGGATAATTAAACAAAATACCAACGCAAAAGGGCCAAAAATCTGGCATAAAGAAAACCGCATTGAAGCACTGAAGCAGGGCAACATCAACAACAACATTAGCAATTCCTTTCATTGCATTATGTTCAATCTTTTTTTTTTGTTTCGCCTAATACCCAAAGCAGATTCACATGCGGTGGGGCGTAAATAAAAATGTTGAGCCTCTACAAAAAAGAAGAAAACTCAGTTTTAAGCAATGCTTTAAGCGGGGGCAACTTGAACAACATTTTGGCAGCTGCACATCCGGCGAGTCAGGATATGGACTGGCTGCAATCGACAGAATGTGCTTCAATGCTTTTCTAATGGACTCTATCCGCTATTTAATGCACCCACACACATCCACATACATATACGTTCTCCTTCCCCCTGTTTCCCATTCTCACTCCGTCTCGTGGCACATGGTGAGGCAGCAGGCAATGTTCGTGCAGCGGCAATTGAAGTCCGAAAAAGGCGCACACATTGGCAGCTTGTAAAGATTAATGATCAGCGCCAGACCGTTGCCTGGGACCCGGGAGCAGTGCAACATGATGCGATAATATGCGATTTGCTGCCCGTCGTATCCATAAAAATCGTTTGGAGTTGCTGCTTCTGCTATTGACAGAGCAATTTCTGCAGGATGGCTGCGACGAATCGTCCTTCGCTGCTCTCGAAGTGTTCGAGTGCGTTTTCTGTGCAGCTCCTTGCTTCCTTGGAATGACCCAAACATTTGGCATGCATGAAGTTATTCAATAAAATAAAAATTGAATAGCTTTTCTGCGCAAAGCAAGCAAAAAAATCCATTTCTATTTGAGTTTGTCCTCTCCCAAGGAGGAAGTTGCTCACGATTTTGCAGGTTTCTTCACTATTCTCACTGGACATACATACATACATAAGTACGTGCAATGGCGTTTGTATATAACACCAAAATCGGAATAGCATTCACTTAGATACATAATGGAAATCCAATCAGAAACATACCTGCTAACGAAATGTGCTGCAATAGATAAACATAAAATAGTTTCTCGATGAGAGTAAGTAAACCAGAGACACTTATAAAGTGTCAAGTGTTCAACTCATATATCTTATTAGTCAACTTATTCCGCATTTGATAGACTACAAAATATTCTAGATTGTCAGCGCAAATTACTAAGATCCGTATAAAATCCGTAGGCATTTTAACCTCCACTAATGAATTTTTTAAATAACTTCGACAACTTTTATTTGATTGAAACAAACCAGTTTCAGAAATCAAAAAAGTTATTTTTGTCTGCACCAATATATGTATGTCTAGCTTCAAAATTTCGTTTGTTTAAAAATTTACGAATATATAGATTTTATTAACTTTTATGTTAATAGCCGAACGGGAAATTAAGTTGACTACATACAATACATTTTGAATCATTTAAAAATAGAAAAGTATTAATTTAAAGAATGTAAATAATACATACATAATTTCTGTAAATATTTCCATTTCAAATTGTTTTTAATTATTATTGATTATAAAGCGCATACATAGATATGGATATATGAACTCTTGTAGATGCTTTGTATATTTTAACGTCGGTTTCATTCATCGCCAAAGACTTGTTTAAAGTAAATGGATATTGCAAGCTTTATACTATATAAATAGTATAATAATTATAATTAATTAATTACATATTTAATGCATTTTGGGAGCGGCTGTCAACTGATTTAAAACATTTCGCACATGTCCTGTCTCTGGTCTCTTGTGCTGTCCCATTTGTGGTATAATTTCGTTGCCTACTTTTAAGCGCTGCTCGGGCCAACAAATTCAATTTGAGAGCGGTAAACGCAATATTCATTAAAATGATGTTGCCATCATCCCCTCCACACTCACCTCCGCCCGCCCACCGTTTACAAGAGCATCAAAGTCAACAGCAGCCGCAACGTGCAACCACTGAGGCTGTGCCACAGTGGCACAGCGCAGCAATCCACTGATGATGCACTGCAGCTGTTGCTGCCTGTTGTTGTTTCTGTTTCTGCTCTGTTCTTTTCTGTTGTTGCAGCTGCTACTTCTTCTGCTGCCGCTGCTGTTGCTGCTGCTGCTGCATTTAGCATTTTGAAAATCCGCTCAGTGCTGCAAATTGTGCTGCGTTTTACCAACTTTTATGTTCGCACACAGAGAACGAGAAAGAGGATGAAGAGATAGGCAGCAAAGAGAAAGAGCGAGCGCAGACTTGACGCAGCCCAAGTGCAAACTACAAACTGTGAGTACTTCATGCATATGCTGCAGTAATTGCCGCCGTGCCGCTGATTACACTTCAACAGCCGCCACATCCAGACGCAGTAGCAGCAGCAGCAGCAGCAGCAGCAGATGAACGGCCAACAACTCGAAGTGCTTGTGTGTGGCAACACCCACTCTAAACACATCCTCTGATTCAGTTTTAGCATCTGCCACTGGCTCCAGCTCTGGCTTCAGTTCAGTTCGACTCTCTCTCTCTCCCTCTCTCTCTGTTGGGCAAGGGGGACCGTTGGGCTTTTAACTGCTCTAGATTCAGCAGCAGGCCATAAACATATTCATGCACATCGCCATAACTTGTGTTCGTATGTAATTGCCAGCCGACAAAGTTGTGCAAACCTTTTCAAATGAGTAAGCGTTAAACATTTGCAATCATAATCGTAAATTTAAAAATATAATTCAATTTCGGAATTATACAGCATTAACTCTACATTATTTGGTTGCCCAATTATTCATTTAATGAACAACACAAATTGTGGTCATTTTAATCACCACTTTAATGTCTTTTGACTTGTTGCACTTTTTAATCCCTCAGAAAATACATGTGTGAAGTCTATAGACGACCCACGCACAAAATACTAAAAAATGCTATGTCAATACTGCGGTTACATTGTAACGCGAGTCTAGTATTTAAGTATCGATAACCGACCAGGCCGGCGAAGTCACACTGCAATGAACAGATACTACAACAGCCGACAACAGATATTGTATAAACCAAAATCAAATAACTTAAGATTATTTCGTGGTTTGTGTTTCATCAACTGCTGGTATAAATATTTATTTATGGTTTACTATTATTAACACGAACAGTAACTCTGAATTGAAGTGTTTTATTTGATTTTTGTCGCCTGCACAGCATTGCATATGCATTTCATAAGTTTTGTGCGAGTTCGAGTGCTTTGCCTGTCTCTCAGCTCTCTCTTTCTATCTCCGTCTCTGCTGCGCATTCGCTTTCTCCTTCTCGCAGCTGGCTGCTGTATTTGAATATTTAATTTTTTAGCATGCAGCAAACATTTCGCACTTCTAAAATGACGCTAAACGCTGCCGGGCTGCATTCCCTCAGCTCCATTCTCAGCCTCATGATTGTCCCCGTTGTGCTTCTGTATGTATGTATGTTTGTGTGTGTGTGTGTGTGTGTGTATGTGCTTCTATTTGTTTGTGTATGTGAATGCGAGTTTGTCTTTTATTAAGCAAACAAAATGTGTTTTCTATGCTAAATGGGCATCTTCCCCCATTCTAGCTGCTCGCTGATTGCGAGTTCAATGCACGGCAATTCCAGCAGCCAGAAAGAGATAGCATTAGACAGAGCGAAAGAGACAGACTGAATAAGGATAAATAAATTCACGAAATTGGCCTTTCCGACGCCGACGCCGACGATGTCGTCGACGTCTTTACAATTTGGTTTGGTTTTATACTCTCGTTTTTCTCTTGTGCGCCACATGCCATAATTAATATCATTTTTTGGCGCAACGTGGGTTGACGTGCCACGCCCAACAACTTCGACTACGCCTCCTGCTCCACCTCTGCCTATGCTGCCATAACCGCCGCCATTTTTCAACTGTCATTTGACAGTCTGACGTTTTTAATTAAACGAATTTCGCTTTCATAAATTTCACTTTGACAGCGGTAAGCAAAAGGCGTCCGGCATTTACCACGCAACAATTACCCACCTTTAAATATTTAATTGAGTCGCCATAGAATGCCTCTTAAACCCATCTCTTCTTGCCTCACACATACACATGCGCAAATTATGGTACATTCATCGGCTGGTCATCAACTTTTCCAATTTACTGACGTGTAATATTGAGTTTTTATTTATAAATTTCGTTTTTTATAAGCAAAGATACAAAATAAATTCTATTGTTATCCTAAAAAATAGTTTTTAAGTTTTTCTTTTTATCTATGGGATGTTGCATGCATTTCCATTAAGTTATTGTACCCAATGCACTTTCATATTGTTATTAAAGAAAAAGCATTAAAATATTCAAACCATGATTCGAATTGCAATAAGCGAATACATGAATAAATAAATTGCAAATATAACTATTAATATTTAAGTAAATAAACAAATGTGTAATAAATGCAAATATTTACTGCACAAAGTTCAATGGCATTTCATTCGTGTTATAAAAATCATTTGTGGTTGTGCTTTCTCAATAATAATCGATTTTAATAATATAATACAGCAATACAAAATTAGCCAGTTTACTCTGATTTTAGATTAAATTATTGTATGGTAAAATTTAAAATAATATCTTCATTCGCAAATGGATAAGTTAATTTCTTTATGTTTTCTTTTTAAACTCCAAGCGCACTCTTAACCCATTTTATATGCGAAATTCCATTATCTCTTTGACATTTTCTAGCTAACTTAGCGACTCTTTTACTCAGCGCAAATATCCCTAAACTTTTAGCATACCCTGTAACCTTGAAACGCAGAAAGAGGTCTGCTGCAGTTAATATACATTTTTTTGCGTCAGATAGAAAAATTAAAACGATTTCTTTATAGCTTGTGTATAAAACATAAACACAATACTTATGAATAAATAAATTATAAATTGTTTAGTTTACATTATTGTAGGGTATCTAACAGTTGCTTGTTCTATTCTATACATTCTTTGTTAACAAAATAACCTCAAAGAGCAAAAAGAAAAAAAGTATCTTGATGGAAAAATAGCTGCAAAGTACTGCATGACATTATTGCCACTGGCTTGGTGTTGGTGTTGTTGTTGTCGATTGTTGTTGTTGCTGTTGCTGTTGCTGTCCAACGCGAAGTACGTGCAATGTCACCCACTCACACACACACACCCTCACATACACACACACACACTTCCGCTCTGGTTGCATTGTTCATTTAAATTCTAATTTGTATTTTGGCGCACTCGACAATGAGAAAGTCGAGGACAGAAGGACCTGGGGACATTGTGAGCTTGCTGCTTCCTGCCAGCGGGCATTTGGACAGGTTGCTTGCTAGAGGTTGCTTTTTTGCCTTCCCCCGCCCCCTCATGTCTCCTCACCTTCTCTTTCGATTCGGATTCAGCCACGTGCCCAATAATGTCCTTGAAACTTTTGGGTTGGGCGTGTCGACCGATTTGTTATTGTGCGCTGCCTTGCTAAGGTGCTGCAATCTTAATCGCGTTTTGGTGACAGCTTTGCATATCCCCAAGTATGCTACAAGACTATTCGCTACACTCGATTGCCGATTCCATTGACTCTGGTTGAGTGTGAAAAGACCTCGACGTGAAAATTTGGGGCAAATTGAACACGCTTCTTAGTGTTCGAATATTACGCAAAATTCGCCGGAAAAGAAAATGTGGAAAAAAAATAAGTAGGTATTAGTGGGTATATTATTATTATTATTATTATTATTATTCTTAGTTGTCTTTTTGGCTCTGACATTTTTTGCACTCTATGCTATTTTTTAAAATATATAAAATATATCATCAATTATCATAATTACGTTTTTTAAGTATTTTTGTGGTTTATTATTTTGGTATATTTTAATTTTAAAGTGGTATCTATGTACACACATACATATATCTTCAATATGATTTCGCCATCTTGCAATTCTCACTTTGGGTTAGCTTAAAATGAATGTTGAATTTCTATTTTTAGTTTATTACGAATCTTAAATGAATTTCCTACACATTTTGACTTCGACTCACTTCGTGAAACAACTGTTTTAACATGGCATTGGTGTAGAAGTATGCCATATATAAGGCTTGTCGATTAACTCTAATTAAGCAGACATTTCCGATTACGACAACATGCAACTACAATTTGTAATTGCTCTACTGATGCTTTACGAGGTCTGTGCAAGGACTTGCTTAGGAAAGCCCGAAGTAGAAAGTTGCCTGGGCAAACCCAGCCATGGAAGCTCCTTCTTGGTCCACTGCAAGAGCAATGCCAATCCAGTGATGTGGTGGTACAATTCAAGTAGTCGCAGCTGCCAACGAATGCATTACTATGGATGTGAGGGTAATAGGAATCGTTATTGCACTAAGGTTGCTTGCTTGAGGCAATGCAAATATAGTGTGCGAGAAATGGTATTAGTATAAGTAATTACAATATAATTTAATTAAAATTCTACAAAAATTCGAAATTTAAGAATAAATTCTTGTTTGAAGATTACAAGAATGTTTAAACTTAACGCACAACGAAAAATGTCAGCTTTAGATAAACTGTTCTTAAATATAGCTTGCTTAAAATAAAAAGAAACCAAAATTATAAATGCATAAAATTAGTTAACGGAACTAATTGAAGATCTAAGTTTAAACAAACGGAATTACAACAATCCCTCTATCGACATCTTTAAATCTTATTTTAAGTAGCATGAACAAAATTATTGAATTTGAAAGCTGTTTAAAATCGAACAAGATTTTATAATCTTAATAAGATGATTGAATATCGAAATATTGTTTTTAAAACTTTTGAATAAAGAATTGTTGTTTCAAGAAATGTTATCTAAATTGAAAATTTCTCAAACTCTAAATTTTCATTATCCATTCGATACTTCATAAAATATTAATAAAAAACCGAGAATAATTTAAATTTGTCTATCTATATGCAAAATACTTATTAATAACCTACACTTTAGTGACTCCACAGCTTGTATAAAATTTATAGCTTCAGTTTATCCTTTAGCCGGCCTTGTAGAATATCTAAAATTGTCATTCTGATCAGTTGGCCTTACTTTTAGCCTAGTTCTTTTCACTCTCTTTTTTTGCTTAGCATTTTGTTGGCGAGCTGCTGTTTTAATTCGTATGTTGTCGCTGGGTTTAGTTGGTTTAGTTGATTAAAAGCGGCATTTCGTGCGTTTTTCTTTCATTTTGGCATTTTATGTGAGAATGCACAAGTGTATATATGTGTGTGTGTGTGTGTGTGTGTTTGTGTGTGTTCGAGGGGTGGAAGAACGCTTGTGGGTCATTGTGGGGAATGTTTGCAGCTTACAATGTCTTATGGCTGTCTTTTGTTCTGTTTTGTCACTGGAATTTATAGCAGGTTTAACCCACTTTTCTATCCCCGCCATTCCTTCAACGTTTGCTGCTGCTGTGTGTGTAAATTACTTGGTCTCTTAGCTCTTTTTTTTTTGTTTTTTTTTTGGGGTCAACTTGAAGGCTGTTGCAGCAAAGTTTTAAATTGGTTGTCAAATGCAATGAGCGAATGCGATAAATGGCAACGACTTGAGAAACGCGTTTAACATTAATTAAAATGCATTCGCCATAACGAAGACAATGATGAAGTTTGCTTTGACTTTGGCTCGCGTGCTACAAGTGCAATGACTTTTCCCTGCTCAAATGCAATTGAAAACGATAATGAAAATGAAAATGTTTTGGGAAATGCATTAAATGAAACTCATTTCACGCGTACTTTGTGTGTGGAAAAATATTTAACTCTTGCTTTTACTTTTACTTTTAGTTTTACAACATTTAAAACTATGTTAACAACTAGGCAATTAAAAGGCTTAACTGAAGCTTTGGCTATGCTTTGGTTACTGCTAAGACTCAGCGGCTACATCACATCCTCATGAGTGGGGTTGTCGCCAAACTTGATGGAGCCCCGTTGTCGCACATCCTTTCGCTGTCTCTTGTACTCGGTGCGTGGCGGCGTCCTTATTGGCTGCTCAAAGGCCACAGCGCTGGGTCCAATCGGGCTGGTCAGATAACTGCCGCTGGCCTCAACCTCCGTCGGCCATTTATCCCCGTTCATGGCATCGACGAGTGCCGCCTCCATTTCGGCATTCTGCTCCTCCTGCTTGCTCTGACGCTGCTGCTCCTGGAGGCGTGCCCGCAGGCTGCTCATGGCAAAGCTGACATTGTAGCCCGGACTGATGTCCGAGGCGGACTCTTTGTAGACGATCTGCTGCTCCCTTTGATGGTGATTGTGATTGTGATGCTGATGCTGATGCTTTGATCGGGATTTGCCGTTATTGGCTTTCGTCTGCTCACGTTCCCGAAACTTTTTGAGGAAGCCTGGCGGATAGTTGGGCGCCTCGGTGGTTGTGCTTGTTATCACCGTGCTTGCTGTGGGTGTGTGGCTGGTTGAGCCAGGATTGTGGACATATCGACTGCGCGGACGTGGCGCCGGATTACTGGGATTGCTGGCAGGACTCTCATACAAATGCGAGGGCACAAAGCCGCTCTCCATGGGCGCCAAGGCATGGAGTTCGCCACTAGCCTCGCCCGTATGCTCGGTTACCTCATACTGATGTCCTTTGTGCTTGGGCAGCTCATTGTCGTCCTCGACCTGCTCGAAATCATCATCCTCCTCCTCATCATGCTCCTCGGCATGGGGACGATGCGAAACCAGTTTCTCGGGCTTCGGCAGCAACTCATGATTGCCATAATTCTCATGGCTGGCGGCAATGCTTGTGTGCAATCTCGTCAGTGGCTGCGGACGCATTGTCACAAAGGAGCTGGGATGTTCGCCGGACTTGTAAACGGGCTTCCAGCTTTGGTATTCCATAATTTTGCCCGAGACAATCTCATTGCTGTTGGGCTTTGACTTTTGCGGCTTAAAGTATTTATCCAAAAGCGCCTCATCACTGGTCATCGGAAGTTTGCCCTCCACAATCAGCTCCTGCTCCTTCTCCAGCTGCCGCATGCGATTCTCATAGTTGAGCATGCTGGGCTCAGTGACCGATGGCTTCGGCAGCGGCCTCAACATCTTAACCAGCTTTTTGTGCGAGCCACGCATCTTGATTATCTTCATCGGCTTGTTGGTGTGCGGATCGCGTATTATGTACTTTACACGCGTCGTCTCCGTGGGCAGAAAGTCCATCATGTTCTGGGCATAGCCCGCTGTGCTGGGCAGCAGATCGCCAAACATGGATTTCATGGCTCGCGTGGGTCCCTTGAAGATGCGACCCATGAGGCCGCCCATTACCGAATTGTCCATCTGCTGCCACATGAAGCGACGTTGAATTCTAAATGGGATGTGATGTGTGAGAAGGGTATTTGACTATGTTTACCAGGTTTACCAATGTAAAATGAGTGTTAAAATATGTACATATATAGGGAACATTTTGTGCACAAACAACAAGCTTTTGATATTGATATGATATCCAATCAATGGTTAGAAATGTAACAAAATATGAGTCAATACTTTGAATCCAATTTCTGTACTCTCCCATTAAAATGTATGACTGATTACGTAATGTTTAGTTAAACCGATTGTTATTGTTTTTGTTGTTCACTATAGAATTAATAAAATCGAGTTGGATTTAACATAACAGAGCTTTAAGCTTTAGTTGCTTCGTGCAAAGCAATCCTGTGCATCAGCTGTTTTGCTTCTTCTTCCTTATTTGACAACCGCTGACTGCTTTCTCTTCTTCTTTATTTTTGAGCAGCTAAATTTGTTACGTGAGCATACCGATACATAAGAATTAATGATGAGAAGAATCCAATTTTCATTATCGCTCTATTCGAATAGTGTTAACTAGAGGTAAAGACAACGGTCCTTAGTGTTTGCTTCACACAACAAAAAACACTCATTTCTTACTGGTAATCCCAGTATTAATTTATCTACCTGTGTTCCTCCGCCTTCTGTTCGCCATTCACCAGCAGCAGCACAGTGGCCACTAGCAGCAGTGGCCCAATCCAGTTGCAAACAGGAATCTGCATCGATGATGATTATATGTGATTTGCATTTGATTTATGAATTCACTTCTGGCTTAACACTTACACAATAAAGCTTCCTCATGTTCAGATGTTGTTGTTATTGTTGTTGTGAGTGTTGTTTGTGCTTTCTAAAATGCTATGTTATTCCCACAAAATAACGCGACTCGATCTATTCCGTCTGTGGCTTTCCGTTGGCCACTTTCGACTGCCGGCGCCTGCGCGCCAAGCACTTGATTTTATACACTTCACACCATTTGGGCAGCTTGCTCGCTGTGCAGCAGCAGGTTGAAGCTTGAGCTTGCTCCAATTATTGAGCGCAGTCGCAACTTTGGCATTGGCATTTCACTTTCTGGCTAAAACAATGGGTTTTTCGCCCCGATCCCCCAGCTCCTCCTTCTCTTTCATGCATTTTCATGTGGCCGCCTTTCGTCGAACAATTAGTTCCATTAGTTTCTGGCTGCGGTGGTTGCTATTTTTCTTTTATTTTTATTTGATTTTTTTGCTTTTCGTTTTTGATATTTCTTTTTTAGCTTTTCTTTCGCTTCCATTTTTTCATTATTACCTTTTCCTTCCTCTAGTTGAAGTTGGCAGTTTCCGTGTGCATTTTATTTTCGTGCTGGCTGCACCTGACGTGCTGCAGATTTTGCTTTAAATGTTGCTTAAAAATTTGTTAAATTTTCTTAAACCATCGTTGAGCACAGCACACAACACATAAAACAACAAACAAAGCCTGCAGCATATTCAATAACAATTCGTGCTCAATTATGAGTTAATATTTATTAATGCGATGAATTTGCTGCTGTTGCTGTTGTTGTTGTTGCATTTTTGTTTCATTTCTTGGTTGCATTTTATTAATTAACGGCTCATCGGCAATTGTATCATTAATTTGTATAGCCTGTGCAGCGCCATCTGGCGAGTCCAACTCGCAGCTGCAGCTGCTACTGTTTCTCTCTCTCTCTCTCTGCCTCTGCTTCTGCTTCTGTTTCTGCCGTTGCCCGTTGGCTTTGTGTAAACGACTTTGTGGCGTGCACTTGCCTGATGGCTATCAATAATAACGATAATGATGATGATGACGATGATCATTATGTTGATGCTCTGCTTTATTTGCCTTTGGCAAAACCACTTGATAATTGTTTGTACTGCAAATATATTATATAGTAGGTGGCGCCACTTTGGCGAACGCTTTAAGAACATTTGTCATTTCCACTTATGGTGTTCATTATAGTTATGTAACATGCACATCTGCTGCATGACAAATATTGTTCTTTTGCAATTATTTCGATGCAAAATAAAGACATTTACATAATTGAATTGGAGGGTTTTACTGCTATTCTTTTCAAATAGTAAAATCTATATAATAAAATTGTCTTCCTCACTTCAGTAAAAATCCTTTAAACATTTTTAGAAAGTGAAAAAAACTCACGAATTCTATAGTTTTTTTTTCTTATTATTTAAATTTTAGTACAATTTGTTTATTTTAATATAGTGAACCGTTATTCCACTCAATAAATTATACTGGAGTGGAAATTCTGTAGCCGTTGTTATTCTTTTCAGATTGATTTTTTGGTTCTGTAGCAGAAATTTCATTTTTCGCACAAAATTCCATGGTTATGCGTTGCTGAATGCTTTCATACTGCATAAAAGCGAAAACATTTTTTTTTACCTTACAAAAGAAAGCGTATTTCATACACTAACAAATACTTTTAATTGTGATTTTGATAGGATATCAATAACAATGTTGCTAATGTAAATTGTAAAATGTCAAAAAGTTATTGTAAAAGCTAAGATTAATCCGAAAGAGATTAAACTTAAGTTGAACGAAATTTGAGGAATGAGGAGGAAACAAGACATAAAAGAGAAAAGAAATAAAGTGCTTATTACTTAATACAAATGTAAGTACATTCAAGATTTCAATAATGTTATAATAATAATAGATATACGAAAATTGCAGATTGATTCGGTAGTTTTCATATCTCATTTTAAATAACTTTAATGAGATTGTTACTCAGTCGCGAGTTTAAATGGATTGGTACATATTTGGAATTATTATTTAAACTCTGATTTAATAGATGTCAAATGCATTGCATTTGGGCGGGCTTAGCGAATAAGCCACTTTATATAGCCTTCTTTGGCTGAATAGAATTTGCTTGTCGCACTAATTAAACGGCTTTGAAGTGGAGCACAATGAAAACCAATTTGCACGCTCATCCACTCAATCAAATGAACAGTTTGTGTTCGTGTTTGTATTTGTGTATTTGCATTTGTATTTGCGTATTTGTGTATTTGTGTATTTGTGTGCGCCAAATGCCAAGGGCTTCTAATAGTAGTAAGTTGCATACTACATTCATACGTATATGCGAATATTGCGTATACGCAGTGTGCCTGCACTCGATTTCGCCGTTGTGTTGTCAATAAAATGTATTTAAAATGCCATTTGTGTAAATGGATTATGTAATCGATGCATTGCCATTGGATTTACGCTCATGTGTGTGCGCCATATGTGCATAAGTGTGTGTGTATGTACTATATACTAAATGCATATTTGTATTATTGCTGGATGGCAAGCATGGCTTGCTGATAACGATACGCAGTTGTTGCTGTTGCTGTTGCTGTTGCTACAACATTGGCATTCAACTCGCAACTGCGAACCGTCGCGCTCGATATGTATATAAGTAAAAGCAAATTGATGCCTTAAGCCAAATATAAACACAATAAAACCAAACAAGCCGCAACAACAATGAGCTACCGCACACAGTCAGAGGGCGCCAAGTTACAAGTTGCTTTTGCCGTCCTCCCCATGGGGGCCTATCAATGAGCCAGACAGAGGCTGAGGCATTCAAGTCGGGCAGTTAGTCAAGCGTAAAGGCAGGCAACCAACAGCCAACAACCAGCAAGCAGCAACCAGCAACCAGCAGCTGCCAGCTAACTGCAAATTGTATGAGCTCAAATTTGCCTGTAAGCCAAGCAGCCAAGCAGCCAAGTAGACGTCGACCCAGCAGCAGCAGCAGCAGCAAGAACAAATCCTGCGAACCAGAGGAGAGCATTACAAATTGTAGCTAAAACGTTGATACCATCTCGCATTTCTGGCTTAGATTTTGCAAGCACACACAACACAATAGCAGCAGCAAGCTGAGCATTAGATACTTGTACAATAACTCTGACAACATTGGCAGGGCAGACAAACTCTTCAGTCATGTCCCCCAGATTGATACGAATCGATGCGGTTACATTTTGTGACTGGCGTTGCAATTTCAACTTTAAAATGCGACTTAACTCTCAGTGCACTAGCCAGATATTTGATGCTATAGCACGAGGGTCATTCAGCATGTTTAACAGGTGCCATCAAATGTGCTGTTGATAGGATTGACATGAGACTGCAATTGGCGGTCACTAAAATCTTTATAGCACGAGTTTTAGTGGAAATCTATATTTATTGTGGCAATTTCTTGCATCTATTAAAAATGTCAAACCACCAAGGGTTAACTTTTATTAGTCTCTCGATAATAGGGATTAGTTTTAAGCAAGTGCAAACTGTTATCGACTGCAAAGAGTTGATCCTACTTCAGACGACCATAAATCCCAAAGATTGATTTTCTCTCTCAAAATTTGGTCACACTGACCCATTTAACTACTAAAAAATGCCGAAAAAGTTAATAACATAAGTTGTTGAGTTGAGTTGAGTTGACCACTAATCAACAGTTTTGTGTGCTCTTTTTGTTGCGAAAAGTACCACTTAAAAATACTTGTATGAATCGGTCATTAAATATACTTCTAGCTGGTAATTAATGCAGTCTTTCTATTCAAATTCTATCTACAGAAATGAATAACATTTTTAATCGGCAAGTTTATGATTCAATATAACAATATGACAGGGTATTTCTCCTTCGACCGCAATATAAAAACCCATAAAAATGCACTCTGTTTGCGTTCACTTTATTTTTTGTTTTCATTTTTTGTCGTCACATTTTATAGACAATTTTGTTGGTTTGCTGCTGCCGCTGTTGTTGTTGTTTATGCTGTGCTATTGTTGTGCAGCACTTAAAATATATATTTACTTATGTATATTTTGTAAAGCAAAAAGAATACTGCACCTGTATCGCTGTGAATCTCTGTGTAACTTCCATGTTCATGCAACTGATGTTGGTGTTGGTGTTATTGTTGTTGTCTTTACTGATTTAATGCTTGGGGCAATTTTTGTTGCTGTTGCTGTTGCATTGTGCGACCGTTGACGACACAATTTTTGCTTTATGTTTCTTCTCTTCCCAACACATACACACACACACACACCAGTCAGATATAAAGGAAAAGATATTGCGCATACGCCACGTTTCAGCTTTATGCTCTCGGTTGTCATGGCTTGAGCGCCATCACAAAAGCTTTGAAGTTGCATAGATAAGCTGACTGCTGGCCAGAGAATTGTTGCTGTTGCTGTTGCTGCATCGTTGCCACATTTGCCGCCACTGTTGCAGTTACTGCATAACTTGAGGCTAATGGCCGCCTATTCGACAATATGCGGCATTAACAGCCACTACGCTCGGCGGCCCCATAAACCTTTGTCCTAAGCATCCCAAGACGTCAAGAGCGAGCGCGAGCGCGAGGAAGAGACAGAGAGAAAGAGAGAGAGAGAGAGAGACTCATCTTCTCCATTCGGCACATTCGCTTGTAAGCTGGTCAAATCCCAAGATAAAGCTGACCACTCACTCATACACACACACACTCTTAGTGTAAGTGTACTATATTCATTGTCTGTGTGTGTGTTTCGGCAACTATGCGAGAGTTGTATTGAAAGAAAGTCAAGTAAAGAAGCATTCCATTAAAATTTACTTTTTATTCCATGAGTGTCATTAAAGTTATATTTAGTTTATCAATATACCACCATTTGACTGTGATTAACCGGATAATTTAAAAAAATCAAAACAGTTTCCGTTAAAAATATACCACATTAATATATTGTAAAATACCATAAGCTTAATTCAGTATATCGATATACCACTACATATTAATTCTTCAAGTATAGCAGAATGCTTGTGTACAAATTCGATTCACATTTAATATTCAATGCATTTTATTTTCAACACTTCTAGTAAATTGATCTGTTGCAGTATAAAAATTCAAACTAACGTGCACATTTTTTTTTTTTATTTAAAACACATTCACTTGTGAAATTCCTTTTGCTATTTGTATTTTGATTTGTAGAGGGGTATCACCCTTGTTTTCTCATTTATTTCTTTTTGTTGTTTTCAATTTTTGCAAATTTTATTTGTTTGTGATTCTATTTCTTTTATCGTCGCTCACAAACCGTATTACATACTCCCAAATTTCTTCCATCTCTCATTAATGCTTCCTTTTTTAAATGTTGTGTATTAAGTATTAATAACTTATTTTAGATGTTGAACAGCACATAGTGAGGATTTAGTTTAAGTATAGCGCAGAATTAAGCATTTTTAGATTCAAAACTAAACTTGCTACTGAGACGTCTATTTCTTAGCACAGTTAAAAAGAATTTTTCAATTTCTGTAGCAACCCTCTCCCTATATATGTATTTTTGTGCACCCACACACACACGCATACAGAGTGAAACACTGGTTCACACAGTTACATTTAAAGTACATTTAATGCGCGCATAAATTATTCAGGATGCCACTGAAAAAGAGCCGCGTTGTTGTTGCTGTCGCTGTCCCGCCAAGGATTCTCGCTGGGCAATACTCAATTATTTTAGATTATGTTTGGATTAGTGGTCAGCGCCTGGTTTGGTTCAATGGTTCAATGTACGCCTGGTTATTGCACTTTTGTGTACTCGACCGTTGCGACAATGGAGCTTGGGACAATGGAGGAGAAGCGAGGACAGTTCTAGCTTTTAGTTTTTGTACATTTATTTTTTCTTTTTCATTTCAATTGCTGGTAGCGCACAACGTGGCTCAATCAATGTTTAATTGACCCACTTAAGAGAATGGTGTGCGTTTTGGGGCATAAATAACATTTAAGCAGTCCACATGCGCGTCTCGTTTTGTTGTCGTTGCCTAAAAGCCTTCCTTTTTTATTCTGTTCTGTTCTGTTCTGCTGATAAGTATATATCTACTGGGCAATGTCCTTGTAATGTCAGCCTATGCGTTTAATTTATATTAATGTTGTCAGCAGCTCACACTTTCTCTCTGTCCTTCATTCACTCTCTTCTCTCGCTCATTCTCTCACGTTTAAATACCCGTTACGAATAGGGTAAAAGGCTATTATAACTTTGTGCCTACGGAAAATGTATCTAAAGGAGGCATCTTCGACCTCATGAAGTATTTTAATCTGCATCAGCAACCGAGACTTCTATCTGAATGTATATTTTGGTGTATTTTGTGTACGGTATATATTCAAAGTAATAGTATATCAATGTATCAAAGTTATTGCAATATTTTAGTATTTTGTGTTGATGTGGAATATTTAAAGACTAAGACCGCGCTGTTTTGTTGTTGTAACAAGTGAAGCTAGAGCGGTTTTGGTACATACAATAAGTATAGTATTTAAAATTCTTGAATTTTGGTTGCGATCAGATAAAAATTGTATAAATCATTTAATACTTTTGTATGGGCAATAACGCCTTCTTACTACGGGTCTTTGTTGCTTTGACCAATCTGATATATTTTGCACTCTATAGTACAAGTATATTTTGAATATAGTACTATAGTAATGTGTCGTAAGACAATCCAATTTTCCAATCCAATACACACAAATTTTATGTGTTTTTGCGGTATATTAATTTAGTATATTTTAAAATTAATTCCACACAGTTTTGCTTTTATTCACAATGAGTAGCGAGTATCTCACAGCCTAGCACACTCGACTATAGCTTGTTTTTATACCCGCTACCCATAGGGTAGGAAAGTATTATCACTTTGTGCCGTCAGGAAATGTATAATATGTAACAGGTAGGAGGAGGCATCTCCATAAAGAATATATATTCTTGATCAGTGTCAACAGCCGAGACGATCTAGCCATGTCCGTCAGTCTGTCTGTCCGTATGAACACCTAGCTCTCAGAGACTATAAGAGATAGAGCTCTAATTTCTTTTTTCGACAGCATTTGTTATGTTTGCACGCAGATCAAGTTTGTTGCAAATTTTTGCCACGGCCACTTCCGCCCCCGCAAATTGACAAAAATCGAATAACAAGCGTAATTTTAAAGCTTGAGCTGTGAATTTTGGTATATAAAATAATGGCTATAGTCTTTATGATTGTCAAAGTTTTAAAGAAATACTTTTGTATTGGCAAAAACGCTTATCTACTAAGGATCGCAGTTTCTTTGGCCGACAATCTGGTATATTGCGACGCTATGGTATATTTGGAATGTGGTACTATATCGATATACCAAATATACACTTTGGTATATATTTTAGAATTTTTGGTATACATATTTTGAAAAAATACGGGTAGCGGGTGTCTCACAGTCGAGTATACTCGACTGTAGCTTTTTTACTTGTTTTTTTTTTTTTTTTGTTTTTTTGATGCCTCATCTGCTCGGTTGCTGGCGTTGGTCCCAAATTAATTTACAGCGCGCGAAATCCCAGATGCCTAATAAAATGCTATGCCATTAAATTGAAGCTTACAATGTCCCCGCCCGTGTGCACGATGATTATGATGAGCTGTTGAGCTGCTGTTTTATGAGCATTCAATAAGTTTTGTTTATGTAAATGAATTGACAGCCCAAATTGACAATTTGATTGTGTTATTAGCGCACATTTTAATGGCCCTTCGATAAGGTTTTTGTTAGTATTGAGGGCATTTCAGAAGCTTTTATTGCTGCTTTTAGTAGTTGTAAATTTAAGTAATATTTGAAGTTGTCATTTAGTAACTTCGATAATCAATAATTTTGTCTGATTTCCCACTAATAAACTTGACAACTTTGATTAATAGCTCTACATCAATTGCTGACAGATAAATTAGAAATTCGTTGTCAAAATTTAATTATATGCCTCTGGCATTAAAGTAAAAGCGTATAACATGTCTGGATCCTTATCATTACTCTTTTCACTTAAGTAAATCGATGTGAACAACTCTAAACTGTAGACTATAAAGGTTTATGGTGATACTTGATTGGTTTTCTATTAGCATTCGCTTTTGTTCAGAATAATGGCAGACCACAAGTGAAATGCTTACAGTTGAGATTGGTAAAGCACATTTGTATCATTTCAAATCCATAGCTAACCTCAATGACACGCTGATTAAATCGAATAACTTATTGCTTTAGCTCCCTTCTGCCGAAAAGAGAAAGGAAACAGTCAGCAAACTAAACTCTGTGAACTCTCCTCTGTGTGCCTTTTGGTCTTGTGTCCTTCCTCAGTTGGTCAGCAGCAGTCAGCTTCAACGGAAATCAGCGTTGCCCAATCTGTGGTTGGTTGGTTGATGTTGCTGTTGCTGTTGCTGATGTTGCTGTTGCCTTTGCTGTGGCGCGTACTTCATTGTCTATGAAATTTGCTCAACTGCAAGCCAAGCAGAAGGAAATTGCTCACACAACTACAACTACAGCCACAACTACAAATGGAATGATACACATATGTATGTATGTGCTTGTATGATGGCATTTCCAAGTCGCCAGGCATTGCCTTAGGATACTTTTTTCTCGCTCGACTGCTGCCATTGCTTTTCCTGCTGCCATTTTGTTGTGGCCCATATGCTTCGAAAAATTGTTAACAGCACATGTGTGTGTGTATCTGTGTCCATTGTTGTAAGCATCTTTTGTTTCAATTGCTTCGCTTGCGGCTCAGCGCAGATTTAAGCTCAACTCTTGTCCTCTATCGCATCCATAGATCTTCCCAATGGGACTCTTCTGCAGCCTCCATTCGAGGCTGCTTTATTGCAATTGATTTTGACGCCGCTGTTTATGTGTTTTCTGCAATCTCTGCTCATCGATAAGCAGGAGAGGTCTTTAAGCTGAGACTATAACGCAACTTTAACTTAAATTCTCTTCTCATTTTACAGCTATGTACATGGCATTGGCTCGGAAACTCGCAACTCGCTCTTCCATTTGCACAATGGACGCGATATGGTGATGGTGACGACTTGCCGGCATGGCAAAAGTTGGCGCGAACTGCAGGACAATCGCTGCGATGAGGATAATCGCGAATATGATAGGTAAGTGTTTGCAATGTCTTCTATGGTTAATGCCGAAAAATTATTTCTAGCTGTCATTAAGTCTAAAAATGTAATTTGTTTAGCCCACACTGTGTGCTAATAGCCCTTGCCACGCCTTGTCCCAAGCCCATCCATCGACCACCATTAACCACAGCCAAAGTCACAGCCAAGAGTTGTCTGCTGGGGTCATGTGATTAATGTTCAAAAATCCGACTTGACAAGCTCATTTAAATGGCACGACACTTAGGCCAAAGGCATTTTGAATGCCAACGATTGCCTTTTAGCATCTGCCCATTTCCTGTTTCTGTTTTCCCGATGGCGCGTCAAAATGAGAAATGTTCCATCATTATGATCAGTCTTAAAGTGATTTGCAATGTACGATAATTTAGTTGGCTAAGCGCACTTAATTGAATCGTGACTCCCAAAGAACTGTGTATACTATATTTAAAGCTTAAGTTTCGGCAACAAATGAATTGTGGAACTACACTTGAAATGCCATATAAGTAGCTATCTGCAATTAATTTAAATATCGACCGTTACTTTACGCAATGATAAATCAAAGTACTGAATACTTAATATACATATTAGCTGTACTTTTCATACACAATTTCATTATGCGGCGTTCACACAACTCGCGACATTCAACCTTGTGTTGAGTTTGCTGATTTCCGGCTGATTAGAGTGATGGCTCACAAAGTACATTACGGTTATTTATTTATGGCACATACCCTGTTGTTGAAATTAAGTTAAAAGAGGATGTAACGAAATCGGAAACTCAATAATCACGAGCCGAAACTGTTGAACTGAAAGTATATACAAAATAAATATATTATTATTCAAAGAAATGATTATTTGTTATTAAAGTTTATTTAAATTTTAAAAATGAATATGAAAACTCGTTAAAACAAAATTTAAAGTGAATTTTCCCAAAAAAAAATGTTTAAAATAACATTCAATCAAATTGAAAAAATATGTGAATATACAAATATGATCTGCACGTTATCTTTCAATTGTGCCGATGGTTAGATAGCATGCTAATATATAACTCTGATCTGAGCTCACTTATTCGAAAGAATTGAATTTTTAAAATAAATTTTAATAATTATTATTTGAAAAAAATTTCATAATTATAAATAAAATTAAAAAGAAAAAAAATATTCGTGAATTTTTGTTTTGAATGTTTTTTATGGTTTAATTTTTTCAAACTCAAAATTATTTTTTGCAGTCCCTGTAATAAATGATTATGTTGGAAGCAATTATTTTCAAACAATCTTCAATCAATTGCTCTCTGTAGATAAACTTTCAGTCGAGCTTTGCTGATTTGAGAACATTCAAGCTTGATATCAATTTATTGTTTGTGCTCAAAGATCAGAAAATGTCATCGAAACATTTACCTTTCACCTTTAATTGAACGTAATTTTTCATTCATTTTTCAGCAAGGTTACTTCTTCGTCTTCGTCTTCGTCTCCATGTTTTTCTTCTGCTGCGTCTTCTTCTTCTTCTGGCCCGTCTATTGAAGTGCCAAGTTACCTTTTACGGTTGCCTGCCTCTGTTTTTGCCACTGCTTCTTCTGCTGCGTCCCTTCGGCTGTCTGCTCTGTTCGTAATTTGACATGACTTATGCGACAAATCTGCTTTAGCGTCAAGCGTCAGCGATTTATGCAGCCCCCATCCCCGTCTCCGTCCCTGCTACCGCCATCGCACTTTGCATTTAATATTGTTGTTCCATTCCAGTCGTTCCAACTTGCCGCCAACTGTTCTACATATAATCAAGCAAATTGCTTTCCCACTCACATCACTTTTTATGCCATTCCTCCGCTGCGCTCTGGTCTCCCCTATCCCCTCCTCTGGCGGTCTCTCCGTCTGGGGCGGTGTCTAAAACTTCGTTAATGCACCTGTCAAATATGGCGCATATTTATAAATGTCGACAAAATTGCATAATGCTCGGGAGCTGGCGACTGCTGAGATTTTTCGCATATTTTTTATGCGATTTTTGCGAGGATAGCTGTGTGATAGCTTCTACTTTTTGATGACTTTGCACAGTGCATTTATATGCAAAACTCGGCATAGTTAGCTATTCTTTGTTATCCTTGTTGTTGCTCTTCTGATATGGACGAGAGGCGAGAATGAAATGCCGTTTAATATACGGAACAATGGCATTAAAATACCAAACTTTTCGATTCATCTTTCGTTCTCATTTTCTTTTTTCCATCCCCCCTTTTGGCAGCGAAAAGCAATCAATGAGAAAGCATGAGGCAGCCAAGTGGCAAATGATTGACCAGCAGTGCGCTTAGCTCAGCATTTGGCAATCATAATATATTTATGCTCTTTCGTCATGCATTAAGCAGTCTGTGAGGTGTTGCACTGAAATGTATTTGCCAATTCTGATAGTAGAAAATAAATAAACGCAACTATTTATTTAATCGAGATTTCTGATAAGTAAATTTGGCATATGGAAACCTTTTAGTTTGGTTAAGACAAACTATAAGTTATGCCTTGCAATTCATGAATATTTTAGTGTAAAAGCGTATTACAATACATAGATTTGCGTATAATTTGAAATGCTTAAGTAAATGAATCTTTAATACTTCAATTAATAATATTTTAAGTGCATTTAAACTTCGTTGAAGGCACCCAAAATAAAATTACAAACTTTTTTCCTTTTTTCCTATATTATCACAAAATCCATTACAAAGTTTTTTTTGTGCTTTGTTTTTTGTTGCTGCCGCTGCTAACCGTAAAAAAAGTAAACGAAAAACTTCAAACAACTGCATTCAGAAACCTTGAGTTGCTTTTAATGAAATTTTGTTTTGTGATGTCGCGTCGCGTCGACAGTTTTTCTCGCTGTTTTCCTATAATGAGCCTCAGGCGTCAATGGAAAATGTTGCAGCTGTTGTTTTTGGCAACATATGTATGGTAGCAGCATAAAGCCAGCACAACCACAAAAACAAGTACAAGTACAACAATCAATGCATTTGCTGGCGGCGGCTGCGGTCAGAAAAGTGTAGCATGCTTTTAGGCGCTTACTGAATGCCATCAATGAAGTTTTTGGCATTTGTTGTTTGTGTAGGGATTAAGGCTTCAGTTTGGGTTGCTCGGTCATTTGGTTAGTTCCCACTGATGATAATGATGACGATGATGGTATGACTGCTGATGATGATGTTGACCAAAACGACGTTGACAAAGAGAACGAACGCTTTACGAGAAGTATGTATTTGAGTGAATGTGGTGGCATTTTGTGGTTTTGCCTCCTTGTCTACTGATATGCGACTGAGGATGGCAACAGCTGGATACGTGCATTCATATTAAGTACAGCATTGCCTCTATTTTGGGATTCGGGTTGGGAACGACGAGACGTTCAAAGAAATATGAAAAATAATGAGACGCTGCGTCATGTCCTTGACAAAAGTTTGAGCACACTTTCTTCTTCGTCGTTTTGTCTTTTCTTTTCTTTTCGCATTTTATTTTCGCACACAATTTGACAGAAGGCGCAACTCAACGAGTCGCGACGATGAAACGTTTCCGCAGCCATTACGTATACGACACGTTGTCGCTGCCACATCGCATGACAAGCAGCAGGCAACAGCAACGGCAACGGCAACGGCAACGGCAACGTGTTGCAGCATGTTAAATGTGTGTGTGTAACCCTAACCAGCCTACAGCCAGTTACAAGGTCGCACAAAAAAAGTTTTTCGCATTTCTGTGCAGCTCTTTAATTTGGGGCAACAATTTGTCAAGTTTTTAATTTCACACATTCCAATATTTTCTGTGCTTTATTCACACAAGTACTGCAAGCCTTCAAAGCACGCAAGCATAAGGAAACTCTAAAGCAGTTTAGCTAACTCCATGTTGCAAGTAACATTTAATTTGTTGAATTATTCCAGCTTTTTTCGTTGTGGCTTTTATAAATACATACATATATCGCAGAACCAACATCGTTCTCAAGTAAGGCAACTCCGTCCGTCGCTTGCTCCTGATTGTTACATTTGGTATCAAGTTCTGCCGAATGCAGCGAGTCTTCGTAACCTCTGTTGCTCATAATTATCACTTCTCTTTTTATTGATCACACGTGTCACTCCACAATCAAAACAAGAGAGAGAAAGAAAAATAAGTGTGACCAGCCTAGCAACGCATACGAAGTTCGCAGCTGAGTCCTCATTATACCGAAAACTAGTATCTACCAACTCACCCAATGGTCACACCTTTCTCGCATACCAGTTTTTCACTGACAAGTGCTTCGTTTCTTTTTCTATTTTATTTTGATTAATAAATAATCATCAATCTATACAAACTATTGCAAAATATAATATCGAAAAATTTAATAATTATTATTTGTTGGTCAACATAAAATACATTACACTGAACTTCCATTATGTTTGATGTATATCCGTATGATTTGAAATGTGTCATAAATTCCAAATGCTAAATTTGATTTATGTTAAGTGAAGCATGCACTTGATATTAATTTGATTTCATATTTAAATATATGAGCCGTTGACCCAATTAGAATTGCCAGCAAAGCCAGCCAGGGTGTCGGATATTTTATGCATTTTTCATAATGTAATTTGCGGAGTAATAAATTCTTGTTCTAGTCCCTAACACTATCATCATTATCAACAAGAAGCAGCAGCTGCAGCAGCAGTTCCTGAGTCCATAGCGAAGGTTGCATCTCCAAGCGGCGTCTTAACAGCTCCTTTTGCCTTTCCTCCGCACGTTAATCTCAGATTTCCACATAAATCACTTCAAAGGCGACACACACTTGGCAGTTAAGGTACGACGAGAAGTTGCAGCCCAGGTTGCCCAGCCAGAAGTAACTAGGCTTGTGCCCCATTGCAATTTCTTTGAGTGCCAATTCCATGTTTTTTCTTTTTTTTATTTTACAGTCTCCGCTTTGCCAGAACTTTCGCTCTGAACTATTACAGCCAGCTTTGTACATGACTGTGTTTTTGTCCTACCCAAAAGAAAATGTGTCGGGAAATTGCTGGCCATTGCCATTAACATTCAGTTAGGCCAGGATATTTCCTTGGAAAATTCCTCGTTGAAAATACCGAGAAATCAAGTGAGCTTCTTTCTCGGAATTCTCTATTATAATATCAAATAAACAAATTTTCATGTTGTCTACTAACTTTTGAACAAATTTAAGTTGCTTCTGTAAATATGCTAATCGAATATTTATTGCATAATTAAATGTATTTTTATGACATTTCATTTTCTGATTTGAATATGAAATTGAGCTTTACTTATAAAAAATATATTGTATAAATTATTGCGTGCTTGGGACTTAAATTATTTTCCGTTTATTTTCTTTAAAGCCAATCTATTTTTTTCTTAAATAAATTTACTGCAAAATGTTTAAGTTTTTACTAAGTATTCATGGATTTACTTGATTTTAGTATGAAGTTCAACTTTAAAACAAGTTTAGATTCTTTTAAAAATAGACTAATAATAATTAATTTTCTTCCTTATGAGAAATATTACTTTAAAACTAATTTAATTTCGTTTGTTATTATTATTTATTGCTCAAAACTATTGAATTTTTTACTTCAATAATATACAATGTATTTTGTTGACTTCAATGTAAAAGATATGTTTTTTAAGATTAAGCTTTAAGTTGGCGTACTCGAATGTGAAATTTGCCTTGCCTTCTTTTAGTTGCTTTACACATTGCTCATACGCACTGTGCGCTGCATTTTAATAGCCCAACTTGGCGCTGGTCTTTAGTTTTAGCTTTGTCTTCTCACACTGTACACAAAGAAGAAAGAAGAACGTCTTAGTGCGGTCTGTTGTATTCATTATGAGCCATTATCACAAGCTGGCGACAAGAAAAGGCGGCGAAATGGAGTCGCTTGCTTGGTTGGATGAGATGAAGCTGCTCCATGCGCATTGCACTTGTTACTAATGCGCCATATTTAATGTCCTGCTGCTCCATCTGCGACTGCTGCGTTGCCCAAAAGACAATAGCAATGGCAAGTTTTACAGCTGCTTTTTGCTCTAAGTCGCATTCGTTTCTCTGTGCGTTCTATTCACAGCTCTGCGCCATTGTGTGTTTTACTTTTTGTTTCTGTTTGTCGTTGGTTTTGTTTGTTCTCGCTCAGTTCGTTTTTATGTCCACCCACCAAATTGTCTGTTTTTAAAAATGCAATTTTCATTGAAATTCATCGCAATTGCTTAGTCCCCCTCGCATTCGCCACTCACTTAGTTTTCATCACTTAAAGCGAGTGCAACTGTTGCCAGTTTTGCTTTTTAACTTCCGCCCGAAACTTGGACTAAGTTGCGTTGAGGTTTTTGCCTGACATGCTTTTTGGGATTTAATTAATTTGCTATTCGTGCTGTTTTGCTGTTCTACAACTGCAACTGACAGACGGACAGACAGACAGAGAGACGGGCAGCAGGCTGGGAATCGGCCTTAGGCTGCGAGAGTAACTACGCAGCATGCGCTGCAATTAACAAATGGTGAGGCGCACGCTGCGTATACGCAATGAACCCATTGCCCAGCCCGCACGGCGAACAATTTGCGTGTCAAACAAGGCCACAAAACCGACCAATGACAAAGCAAAATGCTATACACTTTGAGACAACAACAACAACAATAAAAGCAGCCGCAGCAAGAGGCGGAAAATAAAAAAAAAAAAGGAGAAAGAAAAACCTATCAGCAGTCAAACATTCGATGACAAAAGCTTGTCTCTTCCACGAATTCAGCATTCGCAGCAAACTCATCTCACATTAAAGTCTCGAACTCGAGTTTCGCATCAATTCCAAACAAATAATGAATATAGCCAAGTCATCAGCGCTGTCAGAGTAGTTGAGACTTCAGCTAAGCCTAAAAGTATGCTTCACTTTTTATATGCGATTAATTATATCTGTAGAGCAATTGGAAGTCGCAAAGAATTCCCGATTTGTTTTCGACTCTTTGTTTGATTTTCGCCCACTTCTTCTTCCGTTGTGTTAGCATGCAACTAACAGCTCAGCTCAGCTGTCAAAGGCAAAAAGACTTTACCTTTTGGCTCTGCTCTGCTGAAATCACAAAGTCTGATGGCACGTCAGTCAGTCAGTCATTCAGTGAGTGAGTCAATGAGCTTAGCTTGATTTTGAACAACAAGAACAACAACAACCACAACTGAAATAGAAGTAGCAGTAAAATTATCATACCTGGCAGCCAGAGTCAACCTTTGACAGCTGGAAACCACTTAAATTATGTGCCCGCTGTGCGGCTGCCATTTGTTCGGTGCTGGAGCTGGAGCTGGAGCTGGACTAAGAAGACTTGGAGAGCTGCCTGCCACTTCTTATGTTAATTTCGTTGGCCTTGGCATCGCAGGCAAAGTTAAGCAATTGACATGAAGAGACTCCGCCACAGAGACTCGACCCAAATGTGAAGCAATGTGTGTGCGTCTGTGTCTATGTTTGTGGCTTGGCCACAGAAATATAACTCGGAATGTGTTGTGCAAAGTGTTGGCAAATTAATTACTGCAAATGTCTGTCCCCATTTTATGTGTATGTGTGTGTGTGTGTGTGTGTGTGTGTGTGCGGGGGCAACAGGTGTGAGAATTCATTTCATTTGGATGCCAGCAACGGAAGTGGCAAACAACTTCAATCAAGTTGTGCAAATTAGTAAACAACAAAAAAATGCAAACAAGATTTATTAAAATTTCAAAGTGCAAACTAAAGAAATTCCATTTCGTATTCATTACATTTGCAGCACATTTGCACACAAAAAGTAAGCAAATAAATAAATGGAATATATTTTAAGTGTATTCAAGTGTTGCATATTTTCGAAAATTGATGTAGTGGAGAGTTCATTTGTGTACACAAATATTTGTGAAGCTCTTTAATGTATATTAATTATATTAAGAAAGTAAGTAAATGAGTTGGGATTTATTAAAAGTCAACTGAATTCAACAGTCTAAAACTTTGTTTCAAATGTAGAACACAAGTGTTAACAAATTAAGCTCTTATGTCGATTGATTTCTTAATCAATTTCATTGATTTGTATTCTTTTGCTTATCATTGCAACAAGCGTTGAGCTCTTACTACTATAATCGATGTACCGATCAGGCGAAAAAAATAAACATCGATACGATGTTTTTAGTAATCTCAACAGCTATGTTTTAGCACAATTTCGAATACAATACAAAATAGAAGGTAAACAGAGAAGCAAACGAATTTGTTTTTAGACTGATTTATTTTTTCATGAGTTTGGTGGGTCGGTCGTAATCACGCTCGTTTATTAAAAAGATTCATCTCATCCATGCTCGCGTATCCAATACATAAATTTGAATTATCTGATGTTAAAATGAAACTTGAAGAATGAATTCAGATACTTATTCGTAACCAATATATTATAAATTATCATCGATTGTTTTAATACATATTTATTTAATAAAGTTGAAGTTGAATCAAAATTCTAATTCCGTATATCCACAACATTTAGATTTAATTGCTAAAATACCAAACGTAAAGTTGAACAAGCATTTTTCAGTGCAATTCACTTGGCCAAGTATGAGTGTGTAAATAAATAATGGAAACATTCGCGCACAATCTAAAAGAAAGCCACAATCCCTCGCTGCACAAGTGCATTAGTTGCACATAAAGTGAGCATGAGTAACGACTGTGTTGCGGGTGCTTTGGCCAAGTGCTTTGGCGCCGCGATGGCTAATGAAGTAGTAGACGCCATGTTTGGGCCAAGAACTAAACGGGCAGCGAACTTTGGACAAGCTCGCAGCACAACAATGCGTGTAAATAGCCAAAGTTTAGCTCGCATGATGTTGTCCGACATGAACAGCACCAAAGTGAACTCGACTCGACTCGACTCGGACTGAAACTATTCGCTCAACTTGGCTAAAGCTAAAAATCATTTAATTAAAGTTCAGCACGATGGCTAACCTCAAGCAGTACCCAAAAAACAACAACAACATCGATTCGACAACAACATGCAATGTTGGCGGCTCTCTTAATTGCTTAAACAAGTAGCTAACAAGTGCACGGCCAACAAACAGAATCAAACAGAGTGAGGAGCGAGGCAACGGGACAACAGCGGGTGCAGTGACCTGTTCGCTGAATGCTTAACGACAGAGACTGAAACAGAGATGGCATCTCGATGACTAATTGGCGGGGCCAAGCACACACATTCTGCTGCACATCACGGAAATAAACTAGCAAAACGCATGCACTGCAAATGTATCTCAAATATTTTTCATGCCAACGCAAGTAATGCAAGCGATTTCCTTTAATGATTTATAAAGCAATCGGCAAAACACACTGCTGGCTAAAATGGGTTTCATAACAGAAGGTTTAACTGATTTGCTTCATTTATTTATTTTGAATTTTCTCACGATGATTGCATTTTGTCGTACAAGAAAGATAAATACAATTAATTGTGGAATAAAACATGTTTAACATTAAATTATAGCAGAATTCGATATTTGTATATTATACGTACAGTTTTTTAAAACAAATTGTAATCAGTTTGTATGAATTAGAAAGTGTATTTAAATCTGTGCTTATAAAATATCAGGATTTTGTACTTTTAGTGCGAAGATAGTCAATCTAATAGTAAATTTAATAAAAATGTGAATTAAATTATTTATTGGAATTAAAGTTTATAAAGATTACCTGAATATTGTAATATATTTTTTTAAATTATTAAATATTTATTATATGCCTTTGTAAAAAATTCCACTTTGTTTTGGACTTGCCGGAAAAAAAAACGAGTAGAGTGACCAGCACGACGAGAAGATTGATCAGTGTGACTGTGGGTGTCACAAAGTAACACGCACAATATACTAAACTTTGTAGCTATCGATAAACAATCGATATGTGCATCGAGACCACACTGTCATCTGGTTAATACGGTCACTTCTGCATATTCTTTTAACTAACGATATCGATTAAGTCAAAAACGTATCCTAAAAATTCTACCTCTTAAATTAAAACTAAGGCAATTGAATGTAACATATCGCATAGGTTTGCCCTTAAAAGTATGCTATTCTTATTTACATACAGTATTTGCAATTTGTTCAAATCGCTTAACACGAAATCTTATAAAGAAGTATATTAAATAAAATAAAAAAGTGAACTGAATTTCCGTATATAAAAAATTAAAATAAAACACATTTGCATGCAGTTGCTAGAAGAGTCGATGCTTTAAATCAGATATTCTTATATAAGTTTCTCACGTTTTTGGTCTTGAATAACAAATCTCATAAAATGTGAGCAGCTAGAGCATTCCATCTTCGGTATTCCCCAGTGGAATCAGTTGGACTATGCGCCACGTTTGTTGCTCTGCTGGCAAATGACTTTTTGGCCACTGGCCACTGGCGACTGGCAGAGCAGAGCGACTAAGTCCTGGTCGAATAGTCGAATAGCCGAATGGCCGAATATGCCGGGCATGCATTTGACAGTGTTATTTTTCAGACAAAACAAACGGCGAGCAACAACATGCAATTTATGATGTTTACTTAAGATTATTCATAAGCCATGCGCTCTCTAGCTGCCGGCTTTTCCTTTTGCTCTCTCCTATTGCTAGTGATTGCTGCTACCCTCGTTTTGGTTGCTGCCTCTGTTGCTGCTTCTGCTTCTGCTGCTGCTGCTGCTGCTGCTGTGTTTGCTGTTGTCAATGCAATACGAATGCGCTGTGCCTGCAGTTTTCTAAATAAATTTTCTGCTGAATTTGCTTTAAAACGTAGGACGACAGCAGCAGCAGTAGTAGAAACGTTTCGAATTGCTGACCAATGAAGTCATGGGGCAAAGGGGGCGGCTGTTGGGCGTGGCAACATGCCTCGGTACGTGTAATTTTACGCGCAACTTAACTTGTTAGCCGGAAGGGAGGAAGAGCACATCGTGTTGTCCACCGTCCCCCTTCCTTTACGCATACCTGCCGCTGCAGAGAGTACAAATGTTTGAGCTACATGGCGTATGCTTAATATGCAGCTTTGCCGCTTTGATTTGGCATTAAAGCTGAAATCAGCAGCAAGCTGGGATTACGGCATTGTGCGGTTGAATTGAATGGTTAAATGCTTGAATTGTTGCGCATATTTGAACTCGTGTGTGTGTGTGCGTGGGCAACATGGCGTATGAGTTATATGTGTACACGTTAAGCATACGCCGCGGTATTTTGGGTTACTGAGGCTTAGGCTGGCTGTCATTTGCTGCTGGCTATTAAAATGGAATTACATTATTAGCATAGCAGCGGCTAATGAGTGAGCAATTATTAAAGCAAGTCTTGACGTCAATTAATAGAAATGAATGCTGCATATTAGCGACAGTTTAAGCATCAAACGTTGAGTTCTTCAATTACTTTTCAAGTGCTCAATTAAGTGTTCAATCGATTAGGCAAGTTTGCTGTAATATTTGCTCAACATTCACGTTTCGATTACAATTTATCATTTATTGCAACCCACATATTCATAGCCTCAATTCAAGAAAAACAAAAAAAAAAAGGATTCAGCTGGCCATTGTTCAATTAATTGCCGCACACTGCCATTATGCAATGCGATGGCCTCTCCACTAATTTACATCGTCGACTTTCCCTCCTTTGCACTCACTCAACCTCTGTTACTGACCCTTTTATCGCCTCTTCATTTATTTGCAGATACGACTACGAGACGTTGCTGCAGAATTCAACATTTTGTTTGGTGCCACGAGGCCGTCGCTTGGGTTCCTTCAGGTAAGGCAGACAAAAAAGCAAAACAAAAAACAAAGCGAACAGAAGATGTAAACAGAGAGAGAGAAGGAGAGAGAAAAACACAATTTTCATTTTCCAGCTCATGCCCATTTCATTTTCCCTTATATATTCCTTGATTGTTTTTTCATTTTTATTCATCTCTGGTTTTTTTCTGTTGTTTGCTGTTGTTTGTCGTAGATTTCTCGAAGCATTGCAGGCCGGCTGCATTCCTGTGCTATTGTCCAATGCCTGGGTATTGCCATTTGAATCGAAAATCGATTGGAAACAGGCCGCCATTTGGGCCGATGAACGGCTACTGCTGCAGGTGAGTTGGCCAAGAGCGTAATACACGCACACACATACACATATACACTGGTATTTATGACTATCTATCTGTATATAGAAGGGGGGGGGGGGGGGGGGATTTGGGTTTATAGCATAGTTTGTTTGCTGTTCGAATTGGCACATAAGTTTCGTTTTGTTTTGTGTGCCACCATCATGAAATATGAAAACGCGTTGTGAGTTTTTAAAATGTGACCTGTTTTCCGTTGGGTTTGTTGCAAAAACTTTTGTTGATGTTCCCGGACTAACCCCATATCCGAAATGGGGATCCTGCTGTGCGTTGTCCTGTTTTGTCAGCTCTGCTGCTGCTGCTGTCAGTCGTCATTTATTGACGATTTAATGCTCACGAAAAGACCTTTTTGAAATACAATATGCTATCAAACAGCATGGCACGATGAGCTCAGCAGTCAGCTATATTTATGTGCCCTAATAGAATCCATTTCAAAGTAAGCTGCGTATTGAAAGTGCTCTTTATTAATTAGTTACTTCTTCTTCTTTAAGTATTACCTTTTTAGCTGGCAAATAGATTTCAAATACTAGCACTTTACTTTGTAAACACAGTTCTTTCATATAATTGGCCATCGACGTTAAGAGCCTGCCAATAGCATTCGGTGCATGAAATATGAATGAACCGAATGGAGATTGCATGTCCGGTCAGATGCTCACCTGGCTACTAGAGCAACATAAAAGCGCATTTGCTTTCTGTGTCTCTGTCCATCAGTCAGTCTCTCTGCCCGTCTGTCCGTCCGTCCCTTTGTGTGTACGTTGTCCTCACTTCGTAACGTTTTGTTTGCACCCATTTCGTGGGCATGTCCTTCTGCTGCTGCTGCAGCTATTTCTTGTGCCATGTTCGTCTTTGAATCGCGACAAAGTCTTGGCGCATTGTTTGCCAATTGCATTGTCGTCCTCCCTCTGCACCTTCACCTTAGGGTTAGCCTCGTCGTCTGGCTCGTCGTTGGCATGTTTGCCTTTGTAGTTTATTGGCAGGAAATGCAATTAATTAAGTTAACTCGAGCAGGAAACTTGAGCAGCAGCAGTAACAAAGGCTGCACTCGAGTCGCACTCTTTAAATTGTTTCACTTTAGTGTCGAGGGAATTTATTGACTGCACTCGTTGCATAATTATGATGTATGTTCTATTTCAACTAATTACGGGCATAACATTCATGCTAGATGCAACCAACTTATAATTAATCGATTACAGATGCTGCTACTCTGACGTATACGCATTGTTGTCGCTTATGATAACAACTTTAATCCTCGCTTTCCATAGAGTAAAAGGGTATTACAACTTAGTGCCAGTAGGAAATAAATGTGGCAGACAGAGGGAGGAATCTTGCTCCACATTAAGTATTCTCTATCAGTGTCAACAGTCGAGTCGATATGCCCACGTCCGTGAGTCCGTATGAGCATCTAGATCTCAGATCTATCAAGACTAATTTCAAAGTAGAGTCTCGTATTTTGGGTTACACAATAATAGCTACGTGGACTATGATTCTTAATAACTTGATTGCGATTAGGTTAAAAATAAATATGAGTTCAAGAAATAATTTCATAAAGCATAAAAAACGGATGTCGAGTAGTAATTACCTTGGGTGGCACTCTTTAGTATATTTTCAGATTGTAGTAGCATATCAGTATATTTTCGGTATATGAATTTAATATATTTAAACGATAATATAATAATATTAACAAAAATATCACCGTCGGACACACTCGACTGTAGCTTTCTTACTTTACTTTACTTGTTGCAAATATATTTCATACTATTATTACAGGTGCCAGACATTGTGCGCTCCATTTCGGCGGAACGCATCTTTGCTCTGCGCCAGCAGACTCAAGTGCTCTGGGAGCGCTATTTTGGCTCCATTGAGAAAATCGTCTTCACAACATTCGAGGTGAGTTTTACGACACGTTGCATTTATGTTCTTAAGGCGCTTTTACACTTCCCCCTCACAACAACACATCAAGCAAGATCCATGGTATATTTGTGCTCTTCTCAATTCGACAAGAAGCAGCAAAAGTTATGTTCTGCTTCGATACAAGGGAAACAAAATAAAACAAAAAACTATCCACAAATACTTGAACAACCAACATGCACATGTTTCGTGTTGCACAATACGTAATACTTTAGTTCAAGTTCATGGCGACATTCAGCCAGCAAAAGGGTAAATTTCTGTGGCAACAGCTGCACATTCCCTTGGGATTTCTTGAACTATTGTAATTTGATGTAGGTTTTATTAAGTTATGGAATTTTTTCGATATACTCACGTTTGTGGATCAAACACTATTAATCGATTATATTTACTTGCTATTAACGTTGAGTGTTTGGCCTTTAAGTCAGCAACAAACTAATTTAGCATTTATTGCGGTAGAAGATACAATATGTAGACTATACTATATATATACTACGGCTCGTCCAGTGATTAAAGATGCAATCATTTGAAGAACGCCTTCAGACTACAATTGATACCAACCGTTTTCCTTTTTCCTCTTAATTTATGTATTTCAGATGATTTGAATACAATTTTATTTAACACATATTTTGTTTATTTGAGCTGGATATTCAATGTTCAGCATAAATTTCAATCGTCTTAAACCTCGTGCTGCATTTAAATAATTGAGATTTTAAATGGACCAAATAATACAACTTTAGTCAAGTGTGCTTGGCTTTGATATACCCGATGCACATTTTGAATAAAAGCAAAACAGTGCGATATTATTCTTAAAATATACTAAATAAAAATACTTTAAATATATATTATTAAATACTTTCAACATTTGGTATACCACTAATCATATAATACATTGAAACTTCACGGCTTGAAGTCAAAATGTTTTATTTGCAACAGCATTATTGTAACACCAGAAAATCCGGACGCTACAGTTAGAGCTCCAGAGCCTCTTCGGCTCGAACACAGCGCGTTATATGTTTAGTGGTACTACTTTCAATATTGCAGGCCTTTCTTGCCATACAAAAGTATTTTATACATTACTTCCACCATTCATATTAGATCGCAACCAAATTATCGGATTCAGATATACTGTAGTTTTTATTGTATATACCGAAAACGTGGCTCTATCTTCAAAATTATGATTGTTATTCTAAAAAAAAAAAAATCAAACTTGATAATAGATGTCCCTACCTATTATATTCTCTGGAGATCTAGGTATTCATACAGAAGGACATGGTGGGTGTTAATGCTGGTCAAGAATATATATATAGTATATACTTTATAATGTCCAAGATGCCTCCTTCTGCTTGTTACACACATTTTTAATACCCTTCTACGCCATGGGTAGCGGGTATAATAATTATGCTTATTCAGCAATTTTTTCTTTTTCAAAAATGTAAATATACAAATTATTGGGCTTCCTGTTGTAATGTCATTGTATTATTGCAGTATTATTCTTCAAAAATAAGCATATAATGTCATTGTGATTACTAAATGCAGATATTTTCTTATTTGAATATTATATTGCTTCTTTGATTCTTTAGTGAAAGCAGCTCGTCTATAAATAATGTCAATTGACATTTATGGCTAGTCATTGACAGTTGTGTCAGTTGCCGCTGACAACTCATCAATGGGAAGCTGTCACCTATCGAAGTTGACAGCGAACATAATTTGAAATTTAACCTTGCCATGCGAAAAGTGAACAGCAACAAGGAAAACGGAAAATGGAACATGGAATATGAATAAAAGCATATTAATGTTGTTATTCGCTGCAGCTGTTGTAATACACATTTATTATATTGAGTCTGCAAGCTATAGTTAGTTCAGTATATATGTGTACTAGTTAGTATATAAAACATACTATTTGTGGTGTCAAGTGGCAACAGTGTTCATATCGTCGCCTTTAGTTCTTCACTTTGATTGCCTTTGGGAGAAGCGTCGCATGTTTATCGCATAGTGTTTGGCAAAGCAAAGCAAATGTATCCGTAAGCTACTTTCTAGTTTCTAAGCAGCATCAGCAACAAACACGAGTTGTGTTTGGCCATTGAATTTGAATGTGGCACGTTAGGCAACGCGACAGATACGCCCAAAAGGAAAAAAAGATACACGCGCTTTGAGGACTTTAGCCGCAGGCAACATGGCAACCAAACACACAATGATGACGATGATGATGAGCAAAGAGGATAGAGAGTATGAAGTCGTATAAATAATACACACACACACACATACAGCGATTGAGCGATGTTGTTTGTATACAATGAAATGGCAAACGCGACAAGCGTCATGCGACGAGACGTTGATGATGACGTCGCCGCCGTGTAGCAAAGCAAACCAAACCGAACAGAAGCAGAAACAGAAACAGGAACAGAAACGAGGCGAAATTCAAGCAAACCAAACCACCGACACTGGAGACCACTTTTCAACACTCAAATTGACACACGCACAGTGAGAGAGAGAGAGAGAAAAGAGATGGGATGGAATGGGATGGGAGCATTCCATTTTGTGTAATCATCAAGCGAGGAACAGAACTGAAGCTGAAGCTGAAACTGAAACTGAAGCTATAGCTGTAGATGGAAGACTGCAGGTCGCGAATGTGGCGAATGCGAATCTTTTTGCGTTGACAGATACATTAACAGTCGACGACATGGCTGGATGTGGTTGCTCTGGTTGCCGCCAGTCGATGTTGCTGCTGCTGCTGCTGCTGCACATAACCACACACAAGTTCAGTTCAGTAGCTGTGAGAGATTGGATGCTGCGAGTGTGCGTTTTGTGAAGCTTATGTGGTTTTTTGGGTGCCATACAACTTTGCTACTTCTTTCGCTTCTTCTTTTTCACTGCCTTTTCTTTTTTCCTGGCTAGCAATAATCAATTTACAGTTACGTCTACGTCTATGTGTGTGTGTGTGTGTGTGTGTGTGTGTGTGTGTGTGTGTGTGTGTGTGTGTGTGTGTGTGTGTGTGTGTGTGTGTGTGTGTGTGTGTGTGTGTGTGTGTGTGTGTGTGTGTGTGTGTGTGTGTGTTTTTTTTTTTTTTTTTTTTTTTTTTTTTTTTTTTTAAACAGGGACGTTGACGCACCGCGGTACGTACAAGTGGCCCCTGCGAAACCAGGACTATGCCTGTTTAAGCTCCTGTCTACTTCTCCGCCGGAACGACCGTTAAGTATTACTTCGGCGGAGAGTATGGCCTTATCGGCCGTCTTCATTTCTCCGGGATCTTTCTTCCCGCCGTAGCTCCTTCATGACTACGTTCGCCATTTCATCTGCAGCCTCCCAGTTGTCCGTGTTTGCCAGCATGTGGTATACCAAATTCGATGGCGTCACCGGTTCCCCATACTTCCGTTCCACTCTTTCACGCTCTGTTCTGAATCTCGGACAGTTAAAAAACACGTGCTCGGCGTCTTCCGGGTACCCTATCCCGCATCTGGGACAGAGTGGGTCTGCCTCATGCCCAAAACGGAAGAGGTAGTCTTTAAAACAGCCGTGTCCGCTCAGAAGTTGCGTCAGGTAGTAGTTCACCTGTCCGTGTTTCCTGTTCACCCACTCACTCACTCCTGGGATGAGGGTACGCGTCCATGCGCCTTTGTTGGATGAACTCCACCTGCGCTGCCACTCGCTTAGGGAAATCTGCCTGTTCGCTGCTCTGCTTCCGCTGTGGGTGTTACTGTTCAGCACGAGTTCTCGGACGTGGATATCGAAGGGCATCAGCCCTGCCAGTACTTCGGCGGCTTGGCCCGACACAGTGCGAAACGCACTTGTGATTCTGAGCGCGCACGTCCTGTATACCGCTTGTATCTCCCTTGTGTACGTCCTGCATTCGATTGCACCTACCCAGATTGATGCTGCGTATGTGGTTATCGAACGCACTACACCACTGATGAGTCTGCGGCGCAACTCCTTCGGACCTCTAGTATTTGGCATTATGCGGGCCAATGCAGAACATGCCACTGATGCCTTGTCGGCTGCTAGCTTCAGATGTACCTTGAAGGACAATCTGTGGTCTAGTATAACCCCCAGGTACTTGATGTACGGTCGGGAAGTTATGACTGTACGACCTACCGTGAGGTTCGCGGTTTCCACGGTCTTCCTCGAGCTTATGAGTACCGCCTCCGTTTTGTGCTCTGCTAGGCTCAATCCTGCATTGGTTAGCCATTCTTGGGCCTGTACAATTGCCCTGTTGGTGGCTATCTCCAGATCACGTAGGTGTTTGCCTACTGCCACGATCGCCACATCGTCCGCAAACCCGATCATTTTCACGCCTGGTGGAAGTCTCAGCCGTAGAATCCCATCGTACATGAGATTCCAGAGGGTCGGGCCGAGAACCGATCCCTGTGGGACTCCTCCTGTGACTTCGTACGTTTTCGTTCCTTCACTAGTTTGGTAGCGAAGAATTCTGCCATTTAGGTAGCTTCCTATTATGCCTGTCAGGTGTGGGTTTATGCTCAGGTTGTTCAGACTTTGCATAATCTTGTCCCAGTTCGCTGAATTGAACGCATTCCTGACGTCTAGGGTTACTACCAGGCAGTACTCTTTTTCCCCCCACAGCCAGCGTTTGCCTTCTATGGCCTTCCTTGCCAGGTCCGTCACCTCCTGGATTGCGTGCCTTGTTGATCGGGCCTTCCGGAAGCCAAACTGCGACTTGGAGAGACCCCCAACTCTGTCAATCTCTGCATTGAGTCGCGTGCAGATTACTCTCTCGAGAGCCTTGCCTACCGAGTCGAGCAGACAAATGGGTCTGTACCCGGAAGGGTCTTCAGGTGGCTTGTTCCCTTTTGGTATTAGAACCAGGTCCTGTATCTTCCAGACATTAGGAAACACTCCTTCCAGCATGCATTTGCTAAAGGTGGAGGCAAAACACCTTGGTTGGATCTCGAGGGCCTTTCTAGCCACTGCACTCGGTATTCCGTCTGGGCCTGGAGCTTTCCCTGGCTTAATCAAACGTGCTGCCGACAGGACTTCATCCTCTGTCACTTGGGCGAACGTCGAATCAGTAGCCAACCCATATATCGATCTCGGCTGGCTCGGGAATAGGTGTGCTACTGTTTTCGCCAATAGTTCTGGGCATGATGGGCAAGCTGGTCTGAACGCGTGGAGTTTTTTCATAGCCAGCTTGTAGGCTGAACCCCAGGGGTCGGCGTCGGCTTCGTCGCAAAGCTCTAGGAACAGCTTCCTCTTGCTGCTTTTAATTAGCGATTTCAGTACGCGCCTTTTTTCCCGCAGTGCCTGGTGATGGGCGTCTGCTCTGTGCGATCCAAGTGTAAGGGTCCTCTGGTACCTTCGTCGTGCCTGAAAGCAATCCTTGCGGGCCCTGGCGATATCCTGGTTCCACCAGTATACAGGTTGGTGCTTTGTACCTCGTCCTGCTTTACGCATTGATGCATCGCATGCCTGGGTTAGCCTGGACATGAGCTGTCTCGTGCTGTTTGCTGCCGAGCCGTTGACCTCCAGTCCATGGAGCATGGTTTCGAAAATCTCTTTATCGAACGTTTCTGCTCTGTATCGGATTGGCCTGTTGGGTACCGAGGGGTAGGGGCGTCCGTGGATTTCGGTAACTATGGCTTGGTGGTCACTATGGGTGTATTCACTGCTAAGACTCCAGGAGGCTCTCGGGGCTAGTGAGCTACTCACAAAGGTCAGATCAATTACTGAACCTGCCGTTCCTCTACTAAATGTGTTTGCACCCCCCCGATTTAGGAGTACTACATCTAGTAGAGCAACAGAGTCCAGGACTGCCCTACCTCTTGAGTTGGTGCATGTGCTTCCCCATTCGGTCGCCCAAGCATTGAAGTCTCCAGCAATGAGGCACGGGGTTTTACTTCTCGCATCGTTGACCAGCTTGTCGAGTATGCTGTTGTAGTCCGCCTGGCTGAGTGACGGGGCAAGATAGCAACTGTAGATGTACAGACCCTGTACCTTGGCACGGATAAAGCCGTTTTGGGCCATGACCTCGGTAGCTGGTGGGGCCTGCTGCCCACAACTCCAGACGGCTGCCTTACGCGATTTATCTCCAACCCAAGTGTTGGAGGATTTAATGCGATAGGGTTCGCTCAATATAGCCACGTCTGTCCTTGACTCTCTAACTTTTTGCGTAAGCAGGTCCTGTGCTGCCTCGCAGTGGTTCAGGTTCAGTTGATAGAACCGTGTCATCTTCCGCTTGTTTTGCTGAGCGCTTTTTTAAGGTATGGGCACCTACTGCTATTCGCCGAGTGGTCTACTGCCTTCTCTCCTTTCCTGCTGCAGAGTATACATTTTGGGGCATTGTTGCATAGCTTCGCCTTGTGGCCTGTTTCCCCACAACTGAAGCATGTGTCCTTATACTCTACTGTTTCGGTGCACCTACCTGCTACGTGACCGAAGTCCATGCATTTAAAACAGCGGACTAGCTGGACCCTCCTTCTTATGCGACAGATAACCCAACCTACTCGCACTTTGCCAGCTTCTACCATCTTATTGGCCGAATCGACTGGGAGTCTCAGCGTTGCTGTCTGCGTTCCTCCGTAGGCCTTCCGGAATGAGACGATGCAGGATTTTGTGATCCTCACCTCTCCGAACTGTGTTATCAGTGCCTCCAGAAGTTCCTCCTCTGATGTCACTTCATCTATGTCCTTCACCTCTATGACTGAGGACTCCGTCAGCGCTATCACCTCTACACTAGGGCCCAGGAAGTCTTGGACTGCCTCATGTATACCCTTCGTGATTGGATCTCCTGACTTTTCGAGCTCGAAGAGAAGTTCACCCTTTGCTGTTTTCCGTATGCCTCTGACATGGTTAGCAAGCTCCTTCAGCTTTGGCTCGGCTTTCACGGATCGCAGTATGTCAGCATACGATACGTCGTTGGACCCTCTCACTATTATCGCATCCGGCTTAGCTGATTTGGTCCTTCTGGCCCGCTTTGGCACCTTCTTCCACTCCTTGCTCTTGTTGGTATCGACGCCTGGTTGGTGGGTTTGCGGCCTCTCTTGAGGAGCTGTCGCCGATTTGGGTTTGTGAACCTGCCCTCTTGATTTTTTGGGTGTAGGCGGCGGTGACACCTGGTCGCCTCTCTCCTCTCTGGTTCTCTTGCCTTCTGCAGCCCTTGGCTCCGGAGATGTTTTTGTTGCCCTCTCTTCATCCACTGCCGCGTAAAGCTCCATGATATTATCGATAAGATTCCTCATTGGTTGGTGGATTGTGCGTCTCCCTTCCAACATCTTGCTAAGAGCTCTTATCTTTTCTCCCAACACGTCGAAGCTTCGAGTACTATCGATAACGGCTCCTTGCGATTCCCCTCCTCTATTCTGTGGGGCCACCGAACACGTGGGTTCCTCTGTAGGATCCTTCGGCTTTGCCTTTGGTGATCTAATCGTTTTCTTACTGCCCTGGAAAGGATTAAATATGGGCTCCGAACTATATCCGCTCTCGCCATATTTCACTCTCCTGTGTAGGGCGCTTGTCATGTTATCTGCTTCGGTGGCCAAGTTCGCCACCACCGAGGCATTGCGGTCATAGGATTTCGACGACCGGGGGCCCGCTTGCTCACCCCTCGAGATCGCCGGTACTGGGGATCCGACTCCCTGCACCGTAAGGTTGGTTCCTTTAGGACCTTCCATATTGATTATTATCTTCTGGGAATCACCCATAGCATTTGTTTAAGGTCTCACTGCCAGACCATGATCGCCTTCTCGCTTTTGCTGGCCCTTAAACGGGTGTTCAGAGGGCTACCCGGGCGTTACCTGACCCTAGTGGTCGGCGGTAGCGAGCTACTTGTCGGGCTACGATTGGAATCGATCTGGCCCCTACCAAGTTAGAGGCAGTCAGAGTCTTTCCGCTGTAAGGCGCCAATCGGTTGGCCATACAACTTGCTACTCTTTCGCTTCTTCTTCTTCCACTGCCTTTTCTTTTTCTCCTGGCTAGCAATAATCAATTTACAGTTACGTCTGTGTGTGTGTGTGTGTGTGTGTGTGTGTTAACCAAATGAAAAGCAAATATTTGGCATGCAACGTGACCAGCTTGAAGTTAGGCAACCGCACAATAACAATTGGATAAGCTCCCAGAAATGGCCAACACACGCACCAGATGCGCCACAGAAATCGACAGAGGAATCAAGAGAGAGCGAGAGAGAGAGAAAGAGTATTATTGTTAACATGTCAACCCAACCAACAGCTTGTGCTCTTCCTCTTCATCTCCATCTTTCTCCTCCCGCTCAGTTCATTCTAGAAACATCGTTTCTAATTGGCAGCTGGACGCACGCACTCGCAGGTGGCTCGTGCCCTGATTTATGGCAAGTGCCAAACTCATTTTCACTCCATTATTATTATTGCTTGGCCTTTTATCAGCCATGCGATAATTGCCTTTCGCATTAAGAGCTTTTGCTGCCAGATTAAATGGCCTTATAACTGACTTCAAATATGCTCACAATACCTCAACAAATTCCACATTCACATTGATTCATAACAAAAACAACAAACAATTGTCTTGCCTTGTGACACAAAACATTCTGAGTTTGTTAAAGTGCAGTAAACAAACTGAGAATCAGCTTGTAAATGTTATTATTCGAAGCATTCGCTTTTGGCCTTTGCTTTCATATATTAATTAAAGCTCTTCAAATTTCTTTCTCTTATTTCGTTACTGCTCTAAACACATATTTTATGGTCAGCAAGCAATTTATAATCAAATCTCATACAATTTTATTTCCTTTTTCATCAAATAGTTTCAATAAGTTTCGCTATTAAAGGAAAAAGATACTGGAATTCTTTGAATTCCTCCAAGTTAGCTTCTTTTAAGCTTAGTGCAAAGCTCAAAAGCAGATCTTTCCAGATTTTGATATATTTATTGACTAAATCAATACAAATCACGGAAACAACATTTTAATGAAAAGATCCATTTTTTGTCTTAATCGAGATTTGTTCATTGTGAGGGACAAATAGTCACTCATTATGGTTTACACAGATCACATCTATATTCCAACAAGTTTAGTGAAGTGTCGTACTTTCAATCGAAGATTTATCCTATGTACTTCAATTTGATAATTTTGTTCACCTTTAGCTCGGCATTTCTCGACTTCAATGCTTTATGAACTCTCTTTCAAATTAACCATTCATTAACTCTTGTTTTCTACAGACATAACTCGCATCTTCGAAACTTTCAACATTTAAACTCAATAAAAGAATAAAAACGAACTTTGAGCTGTTTACAAAAGGATGTTTATAGCTAATGCATATTATGACCTCTAATTTTGCATGTTTATCAAGCAGCTTAACCTAATTATAAATAAAACGTCAGCTTAACCTAGTTATAAATTAAACATTATACATAATGACTATAACCAAACATAGAAAGACACTCTCGTTATGAAATACTAATCATTTTAACATACATTTATACAACATGTATGACTCCTTAAAACTCTCTTTTTTCCTTAAAAATCTTTATAACTATTAACTTCATTGATAATTTGTGGCCTTGCAACCTTTCAGTCAACATTAAATTGACACATATTTAACATTTTTTATTGCTACTCGTATTTATTGCATATTCGTATATCTTGCTGTTGTTGTTGAAAACAACTTTGTCCGTTTTATATCATTTAAAAATATTTATATTTTTGATACCTTGTAGACAAAGTTCTTTCTCTACCTGGCTCTTTTAAAATCTCTTTTTTACTTAAAATACTTTAATGAATACTCTTATTAACTTCATTCATAATTTGTGGCCATTTTCTCTTTCTATTCGTTGGATTTTAATGTCTTGCTGTTATCGTTTAATTAAAGTAAAATACGCTTAATGGTCATTCAGAAATTTTAGTCAGTTTTTCTTCAAATAGTTTCAACATATATTTATGTTGTTCCTTTCTCTATACTAAATCCATTCTCTAACGCGCTTAAAAATATTATTCTTATTTTACTTAAAGACTTCATTGACAATTTGTGGCCTTGCAACCTTTTAGTCAACATTGGCTTGACACGATTTTCACATTTTTTCCTTTCGAATTGAATGGATATTTGCAGGAATTTGAATAAAAATTGATGGAAATTGCATTTATGACTCTCAGCGGTCGCATTCCAAAAAGATGGAATTCGATGCATTTGGAATGCTTTTAGCAAGCATTTTTCTTGGCCAAAAGTTCACTGGGCATTATGTCAAATGCAATTGCAGCGGAGGCAGCACCTACAGCTAATGCACGCAACACTTTCTGTTTGCCACCATGCCACCATGCCACATGCATGTGCACCATGTACATGCAGCTCGCTCCCTCTTGCTGCATGCACCTTTGATTTATGCGTCGCGATTAAAAAATGAATTGTGGCATTTTCGACAGGGAAAATGGTCACGCCCCGCCCATCATTTTGTTGTTGCTCAACGACGGGGGTGTTTGCATATGCGTGTGTGTGTTTGTGTGTGTGGCACGTGCGGCACGTAATACTCAGCCCTTTTTTGCATATGCCAGAAATGCAGTCTGTGTCAGCTTTTGGTCAGCATCGCTCCATGGCTCTTGTGGCTTTAATATGAAAAAAGTTTTGCGCATATTTGATGAAAAATAGTTGACGTGTGCTGCCTGATCCTTCGGCTGCCTCATGCCTCATGATGCCGCTTGTCTGCTGGCTGCTGATGCCTGCGGCTTGGCAGACTGCCCAGCGTGTCCTTTGGGCTAGAGTCACGTCACAAACTCAATTTATGCATAGACAGACGGCAGAGAATGCTGGAGCTAAAATTATAGTCATATGCCTGGCAATTTGTTTTATTAATAAAACGCATATCAAAAGTGCAAAATCCACTCGGCAACTTCAACATTCGACACTCGCCGCCACGCCCCGTGTCCTTTTCGAGGCGCATTCTGTCTCAGTCTCGTTTTTGACAGGCAAATCACGTCGACAGGCAGACGTTGCCTCCTCCACACGCCTCTAACGCCGCCCGCCTAATAACCTTTTAGTCTAATAGCTTAACCCAAACAGAGAGACACACAGACACGCATGCACACACACAGACACACACACGCGAGCATTGCGCTGCCTGGGGGATTAGAGCTGAGTGTGACCGGCTTTGGATTTCACACAAAATCCTTTACGCTTAAGACTCGTTCATGCAGCAAATTGATTTAGGCATAAACAAGCTGGAGACCCAAATTATGCGAGTGGCAAATAATTTTTGCTGCCTCAATGTGTTTTTATTTTTGTATTTCCCATCAGCTCAACTCTTTCCATTTTTGTTGTGCTGTGCTGTGCTGTGCTGTGCTGTGCCTTGCTGAGTTGTGTTGTGTTGTGGGCGTTGAACCGCAGCTGGCAGCCAGCAGGGAATCAACCCTTTCCCCCCTTTGCTGCTCCATCTCGCTCGCACTTCAATTAAGTCAACAAACTAACAACAACATGTGAAGGAACAACAGCAGCTGATGCTCTGTTATTGTTGTTGCTGTTGTTGTTGTTGTTGCTCTTGTTGGTTATGCAAACATCAACAGCATTCAACAACAAGCGGCTGGAACGGAAAAGGTGGTCAGAAAGGGTCACGGAAGCAAGCCAAAGGACTTGGGTGTCTGGACGAAAAAACAAATTAAGCAGTTATTTGGGGTTTTACTCGCTACCCTCACACACACATAAACTCACACATATACAACCCTTCGACAGTTAACAGTTATCCCTGCCATTTAGTATTTGGGGGAAAGTAAGGCCGCGTTCATTAAAGACCCAAGCGATAAAGACGAACGAGTTAACGGCTGCTAGCAGAAGACAACCATAATTAAGTTATTTTCCAAGTTTTCACTTGCCTTCGCTGCTCTTATGGGGATTATGTCGAAGCTTTTAGTATAGTTTAGTCACCAACAAGTTTCTTATTGATTATTGATTACTTTAATTAATAATTAAACATGCTTTCAACTTTTACTCTCCATACACATACAGACAAAAATTGTCAAGTACATGCATTAATTGTCTGTTGATTTGATTTTATTTTTAAATCTCGTGCCAAGCAGCTTTCCATCTATGTAGTTTTGCTGTGGCTGATCCAAGGATTTGCATAATTTTGTTATACTTCTTCTGTGCTGAACTTTTAGCCGAAACCCAAAAGTCGAATACACAATAAGCCCCACACACACACACACGCACACACACACACACAGTCGCACACTTTCGGTTGTTGCTACCACAAAGAGGTCATTCAAAGTCCACTTACCAACTTAGTTGGCCAGCCGACGACTGTCGACTGCCCCTGCCAAAATCTTGGTTTAAGCCTAAAAGTCGCTATTGAATGGGTGTGTGTGTGTGGGCGGGGGCGTGTGCGTGTGTGCATAGCTGTTGTAGTGACCGATAAGCGTGTGGTGTGCACTTAAGTTGCACAGTCACCAGGGCAGCCCGACGGACGCAACCAAACGTTAAAGTTCGAAAATGGCCAGAAAACCACAATAAGCTCAAGATTTCCCAACGCCCACAACAAGCTCTCTCCCTCTCTCTCTCTTTCTCTCTGTGCCTGTCTCTTTCCACTTCAGACAACTCGAGATATGAACTCTTGACTGGAACTGGAACTATCGTTGCTGTTGTTGTTGTTGTTTTTGGTATTTTGTTTATGGCCAACGCCCAGTGCACTTTTACCCAGCAGTCCAGCTGCGGGTTAAGTTAGTTTGCGCAAAAAATATGTTGCATACTTCTAGGCAGCTGTCGAAAAAGTATCCGAGAGTGAGCGAGAGAGAGGGAGGGAGGGAAAAAAAGAACTCTTGTCACATACTCAACGTTTGTGTGTCGCTGAGATTTGCATTTCAAAGCATTTGTGAACGCTGTCAAGACCAATTACGACAACATACACATGCTCAGATATAAGTATATACATATGTACATATGTATATATCTGTATAGTTGTATACAATATATATGTGTACTTGTGCACCTGCATAGTGGCAACAACTTATTACTTTGCCTAATCCTATTATGCGCATGCAAACGTGCGACAAGCAAGAACTTTTCCTGCAACTACTTTGAAGTTGAACGCCTCAGTGGCTGCCTTTATCTCGCCACCTCACTCATCCACCCCCTTCCTTCCTCCCTCAGTCTGTTTGTCCAGCTGTCTGTCCATTCATTCCATTGAATCGTGCGCTCACTCAAGCGCTGCTAAGTTGTCTTAGTAGCTGACGTTGCCGCCATCTCGTCGCCATCGCCATCGCCAACGCTTTTGCCGCCGTTGCCAATGCTGCACTGCAACAAAAATTGAACAACACGATTCTTTTATTTATTGTAAGTTGCACCACAAATTTGCAATCATTTCGTTTTGAAAATCAGCATCGAACAAATTTGTGTTTTACGCTCATAAAATTCTTAAAAAATGTTGACATTGATTTATGAGACATTCGTGCTCTTTAAGTATTTCAATCTATATCTTGCAAAATTCGAAAATATTCAAATATTCTGTGTTTATTTTTTTAATTTCAATAAAATTTCTATATTCTTAGGCTCTTTCTAAATTTAAATTTTTAAAACTAAATGAAAATTAATTTTATTTATTTATGTTTGCTTATTTGCTGTTTAAGTTTTAAATTTAATTTTGAGGTACAGTTGTCGAATTTGCTGTGAAAAAATATTTAAATTTTCACAGGCAGCAACAAGAGTAAAATATAGTACGTCATTTATATTTTAAACCTGTTGCTGTTTATAACAATGTTTATCGCAATTTATTATATATTATTTTTAAATCAGTTTTTTGTGTTGGAGTTAAAATTAACTATAGAGGAACTTGTCAACAAAATTAAAGAGCCAAACAGATCGTCATTTATATTTCAAAAAATAGTTTGTGGCCTACAAAATTTATTGTTTGCAATCAGCATAAATTTAGTTAGTTTAGTATAATCTCGGCATGCGATAATCGCCTTAATTTATTTTGTTTTCAATATTGATATTTCATTAAATACCGAAGCAAAAAGACAACGCAGCAGTTTATCAACTGCAAATCCCGGACTCCTCTTAAGTTTCTTGACCCAAATCCTTGGCCAATTTTCGCACTGTGCAAGCGCGCATACACACACACACCAACCCACTCACACACACACACACACACACAGAAAATATCCATCTATCGTTATCCTTGGGTGCAAGTTCTATCTGGCTGCTTGTTGTAGTTAATTTCACCTGCTTACTGTCCATTTTGCTTTGAAGCGGGACGAAGACGGAGACAAAGACGAAGACGGGGACGAAGACGAGGGCAAATTCCGCGACAGCAGTTGAGGAGCTGAGGCAAGTTTCTTGGCAAAATCTTGGCAAACGCGAGTTAAGCTGATTTTCCTTGGGTGCCGGCAAAGTTTTCTCCTGGCAAACTTGCAAACTGCTTGGCAAAATGCTACCTGAGCCATTAATTGAATTCTGGACATGTTTGCAAAAGGCAGAAGCATTTCTTCTCTCCTCCTCCGCCTTCTCATTCTCCTTAGATTATGCGATTTTCGATATTAGTTTTGAGTTGTAGGATTTTGTTTGTTTTTGTTTTTTTTTTTTATTTTATCAAATGCATTTCTACCATTTTAAATTACAACAAAATTAAAACTGCTGCAAACATATCTTAAGCATATTGAAAAGAGTCTTGTAAAATCGGACAATATTGTGTTGTACATTACAAATTGCATTGATGATGCATATAAAAGCAGATTCCAAGGTGTATCATGTCTTCACTTCTCCTCCTCCTCGTCCATCTCCTCCTCCTCTTCCTTCCATCTGCTGCTGCCTTCGAGCTGCTAATCCTATTCTTTCCTATGAATTGTTGACTATGAGAGTATGTGTGTGTGTGTGTGTGTCCATGTGTGTGTGTGGGTGTGGCTGTGTGTAGCTGTTTTGCTTGAAGTGCCTCCTCTAGAAGAGCAGCGAGAAGAGACTCCTTACGCCAGTGGAGCCTGCTCCGGAACCGAGGCCAAAGCCGGTGCTGGGCGTTCCGCTGCTGCGGTGCCGCGATGCATGGCTGGAAACGTTTGCACGGACACGGTCGTAGCTGGCAACATCCTAAAAAGTAGATAATAAATAGATTAGTCAGGGCGATGGCAACGAAATGCTTTCAATTGATTCCGTACTGGTCGAGCACAAACTCGAGATGTCTGCAGTGGCGGCAAATGTCACACGTGCCGCATGTGTTGTACATCGACAGGATTCTCACCTCTTTGTCGGCGTTGGCCAGGATGGAGCGCATTGAGTTGGCCACTGGCCATTTCTTCTTCATCACCAGATTGTTTGGTGGATCGTGCGCACTGCCAGCGTCCACCGACCAAATCGTCACCGTTGCGCCCCCGGAGATCTTTGAGCCGCGCGAGAACTTGAAGGCAAGCTCCTCATCGCCGGCGATGCGGGTCAATTGCCAACCCGTTAAGTGGATCTCCTCGCTGCCCTTGTTGTGCAGCTTAATGAAACGACCCGCTGTATCGGCCTCAATGATCTCCAGATCACCCTTGGCTGCCGCATTCACCGAGTACTCGGACAGCGTGCGATCCTCGCTCTCATCGATCACTGTGCGGCGACGCTTCACAGCACCCGAACCCGAAATGCCAGGAGTAGCCGAACGACGTCCACTGGGCGTAACACGACCCGACCGGGAGCCAGCGCTGGCTGTCAAGTGCTCCGATCCGCTGGCAATGCCCGAATCGGTGGTGGGACGTCCCGGTGAGGTTATGTTCAAGCGACGCTCCTCGCCGTCGAGCAGCTTGTCGTAGGCGGCCAACTCCAAGTCCAGCGAGACCTTGATGTCCATCAGATCCTGGTATTCCTGCAGCTGCTGGGCCATCTCATCGCGCAAACGCTGCAGATCAGCCTCCAACGAAGCAATATACTGATTGTGACGTTGGCGCTCCGTGTCCAAGAGATTCTCCAGCTCGCGAATGCGTGCCTAAAAGTGATTAGAGGATTAGTAAACGCAGACGAAAGGTATTCTCCTCTGTTACTCACATTCAGCGCGTTGTTGGTAGTCTCCAGATCATGCAGCTTGCCGTGCAGTTCATCGACCTTAACACGCATGAGACGCATCTCCTCGGAGGCATGGAGCGCACCTTGCGAGGCACGACTGGCGGCCGCCTTGAGGTTCTGTATCTCGTTGTCGTACAGCAGCTCGATCTCTTCGCGATTGCGCGCCATTTGTGCCTCATACTGATCGCGCAGCTCTTGCAGCGATTGCTGCAGCTTAGCCTCATACTGACGCGTCAGGCGTCCATCGATCTCGCTGATCTCGATCTGGCGACGCGAACGCGTCTCGGTCAGCTCCTGCGAGTGCACTTGCTCCTTGAACGCCAGCTCCTCGCGCAGACTCTGGTTCTGATTCTCCAGATCGACACGGGCCAATGTCTCGGCCTCGAGTTGCTTGCGCAGATCGTCGAGCTGACGACGCAAGCGATCATTTTCGGCTGACAATTCCCTGAGCTGATCCTCGGCCTTCTTGCGATCCCCGAGTGCAGCATTGTATTTGCCATTGACTTCATTGTAGCGAGATTCATAGAGACTGGCGTTGTTCTCCGCGACGGTGGCTTCCTTCGTCTTTTTGTCGAGTCTGTGAATGGAATGTTCCGAAAGGGGGAATTAGTAATTGTGCGCGTTATTTGTTGTTATCAAGCAAACATGTGCTTGGGATGTGACGTCATCAACTGATTCACATGCGATCGCTGTCGCTCTCTCTCTCTCTCTCTCTCTCTCTCTGTCTGTCTCTTCCGATCTCGTCGTCATGCTTTACGCGCCAACTCTCTCACGCTCTCAGTGAATCTTTGATTTCGTTATTGTATCTAATGTATTATTCATCTTTTGAGTTTCACTCGGTTGCTGCCTTGGAATCGTCAGATGCCATTAGCATAAAGTAGCTATGCTATTTTCTGCCCAACATACTAAACTATCTAAGCAATATTTCCCTTCTTATCTCACTCTCTTTCTTTCGCTCTCCTTTTCACACAGCTAATTTATGGGCAGAGCGACTTCAAACGTTTTATTTTCAATTGAGCTAAAAACAAACTTGTTTATTTCACTAACAAAAATTCCACCAGCTACATATATCCACCAAATAGAATGTCGTCGTCAACTCTCGTGGTCTGCACGTTTATAGAATGCTTTTGTTATTGATAAATTTAGCAATCAATAAGTTGCTACAAACCATGCATGGCCTAACATTCCAATTGATTATTTGATTGATAATCCTATGGCATTCTAAGAATTAAATGATTCAAATTACACAACTCATTAATATAACATTCAAGTATTTCGCACACTCTTTTAATGTCTTCCGTTAAGTGTTGTAATAGACTTTAGTTAGAAATTAAATGATTAATTTCTGTAATGTTCCCTTACAAAGGTGCGATTACAATTTTTGCAGCTAATAAATTGTGTAGTACAGAAATAGCAACAAACTTTCCAAGGTTATTCTCCGTTCTTTGGCGTGCGTGTGAGTCGACAAATTCCCCCCAAATTCTCCACCCAGACATTCATGACAGCGGCACATAAATAAAAAAAAAAAATAATAATGCTATGAAGCGACCTAATTTCGTAAAGATTTTCCTTTTTGTTTGCGTTGTTGTGAAGGCAGCAAAGTGGGTTAATTATCAAAAGAACTTATTTTTTGTGCAACTAGCCCAATAATTGGTCAAAAGCAAAATTCTTCCAAATGTGTGTTTGCATAATTGAAGAAACTTTTTTATATGCTTCTAAATAGAACGATAATTTTATTGCTGTAAATTTAAAGAGCGCATTTGCTTCTTTTATCGCTTCATTCTAATAATCCAAGATATATTTGCTCAACATTTAGCAGCAGCAAATATCACATATCAATGTGTAATCTCTACTAAAAAATAAATATAATTGCCCGTACTTTATTTAATACCCTCTCTAACCACTATAAATACCGAAAACACAAAAATAAATATAGCCTGATGATAACAAATACGCAACATTCCTAATTTGTTGACATCATGGGCGAGGTGGTTGGGGGCTCTGCGTTATTAGGCCCACAGAGAAAACAAAAAAAAAAAACAAACCGGTATTACATGTGGAAGTCGACATTAATGGGACGACATTACAAACAAAACACAAAATGTTGCGCGCTATTTTTGGAGTGCATGACATCATGATATATGTACAAGCAGATGAACATAGCTACATCGATATGTATGTATGAAATGTTTTCATTCGCTTTTGTTTTCATTTGCAACCTTGAAAGGTTAGCATTGCGTATACGCACTGTGGAACGGTTTATTGACATTTTGCTGTGCTTGTTAGCAGCGAAGCAGTATTTGGCAATTGAACCAAGTTATTAATGTACTCCCAGAGGTCCATAAAGTCGCTTTGCTTGACTCGTTAGACTTGTTCGCATTTGGAGGCTTCTCGAAGCTCAAATGTAAAAAATAAACAAAACCCAGAAAGAGAGCGATTGAGAGAGCGTGTGAGCGAGCGCGAGCGCGAGAGTGCAACTGCCATATGGCTGACTGACTTCGGTATGACATCAGCAGCAAGCATGCTTCTCTCTCCGTCTCTCTCTTGCACTCACACACACACAGACATGACATCATTGCGAGCGGCAGCAAGCTTTGCTAGCTGATAAGTGAGCTTCGAGTTTCTATTTCGGTTTTTGTTGTTGATTGGTTAGTTTTTGTTTTTTTTTTTTTGTATTTTACCTTAGCTTCAAGTCGTCGTTCTCCTCCCACAAACGCTTGATATCGATCTCCAGCTTGGCCTTCTCCTTGGCGGTCTCATCGAGCAGCTTACGTGCAGCGGCCAATTCCTTTTCATAGACCGCCTTAATGTTCGAGGTCTCACGATTAACTGTCTCCTGTGCAATGTGCAACTCCTGGGTCAGTCGGCCATTCTCGTTTTCCAGATTGCGCATGCGATCAATATAGCAGGCGAGACGGTCGTTCAGATGCTGCAGCTCAGCCTTCTCCTGGAGGCGTGTGGTCCGCGTGGGACTGGTGGGACTTGTGGCACCAATGCGTCCACCCGATGACGTCGAGGCGCCACCGACTGGTGTCGATGTGGAAGCGCGAGAAACGCGTGTGTTAATTGTAACGCGGCGTCCGGACATTTTGTTATGTGGATTTGATACTTTGATTACTGTGGAAAATTGAGGAACGTTTTAAGTACACAAAAAATAGTATTTGACTTTTTATCTATAAGTCAGCGTGATATGTTTAGGTTTCAATAGTTCTCGTCTTTAGTTGTAATAGAGTCTAAACGTCTTATTCCGTTCGCTGTTGAAAAATTACTGTACGTTGTGGCCGGTTGGGCGCTCGCACGAAAGCGGCGCACGTCATCATCGACGAAATTAGTAGTCGACGTCGCGGTCGCTGTCGCTGTCGACGCCGCCGCTGGCGTTGCCATTGCCATAGCCATAAACAACAAGTCTAAGCAACAACAGAAACGCAGCAAGAGACACTGTGCTGTGCTCTCTCACGCTCACATGTTCAAGCTGCTAACTTGCACGCTTTCTTTTTTTGTTGTTTCTAGATTTGTTTGTTTGTTGTTGGAGTCCAAGAGAGCCGCAAATAGAAAACACAAATTCAATGCCAGCACAATACTAAAGCGTAAAACACGTTGGCTACATAATTTGCATTTGAAAGTTTTTTTTGAGTTTAATGTACGCACACAAAGGGTGTTATTATATGAAACAGAATCTCAAAAATAAATGTAACACTTGAATTAGATTGCTGTCAAAATGTTCTTATGAGTGATGCAAGTGCAATTATAACGCTATCGATATTATCGAAGTCTTTGCAGTATTTTTGTCGATATTGGAATTGGAAGTTCATTGAACCGATAGGTTGCAACTATCGAGTAAGTGTGTACCGTCGATAAGCCAAAGCGAGAGCTTAATTATATATCGAAATTATGAAATACGTGCGGTTAAAAGAATTATTGACCACCCCAACTCTTTATGGCAATATCAACTTGTTATAAATGAAATATTTATTGATATGCTGTGTGTAAGTAACAATACACGTACTCTATGAACATGTACATATGTAGGTCTTTACTAGGGAACTTCAGTGACAATGGCAATAAATAAACAGCACTCACTCGCTCTCCAACTTTGTGTTGCTCTCTCTTTTAGTAAGAGCATGTGTTGTTTTCAGCGGTCGCAAATATTTTTATAGCCGGCAAACATTTTTGCACGCCAGCCACATACTAATACACCTGTCACACACATGCACACACACACAAACAGATTGTGCCGCTTCTCTTGCTCTCTCTTGGCATTTGCAATTTGGCATGACAGTAGTTGAGAGAATGAGAGCACTCTCTAAGTGACTATACTATTGTTGTTGCATTTAGCGACAGCTGTTAGCTTGAATGCAAAAAAGGGCTTATCAGTTATGTGCATGCATGTGACGTCATCAGCTTGAAAGCAAACAGCAAGGCAGAGCAAAAGCAGCTGACCTTAAATTTATATGTGAGGCCGCGACGCTGTCGCCGACAGCAGCAGCGACGTCGCGTCAACGTTAGAGGCGCTTTGACAGCCTTTCTCGCTCGCACATTCAAGTGTGACGTCATCAAATTATTTTTAATTATAACGTCGTCGTCGTTTTCGGCGAGCTTTCTGAATATTAACATATCTGTATCTGAGCTTCCCCCTTGCCAAATTATTATGCTGCTCAAGCGTGTGTAATGCGGGTACAGTTCGACTTGGGCTAATTAAGCTTAATTAACCGGTGTTAAATAGTTATTCTTTTTGTTGGGGTTTAAAATTGTTTTTCTCGTTTTTCGTTTTGCTGTTTTGCTTTTGTATGTTTTGCTTTGAGTTTACCATTTGCTTAAAGCTTATTATGCTGCCTCTAAATTTTTTTGTGCTTGAAAATTTTCAGTTGAAAATTACATAGAATTACGTTCAGAAATTGATAAGATTTTGTGCTGCTCTCTAATCGAAAGATCACTGAAAACATTGACAATTCTATAGCTTTCGCGTTCTCATAAATGAGTTTATACTATAATAATTATAGTATTGTATTTAAAGTTGACAACAATTACCTAAAACTTTATTTGTGTTCAAATTATTGTATTTCTTCGCAATAAAGCTAGCTAGAATTATTATAGTTTTCGGAGTTGAAAGAATTGTAAAATAACTTCTGGCATGTAAAAACTTTTCCTTTATATCATTTAATAAATATAAATTAAAACGTTTATAAACAATTATACTGTTTAAGATACAGATATAGTTTGACCTTGAAGAAAATTCTCTTTCTAATAAACTTTGCTTCTATGTATTGGTATAGGTATAGGTATAGGTATAATATATTAAAAAACTGAAATTATCATATTGTTAGATCTGTCATCTGGTACTTTTCCTTCATTAAATGTTATTTAGCAATACAAGAAACAATATTGCTCACCCCTATATTATTAATGTATACTACTATATTTATAACCGCTGCGGTTTTATATTGTACTCCATCCATTGCCCGTATTAGACCACATATATAAAAAGTGCATTAATCATGCGTCTATTTGGTACTATATAAGGGGCATTTCGGAGGTGGCAGTCATCAGTAAGCAAAGCAAATCCCTTCCAAGAATTCGCAATTAAAAATTGCAAAGAATAAAATGAAGGTGACAATATTAGTTGTGGCCCTTTTGGGTATTATTGCCTGCACGGTGGCAAGAACGTTTAACTACGACGATTTGACTTGGGAAGCATACAAAGAGAAATTCGACAAGGTCTACGAGGACGAGTCAGAGGATCAGTTGCGTAAGATGATTTTTGAGGACAATTTGAAAATCATAAACGACCATAATAAGCGTTGGCTGTCTGGGGATGAAACTTACGAAATGGAATTGACTGAATTCAGCGACATGTTGCACAAAGAGTTCAGTGAAACTCTAGGCGCAGATGATGACATGATGACAGATGATGATGATGAGGATGAGAATGAGAATGAGAATGAGGATGAGGATGATGATGATGATGATGATGATGATGATGATGATGATGATGATGATGATGATGATGATGATGATGATGATGAGAATGAGGATGAGGATGAGGATACGGATGAGGAAAATCAATCTATTGATGATTTCTACAATAAATATAACCTCCAAATACCTTATTCTGTCAACTGGACAGGAAGAGGTGCTGTCTCTCAAGTTGTGAACCAAGGAAACTTTAATAACTCCTGGGCCTTTGCTGCAGCTGGTGCCGTTGAGAGTCGTCAGTTTATAAAGACTGGCAGTATGGTCATTCTCTCCAAGCAAAATCTGATTGATTGCAGCAATGCCAAGGACACTGTCAAAGCTTTCAATTACATTATCAACCAGGGAGGCATCGACACTGAATCATCGTACCGTTATCATGGCAACAGAGCAAGGAAGTGTGCTTTCAAGAAGAGAAACATTGGCGCTAGAGTTTACAGTGTCCACAATGTGCCTCGTGGCAATGAGACTGCCTTGGCCTTGAATGTTGCCGTGGGTCCAGTTTCTGCTGTCATTTCGTACACAGCGATCAAGAACTACAAACGAGGTGTTTACCAGACTCCTTGCAGAGGCGGTTTGGAGTTTTCGGTTCTCGTTGTGGGCTACGGACATGCTCCGGGATTGGGAGACTACTGGCTCCTCAAAACCCCGTTGGGTACGAAATGGGGCGAGAAGGGTTATATGAGACTTGCTCGTTACAAAAATAATCTTTGCGGTATCGCAAACAAAGCAGTCGTTCCTATTGTAAAAATTTGAGAACTCTATAGATCTCTTAAGACATTTGGTAATAACCATATCACTTAATAAGAAAATATATTTTTCCAATATTCTGAGAAATTTTCTATCGTATTGAAATGGATTATATTTATAAAGTGTTCAATAATTATAAATCTAAATTTTTACGAAAAATATAGTACGACAAATATAAAAATAAAATTGTATTCTATGCTTTTATTATTAAAATTATCCCAATAAATATCATAAAAGTAAAATTGTATTCTATGCATTATTAAATGAGTTCTAGTAATCAAAGACAATTTTATCTGCGTATTCTACAAATTAATATAGTCTTAAAAATATCAGTAACCATACAGACAGACGGGCAAGGCTTTATTGTCCTAGTGGTATCTATTGTTTAATTAAACAAGTAAGAAAGCTACAGTCGAGTTTACTCGACTGTGAGATACCCGCTACCCATTTTGAATAAAAGAAATATATTTTGCGGTATTTTCTCAAAATATACCAAATATACTGCAAAAATACTAAAAATATATCGAATGGTATATTTGGTATATCGACATAGTACCGTATTCAAAATATACCATAGACGGCACAATATACCAGATTGTCAGCCAAAGCAACTAAGAGCCCTAGTAAGTAGGCGTTTTTGCCCATACAAAAGTGTTTCTTTAATAACTTCGACAATTTTTATCTGATCGCAACCAAATTTTCAGAAATCATAAATACTTTAGTTATTATTGTATATACCAAAATTCGGAACTCTAGCTTTAAAATTACGCTTGTTATTCGATTTTTTTGATTTGCGGGGGCGGAAGTGGGCGTGGCAAAAATTTGAAACAAACTTGATCTGCGTGCAAACATAACAAATGCTGTCGAAAAAAAATTATAGCTCTATCTCTTATAGTCTCTGAGATCCAGTGTTTCATACGGACAGACGGACAGACACACAGACGGACAGACGGACATGGCTATATCGTCTCGGCTGTTGACGCTGATCAAGAATATATATACTTTATAGGGTCGGAGATGCCTCCTTCTACCTGTTACATACATTTCCTGCCGGCACAAAGTTATAATACCCTTCTACCCTATGGGTAGCGGGTATAAAAACAATTTTGAATTTAAATTCATATATTCCAAATTGATATACCGAAAAAACCTAACAAGGAGAGCAAATAGTATATTTGGTATATCAATATACTACCAAGTTCATAATATACCATAGATTACAAAATATACCAAAATATCAACCAAAGCAAATAAACTCCACAGCGACAGCCGTGGATAATTCCCTTCTACCCGATTTGTTTTCTACAGAAATGATAATCCATATATATGAAGTTCTTGGGCTCATTAGTTTTGCTCAGGCTGATAAACGGCTATGAATGAATACATCGACCCAGCTATTGTTTAAATTTTGTTTGTAAAGTGAATTGCATGGAAGTTTTTTAAATTAATTAATTAATTGTTTATATAACCATCTTGTATTATGAATATTGGCGTCACTAGCAATATTATTTAAATACTCGGCATGCTTCATGAGATCAGCAGCCACTTGTGGTTAAGGTTCACACTTCTGGAAATTCCATTCCTTATTGTCGAGGGGACACACTTGGTTCGTCTTTAGCCAAAGCGAAATACAATGGAAGTGGAATGCATGATTGCAATCCCCCCAAACCACGATGCACTCCTCGCTGTTTTCTAGCGTCTCTTTCGCCTGACACTCGACGCAAGAATCCTTGATGTGATTTCGGCAAATGGCACAGTTGTCTACAACAATATCCCAAGCCCAAAGGGCAATCGCATTCCACTTATTCATCTTGAAGCGTTTCTTTTCGCCACTGCTGCTGTTGGTGGAGATCTTTTCGATTTCTTCCATCTTAGTCTTTATAATTCTACAAAATAATAACTTAACCCTTTGGATAGCTGGTACAAAATGAAATGTGAATCCAAAATATTTCCACTAAAAATGAAGATATTTCGAGCACTTGGTAAAATTTGATTGCGATTGACCCCTATTTAAGGTTTATAGGGGTCTATATTTATAGTCTTATTCACTTATATTTGTAGGAATAAGATTCATAATATTATAAGGGTAATTCGCTTATGATCGGAGTATAAAAGTGACTACGTAAGAGCGGGAACTTATTACTCGCCAGTAGAAGCCATTTGAAAAAACACGGAAAAACAAAATGAGAGCTCCAATAAAGATTTTGATCGTTTTTGCAATAGTTTCCTGTACGGTGGCAAAAACATTAATCAACGAGGATTTGTCCTGGGATGCCTACAAAGTGAAATTCGCCAAGTTTTTCAAGGAAGAATCCGAAGATCAGTTGCACAGGAAGATCTTTGAGGACAATATGAAAAAAATTTATGACCACAACGGGCGTTGGCTGTCTGGTGATGAAACTGACGAGATGGGAATCAACCAATTCAGCGACATGTTGGACAATGGCTCTGGAGACGTGGAATATCAATCCTCCGACAATTTATATAATCACGTGTATCTACCAATACCGGAATTCATCAACTGGGCAGAAAAAGGCTTCGTCTCTCCGGTTGAGGACCAAGGACAATTCAACAACTCCTGGGCCTTTGCTGCAGCTGGAGTCGTTGAAAGTCGCCAGTCTATTAGTAGAAAGAGTACGAAAATGGTCATCCTCTCCAAGCAAAATCTAATTGATTGCTGTTCTGCCACGGAGAATCGCTTGTCACGCGCTCTTGTTTGCATAAGGAGAATAGGAGGCATCGCCACTGAGGCATCGTATCCGTATCGCGGCATAAATGGAAACTGTAGGTATAACGCGACCAACATTGGTGCTAAGATTAGTGTAATCTTACAAGTGCAGCCTGGCGATGAGATTGTGTTGGCCATGAATGTTGCCAGTGGTCCAGTTGCTGCAGTCATCTCGAAGGAAGCCATCAAGAACTACAAAGGTGGCGTATTCAATAGTTCCAGTTGTGGCGCCAGTCCAGATTTTTCAGTTCTCATTGTGGGATATGGATCTTCTAAAAAATTGGGAGACTTTTGGATTATTAAGACTTCACTGGGTGCCCAATGGGGAGAAAAGGGTTACATGAGACTTGCTCGTAACAAGAACAATCTTTGTGGCATCACAAACAGGGCCTTCTTTGCATACTAACTAAGCAACTAAGCCCGCAACTTCGACCGCGTTGAATTTGAATATATATTATATTAAATACATTTTATTTTCTTTGTTCGTTGCATCAACAAATTGTTAAAACTAAAAACACAAAAGCAGAATAATAAAGTCTTTTTGTTTTCGATTATTTTTTTGTTTTTTTTTTGCTGTATTTGAACCAATAAATAGCAGCCACTGATTCAAATACGATCGCAATATGTTCGCGTCATGCTTTTTCTTGGTTTTTGTTATCTTGCAAAGGCAAAGTTTTCATAGAGGTATTTCTAATTTGTCCGTGTATACTGTGAGATATCCTCTACATATTTCAAATAAATGCAAAATATTGAAATATACCAGAACAGTACTAAAATATATCGAACTAAAACAGCGAAAAATTCGATACATAACATATCATAATAGCAAGCATATTTTCAATGGGAAAGTCTTTCAACAGTTTTATACTTTATTTAGACCAAATGCATCTGCTTCAATAATGCAATTCAATGATGCGATTTAGTGATGCAAGTGTTCACATCAAAGGGTGAAAAAGTAAAATGAAGAATATCACAGCAAATAGAAAAACTCAAGCAAATACATAGATAAAATAAAAAATCATGTGGCACTAATGGCATTTAAAAAGTTTAAGTTTATTTATAATAAATTTATAATTAATCTACTTATTTCCGTTTTACATACTAAAAATGAATTCGCTCTTCATATTTCTATACAAAATGGTCAAATTTATGGACTTGACGATTTTCTTTAAACATTTTCTTATGCGTCTTTCTTTTCGATTTTAATTTTATTTTCAAAGAATTGCAGAGCAATTTGAAATAATTTTAAGGAGCCAAAAACATCAAGTAGAATAAACTTCTGTTTTTGTCGATATTGCACTTTTTTCGATAAATATACCAAATTATTACCCAAAATATATGAATTATTCGTCTTTTCAAAATCAATGCCGCATCATCAATGATGCGGCTCCATTAGCCGTGCCCTTAATATGGTGGAAGATTCAACATAACGGAAATTTTTAATGATGCATCCCAGTGTAAACAGGGCATTAGAGTCGAGCACACACTTATCTAGACTTCTAACTTATTTTTGCATACTGCCCATTGTACATCTTACTGCGCTTTCGGTTATATGTAGATCGCAAAATACTTCGCAGTCAAAGCTGCGGTGGACATCTGACTAGTTTTATATAAAAGTGAGCTTAGGCGTGTTGTTAATGCCTAAATTCACTTAATTCACAATAATCAATAATTAGACTCCCTTACAGATAGAGTTGTGAGCACCGCTTCTTTCTTTTGTGCATTTAATTTTAATTTCACCATGAGCAATCAGTACAAATAGTTTTAAATATAAAGCAAATATAAATATGATATACAAGTATCAACCACAATGACTCAGGCTGATATTACTTGTGGTAAATCTAGAAAAGTAGACTTCCAACTCAGAGTATATAAGTGAAGACTTAAGAGGTGCTATTCACCAGTCTTCAAATGGATAATCTGCAATTGAATTCGAACAACAAAATGAGAGCTCCAGTTAAGATTGTGATCCTTTTTGTCATTGTTTCCTGCACGGTGGCTAGCGAAACAAACAACGACGATTTGACGTGGAAAATTGTTGAAGATCTACCAATACCGGAATTCGTCAACTGGACAGAAAAAGGAGTCGTCTCTCCGGTTGAGGACCAAGGACAATTCAACAACTCCTGGGCCTTTGCTGCAGCTGGAGTCGTTGAAAGTCGCCAGTCTATTAGTAGGAATAGTACGAAAATGGTCATCCTCTCCAAGCAAAATCTAATTGATTGCTGTTCTGCCACGGAGAATCGCTTGTCACGCGCTCTTGTTTGCATAAGGAGAATAGGAGGCATCGCCACTGAGGCATCGTATCCGTATCGCGGCATAATTGGAAACTGTAGTTTAAACGCGAACAACATTGGTGCTAATATTAGTGTAATCTTCCAAGTGCTGCCTGCCGATGAGATTGTGTTGGCCATGAATGTTGCCAGTGGTCCAGTTGCTGCAGTCATCTCGAAGGAAGCCATCAAGAACTACAAAGGTGGCGTATTCAATAGTTCCAGTTGTGGCGCCAGTCCAGATTTTGCAGTTCTCATTGTGGGATATGGTTCTTCTAAAAAATTGGGAGACTTTTGGATTATTAAGACTTCACTGGGTGACCAATGGGGAGAAAAGGGTTACATGAGACTTGCTCGTAACAAGAACAATCTTTGTGGCATCACAAACAGGGCCTTCTTTGCGTACTGATTATTATCCCCTCATCATCTAAAGTTAATCCTTTCTTTTAGATATTTAATGAAATAGAATGTAAAATGTCATTTAATGAATAAAACAACCCGTGTTTCTACATATGTACAACCATATTGTCAACCCTGTGGTACTTTATTTATGTTTTGAATGTTTTAAAAATATAAAGACCACAATTGCTCACTCTGAGATTACTCGCAAAAAAAAACTGTGATATTAATTAGTACAGCTGCGGTATTTTGGGCCGATCGATGAGGGTTTATGTGGTGAACTTACGCATATTGCGCATTTAAATCAGAGTATATAAGGGACCACCTTAAAGGTTGCATTCACTTGTTTTCTTTTCTGTATTTACGGGCTTGTTGACTCGCAGACAAAGCAAAATAAATTTTTAACCGCGAGGTTGTTGTTCCAAGAATCTGGAATTGTATTCGTAGAATAAAATGAAAGTGCCAATATTAGTTGCGGCCCTTTTTGGCATTGTTGTCTGTCCTGTGGCAAGAGCATTTAGCTACGACGATTTCACTTGGGATTCCTACAAAGACGAGTCCGATGATCAGTGGAATTCTCGAAATTACTTTAGCGAAGAGTACGAAGAGTCTTTTGGCGCAGAAGATGATATAAACAATGAGTTTAAGAATGTGGAAAGTTACTCACGAGATATGGAAATACCTGCATTCATCAACTGGACACAAAAAGGTGTCGTCTCTCCAGTTGAGAACCAAGGAAACTTTAAGAACTCGTGGGCGTTTGCTGCAGCTGGTGTCATTGAAAGTCGAAAAAATATAATAACTGGAAAGTTAGTCATCCTCTCGAAGCAAAATCTAGTTGATTGCTGCAAAACAGGCACAACTTTCGCTCTCGGCTGCATATTGTATACAGGAGGTATTGACACTGAGAAGTCGTATCCCTATCGCGGTCTCAAGGGAAAGTGTCGATTCCAACGAAGCAATGTTGGCGCTAAAATCAAGAAGGTTTACCAAGTGAAGCCTGGCGATGAGCTTGATTTGGAGAAGAAAGTTGCCATGGGTCCGGTAGCTGCTGATATCTCAAGAGAAGCAATCAAGAAGTACACGGGCGGCATCTACAACGCAACCTGCAAAGACACTAAAAACTATTCCGTTCTCGTTGTGGGCTATAGTAAAGAGTTCTGGATCCTCAAAACTTCGATGGGTGTCAATTGGGGAGAAAAGGGTTACATGAAGCTTGCTCGTAACAACAACAATCTTTGCGGTATTGCAAGCAGTGCTACGTTTCCTGGATTTTAGAAATTATTTTTAATCTGAAAATTAATTAATATTCAAATAAACAAGAAAGAAAGATACAATCCAATGTGATCTACTGTGAGATACCCGTTTCTTATTTTGAATAGTATATTTTATTAAAATATGTCAAAAAATATGCCACGAAAATACTAAAATATACCTCAGAGTTCGTGGTGCTCACACGGACAGACAGAAAGATGGACAGACAATCGATGCTGAACAAGAATATATATAATTTATGGGGTCCGAGATGCCAATTTCTGCCTATTACATACAAAGTTCGGCAGCGAGTATAAAAAGAAATAGAAAGCACTCTCAATTTTAACAATTGACAATTGGTTAACAATCACAGCAGTTTAATGAACTATTGTTGAAAAGACAAATAAGTATGGTTGACTTAGAAAAGAATAATCCTTTTAAAATGTTACTAAAATGATGAATAAATAATGATAAAGGTATCCGAAATTGTATTTTTTATTATTTGTTTATTTATCCAATAATAGAGTTTCTAATAGTTTTAGATATGTTCATTAATTTGACATCTCTAATTTAATAATGTAAATCAGTTCCTAAATCAACTTTGTCTATACCCCAAAGCAGTAGGAAGTGTTATTTCCACATAATATAAAATTCTGTCCAGTTTTCCCAATATTTATGCATAAATTTGTATAATATACATTGTCCTTTGCTATGCTGCTGATTTATGCATATTGACTTGTGTTTGTTTACTGCCTATCGTTGGTTAATAAAACAGAAAAGAAAGATACTTCTTTAAAGTACTTATGGTATATTCAAACCAAAAATACAAGCGTTAGCTCTTTCTCTTCTTCAGTCTATTCATTGTCAGTTTGTCAGTTCGGCTCTCAAAACTTGTTTGCCGTTGTCTTTTAAGCGAATTTGTCAAAGCTGCTCCCATAACTTCAGCTATGTATGCTAGCTACTACTGTCGTAGTTGTTGTTGTTGTTGTTGTTGCTGCTGTCTCTGTTGTTAAGACCCCGACATCGATGAAGTTTACCAGTCGCGACTTTTGCCCAACAATAATGACATCATCATCGTGAGCTTAAAGTTTTGAAGTTATGGCAAATGACGTTTACTTACGTTATAAGCCAGCCAACCAACCAACGAGCGAATGCCAATCAAAAAAAAAACACGAACGGAAAAACAAAATGCAAAAAAAGAAGCCAGTGAAAAATAACTCACTTAGCTTATAACTTTATGCTGTCCACCATCGATCAGAGTATCTCTAAACCCATTTACACATAGTTATGCAGATAAAAGTGTCCCAAACATTTTGCGAGTCGTGACTTAATTAACTTTGCGCCCAAAATCGATAAATATTTGCGCAAAACTTCTAAACCAAATGGCCAACAACTTTATACTCTTTAGAGATTTTTATACCTCATCGATAACATTTTTATTTATATTAAATGTAAATTTCAAAGCACTTGCAGAGTACGTATTTTCTATGCAGTCTGCAGTAGTGTATTAAAACCAGTGCGATTAAAACAATATAAAACCAATTTTACTCGAATTCCATTTGGCATTTTGCATTGCTATATATAAAATTGTATACATGTATATTTTTTTGTCGTTCTATTTGAATATTTGTTTCTGTCACATGCCAAAAACCGCATTGCAAATAAATAAAAACGATTCGAGTAATATTTTGGTTGACTAAATGCTACTCTTCAAAGTCTTAGCCATTAATATTTATTTCAAATAGAAATAAATATTTAAAATCCCATTTAGGAATTTGTATTTATTTACAAATTATTAAATTATTAAAATACTTTATTTAAGAGTAAAAACATAAGTGTACTCCGAACTCTCTTTACAACATATCAACACATTATTGAGAATCATTTGAAACGTGTTAATATTTTCCACATAATTTTGCACGTTTGTAAGTTGCATGCGAATTGTGTGTAGTCTGCAAATAAGCTCACAACAACTTACATATGTATTGTTGCAGGTTTATAAACGGTGCTGTGAATTTGTAAAATATTTACCATTTGCTATTTATTTAGTTTGGTATTTATTTTAAAATTAAAACAGTGCCAGGCTCCGGGGCTGAGAATAATGTACTTTCCGTCGTTCTGTTTCCATTTGCTTATATGCAAATTGCCTAAAGGCATCCTTATTACGCATACGCCATGTTGTTCGGCATTAACTTTGTACTGCGCGACCTCGTCGTTTGTTAATTTTGAAGCAAAGCAAAGCAAAGCAGTTGCAAGTTTTCCGCTTCTCTCTCCCTCTATTTCTCTCTCACTTGCTATCGTTTCCCTCTATTTTTGTTTTTGTACTTTATGCAACTGCATCGGCAGCTGGCTAAAGTTGACGGCATTTACATTTTTCTCTCCCGCTCTACTCAGCATAAGTTAATTTAGTGTTTGTCTTATGCTGAGATCATGTTGTTGTTATGTTCTGTTCAGTTCTTCTCTTGTTGATGCGCTACTGATGTGTGTTTCTATATGTGTGTGTGTATTCTGTACAACTGACAGAAAACCAAAAAAAAAAAAAATAAATAAGACAGCAGCAACATCAGCAACTTTTACTCGGTGTCGTTGACTGCAACTTTTTGCCAACTGCCACTGCACTATGGGGAATTTCACCAGTTTTTGTTGTTCTGCATTAGAAATTAAAAACTCACTGAGATAATGTGTACAACTTTTTTGTTAGCTCTATTCAAACTTTGATTTTTTTCCTCCCAAAAAATAAACGTGAACAAGAACTACTTAATTTAACGATTTTACGAAATATATGCACAATATAAAAAATATGTTAGTATTAACAGCAGAAAAACATGAGGGATAAGCATCCAGTTAAAATTTTAATGCTTAACCAACTTATGTTAAAAATATATTCAATTGAAAAATGGTATATGCCCAACAAAATGCACGACAATGATTTCATGTGTAGATTGCTCGCAACAGCTGACTTTAACAGCTGTTATGTTAAGGGTGGACTGTTATGTAAGGGGTGCACTGTTAAGATAACTTTTCTGTAATGTTGCACTTCGATCTATCATATTCTGAACATCAAAATCTTACAAATTTGCACTTGTGAAACATGACTTTATGTCAAAGAAACCGGTCAAATTCCCCATAGTGCACTGCTGAGCCTGTGTATGTGAGTGTATGTGTGTGAGTATGTATGTGTGGCTACTTGCATTTTATGCATGCAGCTGTCGACGCTTTGAACTTTTGCGCCCCAGAAACTATACAGCAAAACATCAGTAAATACGCTTTTCGTGCTTGTTTATGCGAATTCAAATGCGAACTCGTTTATGCGTGTGTCGATTAAAGCAGCAAGATTGACAGACGCTTCTTTATATTTTAAACATGCCAAAAGTTAATCAATTTCAACAGAAATCTGCAAAAGTTAGTCGAACTACTTTAGCGCATGAAAAGTAATTATTTCGTATAAAGCTTACCAGATATAATTATATTACGGTAAATAAATAAAAATTAAATCAATTCAAAAGAATAAAGAAAACTTTAAAAGAATGTCAGTTTATAAGAAAGCATTTTAAATGGTACAAAATCACTTCAATATAGTATTTCAATAAAGTGAAAAGGGACAACAAAATTTCATAAGCTCTTAATTTGTAACTTTCAATTATTAATTCGTAGTTTATCATTCTGTTATTTAATTTGTATAAATATTAGATACTTTAATATTTATAAATATAAGATACCTACTCTTAAATCACCAAAAGTCAGTTGTCTTCCAAGTCGACTTTAAATAAATAAACCAGTTAACCAAATCTTTTCTATGTAAGCCTCTCAATCAAGTCTCAGTGCATTTAACAACCACTTAATTTTAATCAGTAAAAGTAGCAGCGCATAAACGAAACTTTAAAATTTTCACAATTTTCGGGCTAGGGGAAAACGACAGTTCTTTTCGTATTTAGGCAATTAATTTGAGTTAGTTTTGTTTTCGTTTTGTGTTTTAGTCGCATGCACACACACATGCTCTGTAATTTTGTATGGGCAGCTTTTAGGCAGAGCCAAATGCAATTTGCCAACCCAAACTGGAGAGGAGTAAGATTTATCCTTGCGGTTGTGTGGGCTGCAGTCAAGCTACTTTGAGCTCAGCTCTAAATGGCACACATATCCATGTTGCATGCATTTGCATAACTAGCTGCCACGCCCATTCCGAAATGCACTCACCTATTTTATTTGCACACATTATGCGCTCTATTGGGTTCTTGCACTCGGGTTACAGGTGCTCTCCCATACTTTCCTTTCCCCATCCCTCCGCAGTGGCTTAATCATCATCGCTGTTGGGAAAACCGTCGCACTCGCTCAGTTGCTTCAGTAGTTTGCGAGAAAAATCCCGAAAACAATGAAATTCAACTCCCAAGCACTTGAGCAAAGTCTCCGATGCTGGCAGGCTGGCAGGTGGCATGACATGTGGAGTTAACCGCGAAATGCAAAACGGGTAAGCGGGAGGAATATGCTGCCGAAAAGTAGGCAGCGAAAATTTGTTGAGCTGCTCGAACTGGGCTTCAAGCCAATTAAAGCACTTTGTTAGCCAATTAAAATGGCACGCCAACATTTGCTGGTCTCTGACCCGGACCAGAGACGGGGACAAAATCTTTCGCATATATGCACGTTGCATAATTGAATCATAGAGAAAACGAGGCGAGTCGCAACCAGGCAAGACGAGGCGAGTTGAGTTGAGTCGAGTCGAGTCGAGTAGAGTTATGTTGAGTTTAGCTGAACTGAGTTCGTTCCTCACTCGCTCTTAGCCGCTCTCAATTATGCTGCAACGTCAACAGCAGCAAGATTGACTTAATTATGTCAAAAACACAAACCCACACACACAAGCATTCATGCACAAACACACATACATACACACATATTCTCATGCATACTCGACTTGAAAAGGTAAATAAACACGCGCGTTGCATACTTTTAGGAGTCCGCAACGCGTTGCAACGACGTTGAATGCGAGTGCGCCAAGCAACGGAGACATAACTCAAATGAAATAGATAGAGAATGGCGCAGATAGAGATAGATATAGAGGGGAGGCAGAGTGTGCAAAAGTGGTGAAGAAATTATAATTACTAAATAAAGCAGTCACTTGAGACAACAGCAGAAGGAGGGAAGCGATGTGGAGAAGCCCGACGTCAACTTCAATAAATAGTTAAAAAACAAAAGATGCTGCAGATACACTGAACCTTAAAGAGTTCACAAACTTGAAAAGTTTATATTGTACATGAAGACTACAAATTTAGAATTGTTTGTTTTAGTTACTATCTGCATCAATTTTACAATCGTATATCACCATTCATATCAATAAGTGTTTAGCCATTTATAATCGAGTCTAAACATCGAAGTGCAATAGACAGAGAAAACCATTTAGAAAATGCAAATTTATTCTCACATATCAAACACTTCATTTCTAATTGGGCCACTTAAATGGAATTGAATGAATTATTTCTTGTTCATACACAACACACAATTTAAAGAACAGTTTCAATTCAATATGCAATTAAACATTTTTGGTATTTATTACAAATTATTATGAAACACAAAATTGAATGCCTTGTACAATTGTATAATTACCATGCTTACAAAAATATTTATTCAATTTCGAATATATAATGATAATTGGTTAGTTATGTTCCGATAGTGCATCCCTGGTTATCGATATTAAGATCGATTGAATATCGATATATCGGCGAGGAACACACAATTGAAACAGAAGCACTTGTAAATATTTGAATTTACTTTTGAATATGAATCTAATTTAAGCTAAGTGATTATATAAAACATTCAAATACATACTTCAATCAAACCTAAGTAAATTACAACTTCAAATGGAGGGTGTTTAATTATACAAGCTGATCAAAGGGTTATATAATGCATAAATGTTGTACTGACATTATCTATTCCAAGCAGGTGATATTTCAATGCAATTTAAATGCAGCTATTCTTCTGTTGAAATGTTTTATCCGCACTTTCCTGGTGCACTCACACACAAAAGCGCGTGCCAGAAAAACGCGATGAGTTGAGCCCGCTTTAGAGCTGGCTGCCATTGCCAGCACATTTCCCAACTGCATTTCCTTCTGTTGCATGCTGCACGTCGCACTCGTAACTTGCTGTTAGTCCGAGTAGGGACTAGCAATTATAATGGCATGTGCCCGACCTGACTGCGGACTACGAAGTACGGACTACGGACTCAACAAACACAGTCGAAAGGATGCAGCATCACACTCTCACTCTCTCTTTCGCTCTCTCTGTCGTCGCACTGCGGTTTATGTGTACAACTAATTTTGCATGGCATACTTTTAGGCATACATACATAATTCTCACTTTGAGCGACAAATTAACGGGCGTTAATGACACGCCTCCCTACTAAACTCGCAGCGTATACTCCCCAGTTGCTTTGTCTAACACTTGAGAGATGTTGGCACCCAACAGGGGGAGTGGGGGTGTGCGGCAACTTCCTGTGCTGCTTCCCTTGCGCAAGCGGAAACTGCGGCCAGCTATCCACGCGTTCAGGGAGGCACAAAGCGGTTTCCACTGGGAGGTTGCTTGGTTGGCTGCCAGCTGCGTCAAGCGGAAAATTAGGCAACAGCTTTTGGTGGCCTTTGAATTAATGTACACAAAATCCAACTGACAGACAAACCAACTGACAGAAAGACAGTCAGTCTGACAAACGAACTGACAGTTTAAGCGTCTGGCGTCGAGTGCCATTGAAAACGCAATTTGGCCGGCAATTGAAGTGTAGAGCCGTTCATTAAGCAATCAATTGCCAATCGGCTTGCCACTTGAGTTCTTCTGGCCATTAAGCAGCACAGTTTGATTTGCCCTTCTCCATTCCCTTGTCTCCTTTCACATTTCTAGCATCTAACTATCTGGTCCATCTCTCATTCACAGATCATTCGCGAGCGTCTGCCCGATTATCCAGTGCGAAGTCAGCTTGTTTGGAATACTGCACCAGGCGCGCTTCTTACTTTGCCCACATTTGCTGATAGTTCTAGGTAAGATTTATACACCACGTGGACTAATAAACACTGTAGCGATTCAAGGACGCCTTCGACGGATAATTAAATTTACATTGCAAGCTCTGTTTTGTGGGTCGCTGCGAAGTGTTTCGCCATTAACCTAATTGCCATTTGGCCATTTCAGATTTATGCCCTTTCAACTGAATGCGATGGGTGTGGAGCCGCGTCACAACTACACGGCTGTTATCTATGTGCAAATTGGCGCCGCCCTCGGACCCAATGCGGCACTCTACAAGCTAGTCAGGACCATAACGAAGAGCCAATTTGTCGATAGAGTGAGTATTGAGCAATTAGTTTTGGGCAATTGCAAATTGCAGTTTGAGCATCGATTTCGTTTACGTATTGTGTTCCAGATACTCATTCTGTGGGCCGCCGATCGACCGCTGCCATTGAAGAAACGCTGGCCACCCACTTTCCACATCCCATTGCATGTCATCGCCTTGGGGGGCAGCTCGCGTGCCGTCGCCGGATCTCCAACGGTTCAAAGTGGGCCAGAGGCAAGGCCAAGTATTTCGCAGCGATTCCTGCCCTATGAGGAGATACAAACGGATGCAGTGCTGTCACTCGATGAGGATGCTATACTCAATACGGATGAACTGGACTTTGCCTACACGGTGTGGCGAGACTTTCCCGAGCGCATTGTTGGCTATCCGGCAAGAGCGCATTTCTGGGATGATTCCAAGGTGAGAGTGCAGATAAAAAAAGAAGTGTGGAGAGGAGTGACTAATTACATTGTGATTTTTAGAACGCATGGGGCTATACGTCCAAGTGGACGAACTACTATTCGATTGTCCTAACCGGAGCGGCGTTTTATCACCGCTATTACAACTACTTGTATACCAATTGGCTGTCGTTGCTGCTATTAAAGACTGTACAGCAGTCCTCCAACTGTGAGGATATCCTAATGAACCTGCTGGTCTCGCATGTGACCAGAAAACCGCCGATCAAAGTGACGCAGCGCAAGGGTTACAAGGACCGAGAGACGGGACGATCGCCCTGGAATGATCCCGATCATTTCATACAGAGACAAAGCTGTCTCAACACCTTCGCAGCTGTCTTTGGGTAAGTGTAAATAGATGTGAGATAATTCTTTCAGCGCATTTCAGACGAGCATATTTTAAGTGCCACTTTTTGCAAAAAGCGATGAAAAATTGAAGCTGACCTATGAAGACAGAATGGGTTCTACTCCTGGCTCTTCGGTTTTACTTTAACTTGGATGTGTGTCAATGTCATTATTTGGGATTTATTAGTGCTTGCTTAAATTCAATGAGGGTGTGACCAAGTTCTGTGAGTACAAAAAAGTGTGAGAACTTGATACGAATATTGTGAATGGCAAAAAAGTATCACTCAAAGTGCGCTCGTCTGAACCATCTCTATATAGTACTAACTTATCTTTTTCTTTCATTTTCTTCCTTTTTATGCATTTGTATAGCTACATGCCGCTCATACGTTCCAATTTGCGTATGGATCCTATGCTATATCGTGATCCAGTGTCAAATCTGCGCAAAAAGTATCGCCAAATTGAATTGGTTGGCAGCTAGCGTTATGTGCAAATTGGCAATAGCTACAAACGTTAAGAGTACTGAGACTCCACCCCAAAAAAAAAAAACAAAAACAAACACACACACACACACAGTCACATACACATGATAAACTGCTGTTTATCGACGCTGCTAAGCGCCGCAAACTATGTTAATTATTATTAGTAGCAAAATTAGTTAGGATTTATGAAGCGTATATCTGTATATGTATATGTATGTAACTAAATAGCATTCAGCGTTGCAATTATATATAAATGTAGTTATATATAACAATCCCAACAAACATAAACACACACACACATAGACAGCAGATTTGTATATGTACATATATAAACAATTATAATTCTGATTAGCCTTAGTTAAGCAAGCGAGGAAATGCCATTTTTTGCTAATTTCAAATTAGCCTTGCAAATTTTCGATATCTATATATATACGATATATATATATATATATGTATATGAATGCATAAATATAAGTAGATGATTTTGTACTGTGTAAAAGCGGCGCGTTTGATTTTTGTATGTGTAAATGTTTTGTATGTCTGCTAAATGTAATTGTAATTGTTGTAACTCTACGATGTGAAGATAATGAACATGATATGACATGAATATGTATGTATATGTATAGTTAGTTAGTGTTGTTTCCGATGTGTGTATCTGTAGCCATTCTTTGGTTGACTTGATTGATGGCAAATGTTTAGGCTTAAGCTTGCAAAACGATATTCCTTATCAATAATTATCAAAATACTTAAGAATACCAATGGAAATTGTGGCCATTAAACTGCAACAATAACAACAACTACAACAACAACAACAACACTCATTAGCCATGATTCAATGTGCACAAACAAAACGAACTGGATAAACAACAACATACAAATTAAGAAATAATTTATGTTAATGTCTTTATTCAGATTTGTGAAACTGTTTAAGCAATAATTTCTTATAGACTATGTTTTTGGTTTGTATTATTGAAGTGTGCAATTTCTTTTATACTGAAGTGAATTCGATAATTTGTAATTCTGTAAATCGGATATAGCTTTAGCTTACATATATAACGCGGCCATTTAGTATAGCAATCGATTACCATTTATATAAATAGTATAAATATGCAATTCAATAAGTTCTACGCTCGCATATCAAATGCATACATATGATGGTTTTTGTACTCTATTTTTGTAGTTTTGGAAATTCTATATTATTATTTCAAATTGTAGCATAAATTAAACCTACATACATACATATTTTTACAAAAATATACAATGCAATGAAAACTAAGTATAATATTTGTTTTATTTTATTGTCAATTTTGGTTTATTGTAACTTGAATTTCGTTTTTATTATTATTGGTTATTACAAGCGTGCAGGGCAATAAGAGTAGAAACACATACACGCACATCCCCAAGACACACAGACACACACACACACAGCCATATAAACAAAGAAGAAAACTACAGCGTAATATGTAGCGAAAATGCAATAATGTTTAGCCTGAACATATCAATTGAGTTTGCTGGCAACGTTGCTTCCTCACATGAAAATCAAATAAAATCTAAGAAAATCTAACTATAAAAAAAAGAAATCAGCAAGAGAAGAATCATAAAGATTCAGTGTGGAACGTTGCCGCAACTCTGGACTGCCAAGAAAATTGTTTAGCATTTAGCATTTATCATTGCGAATGCTTATCAGAGTAATAGTACATATACAAACACAAATACAAATGCAAATACGCATACGCATACACGAATGCAGTATGCTAAATACGTGTCTGAATGAAAGACAGACAGACAGACAGACGGACGGACGGACGGAGAGACACGAATGCAATGAATGCGCCCTATCAGCAGGCATCAGCATGCACATAAATCAAATATTTCAAACATTTTACTGCGTTTACTGCTAAATAATAATCAAAAATTCCAGGCTGAGGACACAAACACCCATACTCAGACACACAGACACACACACACACGTTCACACATGTATACTATACATACACACATTTCTATTCATACAATTTTTGTACAGTGCGTTTACCTTTTGTATCTGGGTGTAAAATATTTGTATTATACGCGTATTTTATATTTGACACTAAACAGTAACAGAAACAGACTATGTCTCTTTTTATACATATTTAACAAAGAAAAACAAAAACGAAAACTAAGGAAACTGACCAAAATAAAACAAAACTTAATACACGAAAAAATACAAAAATACACAACACATATGATATTTAAAGAAATGCATAAATATTTCGCCTGTCCCTCAACAGTTATAATTAATATAAATACAAATGAAATATTACATACGCAGCTACCAAAATGTTAATCAACAATATTGCATATATGTATGTATGTATGATTAACAAAACTAAATTAAAGGAGAATACAAAATATAAATGTTGTGATACGATTGATACATACACACACACTTATATAAAGTAAATACTCATATGATGTATTTACAGCTTTCAGTTTTTCTCGCATTTCGTTTTACTGTTGGGAAATGCCATGTATTTTCAATTTATTACATTTGCATTTTAAAGATAATTGAGCATAATCAATTATTTTGCCACATTTAACACATGAGAGCCAACCACACACAACACACACACACACACACACTGCGACAAAAAAAAAAAAAGAAAACATTTCAATTTTTTCCTCACACTTCATATGCAGATTTAAATGCAGAAATTGAATCAGTTCTCGATTGAAAAGAATAAAAAATAAATAAAAATGATGAAATAAACATTCGCACGTTAATGGACATGTGAATAGGTCTGAGTTCAAGTTACATTTGCTACAGCTTATGCAAGTGAAAACTGAATTGACATCTTGACAGGCAAACATTAATTTTATTTTGTCATTCAAATTATTTCATTGTTGACTTAGCATTACAATTTCAATTTGCGTCCAACGATAGAGAAGGGCCTAAGAAGTGAGACAATAACGAGCACTGAGAGTTAAGATCCAAGCTATTAAAATAGAGGAGCCCATTTTCACTTAGTTAATTAGTTGTAGCTTATGTTTAATTAGCAAATAAATATTTTGTATCTATTCACTTGACCATCAGCCATTTCATTCCCAACACAATGAATTTGTGTCACTTTTGCAATTTGATTTAATTACACTTTTTTGTTGTAGTTATATATAGACATAAACGAGGCAGCAATTTGATGTGTCAAAACAGATTCCAATTGGAACATGCGCCCGAGAGTAGCAACAGTTTTAAATTTTCCACAAAAAACTTTTCTATTGTACATATGGACACTTGAAATACATGTTTTTGTAATACATATGTTAAGCTGCTAATAAACGATAATTATCTTAAATGTGCTTAAACTATTACAAAGTAAAGATTGTTAAAGCTTAAGGCAACACATTATTGGGCGAAACAACATGTAAATTACATAAAGAAAATCTCCATTCTAGTAAGCAAAGTAAATCATAATAATAATATTAACTACAAAGTTATGAAATTATCAAAGAGCAGCTCGCGCCGAAACAGCAAAAATAATAATAATAACTACAATAAATATAATAATAACAAACATAAAAGAACAAATGTGATTTTTGAATAAAAATTAAATGAGACGAAACTCAACGATGCCTTTTTATTTTTTCAAATAGTATTTGCCTTTGGCAGGTACGAAAGTTCACTTATAGATAGCTAGATAAGAACTTCGATTATACAACGGAACCAGATCATACACAAGGCCGCACCGCCCCTGTGTGCGAAGTGGACACTGCGACAGTTATTTTCAACCACTTTCAATCACACACATGCATCTTTTTATTCATTAGTTCACTAGTGAAAAAATGTAAACTTTGTGAGTAAAATTCTGCTGCCCGTCGATATGAATATGCAAGTTACTTTGAATGCTTTAAGAGAATTTCTAAAAAAATTTTGGTAAGTATTAGAATAGATGCAAATTTTGAAGAAATTGTAAGTGATACCAAAAAAATTGGCGAAAAATTAGACGTTGAGACTGAGTTTGAAACTACCAGTTCCAGACCCCTAAGACTTCGTAAAACTCCAAAAAGTTTTGATTATAAACACGAAGGCCATTTATTTTTTACCCGTTACCCATACGGTAGAAAGGTATTATAACTTTGTGCCGGGAGGAAATGTATGTAACAGTAGAAGGAGGCATCTCCGACCCTATAAAGTATAAATATTCTTGATTAGCGTTAGCAGCCCAGACGATCTAGCCATGTCCAACTGTCCGTATGAAACACTCTATCTCAGCATTTGTTATGTTTCAAATTTTGCCACGCCCACTTCCGCCCCCGCAAATCGATAAAAAAAAATCGAACACCAATACGTAATTTTAAAGCTAGAGTCGCGAATTTATATACAATAATAGCTATAGTAACATAATTGTAATTCCTGAAAATTTCGTTGCGATCAGATAAAAATTGCCAACGTTATTACAGAAATACTTAGTTTGGTTTTATTCAAAATGGGTAGCGGGTATCTCATAGCTATCATATTTGTCTTAAAAAAAAAATCTTCTTCATATTTAAGTATAAGTAGTCTTCATATTAATATTTAATTAGAAAACTCTTTGTTTTAATAAAGTATGTACAAATATTGTTCGTGTTTTATTTTTCGCTGTGCTAAACAGAAGCAAGCGGGATTTACCTATTTAGTATCTAAATTCCTAAATATTATATTATCCAGTTTTGTACATTTGGATATTAATGATAATATTATCTTAGTAGTGTAAAACTGGAGAACAATTGTTTCAATTAAAATTAACAATTAAGAATATTCGTTAAGTATTTGAATTAGTTTTTTATGAATTGTTAAAAAAGAGACGCTTCATAGTTTTCGCACACAGACTTGGACTCACACCTTTATTATCTGTCTGCGATAGCTACTCATCATTAAGTAACTAATGTACTTTCTATTAACACATCTAATAAAAGGAGCGCACAAACTCGACACCTTTTCAAAAGTTACTTCAACGAATTAGCAAAGTTTTTACTCCCGTTACAAGGACACGAACATGCACCTTCTCTTTTCACCCAGTCAGACAAACGCTTGTGCAAGTATACATAACATACATATAAGTAAACACCAGAAACTTTTACCCAGCAATTCCTTGCACTTGTAAATTAATAAATTGCTACACGTCGTGTCTCCAAGTCGACTGTTGCAGTTGCAACAGTAACAGCGACGCGTGGTTAGGCGACACCGACTAAAAGCACGCAATGAAATTTCGCGGTTATTGCTCATTTTTGCCATCATTTCGATAGCTGCGCTTGAATTATACTTTACTCATTTTGTTTGGCGCTCTTTGTAATAATTTGCATATTCTTCCCTCTTTTTTAAGTAGAAGCTAACTTTGGATGAAGTGCAAAAACAATGTCAACTTTAATTTGCCAAACATGATCAATTTTGTATTGTTTTGTTGTGCACTGTTTATTGGAAATTTCAAATGGTTGGAGGGAAAAGTCTTTACTATAAATTCATCAGTTTCTCCGAAGGTTTCTCCCATGAATCATATAGTAAAAAATGTCTAAAAAGCAATCTTAATTAAAGAATTAATAAGTTTGCTTATGAATATTTAAATTTTTAACTAAATTACTTGTCGCAATACCGCTAACATTATTTTGATTGTGGACTAGCTTCAGATAAGATGATCTTTAGAATGCCCATAACCCACAATGAGCACAGCATATTCAGAAGACTTTCTACAAGTCGGATTATCATACACGCCTCGCATGAAGAACTTTATGGCATCTAAAGAGATCATCGTGGCAACGAGGCCTTTTGGCAACGAGGCCATTTCTACCCAAGATTACCTGTCGCACTCCGGATGTAATTCTTAAAAGAGGCGTGATGTATGGATTGAAGTTGCAATGGTAAGGATATGTGCTATACCTTAGAATATGTGGATATACCTTAGAGCTTTCATAATCCTATTGCACTTTTTGTTTGCACAATCGACTAATTGTCGACCATGACATATTGGAGTGTGCCTCCTGATCCACAGGAATAGCACCCAAAGTCCTCCAGTCGACATGATTCTTCAAAGCTTGTATCTCGCTAACGTCCTCTTCTTGTACAACAAGAACTCCTGTCGAACTCCTTTTCTAGCAAATCCGTATACTCGTATATAATAGTTATAATACTCTTCTACCCTATGGGTATCGGATATACAATAAAATATATTGTAATGTTATTCTATTTATCTTAGAATAAAATTTGTGGTCTTAAAAGTATAAGATTTGTTTCTCTTTTTAATAAGAATTTGTTCCCTGAAATCAAGATATATTTTCTAACTTCAAGATTTTCTTAACGTACTTTGTAGACAAAAATTCTTAGTATTAAGAGCAGAGTCGTAATTATAGAACATTTTATTTTTTATTTAATAAATGAAGCGAATTTAATAAATTTGCTCACAATACAAAATATGTTATCTAAATGTCTGGAAAATAAGCCCTGCTTGCAATGCCACAAAGATTATTCTTATTGCGAGCCAGCTTCAGATAACCCTTCTCTCCCCAGGATGTGCCCAAAGATGTTTTTAGTAGCCAGTACTCTCCGAAACTTTTCGAATGTCCGTAGCCCACAATGAGTACAGCATATTCTGGCGACTTTCTGCAATCCGGATTGTGGAACACGCCGCTCCTATAGAACCTTATGACATCTCGAGAGATCATGGCGGCAACGGGGCCTTTGGCCACATGTTTAGCCAAGGTTCGCTCATTACCGGTAGAACTATGGTGGTATTTTCGAATGGAGGCGCTGATTAACCTTTTATTGAATTTGCAGTGACCTTTAACACCACGATATGGATAAGCTCTCTCCGCTTCGATGCCCTTCTTGCTCTTGATGTACTTGAGAGCTCTCCATATGCTATCGTGCTTGTTACTTGTGCAATCGATCAATTGCTGTTTGGATAACTCTAACAATACGCCAGTGGATATAAATTTTCTGCTTTCCACAACACCGGCTGTGGCAAAAGCCCACGAGTTGTTAAAGTGTCCCTCTTGCTTCACAGGCGTGACAGCTCCCAAAATCCTCCAGTCAACCTCATCGTTGTAACCCTTCAGCTCGACGTCATCCTTATGGGTGATTGCAAAGTCTTCGATCTCTGGACCATCAAACATGCCATCAAACTCCTTGTCGAGTAAATCCGTATACTCGTTGAAGCCCATTTCATATGTTTCCTCGCCGGTTGCAAAGCGTTCGTTGTGGGTGTCGATAATTCGTTTGTTATCCTCGAAGACTTGCATGCGAAAACGTTCTTCGAACTCATTATCGTAGCTCTTATTGAATTCCTGCTTGAATGCTTCCCACTTTGCCACTGTTATCCTAGCCTGGGAATAAGCCAGCAATCCCAATAGCGTCGCCAAGAAGAGCTTTGTATTCATTCTGCACTAGAAACTTAACTGCAGTTTGCATGGCAAAATGCATCTTATATAGCAACTGCATTAGAGGAAGAATTTTAATTAATTGTGACTCAAGCTCGATAAGTCCCGTATGAATTTATTAATCCAACCAACCGCAAGCAACATTAATTAAAAGATTTGATTTTGTTTGTACACAATTCGATTATGAATAACTTCACAAGTTGACTATTTCTAGCGGTTCATAATAAACAATTTACCATTTGTTATTTATAACAAATTTCATTAGTAAAATAATAATAACCCAGTAAGAAAGCTACAGTCGAGTGAGCTCAACTGTGAGATACCCGCTACCCATTTTGAAATATGGTATATTTGGTATATTGATATGGTATACTATAGAGTGCAAAATATATCAGATTGTCCGCCAAAGCAACTAAGATACCCAGTAAGTAGACGTTTTTGCCCATATTTCTGTAATAACTTAGCAACCAAATTTTCAGATTTTTTTTTTCAATTTTTCACGAAGACTATAGTTATTATCGTATATACCAAAATCGGCTCGGCTGTTGACTCTGATCAAGAATATATATATACTTTATAGGGTCGGAGATGCCTCCTTCTACATGTTACATACATTTCCTGACGGCACAAAGTTATAATACCTTTCAATAGTACCTTATGAGTAACGGGTAGAAAAATTCAAATTTTTCTGATCTAGAATATTAAGGAAGATTTTATTTGTAATTTAGCGGATTTCTTTGTGTGGTGTGTAGCTTACACTATGATTGGCGGGCTAATTATTAAACTTTAATTTATATATTTTAAGATCAATTCACTATTCTTAATTGTAAGATTCTTTACAGTTATTATTATATTGTTTTTAATGAAAATATTAATTTTTGTATGTCCATAGCTCATTTTCGACTTTAAGTAAATGAAATTAAAATTTCAGATTTTGAGTTACCTTTGGTGTTTATGAAAATATTTGCATTGCAGTGAATATCGAAAGATTTCGCTTACATCAGGTTTGCACATACGTCTCTTTATAATCGTTCATATGTCGGATAGAATTTCCATAACGAACTGCCGAGATTTAAGTTCAGTTTTTAAAAACAACAAACAGACACTGCTGAAACACTTGCAGAGTGAAGGACTTGCCTGGATGCGCATTTATTGCCTCGCCAGGATATTATGGGCACACTAGCGACCTCTGGCGGTCACTTCTGTGTGCCTGGCTGCAGGCTGTTGACATTGCCAAGGACGAGTTGCGGCGCTTGTCCATATGGTTATGTTTATGTTTATGTTTATGTTAGTATTAGTTTTTCTTTCTCTTTTTTTGCATTTTTCGCGTTTTGTCGGTTGCATGCAGAAGCAGAAACAGCAGCAGCGGCAGCGGCAGCGGCAGCCTAACAAAAGCGCTGAAAAACTGATTCATATGCAAGTATGAGCATGAGTATGAATGCCCCCGTCACTCGTTTCCTAGCATGCACCCCCCGCGCTAACCCCTCCCGTTTGTCAGTGGAAGTGGTGGCAAACTACGGGTCTAAAAGCGGGCAATGCGTCGCTTGTGTTTTTCCAGTTCTCTTTCAACTAAAATTGTTCGCATTAATTAGAAACTGCGCGTGTAAAACATGAAGCGTATTCAAAACCTCGCCTCAGCCTAGCCCCAGCCTGCCGCTTGCCACACAACAAGATGGTTGAGTGCAAGTCGCGTGGTAAGTTGTATAAACAAAATGCCTGCCACATTGTTTGCCTACAACGCCGTTAAATTAGGCTTAAAGCAACAACAGAAACAGCCACAACACCAACAGCAACAACAGCAACAACAACAACAAGAACATGCAACATTAGCAGATGCAACAACAAACACTTTGCAAATTATTTTGTTAAATATTTTTCGCAGAAATTGCTTTTCCTGTTGTTGTTCTTGCTAATTACATAATTATATTACGCCATGTTGTTGCACAAACTTTTGTTGCACGCAGTTATTTTGCTATTGTTGCTGCGGCTCTTTGTTGCTCTCGTCGCTGCTGCTGTTGTTGTTGTTATTCTTGCAACTGCCGCAGAGTGTTGCAAGCACTTTCAGATCGAAAATATTTTCCCCATTGGCGTTTGCCATGTAACTAATTAATTCTGCAAATATGCAATGAATGTTTTGCACATAAATGCTTATTAAATTTGATTACAAACGATGAATGCTTCGCATAGTTTCCACAACCAAATATCTAGAAATTTCGTTTAAAATACTCTAATATAGTTCAGACCCATAAGCTTTAGGTTTAAATTCAACATTACAAAATAATGTTGTTATTTTAAAGGTAATTAATTGAAACATCCCAGCTAATCGAAATTCAAACTTACTTGAAATTGGTTTAGTCTAAATTGAACTTGAACTTAAGTCATCTTCGATCACATAAAGTATATATGTATATTATTGACCAGCGTCAACAGCCGAGACGATATAGACACTTCCGTCGTTTGTTAGTCCGTCCCTATGAGCACCTAGATCACAGAGACTATGAGAGATAAAGATATAATTTATTTCCGACAGCACTTGTTATGTTTACAAGTTTGTTAACAGTTTTGGCACGCCCAGTTTCAACCTCGCAAATCGAAAACAAATCGAATCGTTTCTTTGTTGCTTTGGCTCACAATTTGGTATATTTTGTACTCTATAGTATATTTTTAATGTCAGTATTCCAAATACAGTCTTTGGTACATTTCAGTATTTTCGGTAGCGAGTATCTCAAAGTCGAGCACACTCAATCTGTTTTTTTTTTTAAGATTTACAGCCTTTAATTTAATATTTATAACAAAAGTATTCTCACAGATTTTTTACCTGCTATCCATAGGATAAGAAAGTTTTCTAACTTTGTACCTTTAGGCAGAAGGAAACATCTCCGACCACATAAAGTATATATATTCTTGATCAGCGTAAGAGATCGAATTACAATATTTTTTCAACAGCACTTGTTATATTTGCACTCAGATCAAGTTTGTTCCAAATCGACAAAAATTGTATAATACGAGTAAGCGTAATTTTTAAGCTAGACCCTCATAGTCAACATTGAAAACCTTGTTAAAAATAAATAAATTCTTGAGTTCTTAAGATTATTTAGAGTTTTTTTTATTCTCAAATTTTAAATTGTAATGTAGGCACCTCTTTGTTGGCATTATATAAATAAATAAATACATATTTTTTCATTATAAATATTCTCTAAGTTTTTATTAATATCGAATTTTAAATTTAAAGAAATAATCTTTTATATGTTATCACCTCATAGTCGACTTTAAATAAATCTAAATAAATAAATAGCATGAAGTTTGGTACAGTAATAAACTTGCAGTTATCCCGCTTGACTGAATCCAACTTGTTTTTGGAAATGAATTAATAACTAATTTCTGAAATTGCTAAATAATTGTTTTGCTATGGCAAATCCCACAAACCGCAATTCGCAAGGAACTTGGTTTTGTTTCAATAATGTTGTGAAAAGAATTTCATGCTATCTGTGATTGGTAAATTCGAAAGTATGTAAATTTATTGTAAGAATATTCATGTGTATAGTATGTTTGTAACAAAGCACTATGGGGAAAAGTCAATTTATGGAAATTTAAAATAATAAGTAATTTGTTTTATTATTGTATGACTTTTTACCGACAAAATTATAAAGGAATCACAATTATAATGTGTAAAACATATGTATTACGAAAGCAATATTTTTAATCCCAGTTCAATAATTATATTCTTACAATTCATGCGCCTGGAAGATAGACAACGTAAAATTTTTAAGTGAATATTCTTTCGATCCATTCCACATTTGTTACTTAATTTTTATTAAAAGGAAAAAGTAAGATTTCTAGATTTAATTTAAATTTAATATATTTACTTTACTTAATAGTGTACGTGAATGTATATAGAGTACAATAAATATTTTTAATGCTAAATAAAACAAGATTTTTTATTACTTTTCAATTATGTTCTCAGGCTAATAATTTCACACTTTTACATAAAATGAATAATGAAGATTGTGTAAGAAATAACAAATAAATAAATTGAAAATACACAATAAGTTTTATTTTGAAACATTAGAAAATAAACTGAAATTTTGTTGTATTTTTACTTTTATAACCATAAGTGCTCGACTTTGTAGTTTTAAGCAAAAGTATTTATTTATTTACCTATGGTATATTAATGTTGTCTCCTTGAAAGTACAGATACACAGATATACTCCTAAAAGTAGTTCTCATAAGCACTTTTCGTCTTTACCTCTTCAATCGTTGTAAATCTCCGTCCTTTCATAGGTCTCTTTGATTTTAGGAACAAGAAAAGGTCACATTGAGCCATATCCAGCGAATATTGTGGCTGAGGCAAGATTGTGGTTTTGTTTTTGCTAAAAGCAAACTCTCACAAGCAAAGATAAGTCAGATAGGCCATTACGGTGATGTAAAATTCATATTTGCTTTTCGCAAACTGCGCAAAACTTTCAAATAATACATTTCGACCATACGATACCATATTACCGCATGGTAAGAACTCCTGATGTACGAAGTCATGATAATCGAAGAACTTTGAACTTGGTGTGTTTTTTCCTCTCTTTGCTCACCTGGGCTCTTCCAAATGTACAATTGGGCTTTGGTTACGATATCGTAATCATATACCCACAATTCGCCAATGGTTACGACACTTTTAAATAAGTCCGGGTCGTCGTTGACATCCTTCGACATTTCTAGAGCGATGCTCATGTGACAGTACTTTTGGTTACAATTTTGCAAAGTGGTCACAAAACTGGCCCAAAATCTTACGATTTTGCGGCAACTCCTCTGAAGTAAGTTTTCCAAAACAATTTTCACTGCCTGGAGGTTTTCATCAGTTGTTGCTCTCTTGGGCGTCCATAGCAAGGCTTATCAATGGTATCTTCCCAGTTTTTTTGGAACCACTTGAAAAGATTTTATTACTAGGAACAGCTTCATGGTATACCAGTGTCAACATTTTAAGCGCTTCGGAGGACTTAATTATAATTTTTTATCAAATTTTGATCCACACGCAAACCACTTATAACTTTTAGACAACTAAAGAAAAAATGCGATAAATTTCAAACTTGGTACAGATATTCGTAGCAACATAACAAAATCATGTAAGAAAGCTACAATTAAGTGTGCTCGACTGTGAGATACCCGTTACACATTTCGAATAAAAGCAAAACAACACGGCTTTATTCTTAAAATATACTAAGATAATATGCCGCAAAAATACTAAAAATGTACTACCTATCTACAAAATGGGCAGAGGGTATAAATATCGATAATCGAAAATACGTTGACCGTAAAATTTGAAAAGTCACCTTACTTTTTTAACACTTGTGTTCACATCATTTAAATGTATTCTATGTGTTCGCATCATTTAAATCATCAATTCGAAATTAAAAGGATTTTTAAACCAAGAAGTTAATATTGGAATACAATACCTAAATTCCACATTCTTAAAGCAATTCAATTTTGCTGTTCAAATATAAATGTTATCTAGGGGTTTAGGCAGACAAATTGGTTTTGATTTTAACGCTGCTCTTATATATATTGTATATATGTACTTAATGACTCCGGATTAAAACCGAAAATACATGAAATCTACCCCATAGTGCAAGGGCCATAACCATAACCATCGCATTGAATTGCAACTTTCATGAACAGCAGCCACAACTTTAATTGTTTCAAAGTGTTGACAAATTGTTAGCAAAGCCCCAAACTAAGAATTTGCCTGTGTAATATACAAAAATGTTCAAAATATTTTCACTTTAGTGCGATGCAAATATGCAAAAAAAAAAAAAAAAAACTTAAAACAAATACAATAATACAACGAAGATGAAAATAACAAAAACAAATACCAGTAAAATTTCATGCCATGCATTGTTTGAAAATATGAAACAAAATTGAATTACGAGTATACGAGAGCTCTGTCAGATGCCAAGCATCCCGGCAACATCCAGGCAGGCAGCAAGGCTTCTCCCTTTGCCTCCCCTCAGCCCCAGCCGGCTTTGGGCCTCTCTCTCTCTATATGCTATACACAAGGGCTGAGGAAACTTTCAAGCATTTTATAGTCACAGCGCATAATCGAAATAGCAACAATGTCTGTGGCAATAATAACAACAAAAGTATGGGTTCAACAATTGGCTTTTATTGAAGTGAAATTTAATAAAGAAGTTTTCAATATGCTAGGGCAATATGTAAACAATAGACTCGGTCCAATATCATCGTCGTTTTCATTAGGCAAACGTTTTTTTGAAGCCACATACAAACACAATATGAATGTTGTGATACACAACCTGTAGGTTTTGCTAATATCGAGCTTATTCTTTGCCAGAATATGCTAAATATAAAGTAGACAAACAGGGTATGATTAATGGAAGCCCAAAAGACAATTAATTGAACTGCTAATGAGGTGGAAAGAATTCGATAGTGTGGCCAAGTTATTTAAATTATTTCAGATTGACTAGTCAACTCATGATTACTGCTATTCAGTAATATTTACAGAGTATCTTCAGGTTGTTTTTTGTGTTTCATATTTTCAGTTGTCATTTTTGTGATGTTTGCTACTGTTGTTCTTGTTGACGACAATGTTGTACAACTGCTGAAATTGCTCGATTGCAGATTGGAATATTTGCATTGATTTTGGCCAACATTTTTTGTGTTTTGCGTTTTGTATTTGCAATAAATGTTTTAAGTGTTTGCCAAACTTTGTGTCAACCAGCGCTCAACCGTTTTTACGACTATGATGAATTTATTGAAAATATTTAGAGAGACCAAAGCCAAATGTCAGAACAATGTGCAGCAGCGATCAACAGCTTGGCTTGACAACCAATTGGCCAAAAGCCAAATGAACAATTTAGAGTGTTCAATTTATGTTGGCCTACTTTTTTGAAGGGTGTCAGCCAGTCCCGACAAATTTAGTTTGACTTTGGTTTCAATACGTGTGTGTGTGTGTGTGTGTGTGATTTGATGTGATACACCGTTCAGAATTTCAGATAAGCATAGGCTCTTGTGGATAATACCTTTGTAATCTGTTTATTAACTCTATGGAACAACATGGTTCAAGGGGTAAGTTTTGCCCATATGACAGCTATATTACATTGCCTTAAATTTTCTATTCGTATACCCTACACGCTTAGAATAGAAGGGTATGATAATAACTTTGTGCTTGCCGGGAATTTATGTACCAAGCAGAAGAAGGCATCTCCGATCCTATAAAGTATATATATTCTAGTTATATTTCGAATGATAGAGCACTAATCAATTTATCAAATATAACCGTTGGTAATAATACCGCACTGTTCTGGTTTAATTCGAAATGGGTAGCGGGTATCTCATAGTCGAGCACACTCAGCTACATTTGAGTGTGCTCGACTATGAGATTTATTAGTCTATTTGTTAACAAGCCTATTTTATTGCCACCTAAGATTAGACCGCAAAATGAAATTAACAATAGTCGAAACTTAACTATGAACTTTAAACTGAAAAGTGAGAGTTTGACTAAGGGAGGCACAGATAGAGAGAAAGAGAGAGAGAGCGAGAGCGAGAGAGAAGCATGTGCAGCCAAATGGCAATTTAAATGGGTATTTTGTAGCTTCACAATTAACTGAAATTATGGTTTTTGCCTATTCAAAAGTAAACTAATTAAAATGCACAAATGCGCGTTTGATAGAGAGATGTTGTTGTCGCAGTCTCTATGACAACACATCATAGTATAACATAGATATTAATTATGAGAATTGCTCACAGCTTTGCTGCTCTGCTCGGAGTTGATCTCCAGCTTCACAAACACGGTGCTGACCAACCGGAAGTGCGCTTCGGCTAACAGCAACAGCAGCAACCACCACAGTGTTGGCCTGGAATTAAACCAACATTATGGTACATTATCTGCTGCAAGCCAAAAGCTACGAGAACTCCACTCAACAAAGCGACGCGACCTGGAGCTGGAGCTGGAGGCCAACAAACAGTCTCTTGTAGTCTGTCAAGCGTAGGAATATTTACATTCGCCTACGGCAACAACAGCCAAATCAAAACTCAATAAAAATTTAAGCATAGAACTTAAATTAAAGCGACTACTGCATACTCTAACAATAAAAAAGCAATAACAGTTCAGAAGTATTGTTAAAACATCCCAAATTATTTGAAATATATAATATTTCGTAGTATACCGAATTGATATACTAAAAAATATTCTGAAATATACAAGAAGTTTTATTTTATATAAATCTGAAAATGAGGCAAATTTAGAGTGTTCGTTATTAAAATATTTTGTCTGCTTTTTAGAATTTACGCCTCTGCTGACGTTTGACAAACATATTATAAATTATTTAAAGCTTAGCAAAAAATATATTAGAACCGCATTTGCTTTGATCTGAATATGTTATATGCTTGCCTTATTTATTTTACTCTTCTGCTGCTCTCGTGTTATGTCAGGGTGCAATAAATAAACAGCGCGAGGTCAGCACAAAAAGTTACTGATTGACTGATAATTAAGTGATTTAATAAATTACAAAATATAGTATAAAAGCATTTCTAAATGATAAACGAAGAAACCTAAACAGATGTGAGAAAGAATCGTAAGTTTAACTTGCAACAATGCGCAACTAAGTAAATTAAACTCCTCTTAATTATTTCATTAACATTCAAAGTAGCCCTAGTTTGTGGCATGCCCCAAAAAAAGGGGTAACGCATGTAGCAACAATTGACGGTGTTTCGGGTTCAAAGTTATGGGTTCGAGCCCAAACTTCCAGCAACAATCAACAATCAACAATCAACCCTGCCGTATATCAACCTGTTGTTGGCGATTTTGGTGTCGCTGGTGTTTTGATCTGATGAATGCATGAATGATTCCTGTGCGCACACAAACAACACAAAAACAACCACATTAGCAGCAACAACAGCTACAGCAGCAGCAATAGCAGCAGCGGCGGCAAAAATAATGACACCAGAAAACAATTGAAATAATTCTAGCATAAACTTTCAGCCAACAATTTCCATCGACGAGAACATTTCTTTTTTCTGTTCAGTTTTCATTCCAGCGTCAAGGAGACAATATATGGAGAATTACCGCAGCAATATTACAAAATAATTGTTTATAATATATGATATAATTGCTGCGTAGTAAAATGTGTTACAAATCGTGTATTTAAAAAATATGCAAATGCCTAAACTCAACTTCAACTTGAACTTGCTGAGAGTATTGATTTGGCTCAGCATCCGATGTTGTTGGGCCCAACAAACGCACATTAAGCTGGAACAGGGCGATTTAATTGGTGTGAGTAGCACTTGGTCACGTTGAAGTTGACAATTTGCATTTCTGCCTCGCTTACAGCTCAAGATATTTCCGGATGGAGCACGCACTGCGGTCTACGCCTTCCTGGGAATACCCTACGCTCAGCCGCCTTTGGGTCCATTACGTTTTGCGGTGAGTTCGAGAAAATACCTGAAAAGAGACGCATTCAAGATTATGAGGTACTCTTCTCAAAATGTAGACGAACAATGTGACAACTCAGTTAATCCTTCCCTATTATTTTCTTTGTTGTATAAATTATTAATTCGAAACATTCTACAACATATAGTAGGCATATGTCAGAATCAGCTTTGTCGATCAGTCAAAAATCCGGTTTTTTTCTAAAAATGTTTCATACTGGTGTGAGCTTTGTCTTATAATTCAACAGCTATATAACCACTATATTATTGATATTTACGCAACTTTTAAAACACTTGAATTTTCGGAACGGTTTTTAGTATTATTAGGTGATATTAATGTCTCCTTGACATATTTTTAAAATGTAAATTGTTTGTGAACAATATTAATAATAGTATATATGAGAATTCTCTAATTCTCTAAATGTTTTAATTCTATCCGTGTCTACGGCATACATTCCAAAATGTCATTTTGCACAAGGGTTAATTGCAGAAAAAAATTCGTCCGCAGACAACCTCTTGCGTCGAAAAACGAAAACGCACTGACGAAAGCTTTTGCCGAAGAGACTACCTTCTATAATTGTATCATGCTTTATACTATACAATTGATTATTTCTAGGGATACCTCTGAGAACATAAAATTCTTTAAGATAAAGTGCTTTGCTAGATTTGGCATCTCAATTTGATTTGTTGTCTACCCTAATCTCAATTAACCCACCATTTATGTTCCACAAACCTCTCCGTCCACAGCCTGCCCAGCCGCACAATGGCTGGAACCGCACGTTGCAGGCAACAGCGATGCAGCCCATCTGTCCCCAGCTCTCGAACACGATCTATGATGAAAGCGCCGATGGCAGCATATCACGTGCGACGCCCAGCAACGAGGACTGTCTGTACCTCAACATTTGGACACCGGAGACGGGATTGCGTTATGGCCAATTGCCAGTTATGGTGATTATAACTGGCGAGGATTTCGCCTACGATTGGCCACGCAATCGCATCAATGGCCTGGACTTTTCTGCCGCCGAGGGCGTTGTGGTGGTCAGCGTGCAGTATCGCAACAACATTTATGGCTGGCTCGGATTGGGACCAAATCATCGACAATTGCCTGGCAACTATGGACTCACTGATGTGCTGCAGGCGCTGCGCTGGCTTCAAAGTAACGCGGCCAGTTTTGGTGGCAATGCCAATCAATTGACGCTACTTGGTCATGGAAGTGGCGCTCTACTGGCATTGGCCACGACTCTCCAAAAGGGCAACGAGCCCACGCTTTACAAGCAGCTGATACTCATGTCACCGGGCCCAGTGCTGAACGCCTTGGGCACAGGCCATGGACAACGCATTGTGGCAACGGGAAGACGACTCATCCAGAAGCTGGGCTGTCAGTTTGAAGAGGCACAAAATCGCCAGCTGTTGAGCTGCCTGCGACGCAAGAGCAACGAGGATTTGCTGCGTGCCTATGAGAGTGTCTACAATCATGGCAATGGCAGCATGCAGCTGGGCGTGCAACTCCTACCAGGATCTGCCACCGTCAGTCTGGCACAGCAGTTGGGCAATCTGTCGTTGCCGCCACTGCTGCTGGGCATTGGCTCCAATGAAGGCGCTTTCTGGCAGGACTATTGGCTGGACGTGGCACGCGACGGCGATGTGGCGCTGCATAATTACATCAATCACACGCTGTTGCCCAATGCGTTGCGCTCCATGCAGCTGCAGGAGGAGGGGGCAAGTGATGTGCAAATGGCGGCAATTCGCTGGCGGTACTTCAGCGAGGAGGCCTCCGTCGGTCAGCTACTGTGGGGCATGCAACGTCTGCTGTCCGAGTCACAGTACGAGACGCCATTCCTGCGACTGCTGCAGCTGGTCAGCAACCACAGCAACAGTTATGCCTATGTCTTTGACCAATCACATGCCCATGCCATGGACATGCGGGGCAGGCTGAACTTGTTTGGTGGCGCCTCGCATAGTGCCGACTTGCCGCTGCTATTGGGTCCCAGTCTGTTCCAGCAGATTGCCCGTCGTCGCTTCAACACCGAGGAGGAGCAAATGTGCCGCAAGCTACGCGGCTCGTTTGCAAATTTTGTGAAAAGTGGCAATCCTACACCTGGACGCATCTACGATGCCTGGTTGCCGTACACCGCACAACACCCCTTCATCTATAGCCTGGGCGAGCTGACCAAGAATGCGGCGGGTCCGCCTAGTATAGATGAGACGCTAGTGGAGCAGCTGCTGCAACCACAAACGGACCTGGGCACTGATCGCAGCTTGTCTAGAACCAATAGGCACGACAGTTATCGCCAGGGCAATGCCAATTCGTATGTGGCCAATAATCAGCTGGACTCCGGCTATGGGCAGCACTTGCGACGCGTCTACGGCTTCTGGCAGGTGCTGCTGCCCTCGGCGCAGGACGCAGAGTTTCGTGAGGGAGGCGGTGCTTTGGGTCAACGTGTGCGTCTCTTGGAGGCCAACGCGGATGCATCACGCTATCGGCAAGGCTTCTATGCAATGCTTGGCCTAGTGTGCATTCTGCTCGCCTGCCTGGGCCTGTGTGTTTATCTGCTGCGACGCGATCTGCCATTGCGTCATAGTGCATCGGGGCAGACGGATTATAGCTTATGACACAGGTGGTTTCGTTGGACGACCATCTTTGGGGGCAGCGCCAAGCGTGGTGCCGACACTGGCATCAGCAATGTCGAGTCCTGGCGCAAAGGTGGTCGAACAGCGAAACGAGAACGAGAGCCAACAGCAGTTAACCAGCGGGTGCGACGTCCAAGACAATTGCAGCCGTACGACGAACAGCAAATGGGCAACAAGATTGCAAACGTTGGACGAGGAACCGGAACTGGAATTGCAGCTGGAGTTGGAGTTGGAGCAAGAGACGGCTGCGGTGATGGAGCAACAACAACTGGAGATGAGGCAACTGTTGCGGCACTCATGGACACTGTCCGCAACAAATACGAGCAGAATGTGGCTTTTAAGAACTGGCAATACCAGTTGACTTGTGATAAGTTCTAAGCGATACCAAAATTATATCTATAATAAGTCTTAAAGATCCAAAATTGTATAATATCACTTTATAATTTCACGATTAAAGATTTTAAATGTTTGTGTATTCAAATATATGCGTGCCGTTAAATGACAACCCTGTTTTGTGCAATTGCTATCATAGTATCGATATTCCCTACAAATTATATGCACAAAAAATCGATTTGTGATTTGTCGCATTTTTCATGGGAACAGATAATGAAGATAATGTTGCAGAAAACTTCTAGTGTTGTTCATTTACACTGTAGTAAAAAGAGATTTAAAATGACGCGCCATTCCAATATACCATATGACGTGACCAGCTATCGAAATAAATACATCGATAGGGTTATCGATGTTCATCCATCTCTAGATTTTGGTTTAGCTGCTTTAAACACACGTGCTGCGGCTATTTGTTGCTTTACTCTATTCATTTGATTTCATTTACTGAATTAAAAAATTAATCAATTTAAAATGGGCTCCCGAAAGCCGCTGGATGTGCACATGTTCCCCTCGGACCTGGAGTTTGCCGTCTTCACGGACGAGGAAATACGCAAACTGAGTGTGGTAAAAGTAATAACTGGCCTCACATTTGATGCACTGGGACATCCAATCACAGGTGGCCTCTACGATATTCGCCTGGGGTCTTATGGCCGGTGCATGGATCCTTGTGGCACTTGCCTAAAGATGCAAGATTGTCCCGGTCACATGGGTCACATTGAGCTTGGCTCATTGGTCTATAATCCGTTCTTCATTAAACTGGTGCAGCGTTTACTCTGCATTTTCTGCTTGCACTGCTTCAAGATGCAAATGAAAGGTGAGTAATGCAGCAGGTCTATGCAGCACAATCTATGTATGTACACTAATTCCTCACTGCCATTCGCTAGATCATGAAAGCGAAATAATTATGCTGCAGTTGCGCCTAATTGATGCTGGCTACATTATTGAGGCACAAGAGCTGGAGCTCTTCAAATCCGAAATTGCCTGCCAGAGTGCAGAGGAGCTGGTCAAGCTGGATAACGGCGATGCAGTGCATCCACGTATTGCTGCAGTCAACGAGCTGCTAGCCAAGAATATAAGCAATGCCAGCAATGTGACCAAAACCAGCTGCTCCTTGCGCACAGCGATTACGCATGCCGCATTGCAGCGCGGCTCGAGCAAGAAATGCCGGCACTGCAACAAGTCGATGCGTTTTGTGCGCTATTTGCATCGACGTCTAGTTTATTACGTGACAATTGCCGACATGAAGGAGCGGTAAGTTATTAAAATTAACAAATTGCTTTTACTTGATATGGCGTTATTTATACTTGACAGCATGGGCAATGTGGCTGAAGGAAGTGGCCAAAACAAGGTGATCTTCGCCGACGAGTGCCGACGATATCTGCGCAAAATTTACGAAAACTATCCACAATTGCTGAAGTTGTTGGTCCCCGTGCTGAACCTTAATGGTGAAACAAGCAGCAACACCGACCGTTCGCCAGTGGACATGTTCTTTATGGGCTCGATACCAGTAACTCCACCACGTGCGCGTCCGATGAACGTCATCAACGACATGATAAAGGGCAATCCGCAGACGGACATCTATGTGAACATCATTGAGAATAACCACGTGATGAATGTGGTACTCAAATTCATGAAAGGACAACAGGAGAGTCTGAGCGACCAGGCAAAGACAGTCTATCAAAATATGCGCGGTGGCAACAGCCATGAGAAGCTCTATAACTCTTGGTTGTCGCTGCAGAGTTCGGTAGATGTGCTGCTGGATGTGAACATGTCACGCGACATCAAGTCAGCTGAGGGTCTCAAGCAGATACTTGAAAAGAAGGAGGGTCTCATACGCAAACACATGATGGGAAAACGTGTGAATTATGCAGCACGTACAGTCATTACGCCAGATCCCAATATCGATGTGGATGAGATTGGCATACCCGATATATTTGCACGTAAGCTTTCTTATCCGGTGCCCGTGACAGAATGGAATGTAATCGAGTTGCGCAAAATGGTCATGAATGGACCAGATGTGCATCCCGGCGCGAATTACATACAAGACAGCAAAGGCTTGACCACTTATATACCAGCGGATAATGCGGCCAAGCGCGCTAGCATGGCCAAGCTACTACTTAACAATCCCAAGGATGGCGTCAAGATTGTGCATCGCCATGTACTCAACGGTGATGTCCTGCTGCTCAATCGTCAGCCGTCGCTGCATAAGCCATCCATCATGGCGCACAAAGCGCGTATTTTGCATGGTGAGAAAACGTTCCGATTGCACTACTCCAACTGCAAAGCGTACAACGCTGATTTCGATGGTGATGAGATGAACGCCCATTATCCACAAAGCGAAGTTGCCCGTGCTGAGGCCTACAATCTGGTAAACGTGGCTAGCAATTATCTGGTACCCAAAGACGGTACACCGCTAGGTGGTCTTATACAAGATCAGGTCATATCTGGAGTGAAGCTGTCGATACGAGGTCGCTTCTTCAATCGCGAAGACTATCAGCAGCTTGTGTTCCAAGGTCTGTCACATCTCAAGGGCGATGTCAAGCTGTTGCCACCAGCGATATTGAAACCAGCCACTCTGTGGTCTGGCAAGCAGGTCTTGTCAACAATCATTATTAACCTAATACCAGAAGGTTATGAGCGGATTAATTTGGATTCGTTTGCCAAAATTGGCGGCAAGGTTAGCTATAGACCATAATTACATTTAAGATTCCCTATGCTCGCTTCTAATACTGCTCACTTTTTTCAGAATTGGAACGTGTCGCGTCCTAGGACTCCTATGTGTGGAACGACACCATTGGAGCAAGAGATGAGTGAAAGCCAGGTGCAAATACGCAAGGGTGAATTATTGGTGGGCGTACTAGACAAACAGCAGTATGGAGCAACAACTTTTGGCCTCATCCATTGCATGTATGAGTTGTACGGCGGTGACGTGTCCACACGTCTGCTGACAGCTTTCACCAAAGTGTTTACCTTCTTTCTACAATGGGAAGGCTTCACTTTGGGCGTTAAAGATATTTTAGTTACCAGCGAGGCAGATTACAAGCGTCGTAAAATTATCAATGAGTGCCGTGATGTAGGCAACAATGCTGTGGCGGCTGCTCTTGAACTGGACGACGTACCGCCTCATGATGAGTTAGCTGAGAAAATGGAAGCTGCATACGTAAAGGATTCTAAGTTCCGAGTGCTTCTAGATCGTAAATACAAATCCCTGCTCGATGGCTACACAAACGACATTAACAAGTGAGTTTAACCGATATGAAAATAGATGTTTATACATAACGTTTTCAATTCATTATAGAACATGTCTGCCTGGTGGTTTGATCAGTAAGTTCCCAGCAAACAATCTTCAGCTCATGGTATTGTCTGGCGCCAAGGGCTCCATGGTCAACACTATGCAAATCTCCTGTCTGCTAGGACAAATTGAGCTGGAAGGCAAAAGACCTCCTCTGATGATATCTGGCAAATCATTGCCCAGTTTCCCCTCATTCGAGACATCACCCAAGTCTGGTGGTTTTATTGATGGCCGCTTTATGACAGGCATACAGCCACAGGACTTTTTCTTCCATTGCATGGCGGGACGTGAAGTAAGCTTACAAAATGCACTCTATGTATGAACAGTTAAACAATTATTTTAATTTGACAGGGTCTTATTGATACCGCTGTGAAGACCTCTCGATCGGGTTACCTGCAGCGTTGTCTAATCAAGCACCTGGAGGGATTGAGTGTCCATTATGACTTGACCGTGCGAGACAGTGACAACAGTGTTGTTCAATTTTTATATGGCGAAGATGGTCTAGATATTCTTAAGTCCAAATTCTTTAATGGCAAATTCTGCGCCGACTTTCTGGCACAAAACGTAAAGGCCGTCTTACGACCCAGCCAGCTTCAGTTAATGAAGACGAGGAGTGTCTGTCGCAGGTGCAACGGCATGAGAAACACATCCGCACTTGGCAAAAGAAACGTCCTGCCAAATTGCGGGCAGCTTTCACTCACTTTTCGGAGGAACTACACAACGAGGTCGAAGTGCAGCGACCAAATGAAATTAATGCCAAAACAGGACGTCGACGATTTGATGAGGGCTTACTTAAATTGTGGAAGAAGGCTGATGCCGAAGACAAGGCATTGTACCGTAAAAAATACGCTCGCTGTCCCGATCCAAGCGTTGCCGTTTACAAGCAAGATATATACTACGGCTCTGTCTCTGAGCGCACAAGAGAGCTAATCGACAATTATACGCGTAAACAACCGACCCAGAAGCAAATCATCTCGGACATCATGCACATGAAGAGCATCAAGGCACTGGCGTCACCTGGCGAACCTGTTGGCCTGATAGCAGCGCAGTCAATTGGTGAACCATCCACGCAGATGACACTGAACACCTTCCATTTTGCCGGTCGTGGTGAAATGAACGTCACTCTGGGTATACCACGTCTACGTGAAATACTTATGTTGGCTTCCTCAAACATTAAGACGCCATCGATGGATATCCCAATCAAGCCTGGACAACAGCAAAATGCCGAGAAGTTGCGCATTTCATTGAATTGCGTGACTCTGGCCAGCTTATTGGAATGTATGTTTTTTTTTTACCCGTTTTAATTATTGTAGTAATTCGTTTTATCTTTATTTAGCTGTTCACATTAGCACAAGCTTAACTCTGGAACCTGAACGTGCTTATGTGTATGATTTACTCTTTAAATTCCTTCCCCGAGAGATCTATAAAGAGGATTATGGTGTCCGACCCAAACGAATTATTAAGTACATGCATCAGACGTACTTTAAGCAGCTGATCCGCGCTATTCTAAAAATATCTAATGCTAAGAAAACATCCAAAATGTAAGTAAAAAAGGCTGTGAAAAAGACGGTATTAACTTTATTTTTATGTCACAGCGTTGTTATTGACGATAAAAAAGAGGGAGGCAACAAACAGGATGAAGAGAATGATCAGGACTTGGATGCTGCTGATGCTTTGGGTGCTCCCAGGCCACGAAATAATGACGACGACTCTTCAGATGACGGCGTAAGTTAAACATAAACTTATGTTAATACTTCAATACTTGATTGTAACCAACCTTAGGGAGACGACGATGCAACTGGCATTAAACTAAAGCAACGCAAAACTGATGAAAATGATTATGACGATCCAGAAGATGCTGAGGAAATTATTGATGCCAACGGTAAATTATTTGTAAATATTGTTAGACTATTGAGTACTAAATTACAAATATTTGTAGATGACGAAGAAGACGAGGAAGAGGATGGCGATGGAAATGATTTGGCTAACGATGACAATGCTGAAGTTGATGACAAATCTGTGGAAAAGTTACTCAGCAACCAAATGGTACAGGATTACACCTACGACAAGGAGAATCATCTTTGGTGCAGGGTAAAATTAAATCTGAGCGTACGCTATCAGAAACCGGACTTGACATCTGTCATACGTGAATTGGCCGCAAAGAGCGTTGTACACCAAGTGCCTCATATTAAGCGTGCAATCATATACAAAGGCAATGATGATGAGCAGTTGCTGAAAACGGATGGCATTAATATCGGTGAAATGTTCCAGCACAATAAGATCTTAGATCTAAATCGCCTCTACTCAAACGATATTCATGCCATTGCCCGTACTTATGGTATCGAGGCTGCCACGCAAGTTATTGTCAAAGAAGTGAGCAATGTGTTCAAGGTTTATGGCATCACTGTTGATCGACGTCACTTGTCACTAATTGCCGACTATATGACCTTTGATGGCACTTTCCAACCTCTTTCACGTAAAGGCATGGAACACTCTTCGTCCCCGCTGCAGCAAATGTCCTTTGAATCCAGTTTACAGTTTCTGCGCAATGCAGCTGGTTTCGGACGACCAGATGAACTTAATTCACCATCAAGTCGCCTTATGGTCGGCCTGCCTGTTCGTAATGGCACAGGTGCTTTTGAATTGTTAACGAAAATCTGTTAATTATATATGTGAATACAATTTTTGAAATAAATTTGTGGCTACGTTTAAAAGCCAATATATTTTTAATACCAATTTTATAATTTTAAACTTAATATCCAATAGCTCCTAGAACAAAATTTATGAATATCACGAGGCTTTCGCTGTGAGAGATGGCCTCAGAGTGGTATTGGCGAAGCTGTCATAGGTGGATTCTAAGAACAATTATTTCAGTTTGCTGATAATTTAAATTCACCTGAAATTTCATTGCACTTTTTATCAACTAGAATCACAACAAAATCAACTGCAACATTTGTGTGTATATACCAAATTTCGTAATTGTCGTTATGGTATATTTTTTGATGTAAATTAGTGTATTATTAAATTGAACTTGCGGTCACACAGTTGCTTTATTCTCAGCCAGCTGTGTTAATTTTGTTTATAAAGAGAAAAACAAAAGGCAACAAAATGTTGACATCTATGGTAAAGGAACATCACGCAAAGCAATCGAAGCGCAAGCAGGAGCAAGAAGTGAGACGCAAAGAAGCCATTGAATCATCTAACGAACTAACCCAGTCCCTGGTTGATCATCTGAATGTGGGGTAATTTATCATCCTAAAAAAATGTATGCATGTTTATGAAATTGTCAATTCTCTTATAGAGTGGCACAAGCATACTTAAATCAAAAGCGTTTGGATGCCGAGGCCAAGCAATTACACGTAGGTGCCACCAACTTTGCCAAACAGACACACCAATGGCTGCAATTGATTGACAACTTCAGCAGCGCTCTCAAGGAACTTGGTGACGTTGAAAACTGGGCTCGCAGCATCGAAGGCGACATGCAAGTCATCCAGCAAAGTCTGGAGCTGGCATACAAGGCATCTCGAGCTGCACAAGCCACAACAAGCAGTGCCTCAACGTCGGCAGTTGCTTCCACAAGTGCGGCCGCTAATCCCAATTAATGGTTTTTCTATGCACTACGTTAGTTTATAAATACTATATTAGCTATAAACAATAAATGTTTGTCATAACTTGTTTGGACTACAGTTTTATATTTTAAAACAACTGACACGGATTTACAAATATTTAAAATAATTTTTATTTATAAAATCCTATAGTTAATTTTGTATTATCGTGCTATTGGTATTGTGTGTACCACATTATGTAGTATATTTACACTTCGCTTGATTGCTATCATCAACAGCAGAACGCTAAGCACATTGAGGCATTTATTTTAGCTTATTCTTTAGCGTACAAATTGTTGGATAAATTTGATAAATTTATTATCGATTACGCTGTTGGTTTTAAAATACATATCACAAAGTACTATATTACGTGTATCGAAATCTACACACAGGTTTTCTTCTTGGTGGTTGAACTACATTTTACAAAACAGAACAGAGGGTGCAACATAGTCAATAATTAGAAATGATGAAATAATTCTGCAACAGAGATTCCATTGGCGCCGCCAAATGGATGTAATTCAGTCTATACCCTCGCTTTGTAAATTTCTCCACATGCTGCAGCGCTTTTAATATCGCGGAGTAACACGAGCTAATCATGAAAAAAGTAAAGTTACAAATTGGAATAATAGTATTTGATTAGAACCCTTGCACTTACACTTGCGCGGTGAGCGTGAATAGCTGCGGCTACGACTACGACTGCGAGTCCGACTACGTTCGTAACGATGACGGCTACGATATCTACGGCGATGGGAATCATATGGTGATACTGATGAGGACACCTCACGATATCGACGACGCGAGCGCGAACCATCCCGACTGCCCTCGTCACGTGAACGAATTCTTGCAGATCTGCGCAAAAATAAGATACACATTATAAGAGAGAATAGAAATATTTAACAAATAGTGCAGACCGCGAAGGTTGTCCCATATAAACACCAGGAGTGGGGGTGTGAGCCCTTTGTGTTATGGAATAATCGACGCGAATTCGACGACCATCAACATCCATGCCAGTGCAGGCATCTTTGGCTGTCCGTGCATCATTGAGATTCTCAAAATAAATAAAGCAGAAGCCCCGCGAGCGACGGGTCTGCAAATATATAATAATGGAATGACTTAGATTACAATCAATTTTTAGATTTTAAATAATGTTGCAGCAAGCCTTTAGTTCACTGCTAGTATCTCTCAAAGCAACGACTCAATATTGCTGCATTAAAATATGCTATAGCCAAAGGTTTAACAGCAACTTGCAATCATCTGAAGTCAAAATTGCATAACTGTCTAATCGATGGCAGATTACATTCTTAATTTATAATCAATTACACTTACATGGGCGTCAATGACCATTTGAATGCGTTCGATTTTTCCAAATTTGTTAAACAGTTCACGCACTTGCTGTTGTGTGGTATGAATGGCCAAACCAAAAACTCCAATGCAGCGACTGGGCTGCGGACGATCCTAAAAAAGCAAAAGCTTATACTATATGTAATTAATTAAACCCTCTTGGCTGTTGTTACTTACGCGTGCTTGACGCATGCGCTGGCGATCTACCGACTTGCGGTCCGAATGATGACGAGACCTCGGCGCTTCGGATCCAGAACGCGAAGGCGAACGTCGATGTTGTGGGCTGGATTTCTTTTTGTAATGATGACGATTGTCATAGATATCCAATTCCGACCTTGAATGGGAGGTAATAGTTAAGATTTTCAGTTGATTGTGCTTCTTGAATTAGTTATTTGAAGATTTCGGATTGTTTGTGTATTTCGAATTTTTGAAACTTGAAAGTTGGTTGTATATGTATAACATTTTTTTGCATTTGACAAAGTTTTCTCGATATTCAATTAATAATTGAGGCATCTGGGGAGATGAAAAACACAAAGAAATATTTACTTCACTTTTTTCTTACATTTTTTCCTTGATAATTATTTTTGACAAAAAATAGAGAAGAGACACAACCTGCTCGCTGTAAAATTTATGCCAAAATGATTGAGATCCTGATGACAGTTCATCCAAAGTTAAAACTTTTGGCATGCTGAGATGACGTTTTTTGACTTTACTCGATACTTTACAATGTGTCTAATTGAGTTGTGTGTAAGATACTCACAGGCAAGCCGGACGGGAACGATAACTATCCGAGGATGATGCCGAAGTATCAGAGCTGCAATGATACAAGAACATGCTTACGTCTAAAATTAAATAAAATTATATATATTTTCATTTTACATACCTTTGATGACTGATAACCCGCTGCAAATAATCCTTTGCCCTCGTGCTGGAGACCCCTGCGGACTGCGTGGGTGCAAGTTCAGATATGTGGCCAGAATGTAAAATTGTTAATTACAAGTCAGAGTGCACCATTATGCTATTGCAATATGTACGCACCATATTATAATAATTTAATTATATACTCAAGCTTTTTTGTTTATTTTCATTTATTCCACCATTCTAATAAATGCTTTAGAACTCTACAATGTGACCGCCAGACACATTTCTAAATATACCGCTTCGCTTGCAAAATTATACTGTAATATTCTTGCTGTTATCTCTGATGAGGTAATTTTGTATAATGCAAATGGCACAACGTTTATAATTTAGGATACGAGTTTTGAATTAAATGTTATTTTTCATTTATTGAAAAGTTATATAAAATTTTTAAACATTTTGTGCATACAAGGTTAAAAACCTTATCGATTGTTGCTTTTAGGTTTTAATCTACAAATCTAGATAGTAAATTAACTTTATACATAAGAATTTATTAAAATCACAGAGCATACATACTATTGCATTAACTTTCCATTAGTTGTACCTACTGAATGCATTATGTTTCATACAAATATAATTATAAAGCATTTTGCGCTCATCGTTGTACAAGTCTGTTATAGTTTTCGCCATTCGCTCATCATTGTAATGACTTTTTGGAGGGGCTTCCAGCAGATTGCCTTTAACGTACCACTTCAAATCGGAAAAGTGCGTCTTAACTCTGGTGCGCAAGGAAACGCCACTGAAAATGGGCTTCCTAAATAATTCACACATATTCTTTTTGCCATATTTTTGGAAGATTCGATCCACAGTTTCATCAATATCGGGCTGCTTGCAATAATAAATATACCACAATTTACGCTCTGGGGCTCGGATGTCAGTGAGACTAAAGACTCCGAAATATTCCACAATGGAAGGATCACATTTAGATTCCTCTGTGTAAGGTTTAATATAGAATATGCGATGTAAATATGCCTCGAATTCTTCTTCAAAATTGTATGGTGTGCTTTCTGCTATGGAAATGTTTTATTTACAATATTTTCTTCGTTGATTTAGTGAGTCATTGTTCTACCTACCTGATGCCGCCATGGTTATATTTGTTCGTAGACTTCTGCTATGCTTTTCACGTCCGATTTAGATATAGTACTGAGATAATAAATCGTTACCTTTGACTTAAATAGAGTAAACTTTATTTCAAGCAACACGAAATGGACAAAAGCTTAATGCTGTTTTCATTTCACAATATGCGAATTCAAGAGCTTCCCATGTTTGGGTATCGATACTTAGTCTAGGCATACGTGCTGCCAGACTTCGTTTTGTCTGTAGTTAGATTGGCAGCACTACCATCAGCTGTCCGTTGTCTTTGCGCTCAGAGCTAAAGTTGTTATTCAACAAGCCGATTAAAAACAGTGGCAATTAATAATGCAAAATTGTATTAAACTTTTGACGCTGGCTCTCAAGTGCCAACAGCGCACCATCAGCACAACAGCGCAATTGGCCGGAAAGCGTAACTTCCGTAAATTTAATGTCTACGGCAAACGTGGAACACGTGTGGTCAAGGAAGCCCAGCAAACGCTTGCTAATCCGCCGGTGGCCATTCATAAACGTGGCGTTCGCGACACAGGCATCACAGTGAACGGGCAATATGTAGAGATTCAAGAGAAAATCCCCGACATCATTGTACCAGATCTGACAGGCTGCAAATTGAAGCCATATGTATCATACAAGGCGCCTGAAGTAGTACAATCTGAGTTCACCAGTCTGGATCTCTTCAATGCTGTATACTCACAGAAGATTATTGAAGATTTCAAAGCCGGTAAGCTGCAGGCCGATGGCAATGCAACGGAACCCTCGCCCAATGAGCAACTTACGCCGCAGGAAGCATTGCAACGAGCTCGCAAAACGGGGAGTGATATATTTTAGTAATAGTCTTAAGCGATTCATTTAATATGCTATACCAATTAAATACAAGTTGAGCGGCTAAACACTAAATGTACTTTCGTCGATAATTGTATAGTTTTCGCAGCCACTTCTCTGCTTTCACTTCAGAATCGCCCAAAAACTGCATGAAATAAAGCAAAAATAAAATATACGTATATTAAAAATCAACTCAACTCACATTTGGATGAAAAATTTCGTCTTCATTGAGGGGTTGGGCTTCTATGGGTTTGGGTACAATAACAGTTTGTTTATTTAGATCTATAATCACTTTCTCCTTCTCGGGTGCCTCACGATCTCGTGTGCTAAAGAATGCTGTCGGCTTGAATGCATCCTCGTCTATAGTTTCCAGTGCCTTCTGCACCTTGACATCCAGCAAGTCTATGGGTTTAACAACAGTAGATGTCGATATAGTCGTGGCCTGTCGAGAAGTGCTCTCCGAACTAGGAGCTCTTGTTGTGCGCTGCGATTCCGATCTTGATTTTGATTTTCGAGAGTCATATTCCCGGCTTTTACTTTGACGACTCCTAGAGCTGCTGCGTGAACTCTCTGGTGTTGTGCTGCGGGATGTGCTACGGCTGCTGCTGCGGCTGTGTCGATATTTTTTGGATTTCTTGGATTTCTTCTTTTTCGATTTAGATCTGTTTCTGCTGCTGCGTGAGGGAGATTTCGATTTGGACCGATAACGTTCTCGTTCCCTCTCCCTCTCTCGGTCACGATCTCTATCTCTGTCACGATTCCTGTCGCGGTCTCGATCACGGTCCCTAATCCTGTCCCGATCTCTATCTCGATCACGTTCCCTGTCTCGTCTATCACGCATTATTCCTTTATATTTTATAGCTATCTTTTCTGTTGTACAAAAAATGCGTCTGTCTAATCTAATTGCCTTCCTGTGTGACCGTATCTCGAAGATTAAAACATACCACTTTTAAGAAAATTGGCATTTCGATTTCACATGATTTTCAGAGAATACATCAAGACACTTTAATAGTGTTTTCATAGTGTATGATTCATAAAACAATACTAATAACAAGATAAATAAAAATTGCTAACTTTCCGGACCCATAACTAATGCAAAGTAATGTTACGACTGATAACGCCACTAAATTAAGCTACTTTAATCACCAATATGGCAACGCCAAAATTGTTCGTTAAAAAATTCAAAAACAAGTTTGATTCCTAGAAATTAAATAATTAAAAGAACCGAACCTTATCAACTATCGCACACTTGTACTAGTCAAATCATGGTGAAGAGGTTTTTCCAACAAATCATTTCTACAAATAATAAATCAATCGTCTTAATCTTCGGACGCTTATCATTATTTTGATTGAAACTTTAAGCATTATATATTGGTCGATATAACACACAGGGGGTATATAAATGAATGCACAATTCACTAAGATCGCAATTTAGTTTTTGCAGTCCATAGGGTTGTGTTTAATATGTGGCTCTTTCGATTTGTGGTAGCTCAAGTTTTATTGGCTTGCATAGCCATGGCCTTGCCTGCTGACGTCGGGCGAAGCAGTTCAACAACAACGGTAATCATTAGAAAATACAGAATTGGTAGAATATAGAGTGTTAATTATCAGATTTATTGATGTATTGGATCAGGTATCTCTTGTGAAGCAGTTTGGCTATCCCATTGAAGAGCATGAAGTGCAAACATCTGATGGATACATTCTTACCATGCATCGCATTCCCTACTCTAAGCACACTGGCTATACGGGAAAACGTCCAGTGATATTCCTCATGCACGGTTTGTTGTGCTCGTCATCCGATTGGGTTCTAAGCGGACCCGACAATGGCTTGGCCTTCATTCTGTCCGACCTTGGCTATGATATCTGGATGGGCAACGCTCGCGGCAACACATACTCTAGGCGACATGCTTCGAAGACACCATTGCTGCAGCCATTCTGGAACTTTGAATGGCACGATATTGGTATCTACGATTTGCCCGCCATGTTAGATAACGTATTGTACCAAACTGGCCATGATCAATTGCAGTATATTGGCCACTCTCAGGGAACAACTTCATTCTTTGTGCTTAATTCTATGATTCCGCGCTTCAAAAGTCGCATACGCTCGGCTCACTTGCTCGCTCCGGTCGCCTGGATGGGAAACGCTGAGAGTCCATTGGCCAAGGTCGCTGGTCCACTGTTTGGACAGCCAAACGCATTGGTTGAGCTATTTGGCAGTGCTGAATTCTTGCCAAGTTCAAGGCTATGGAGTTGATGGGTTCGCTCTTGTGCCGCGATGAAGCCATTTCTCAAGTGATATGCTCAAATGTGCTCTTCATGATGGGCGGCTGGGACTCTCCGTATTTGAACACTACACTGATTCCCGAAATTATGGCCACGACGCCAGCTGGTTGCTCAATCAATCAAATGTTCCACTATCTGCAGGAATACAACTCCGGAGACTTCCGCCAATTTGACTATGGCTCAGTGAGAAACAAGAAGGAGTACGGAAACAAGAACCCACCAAATTATGATGTGGAAGGAATTGATGTTCCCATATATCTATACTACAGTGATAATGACTATTTTGCCAGTCTTATTGATGTCGATACACTGCGTCGTACCATGAGTCCTTCATCTCTTAAACGTTCCTATCGCATGCCAGAGGTAAAATGGAATCACCTGGACTTCTTATGGGGTCTCAATGTCAAAGAGATACTGTATAATACGGTTATCGATGACATTGTTAGTGCGTAATTCGGCAGAGAAAAAAGCAGCTCAATACAAATAAAGAAAACTCTTGTGATAACTAGCATATGCCTCTTATCTGAGCATGATTTACATTCATGACATGAGTTTCCGTACTATTTATACACTTGGTAATTTTAAGTAGCTTATTAAACGATCGTAAATTAAATTGAAATTCTTTGATAACATTTCAACATGCTAAGGACCCTCTTGGGGGCTATTTTATCAGATTCGTGCACTGGCTAATTAGGAAACGTGTCATAAACTGTAATCAAATAATAAACAACTCAATAATAACGACAAATTATAATTGAATCATTACCAATGTTTAACAAGTGCTATGATAATAAACCTCACAGCGTCGGAAGATGTTACTATTACTATTGATGAAAGCGTATGTATGTACGTACATATAATACGTATGTATTATATATATATATATATATATGTATGTGATTTTAAAAAATATAGATATCTTGATTTAAACACCGATTTTGTAGTTTTAGTAGTAAATTGAAAATATGTAAGAAAGCTACAGTCGAGTGTGCTCGACTGTGAGATAATTTTAAAATATACTAAATTAATATACCGCAAAAATATCAAAAATATACCGAAGGCTGTGGTACTACATTCAAATATGTATGCAAAACATGCAAGGTTGTGAGCCAAAGCCACGAAAACCCATAGTAAGTATTTCTTAAATAACTTTTACAATTTTTGTCTGATCGCAACGTGACAAAAGACATATGTATGTAGTTACAAAATTCCGCATGTTACTCGTATTTGCATGGCAAATCTATTAAACAAACTTTATCTGTCTGCAAAACATAACAAGTGCTGCCAAAATATATATACTATATCGTTTCGGCTACTGACGCTGATCAAGAATATAGGGCGCAGATGACTCCTTCTATCGGTTACATACATTTCCCACACGCACAAATGTCCTTCTAACCTATAGATAGCGAATGTAAAATTCTCTACGGTGAAAGTGTGCTTGACTGTGAGATACTCTCATTATTTCTGACTTGTCAACTTTGCATTCTTGATCTGGGTTTGTTTCTTCACATATGTATATAAGAAAATGTCGCGTGAAACATGTCGCGTGCGACAGTGATTGAAATTTAATTAAAAAACAACTTAATATTTTAAAGTCAAACAAAACACATTATTTAGATGAATATTTGGATAATTTCACATTTCACTGAGTGACTTCCGTCTGTTGTCGCGTGCGAATGCGTTACATTTTTATAATCGCTATAGAGTAGAAGGGTATTATAACTTCGTGTCGGCAGGACATGTATGTAACAGGTGGAAGGAGACATCTCCGTCCCTATAAAGTATATATATTCTTGATCAGCGTCAACAGCCGAGACGATCTAGCCATGTCCGACTGTCTATCTGTCCACCACTTATCGGAATATATTCAACTATCCCTTTAAACTGCATATAAATTTCGTTGGTATATTCCATGAGATTTCGATGAGGATTACACGTTGGTCACACTTACCACGCAGGTATATGGACGGTACAGCCGCGACGAAAAAAAGAATTGTCTTTTCTAATTGACATAAAATTGTAAATAAGTAGCTCCGCAAAAGAAACCGGAGTGCGTGCGTGAAGATGTCGCGCGTAACTAGAAGTGATATTTCACTCGATATGGAGATATGGGTGGAGGAGTTATCGCCAGCGCAATTGGCGTACTACGAAAAAATAACCAACGAGCATAATGCGGTGAAAAATGCGCTGAAAACCGCTGTCAATGCAAATGAGGGCAAAGAGCTCTTCAATGGTCAGGTGTTCCAAGCCTATTCGTTTAAAGGCAAAGTGCTTCAGGAGCTTAAAGAAGCCACGTTGCCCAAAAAGCCGCCAAAAGCTATAGAAACTCCGCCCTCGGCCCCCGTTGCCCCCACAACCAGCGGTGGAACTGGGAGAGGACGTGGACGACCAAGAATTTCATCGAACATTGCATATTTGGAGTCGTCCGACGAGGGTGATGACGACGTGCCGCTAGCCAAACGTTTGGCACTTTCAGCTGGCAAAAAAGCGGTAGCTGTAGCCGCTCCAAGCACGAGCAGCTCCAAACCTGGTCGAAAACCAGCAGCGTCTGCTGCATCACCAACCGGGAAGGCGTCGCCGCAGCTAAAGAGTGGCAAGGGCTCGGGATCGAGTGGCAAGGCATCAGCAGGTGGCGAGGCACCACCCAAAAACTTTCGGCCCGCGGAGGTTAACTCTGTGGGTGGCCTGGTCGTGGGTAGTAACGATGATAGCAGTGGCAGTGGCAAGGATGGTAAAGATGCCAAGGATGGGAAGGATTCCAAGATGCAGGGCAAAACATATCCATCATTGGTTGTACTGGCCAAGCCATTCCTCAAGATCAAGGACATGGCAGCGACACGTAGCAAGCTCGATTCAAAGGTTAAGCTGGTGCTAATGCTAACACCCAACAAGTTCTGTGAGTGGTTACTGCAAGAGGGTTTGCTGCGTTCCCAACAGCATTGCATCAATCATCGCAATAACGAAATGAAGCTGGGTAAGTGTTTTCCTATTGTTAAATATAGTTTCAATACACTGGGTGAAATTAATCATTTTACATAATTTTGCATACAGGTGTCTACTCTGATATCAGCAAGTTTCCATACACAGGAGGCTATGTGTGGATTAGCGATTGTTGTCCATATCGATTTGTATCTGTATTCAATAACTCCATGTTTGAAGGCGCCCAGCATCCACCAACTTTTTTGCTAAAACTCATATATCACTGGGCGTGCCAGACTAGCATCCAGAACGTAGTGCAGTGGGTTAAGGTGGACAGCGTCTACATCAAAGGCATTTATACCTGGCTGCGAGCAATTTGCACCTTGGCCGTGCATCAAAAGTGCAAAAAGCTCGGGGGTCCCGGCAAGTTTGTGGAGGTAAATACCGCATTTACTACGTTAAAAATTGTTTATTTATTTATCTCTGCTTGTCCCGCAGGTGGGTGTCATCTCGTTAGGCACCACTTCTCAGGATGGCGCACAACGTCAGGTGAAAGTGGAAGTCTTAGGCGTATACGATTATGCCGATAAATCGATTAGGCTGCGAGCCGTGGAGCCAATTACAGATGGCGATCGCAACTATAAGAAACGTTTCCAGGTACGCATCTTTAATTCGCTTGGTTACAATCGATTCGAATCGATAAGAACCCGTTAAATATTTCCAGGCCATATTGGAGCCTCTGTCCCGATGGGTGCATAAGGACAGCACAATTTGCATTGACTTAACCGTGGACAAGATTACCCTCTTTAGCATGGGCTTTAAAAATATTGTACAGGCAGCAGCCACCGACAATGCAGCAAAGCACAATAATTCTGCTGTCATGGAATACCTGCGTCGCATTGTGCCACGCATGTTCCAGAACACATTGTCACTTCTTTCTCGTCAGATGATCCAGCAGTTCCTCGACGAACTCGTTTGGCGCGAATCTTTTGGCACATACGCCCTGCAAGCCTTCAACACTATCATCACTCACATAGCCGACCAGACTCGTGTTACAACCAATGAGACAATAACTCAGCGTCTCTATCAGGTATATAATTAATATTAAATAGGTGGTGATTGAAAGCTATATATGATTAATTTATTATTTATAGGTTGCAACGAATCCGTTTAAGGACTGGAGCGTACTGCCACCAAATTACAAGGAGACACCAGCCAATGCTACACCGAAACGCCTTAAGAAACGTTAGTAAATGATTGCTAGTTAGTATATAGGCCGTGATTAGTCATAATAGTCTAATTTAGTTATAGGACAGCTAATGAAAGCTGTAAGAAATGCCAAACCCGAATTATATTGTATCTGACTGAACGTTTTGTCACTCCAAAACTCATGTATCTTTTTGTTTTTGCATCAACATCGAATGTTAATGAAACTAAGTACATTGTAATTTTCTAATTTTATTAAGTGTGTCCACATAATATTACTCGTGATATATTTCAATGAATCAGCTTTTAAAAACTGAGTTTAACATATAATTTTACATTTGGCATTCTTCAAATGTGTTAACTTGTTCTAAAAAAAGAAAGAAAAAAACAAACAGACAAATGAAATAAACAAATTATAAAACTGAAACTCTGTAAAATCTGAAACATTTTTTTATTTATTAACATAAGATTATGATTTTTGGAGTGATAAAACGTTATTGGCATTGAGGTATAGTTAGCAAGTGAATACTCATTTAATTGGTCCTCGATCAATTGACAGAATGTTAGCTGGCTGTTGAAGATACCTTACAAAATCATACAATATTTATTTTTACTTACAGCCATCAGCGATTCGGATTATTTGAGTAGCTCTAAGGAATATTCCAGTAAAGTGAAAAAAGAAAAAGAGAGAGAAAAGGATATTTTGCCAGCGGGCAGTAAACGTCGTGGCACTGTCAGTACTCCCCCGCCAGCCGCTGCGCCGAAAAGTGCAGTAAAGTCAAGTGCAAGCACTTCCAAGGCGATTACGAAACCGACACCCTCAAAGGCAGTTGCACCCGTTGCACCACCAGTCAAGGTGCCGATTAAGAAATCGAAGGAAACAAAGGAAGAAAAGGCTCCCGTCGTCATCAAAAAGGAGGAAGATGAGCTTAAGGGCTTAGAGGAGCTCTACTATGGCATAAGTGATGGTACCGAAGAGTTCTTTGAGCATTTCCCATACAGCTCGCCACGCTCAAATCCAGCTGAGCTAACCAGAACAGTTGAGTGCCCCATTTGCCTAAACGGGGACGCCTATGACTCCAATGAAAAGTTACAGACGCATCTAGTGTCGCATATCTCTCCAGAGGGCAAACAGCATCAATTTCAATGTTTGTTCTGCTTGGAGAAACATGCTACAGAATCTGTGCTGGCCAAGCACAATCAGATCATGCATCCCACCGAAACCAAGACGGATGGATCTCCATCGTACTATTGCTTGATTTGCCAGCAGCGACACAATTCATTGCATCTGCTCACCGCCCATTTGCAGAAGGTGCACAGCACTTTAGAGCTGCCCTATTGGTGTCAAGCATGTGGATATCGCTCCTCGTCGCATCGTGACTTGGTTCGCCATTTCTATGACGAGCACAAGAATCAAAACTTCTTGCAGTGTCCTTACTGTCTTGATGTAAGTTTTGTTACAATTATAAATGGCTTAATCAGTTAATCATTCCAATAATTCTCACACTCTGCATAGATCTTTTACTTTACCCATAAGGGCAAGGTCAACCAGTTGCGAGTTGAGCATTACTTTATGCATTTAGATGGACACGTTAACCAGCGAGATCCAGCGCTGAATTGTCAGAAATGTTCTTTGAGATTCTTGGAGAAGGGCGATCTAAAACAACATACAGTGATGCACCACATGAGCATGACCAAGACGAATAAACCAGTTCGTATGCTGCTCAATAATTCACTGCTTATTCCGCCGCCAAAGGTTCGCACGCATCATCGCGAGCAGCCTCCATTCTCAACACACAAACGGCCCGTATTCTTTGCATTCTTGGAGGGCAAAACCTGTGCGGAGTGCAATACTGACTTTGCCAGTGAAGAGACCCATTACACGTAAGTGGGAAATTGTGAACAATCTAATAACCATGAATTACTCATGTGTACTTTTTTAAAACTCTAACAGCGGTTGGTTGCATTGCGTCAAGTGCAATTATCAGACTTGTTGTGAACGCGCCCAGTTTCGACATGGTGTCGACTGCAATGGTAACTTTGTAGATGCCATGGAGGTGAATATGTTGCAGGAGATGCACTGCATTTGCGGCTTTGCGACTAGCAATGGAAACAAAATGGCGCAACATTTGGCCAACTGTGGCTTAAGCACCTGCTATCCCAGTTTGGAGGCGGCAAACGAAAATGCTGTCAAACGTAATATGCTGGACATGTTGGGTCTTGTGCGACGTGACGGGGAATCATCTGGCGAAACTGCGGATATGGGAGATACTGTCGATGAGCCCATGCCCGAAGAGGATGAGGAGCAACAGCAACAACAGCCAGAACACCATGTACAGCAGCAACATCATCATGTGACGGCCCTAGACCCGCAAGTTGCTATGCATACCGACGCGCAACAGCAGCAAAGTTACATGACCTCTCAAGTTGCACCTGAGCCGCAACCCGTGCCAGTGTCGCATTTGCCTGAACCACAACCGGCACCCATACAATTTGGTGAAATGGAAGCAGCGCCCGTCATGCTGGATCCACAACAGGTGCAAGCGGCAGCCGATTATGCGCAGGTGTCCGTCGTGCAGCATCAACAGCAGCAGCAACATCATCATCATCAACAGCAGCAGCAATATGGCATGGCTGGTTATGGGCCGAGCGCACTCTCCACCGACATTGACATGCCATTAATTGGGGAGTTGACCGAACCGAATGCGCCACCAACGCCACAGTTCCTGGGGGAGGTGCACACACCCATGTTTGATGCCGTGGCCGCTGCTGAGCAGCAACACTACCATGCACAGCAGCAACATCATCATCATCCTCAATGATACAAAGGTAATGGGAAGATGAAACCACGCGATTACCCGTTGCAATGGCAGCATTATTAGCATTAAAATCATCTTATCAAAGCGCATTCATATACTTTAGTATGAGTATATATTACATTATAAATTTATAGATGAGCATTGAAATATTGCACAGTGAATATTGATTGACATTTGAAGGAATTCAACCACTTAATACATAATACAAAAACAAAACATAAAATAAAACTGTAACTGTAACCACAATTGATTCTATCGAATTCTCAATTCCAAGGCTGATTTGCAAAGGATTTGTCAAAAAGATCGGTCACAAGGAATATACTTTCTAATAGACTCGCGGTGTGATTTAACAAATTGAACGTAAACTGTTGATTGAGAAACACTTCTTCGTCTGAAAAAGGTTTTTGTCATCTTTAGTCCTAAGGTTATTGGTCATTTTTGTTGTTGTCGTTGCTTCGATTTCAATAGTGCGGACAATACCAGAGCTGTGTCCATTTCTTGTTGAGTGCCGGGTTCGTTGTCCAATGAGATTTCAGCAGCGCGCTCATGGAAACGCGCAAAGACACGCGGGCGATAATCTACAAAAAAAAGCGGCTTAGCCAAATGCAACATAAATATGATTAATATACTCACCCACACTACCTGCAAGCGGATTTCCAGTAAGCCGCAGGGTCTCTAAAAGCGGCAGATTGGCAACGTGATCAACTTCATCCAACTGCTCGATAAGATTGCAGCTCAAATCCAGATTAACTAACGAGAGTAGCTTGCGCAATCCGCTCAGTGATTTGATTTTGTTCTGCGAGAGCTTGAGAGTGACCAAATTACCCATGGTCAGGTGCCAGTCGATGCATTCAGCTATCAAATTGCCTGACAACGAGAGCATCTGTAGATGCGGAAGCTCTGCGAGATTCTGAACGTTTCGTATGCGATTTTGTTCGAGCACAAGACGACGTAGTTTGGGTGCTGTTCGAACACTGCTATCGATTTGTGTTAGCAGATTGCCAGTCAAATCTAGTTCGCTTAGCTCATTCCAGGCATCTGTAGTGAGCAGTTCGTCCTCGCCATTCGAGGATGTTGTTAAATGATCCGGCAGAATGCTGGGCACATCACAAGCCTTGTGCAGATTGTCGCACAACAATACTTGATTGATATGTGTAATTGTTGTGTTGTGGACACAAATCGTTTGCAGGGTTGGCTTAAGCAGCTCAATGTCCACGATGTTTTCTGTTGAGAGCGCGGAGAATTTGAGCGTTTTGAGATTACGGAATGCATTTAAATTGAAGCTTAAGCGATTCGGAATGATATTGCTACGACCAATTGGCACATCCACCGTATTGTAGTCCTGTACAAAGCTGTTATTATCCTTGACGGGACTAACAACGAGCGCTGCCAGCTGTGTGCAAAAGTCCAGCACATGTGAGAAGTCAAATTTGCCTCCTTGCTCATTACTCGGCGGGCAGGGCAAAGCAAGGCGTTCACTAATAGCAAAAACCTGAAAAAAAATATTCAAGTATTGGGTTACTACTATTTTGTTAACGATGTTATGAAAGATTACAAGTAAAGCCACATAGAAAGAAAATTAATCAAGACGCAGAAATTAAAACTATTTATATAAAAGATTTTGTCTTATTTACAAGTAATTGGTCTATATTATGACTATTGAGTATGACTGATTGATTAACATTCTATTGATTTTTGCACTAGTTCCGGCTGAAGCTCGCACTCTTCAATCGTCATGTACATCGATAGCAGTCTATGGAGCAATGCTACACCGAATTGCTTTCGCTGCTTGCTGGAAAACTTGCTAAGCGATGGACCGAAATAAACTCCCAATCGTCTATTCGTCAAATGATTCAGGCCCAGTGCTTCGATTATGGCCGCCTCTCGACTGTGCGCATCATTCGATGAAATGCCATGAAACCCGCGCAACAATAAAACACCACGTTGCTGTTGCCAAAGATGTACAATTAGTGCCAGCTTGGGATCCTTGGCCAGTACATGTGAGTTGGTCGTATGCAGCTCTTTCTTCGCCTGCCGCAAGTGTGCATAAGGACGTGCTGCTTTCCCTTTGCCAACATAGAAAATTGCTCGCAGGAATGTAAGCCACACGTCAAGTGGATGCATACATTTAGCTCGCAGCCTTAAACCCCTAGTTATGCGTGGATCCAAAAGCAAATAGTTGAAGTAGCTACGCTTACTTTGATCATGCCGTCGATGCCATCGGCAATGCCGTTTGACAAGCTTGAAGAGTTTGTGAATACTTGCAAAGTTATGCTCCGAGTGGAGAGTTTTCTGCAATTCAGCGGAGAAACTTGTTTTTGGTGCGTGCAAATTTCCCAGTGAGTATTTAATGCCGCGAGTTTGTATGAATTGCAGGAAGATAGAATTGCTTAATATAATCATCACTAATGAAACTTTCAATTTTGCACGACGGTATCAACGTAAATACGTTTTCCAAAAATAATAATAGTAAATTAAACAAAAATATTGAAGTGTCAACAAAAAATACAAAACTAGCTATTTAAATCTATATGATTTACCTCTAGGGCCGATAAGTTGTACTCTTTTTTCGCACTTAGGAGTGCATCGCCGCTTTCATTGAACAGTTTGGCCAAATCCTGCAGCAGATATATGATGTCATATTTATTAAAATCCAAGAATTCAGCCAACAAACGTGGCAATTCATTGCGAAAATAAATGAGTAACTCCTGCAAATACGTTTCCAGTTGTTCTCGTCGTTGCTCCAAAAATGCGGGCTGTTTATTGCCCACTAGCTGCAAGGGCCCAAAAGATGCACCACATAAATAATAATTTGAGTTCAAGATTATTCTAGTGGGCGTACCTTCTTTGGCGGCAGCAGTTTTTTGCTGATCGATACCTCATCAACAAGTTTTTCATGCAGTTGAGAGAAATCCCGATAACGTCTCTCCACAAACCATTCCACATTTGCTACCCGCACCTATTTCGCAATGATAAATAAATAATAAACATAATTATAGAGCTTTGTGTAGGTATTAATCATTGTTCTAAGCCTAAATAATTCATTACACACCTTGATGTCATAATATGTGATCCCTGCTGAGCTCTCGACGGAATATTTCGGAATCGTCACAGACGTTTCTTCATGTTGGCGATAATAACACGACATTTTGAACTGTGTTCTGAAATTGATGTCAAAAACCAATGCACTTCGCACACAGATTACATTATTAGCATGACTACTGATTTATTTTAATGCATGTCTAATAAAACCACAAAAAAAATTGTTCTCCAATTTATTAATTATTCCATTTGTTAGCGTAGAGGATGATCGATGCACTATTGATGCATGGATGTTTGTATTATTTATATTTGAGTGAATTAATAAATTATTATTATTTATTATTGACTAATTGGTCTTTAAGATAAACACAGACTTTATTAACACCTGTGTTGGGTATGACCACAAGCAGTGTTTCTAAAATATACGCTTTAATACCGATTATATTTACCAAAAAGAATTGTCATCTGGTATTATGTAGTAAAAAGAGCGTTGCTTTAATCAGCTTTTTATTTAGTTTTTTCGATTTTAAATAGTCACAATCTTGTTAAAAAAATTTCCAATCGCTCCCTTACGATTTCTGTTAAAAATATATATATTCTGAAATTTATTTAATACGGAATCGTTTACGGTCTCACTATACCATGATGTTATTTAATCGATGTTCGCATACATCGATTGTTTGTATGTCTGGCAACCTTAGGCATTATCGGCGTTTTTGTTTATATTGCTTGTTGGCAAATTCAATAGTAGAGGAGAGGAACTCTGCGTTCAGGACTAAAGACGATCTATATTTAAGCAATGTCACTGCCCATACCAATGAGCATAGTAAAAATAACATTCAAACTATAATAACGCGTGAATCAGCCAGAAAATGGCTTTCCTGGGCGACTGTGTAATCGTGTTCGTCTCGCAGGTAAGCGCTCCTGTTTTTCGCTACAGCTTTTGTTATTATAATAGAATTGGACCTCATTTGTTGCAGATGGTGTTCTTTGCTGGTGGTTGGCTGTTCTTTAACAAGCAACTCTTTAAACATTATGAGATACGCCACATATCCGTGCAGTTGATCTTCTCATCAACATTTGCACTTTCCGTGACTATGTTTGAGCTGATCATATTTGAAATTATAGACGTACTGGAGTCAAGTTCACGTTATTTTCATTGGCGTCTAGGTCTGACACTGCTATTATTCATGGTGACTGCTGTGATACCCATATATATTTGTTACTCTGTGATACACAGCATTTCCTTCTGTAAGAATGATATTTAGTTGAGTTAGCAGCTTAAATAGTATATGAGTATTCATTTTTTTTTTAGTTTCCGATAGATGGGTTCGCATTTTGACAACTCTGTGCTGGTTTATCTTCCTGTACGGTCTCTGGCGCATTGGTGAGCCCTTTCCATTACTAAGCGCCTCGCATGGTATCTTCACCATCGAGCAAGGAGTGTCTCGCATAAGTGTTATTGGCGTAACTGTCATGGCCATACTCTCTGGCTTTGGTGCAGTCAATTATCCCTACACCAGCATGACCTATTTCATCAAGTACATTACATAGTCACAGCCGTCCTCTTATCGCCACTGCTAATATACGTGTATTTATTGCAGGCCTGTTTCACGTAATGACATCATCTGCTTTGAACGGCGTCTGGCGCTGACAGTTGATATGTTGACAGCAAAAAAGCGTCGCATTGCCATGGCAGTCTACAACTACAATAAACAACATCCCACAAAGCCAAGAATTTGGGAAATTCTCACGTCGGCTGTGCAACGCACAACTAGCAATGGAGAGGGTGCGTAATTTTGTGTAAGCTTTTTAAATATTTACTCAATCATCCCTGCAGACATCAATCAGCTGAAGCAGGAGGTGTATGGTCTAGAAGAATTGCAGCGATCGGTCTTCCTCGAGCTGAGTTCACTGAAAAATATGGAGGAACGTCAACGCTGGTCACAAACGCTGCAAGGCAAATACTTTAATGTTCTCGGACATTTCTTTAGCGTATACTGTGTCTACAAAATATTTATGGTTTGTTAACTTTCTTTCTCATCTATTTACAATTTGCTAATGACACCCAATATGTATTTCAGTGCTGTATTAATATAATATTTGATCGTGTTGGCCGCAAGGATCCAGTGACACGCGGCTTGGAAATAGCTGTCCACTGGTGTGGCTTTGATATAGATTTGGCATTTTGGAATCAGCATGTTTCCTTCTTGCTAGTCGGTTGCATTGTGGTCACCTCCATACGTGGCTTACTGTTGACGCTCACAAAGGTAAATACTTGAGCTTTATTATTACCTCAACATAATTGACAAAACATATCTGTCTTGCAGTTCTTCTATCGCATATCATCGAGTAAATCGAGCAACATAATTGTCCTGATTTTAGGACAAATCATGGGCATGTATTTCTGCTCTTCTGTGCTGCTGATGCGCATGAATATGCCAGCCGAGTATCGAGTGATCATCACCGAAGTCCTTGGCAATTTGCACTTTAACTTCTATCATCGTTGGTTCGATGTCATATTCCTGGTTAGCGCTCTGACCACAATTATCGTATTGTATCTATCTCGCAAGCCTGTGCGTCTGGAGACGGAGACTGATCTGCACTAAGAAATAAGTGAGCGGGAGAGATCATGACAGTGTATATGATAAGCTAGGCACAATTGGTTTAAAAAATCAGTCTAAAATAGCATAATTAATGCAAGCTTTAAGTTATATAGTTACATATTATATATATTATAAATCTATGTGCATCAGTGTGCATGTATTTAATTAAGTATCTTATGTATAACACAGCACAATAATCAAAGTTATGTCATCTTAAGTAAATCGAAGCAACGAACTGTTCAGATACACAAAATATTCGTCTTTCAGCTGCGGGGGATGAATGTATCACAATATATTCTACGACATAAGAAGGCGTTCTCAAAATTCCAATTCCATACTTGATACCATTTTTTGGGTCTTTACATTTCATCACTAAAATTATTGTAATGTTGCTATTATAATTTTTTCAATTTGTTCATTTTTAGCGCAAATGATCTTCTATGCATAAATAATAAAAATGTATATGTACAAAATGTATATTTTTAAATTCAGCTGTCAGGCTACTTTTATTTAACGGTATTTATTGGTATTGTCTACTCCGAGCAGGACAAAATGCTCATGCATCGCTTAAAGCAAATGAGGCGTATATGATTGGCTAAGATTAGTCGCCGGTGGAAGCATATTTAAGTCTTCCCTAGATCATTCGCGTGTGTAAGGAAAATAAAATTAACGCTGTCCATCCTGGCTATGGCTTCCTATCAGAGCGCAGTGATTTTGTTCAAGCTGTCATCGATGCTGGGATTCAGTTTATAGCTCCAAGTGCAGCTGTAGTCAAAGCAATGGGTGACAAGATTGCAGCGCGTATAGCCGATAGAAATAAGTACAGGCATTCTGTATTCCTCAAGAAATTCATTAAGAAGTTCCCATATCGAAGTGCAGATTTTAGGAGACAAGACAGGCGTCATAGTGCATGTTTTTGAACGTTATTGCTCTGTGCAGCGCCGTCATCAAAAGGTTGTAGGACTACCGGTTGGGCTGAGAATCAAGAGGACGGAGGCGGCTGTAAGGCTTGCCAAGCATATGGGCAATGAATGGCCGACACTGTGGAGATCCTCTGCGATGATTCCGGTCAGTTTTACTTCATCAAAGTGAATGCTCGATTGCAAGTTGATCACACAATATTCGAGAAGATCACAGGCACCGACCTGGTGCAGACTCACATAAATGTTTTGAACAATGCAAGTTTCTTAAATGGTGTACTCAATGAACGTACTTACATACAGCAGTTTAGACTGTGTTTGCAAAAATGTGCACTACTACGTGCACACTTTACCAACAGTAACAACAGCGATTGATTGACCTTTTTTTTCGAATTTTTCCACAGTGACCGATCCCTCCGAAGGGGTCCTGAAGCTTTTTCCAAGGAGGTGCGCTCTAGAAAGAACCTCATGCTCATGGACACCACACTTCGCGATGCCCGTCAATCGCTGCTGGCGACGCGAGTGCGCACTCACGATCTGTTGACGATCTCTCCATATGTGGCGCACAAGTTCAGTAATCTTTACTTGGGGCGGTGTCACACTTGATGTCCCGTTCAGATTTTTGCACGAGTATCCCTAGAATGCAAAGCGCATTCCCAACATTCCATTCCACATGTTGCTTCGCGGTGCCAACACCATAGGCTATACTCCTTTTAAATTTCTGTATCCTTCGGCAGGTTGGCATGGATATATTCAGAATCTGCGGCTATTCGAAATACTTGCCCAATCTGATCATCGGCATGGTAGCTACCGTCAAGGCAGAAGTTGTTGATGCTGTCATATCATACATGGGTGCTGTGAGCGATTTCAAGCGCACCAAATATGATAAAATATGATTTAGTCGATGATTCTCTGCATCAAGGATATGGCAGGCCTGAAGCAGCTAGGTCCCTAACGAAACTTGATTGACAATATATATGTTATGTTCATAAATATTTTACTACTTCTCGCACAGACTGCTCGTGACAGCCAATCGGGACCAACATCCCGAGGTGTCAATTCATGTGCAGGGCACTCTCAGACGCGTACACTCTGGAGACCCTTTAAGTGCGCGACAACGTGGATGTGTACTTGAATGAAATTCCTGGTGGTCAGTACACAAATCTGCAATTTCAAGCACATATCACAGATCGCGACGTCGTATTGGCAGCTCTTTATCAAGAGGTAATTCTGGAAATTGTTTACAGGAAATTCATGTGCATCCCAAGGCGAACCCTTGTTCACCTCCTTAGGTGAAATGTGAAGTGGGTGCTCCGATGCCCGGTGATATCATCGATAATTCGGGTAAAAGTTGTTAAGAGGCCGCTCATTGTGTCGTCAGCGATGAAAATGGAAATGATGGCGCAGTCGTCAGTATCCGGTGTCGTGAAGTAATTGACAATCACGATGGGAATGAAGCTGGAAGGCAATCTATTTATTATTATCATTGAGTGAATGTTACAATCAATGTAGAGAAGGGCAGCAGAAGAACACTAAGGAATGACATTCGGTGCAATTCGGTTATTTTACAATACTCTGCTCAGAGTAAATAGTTTACTAAATTTTAGTTTAAATCTAAACACATTAGAAAACAGAAAGTTACATGCAGTTGACTATGAACTCCATGAACGCGAGGTCTTTGCTTAACTCAGAGACACGCTTAAAGTGTCGTTGCACATAAGGCGTCAACACCTCAACAAGATTGCCGCTATTGTAGAGCTTGGCGGTATTGTTGATCAAGGCATCGCCCAGCAGATGCTGCAGCACCAGATTGGCAATCTGCGAGTGGCGCGAGTTAGTGCCCCAAGCCTTCACATGCTTCAGCAGCGCCAGTCGCTGATCCATATTCAGTTGATCCACAAGCTGACGTACAGCTAACGAATCTCGCTTGCGCACAAAGTTGCAAATAATGTCGTAGGAGGCTTTCGGCTTGTCTAAGGTTAGTGCTAGGATGAAAGCCTTTTCCAGCTGTTGCTGTGCATGCAGCAACGAGTGCAGTGTCTGCTCCTGCTGCAGCAATTCCTGTCGCTGGTCAAGCGCTTCATTTCGTACCGTTTCGGTGTCATCGCCAAAACGTATTAGCTTTGAGTCAGCACCGCCTGTGTAGAAGAAACGATTGCTACCCGTAGAGACAGCCAACGACCAAACGCGATCCGTGTGCTCATCGAGCGACTGCACACAGATGTTCGTCTTAATATTCCACAGCTTTAGCAGGCCATCCGAAGCAGCCGACAATATGAATTTCCCATGATCGAGGAACTCGCAACGCAGTATCGTACACTCTTGCTCCAAGCGCTTCAGGCAACTGAAGTTGGCAATCGACCAAATGCGCAGACTGCAATCTGACGACGAGGTGAGGACAATTTGATCAACTGGCGAGAAACGCACACACCACACACCCCTCGTGTGGCCACGCAACACTCCCAGCAAACTGTTTGTGTCCGCCGACCACAGCTTGGCCGTCTTATCCTGCGATGCTGTTGCCAAGATTTTGTTATTCAACGCAAACGTGACGCAATTCACCTCTTTGTCATGGGCCAGGGCGGCGTACTTAAGAGCAAATGCGTATGAGTTCTCCTCTCGTTTATCCCGCGACAATTGCCACACTTTCATACTGCCATCCTGACAGGCTGATGCGAAGGCTGTGGCCCCATGGTGTGTAAAGGCCACCGATCCAATAGTCGATGTGTGACAGTTGCTCTGTTGCGTCAATGGCTGGAGATGACATGCAGTCTTGTGTGATAGCTTCCACAGATGAATGCTGCAGTCCTTGCCCACAGAAATAAGCAGATTGTTCGACGCCGCCAGGGCCATGACCGTGTCAGTGTGCCCTGTGATCAATTTGCAGTTCATCTGCTGTTCGGTGTCGTAAAGCTTAAAATGCTTGCTGTTGGTGGCGACGGCCAAGTAGCGATCATTGTCACCCAAGAAGCACATGTCCAATATCTCATCATTGTTACCCACCAGCTGCTTAACGAGCTCCACTTCAGCACTTTTCGCATCGGCTCTTGCATCATAGATCAATATGTTTTGCTCGGTGGTGACAAGCGACAATTGTTGTTTGACTGCACAATAAAGTAGTCGACTAATCTCAAAGTCGGTCTTGATCTGCAGATCACGTATCTTCCACGTTTGCGCATCAATTTGCAGCAGTTTGCCATTCCGACATGCAGCAACTAATTGTGCCCCATCTGCCAAATGCTGAACTCCCTCAAGCTCCTCGTAGAGTGGTATAACTTTCAGTTGATGCCAGCTGGATGATTGCTTCTCCAACTGCCAAACGATTAGTACCTTGTCGCGACTCACTGAGACCAGTTGGTTGCAATCCGCAGCAGCATTTTTGAAACTCAATCCAGTTACTTGGGAAATATGTCCGCGCATTTTATAGAGCAGTGTCTTGGTGTCGTAGTCCCAACAGTATATGGTATTATCCGACCCAACCGCGTAAATTTCGCGCTTCAAGGCGTTTGGATGGAAACGCAATAAAAGCGCTGGACCGGGAAAATCTTTGAGAGCACATAAACAACGATTAGTAGCAAAGTCCCATAAACGAAGAGTTGCGTCAGCACCGCCACTGCTGCAGATGAGCTTGCCGCATGAACTGAACTCAATCTGGACGACAGGTCCTTTGTGTTGAGCCTTCCATAGCTTAATTAACTTCCCAGTGTTTAATTCCCACAACCGAAGCAATCCACTTCCATGTGCGGTAACCAAGTGTTCGCGTGATAAGGCAAAGCAGTAAATGTTGTCCTCCTCAACCTCAACGTCTTCGATCCTAGCATGTTTCTTATTTCCCTCCGTGTCCGTGCCTGCTCCATAACTGTTTACAATTTGCGATGTTTCGACGTCTACGCGATTGACAACATCGCCGTTTAAACAGTAAAGATATTGACCATCGTTGCTCCACGCTATGTCGTTTCCAGCATAAAAGTTCGTATAACGAGCCTCAGCCGCATAACTAAAAGTCATTGCAAAAAATATCACCAATTGAACGCCTTATATAGATTTCAACGTGTGTTACCTCTTTTCAGCTACCTTTGCCAGCATATTTAATTGAGTTTTGTTTACAATATAAATACCGCGTGCATGATAATTTCAACTGACCAGTGTGACCGCAGTTTCAATGTAAAAAAAAACCCATTTTGCCATACAAAATCCCATTTTGCTGACAAAATTATTACACGTGACATTTTAAATATATTCCAATATATAGAGAAAACCCGAGTTGTTGGTGCTGTGAAATCAGGCTATAATAATATATACTTTAAAATTATTTGGATGTTCAACACTGACAAATTTAAAAGATGTGGCAACACTTCACATGAATTGTCAAATCAAAAGCCGTCAAATCATCGTCCCATCAGTAAGCAATTTTGCTTGATATAGTTTATTCGGATCTTTTGTTACCAACAAGATTAATTCAAATACAAAATGAGCACAATTGGCACCGGTGTAAGTAAAATTTATTGATTTTTCCATAGACACCCACTATATAATAATTACTCTTCCTAGTACGATTTGTCTGCCTCGCAATTTTCGCCGGACGGTCGCGTCTTTCAGATCGACTATGCTTCCAAAGCCGTGGAAAAGAGCGGCACGGTAATTGGCATTAGGGGCATGAATTGTGTTGTGCTGGCAGTGGAGAAAATCATTACAGATCAACTCTATGAGCCGGATGCAGCCAGTCGCATTTTTACAATTGAGCAAAATATTGGCATGGCCATAGCTGGACTTATGGCCGATGGCAATTACATTGCCGATATTGCTCGCCAGGAAGCTGCCAATTTTCGAGGCCAGTTCCAACGCACAATACCGCTAAAGAATTTGTGCGATCGCGTCTCGGCCTACATTCATGCCTACACATTGTACAGTGCAGTGCGTCCATTTGGCTTGTCGGTCATATTCGCTTCGTGGAGTGAGACAGAAGGTCCTCAACTGTATAAGATAGAGCCATCGGGCACGTCGTTTGGCTACTATGCATGCGCCAGTGGCAAAGCCAAGCAGCAGGCCAAGACAGAGATGGAGAAGTTCAAGTTTGCCGACATGACCACCGATGAGTTGGTCCGCAGTGGAGGAAAAATGTATGACAACCATTGATTTACTAACTATTTATTAAATTTGTTAATTTACCGTTGTTTCCAGCATTTACCAAGTCCACGATGAGCTAAAGGATAAAGATTTCCGCTACGAAATGGGCATTGTTGGCAAGGAAACAAACGGTATTCATCTCATTAACCCCGAATCCTGGACCCAATTGGCTGTTGAAGCTGGCGAAGCTGCCAAAAACGCAGATGACAGCGAGAACGAAATATAATCTTGAAATTTACAATATGTACATTTGATTCTAAATCGGTTAATCATAAGATTTTCACAAAAAATACATATAATTCAGATAAAAACGGTCTGGGCGAATACTTTTTGTATTTCTCAAGTTAAAATTGAATACAATTGTTTTATTTATGGACATCAACAATATAGTTTAATTCAAACATTTAGTAGTTTAGTAAATAAGAAAGCAAAGCATTACCTTATAGTGGCGAAATGTATCTCATTTCTTATACTATTTACATTGCCATAGAAAGAGGTTAGAGCTACATTTTTCGGTATCATTGTTTTTAATTTTAACAATTTATATTCAATATTAAAATAAGAAGAACTTTTAAGGGTCCTCGTGTGCTAATGACCTTCGATTCTGTATATAAGTTTAATTTGCTAAAAACAGCGGTTTTTTTTGTTGGAATAATTTTGTTGACCACTGTGATTAAGTGAATCTTGGCTTCGAAGGGCTGTCACTTTTAATCTTCATGATATGTGGCAACTCCAGTCCCTGCACACATCTGTTTCATTCGCGCCAAAAGAAGTAAACAAATTAAAAAGCAGCGCGAGATGTCGACGTTAGTAGCACAATTAATTTCGAAAATGGGTCTAAATGACGAACCAAATGTATTAGAGTAAGTGATTAATTTGTTGAATACATTCAAGAGTTAATAAACAAATCGAAATTAATATTAGAAAGACAACTGAGCTGCTGCGGTTGGTGGAGTTGCGTTCGACAAATGTTCCACTGCAAATCAATGAGTATGGGAAAATTGTTTTGTGTGCGGATCTCGCATCCACCCTGCTGGACATTGGTTTCGACAAAGAGCAGGCACTTAAGCTATCCGGATTGCGTAAAAGCCATTATGTCAACAACAAGCGCATGTTTGAGAAATTGCTGGATCTCAACAAGCTGCCGAGTGTGAATGATATTTGTGTGCAGCTCAGTCTCAACGAGGTTGCTCGGAAATCAGAGGAACTCTTAACGTTGTTCAAGGATATTGCCAGCAACACGATGCAGGATGCAGATCATCCACAATATGCCGCCATGGCTGTGTTTCAGGCATGTCGTTTGCTCAAAAAGAAAGTGGCGAAAACAAAAATTATGCCATTCAGCAATTTACGCCCCACGCAATGGCAACAGCTCGAACATCAATGGGAGCTCATGATTGAGAAACATCACAAGGAAATCAATGTAGCCACCAGATTGAATGATCAAGCTGAGGTGCTCCAGGAGAAAAACACCATTGAAAAGAAGTGCCAAATGCATAAACCCGAAATTGAAGATTACGAAAAATGGAAATCTCGTATGCTTGCGACAGCTGAGGCAAAATTAAAACAATTGGAAAGTGAGAGTGGCAGTCAGACATCTTTATAAAGGTTCATATAGTCTTCATAATAATAGTCATTTACAACAAATATTAGTAATTACTATTTCCTTAACAAATGTAGTTAGATCAACGAATTTTTATTTAGAAAGTGCGCATGAATTACTTTGCCTACATCTTTGCGAGCTGAAAAAACGTTTTATTATTATACACTTCAGAACAAATATGATTATTATATAGTACTAACAATCGTAAACAATCATCTCCACTTCATCTTCAGTTTCCGGCCAGCCTTTCACAAGCTCCCTTAAGTGTTTAGCAAATTTTAGCCAGATTTCTCGTTTCATTTCCCTCATTTGCTTTGTCGTAGAAGTTTGAGAGTTCATCGCATCAAAGAATGACAACATTGGTGTGGCACCTTCTATGGCAAAATAATATATTTTACCATTTATTGACTGTGTCAGTCTATAGACTGCATGTTTGAACGGTCGATTGACGCCAGCGCGGTTTATAAATCGGGTCTCCAAAGGCTAAGGGTAGAAAGAATGCGTTATAACTGTCTTGCGGATCGGAAAGGAAAAACTTGGTTCTGAATGTTGCTTTTACTCTCGAGTGGCATGTTTTAAACTGGTATTTTATGTTATCCTATACTTACCGCGACCTGTTCTAACAAGGGGCTTTCTATTACACCCTTAACGAACATATTATCTGGTATCAGTATGATCAAACGATTTATGCCAAAGGTGACTTGGTGGGTGTCCTCATAGATTTGCATGCGTTTTTTCAGTCCATCGCCGTTGTGCTCGGGTAGCGCAATTTTCAAATAGCCATGGAAATAATTCGATGCCATGCCAGCAGCATAATCCAAACCGTGTGGTTCTCTTATCCACTGTGCATAGTCCAACGGACTGTGAGTCACTTGGCTCCAAGTGAAGATCCAATAAAGCGGCATACAGGCGAAGTAAACTGAGTTTGGCAACAAATTCGCTACATTTCCGGTGAAACCGAATCGTGCAAATCCCGATAATGCCAATGTTAATGCTAAAATTTTCGTTTTAGTATTGTATGTGTAAACACGTTCACAGATTGTGCTTAGCTTATTTTCAGGCACGTAATACTTTTCATTTACAAAGTATTCGATTATCATATTGAACAAACGACCAACGAAATTTGCGCAAAAAACTACAAGGCAAATGCGTATGCAGAGATCTGTAAGGAACCGTCAACAGATAGCATATGTTTTCATAAATGCAAATTTTAGGCATTACTCAACAAAAAGAAAATTAATTATTTTGTTAACGAAAGCTCACCAAAATATTCTCCCACCATTTTCAAAATTGACTTTTTCCTATCAGCCCATTGATCTGCGGTTGTTGATATTGCCATTTTATTATGATTAGTTTCAAAGTTGCCAGACTGCAATCATTTAATATAATATAATTTATAAGAAATTTATTAAGAAAAGAAAAATATATATTTGTTGAACTAATAATTTATTTAAATGGACTAACACAAAAAAACACTTATGCAAAACATTTTTGTAGTATGTAAATGTTGTGTATTTTAATGTCTTAAGTTTTACTTTTAATTGGACTTAAAAATAAAAATACTCAAAAGGGGAATTCAAATAGGCGCATTTATTTTAATAAGATAAAACCGAGCTCAATTATTATAAGAAACAAATAAAAATTGTATTTACAAAACAAATAAAATATAGTGCACGATAATAAATAATAACTCATACAATCAATAAATCGTAGGGATTTGTTCTCGTTCATAAATTCCAAAACAAGTTCGATAGTTCATTCATGCGAGTTATTCAAGTGAACTTGTTCTGACTCAGCTAAAGTGCAAGTGAGTGCAAAATTTTGTGGGCACACTGATCCGCAAGTGCATTTTACGTACGACATACAAGGGTCTTTTGTTGTGTTGTTTTTCGAAGAATTAAAAGAAATCTGCGAAATACATATATCCAAAGCAAAGAAAATGTAAAATCATAAGAATAGTAAGCAGAAAACAGGTCGCGTACACATGACGTACATACATATATTATTGTTTGAAAATTTGGTAAAGAAGAGTACTCCAGAATTACTCACATAAAATAATAAGTTAATTTCGGGTGAGTCTGCGAGTAATGCAATATACTGTTGAAAATAATGAACAATAATATCTTTCATTTGGCAGGGGAACAAGCCAACTTTGCTGTAAAGTTACAGTTGTTGTTGACTCTGTTGTATTTCCTCTTTTTCTATGCCTTATCAGCATAAGGAATAGAAAAAGAGGAAATACACAAATCTGAAGTCGAATTAGTCATCATACCATAAGTCATACGCCTTTGTGGCTGCCACAACACAACAAAACTTAAACGCACCCACATAATGCCGATTTTATATAGCGTTATAGCTCGCGGCACCACGGTGCTGGCAAAGTTTGCCGAATGCGTTGGAAACTTTGCAGAAGTGGCCGAGCAAATAATAAGTAGAATTGAACTTCGCAACGACAAGATGACCTACCCCCATGGCGACTATTTGATACACTATACGTGCGAGAACAGATTGATTTACATGTGCATAACCGACAATGTAAGTGATGCTTGATAACTTTATGACCAGCATTTCATATTTTTTGATCAATAGGAATTTGAACGTTCTCGAGCCTTTCTCTTCCTTGCGGATATCAAGCAGAAATTTATACAAACCTATGGCTTGCAGGTGGCCACAGCAATTGGCTATGCAATGAACACGGAATTTTCCAAGATTATGTCCCAACAAATGGTACACTTCAGTCAATCACTTGAAGTCGATAATATATCCCGTGTACATGGTCAAATCGACGAACTTAAGGATATTATGATTAAGAATATTGGTAAATAGACTTTTGGATATGATTATCATTTCTTTTTTTTTTTAATTTGATTGATATTTTCCAATAATAATTGCAGACAGTCTGCGTGATAGGGGTGAGAAATTGGAGCTGCTTGTCAATAGGACCGAGAACTTGAGCAATAATGTAAGTTGGCCACATGTTCAATATAAATCGAATTTACAATATAGTTTTTTTTGCTAAATATTCTCCATTTGCAGTCTGTGGCATTCCGTAACGGTTCGCGAAATCTGGCACGTCAAATGTTTTGGAAAAACATTCGTATTTATGTTGTCGTCGGACTGGTAATTATATTTATTATTTATGTTATTGTAAGCATGGCCTGTGGAGGACTAGCCTGGCAGTCATGTATTCAATAAGACGCAAACTTGGAAAGTTTATTATTGTTATAGCTCATACCCATGTTTATTTACATACATATTAAACTTTCGTACTATCATAATCTCTGTTATATGTAATAAAGATAAATGTATACAATTATATTTTGATATATCGTATAGTATTGCTTATTTCACTTATCTTCGACATAAACAATATCGTTGGCTTTAACATTTCCTGGTCGTCGAAGACCCAAGTGAATTCCCAAAGCAGGCGATGGATAGTCAAACAAGCGATAGCTGTAGGTTTCATGATAACAAGTAATTATATATCTGCCATGTAAGTTGCTTCATTTCGCATCTTTTTACCTGCGAAGTGTTTTCAGTGGTTCGCCATCGACATTCCTTTCTGCTGTATTTACGTTGATGTTGGGAAAAATGCAACGAGTGCATGGAGCCACAACCCGAAAGACAGCGTCATCGCCAATGCGTATCCACTGCCAATCATCCTCCGCATAAGGCTTATCCTTATCCATTTTCAACTCAAAGTTTCCGCGAAATTGTAACGGCTCTACGGGCTGCTTTAGTCGTGTGTTCAGATCAGCAATAGAAGCCAAATTCATGAGCATATAGCTCGTTGCATCGTTAAGAGTTCCCTGCGAAATTCGTCATTATTGGAGATATCCTCATCCCACTACGGATAGTATGCAATGTGATATCACCGCAAATTCACAAATTCGGAAAATGTTTGAATAACAGATGCAATTCTCTTACATTACCCGCAAGGCTATTATTTTTAAAACTTTGCTTACATTCTTGTTTAGCATCAAAAACTAAAAATACATATGTATCATATGTATTGATCCCGTTTGTCAGTCTGTATGTGTTAAATTGACCACTCCTTCCGTTTTAGCGCCAATCAAAATTTATTCATTTATATGTATGTATATGTAAAATAAATAAGTATTAAATTATATCAGGGGATTCAAAGGACAAAATGCTCTCGATTTTCAATATTTCCAAAACTATAAAATATGAAGTAATATGCAGTAATAAGGTTTTATGTAAGCTACAATGGTAATGGAAATGTAAACAATAGTCTCAAAGGCAAACTGCCTTCTCTGAACATGATGGTCATGGATATGTTATTATATGTTTATTAGTTGCTACTTACAGAATCTGTTTGCCGTAGGAATGGCATGTGTTTCATATCAGGAAGAGTTGTACGCACTGCACAGAATAAGGGTAATATACCAGTTTTAAGCCCGAGTCCTTTTTCAGTATGAACTGAGAGAACCAAGTGTCAAACTGAGTACCACACAACATGACCGTCAGGCTGACGCCCCACACTGCGGTGCGCACATCTTTTCCATCCAGGCATACAGGCGAAGTAAACTGAGTTTGGCAACAAATTCGCTACATTTCCGGTGAAACCGAATCGTGCAAATCCCGATAATGCCAATGTTAATACTAAAATTTTCGTTTTAGTATTGTATGTGTAAACACGTTCACAGATTGTGCTTAGCTTATTTTCAGGCACGTAATACTTTTCATTTACAAAGTATTCGATTATCATATTGAACAAACGACCAACGAAATTTGCGCAAAAAACTACAAGGCAAATGCGTATGCAGAGATCTGTAAGGAACCGTCAACAGATAGCATATGTTTTCATAAATGCGAATTTTAGGCATTACTCAACAAAAAGAAAATTAATTATTTTGTTAACGAAAGCTCACCAAAATATTCTCCCACCATTTTCAAAATTGACTTTTTCCTATCAGCCCATTGATCTGCGGTTGTTGATATTGCCATTTTATTATGATTAGTTTCAAAGTTGCCAGACTGCAATCATTTAATATAATATCGGTATAATTTATTAAGAAAAGAAAAATATATATTTGTTGAACTAATAATTTATTTAAATGGACTAACACAAAAAAACACTTATGCAAAACATTTTTGTAGTATGTAAATGTTGTGTATTTTAATGTTTTAAGTTTTACTTTTAATTGGACTTAAAAATAAAAATACTCAAAAGGGGAATTCAAATAGGCGCATTTATTTTAATAAGATAAAACCGAGCTCAATTATTATAAGAAACAAATAAAAATTGTATTTACAAAACAAATAAAATATAGTGCACGATAATAAATAATGTTACGGACTGGTTGTCTTCCCTGGGGCCGCGCCGGCTGGCTCATCGGTACTCAGGTGGAGTTCCATCCCTGGCCCGCAGTCCGCACAATCGATAATCTCACCGATATTAACAGCTGTGTATAACAGAAGAAACACATCACTAACAGAAAAACACAACAGCTGCCGCGCAATTGAAAATTGCGCAAAAACAAAAGGAAATGTGAAACAAACTATTGACGACGGTAAGTAGAGAAAACTACAATAATATATGACTCACTGATCCATTTGTGTTTGAATAGGGCCACACCTGGACCCCGGCGTACCCACCCTGCCTGAGATGGCCACATCGACGCCATCTCCCTTTCGTTGGCCACCACCTCAGTGGCTGCTCCTCATCCGGCGTAGTGCTGTGGAATCCCCCTCCCCTCCATGCTGAGAAGACTTACACAACCATGTTCAACGTAAGTACTATTGTATAATTCATGAATTTTTCTTAATAACTAACATTAAATTTATTTATTCTTATTTACAGATAACATACAAATATTTGGACTTCAAAATGGCAAAGGAACAAGATTCATAAATCACGCAGTAGGACGAGTGACACAACAAATAGCCACAACGGCGTAAAGGACAACTTTTATTATATGTAACTTCTCCAGGCGGTTCGTATATGTTTATTCAACAGTTTATATACGCATGTTTTTATAAAAATATATATATATATATTTATCTGAGTCGCCTTATTGTCAACCTTAACCTACCTAAGAGCTCTTGGGATTGGTGAAAGGGGCGAGATGGGTGGTGATATGTATGTATATATATATAAATTAGTAAATATAAACATATAATCCCGCAGCAAGTGGATTTTAAGAATGTATGTATGTATGTATAAAGGTGTCTGTCGTTCCTACTCTGTTATTTATTTACATGAAAATAAACTTGAATTTACTTTAATTTAATTTGTATTTCGAACTTTGATTTACTTGGAATTTTTATTTACTAATAATTAATTAATGATTGCTAAATGATCTTGCAGAAAATATAGACAACAGATCACAAAAAAAAATACAGATTGATTGCTATTTACTTTTACGCAACGTGACGACAGTTGCGAATGTCTGGACGGAGCGCACTGGCGGTCGGAATTGGGGCGGACTTGGAACTGACTCACCAGTCGGTTTTCTCCTCCTGCCTCAGTGTTGGCGGCGTCGTCTCGCCCACTATCCCACGTCGTGGATGCTTCTCCCCGTCGTTGAAGTGCCGTGCGCGGTGAAGGTCGCCCGCGCTTGTCCAGCGGTGATGCTCTGGTTGCAGCTGCCGTTGCTTTGCTTGTAACTGCCGTTGCTCTCTGCTTGAGTTGACGTTATTGTTATTGCTGCCGCCGCTGTTAAATCCTCGTATCTGGAAATCTTCTTCTTGCTTGCTTGTTGTTATTATCAATGTTGTTGGCAATGAGCGCAGCTGGAATCGAGCCACGTGATGCTGCAAGTCGTTGCTTCAGCTGCTGCTGCTTCTGTAGCTGTTGTTGCTGCTGCTTCTGTGGTTGTTGTTTTGCCGTGGTTGTTGCAGATGCTTGTTTTTGCTGATATTGCTGCTGTTATTTTTGTTGTTGTAGCTGCTGTCGGTGCTGCTTCTGTTGTTGTTGTTGCTGCTGTTGCAAGCCTTTGTGCAGTTGCTTGTGTTGTTGATAATACTGCTGTTATCGCCTTCTTCGCGCACACACTCGCAGACACACGTGCACACCAATTTTTCCACAGACACCAATTTTTCCGACCTCTTTTTTTCTTCTCGGTGGACCGTCTCCAACCTCGATCGAAAACCCACTCCCTCCAGCCAGCAAAATCCACGTTGTACTCCCGTGAAAAAAGTTGACATTCCTTTTTGAACTCCTATTTAACAGGAGGAGCAATTTTCAAATTTTCCCCCCCTTGGAGTTGCCATTCCCTATCTCCGATATATCGCTTCGCGATATATCGATAACCCCCCAACACTGCTGGTACAAACGATATCCAAAACGTAACAATAATAACTCATACAATCAATAAATCGTAGGGATTTGTTCTCGTTCATAAATTCCGAAACAAGTTCGATAGTTCATTCATGCGAGTTATTCAAGTGAACTTGTTCTGACTCAGCTAAAGTGCAAGTGAGTGCAAAATTTTGTGGGCACACTGATCCGCAAGTGCATTTTACGTACGACATACAAGGGTCTTTTGTTGTGTTGTTTTTCGAAGAATTAAAAGAAATCTGCGAAATACATATATCCAAAGCAAAGAAAATGTAAAATCATAAGAATAGTAAGCAGAAAACAGGTCGCGTACACATGACGTACATACATATATTATTGTTTGAAAATTTGGTAAAGAAGAGTACTCCAGAATTACTCACATAAAATAATAAGTTAAGTTCGGGTGAGTCTGCGAGTAATGCAATAATAATCTGAATGAATGCAATATACTGTTGAAAATAATGAACAATAATATCTTTCATTTGGCAGGGGAACAAGCCAACTTTGCTGTAAAGTTACAGTTGTTGTTGACTCTGTTGTGCTGATAAGGCATAGACAAATCTGAAGTCGAATTAGTCATCATACCATAAGTCATACGCCTTTGTGGCTGCCACAACACAACAAAACTTAAACGCACCCACATAATGCCGATTTTATATAGCGTTATAGCTCGCGGCACCACGGTGCTGGCAAAGTTTGCCGAATGCGTTGGAAACTTTGCAGAAGTGACCGAGCAAATAATAAGTAGAATTGAACTTCGCAACGACAAGATGACCTACTCCCATGGCGACTATTTGATACACTATACGTGCGAGAACAGATTGATTTACATGTGCATAACCGACAATGTAAGTGATGCTTGATAACTTTATGACCAGCATTTCATATTTTTTGATCAATAGGAATTTGAACGTTCTCGAGCCTTTCTCTTCCTTGCGGATATTAAGCAGAAATTTATACAAACCTATGGCTTGCAGGTGGCCACAGCAATTGGCTATGCAATGAACACGGAATTTTCCAAGATTATGTCCCAACAAATGGTACACTTCAGTCAATCACTTGAAGTCGATAATATATCCCGTGTACATGGTCAAATCGACGAACTTAAGGATATTATGATTAAGAATATTGGTAAATAGACTTTTGGATATGATTATCATTTCTTTTTTTTTTAATTTGATTGATATTTCCAATAATAATTGCAGACAGTCTGCGTGATAGGGGTGAGAAATTGGAGCTGCTTGTCAATAGGACCGAGAACTTGAGCAATAATGTAAGTTGGCCACATGTTCAATATAACTCGAATTTACAATATAGCTCTTTTTGCTAAATATTCTCCATTCGCAGTCTGTGGCATTCCGTAAGGCATCGCGAAATCTGGCACGTCAAATGTTTTGGAAAAACATTCGTATTTATGTTGTCGTCGGACTGGTGATTATATTTATTATTTATGTTATTGTAAGCATGGCCTGTGGAGGACTAGCCTGGCAGTCATGTATTCAATAAGACGCAAACTTGGAAAGTTTATTATTGTTATAGCTCATACCCATGTTTATTTACATACATATTAAACTTTCGTACTATCATAATCTCTGTTATATGTAATAAAGATAAATGTATACAATTATATTTTGATATATCGTATAGTATTGCTTATTTCACTTATCTTCGACATAAACAATATCGTTGGCTTTAACATTTCCTGGTCGTCGAAGACCCAAGTGAATTCCCAAAGCAGGCGATGGATAGTCAAACAAGCGATAGCTGTAGGTTTCATGATAACAAGTAATTATATATCTGCCATGTAAGTTGCTTCATTTCGCATCTTTTTACCTGCGAAGTGTTTTCAGTGGTTCGCCATCGACATTCCTTTCTGCTGTATTTACGTTGATGTTGGGAAAAATGCAACGAGTGCATGGAGCCACAACCCGAAAGACAGCGTCATCGCCAATGCGTATCCACTGCCAATCATCCTCCGCATAAGGCTTATCCTTATCCATTTTCAACTCAAAGTTTCCGCGAAATTGTAACGGCTCTACGGGCTGCTTTAGTCGTGTGTTAAGATCAGCAATAGAAGCCAAATTCATGAGCATATAGCTCGTTGCATCGTTAAGGGTTCCCTGCAAAAAATTCGTCATTATAGGAGATATCCTGATCCAGGATTAGTTGGATTAGGATATCTCCTCTGCAGATAGTGAGCATCTAAGTTAGAGGTGCAATCATAATATCAACACAAAACAGATAGAATCATTTACTTGGTCCTTGGAAGCTGATTTACATCATGTCAAGATTGCTCGACTGTGAGATAGCGCTATCCCTTTTACAACGACGACAAACTTTGAACTACTGAAAACCAGCAGAACTTGTAACATTTACATTGTAGACTGTTTATCTAATAGAAACATCTAAAATCTAAATAACAGAGTTGATTGCTTTGGCTGCAACTGTATTACGCTTGGATGATACGTTTTACATATGATGGAGTCTCTACTTACTAATAGAATGGAATCTCTACTTACTGAATCCGTCTGCCGCAAAAACGGCATATGTTTTAGTCGAGGATTGGTGGAACGTACTGGCACTGAATAAGGATAATATACCAGCTTCAAGCCCGAATCCTTTTTCAGTATGAACTGAGAGAACCAAGTGTCAAACTGAGTACCACACAACATGACCGTCAGGCTGACGCCCCACACTGCGGTGCGCACATCTTTTCCATCCTTTCCAGGTGATTGCAAATGATGGAAGTCCAGTGGTAAGTCGGGCATGCCAGGGGCGGTAAACAGCAAACCATTCATAATTTGTTTGGGCTGTATATGAACCATATGGGGATAACCTCGAGCTGTTATCATTTCGTTGTTATCGTTGATCAGCATAAATTTACGATCGCGCCAGCTGTCAATGCCAATGCCGAGCAAATCACAATCATACTCCTGTTGCTGGTCACTGATCTTGAGCGGAGCACACGACTTGACTGGAAATATGTGAATCTGCTGCAAAGTGCCAACGCGACGCCATTTGATTGGCATCCGATCGCGATGTAGATGGCGATATACCAAGTAGCCAGCGGTCCCTGCAGCCACCAAACCAACGCCCACACCGATCAAGGCCTTATTGGACAGTCCCAAGCTATTGCTTAGGTTGGAATTCATGTCCGTAGCTTATGTACTGCAGTAAAGGTGCACATTTCAAGAATTTGGCTTTTTATATTCGTCAAAAATTACTCACATGATCACTTATCTGTTTAGATGCGACGACTACTTGTTGCTTTCTCCGACTAAATAGATTAACGTGATATGCACTTACATACATATTTACATATGTATGTATGTATGAACATTCAGTGGGTTACAGTTCCCGATAAACATTGCATTTGGTCACTCAAAAGCTCATCAAACTATTTTTAAGCACAGTATTTAAGTACAATGAAATTTTTAACAACTATTTTAAAGATATATCCTATTAACTCCAAAATAAACTGTTTCAAAATCTGTGAATACCCCTAATGCTGGTCAAAAAATGACCGAAAGGTAAATATTTGGTATATACTAATTTGCATAGAAATAGAGGCTGTTTGACATTTTATACTAATAAGGTTCATTAGATCTTTTTCATTGTTTTTTTTTTATGTTTTTAACATATATTCTGTCGTTGTTGTTATAGAGGTGGAGAACTATCGATAGTGGGCGCCATCGATAGTCGACGATGGTTTATTTTAAACTATCGATAGTGTCGATAGTGCCATCGATAGTGGCTCGATAATGGCTCGATAGTGTAGCCCAACAAAAAATTTTTTTTAAGCAAATATAAAAATATTATGCTTTATTTTAACTAAGTTACGATTTAAAAAAAAAGAATGAAACGAATACAATAAAATATGCTTTATTTCAGCCAAGAGTTGCGATTTAAAAACAAAAGAATGTTAACATTTTTTTCTTTGAGCCGGGTTCGCCTCTCCGATATTATTTGGCCTGCCTTGCTGAATGTTCTTTCAGACTCCACGGACGTAGCCGGAATGCAAAGATATTTGGCGAAAAGGCTCCCAATGGCAGGGAAATCAGTTTGATTCACCTGGAAAAAAGTAATATACTTAATTATATGCAATTTATAACTCGGCACTTTTAATTAAGGCATACCTTCATCCATAATAGAGGGTCGATATCTTGTCCGACAATTGCCCTTTCCAGATACTGCCTCTTAGTTAAAATTGCATCTACTCTTGAGTTTACAGAATTATTCATGGAACGCTCACCCAAAAAATCTAACAAAGTATCCTGTAAACTTGAATCCGGTGCTACGGGTTGATTACTTGCGGTCTCTTTAACTGGAAAATTGGCCAGCTCATTTTCAAAACATGTTGCTGCTTGTTCAGCGTTTGAGCTATGTTGAAATCCACTTTTTTTGAACCGTGGATCCAAAAGCGTAGCCATCCTGCAGACTGTTCTCTGCTCATATACGGAAAGACGTTGCTTGATTGATTCCATCAATATTTTGTTTAAAGTTTTTCCTTGAAGAGTTTGTAGTAAAGGTACAACACTTTCGATTTTCCGAAAAAGTCCATATGTCACGGGAATAATCAGCGATATCGTTACGTATTTTCCGCCAGAAATTTTCTCGCTTGCTTGCTGAAAGAAAGCCAATACTTTTTCAATATCTTTCAGCATAAGTATTTCCTCAGCAGTAAATGGCTGCGGTGCATTCGTTGTTGATAGTAAAACTTTGGCAATGGCATCGTTCATTTTTATAATACGCTCAATCATAAAATAAAAACTATTCCACCTAGTGGGCGTTTCTTGCAACAAAGTATATTCTGAGCCTTCTTGAGCTAATTTGAGCTTTTCATTTGATATAGTGCTTTGCTTGAAAAATCGAACGATTGATTTACATTTAGTAAATAAAGCTTGAAGCACTGGGTCATCAACTTTTAGAGCATCTTGCACCACGAGATTTATAGTATGCGCAAAGCATGGCAGATTGCGAATATGCAATAGATCACATGCTTTAAGCATGGAGCTGGCATTGTCGGTAACAATACATACAGTTTTTTCCAGTATGTTCCATTCAATAAAAATGTCCCGCAATGTATCAGCAATGTTTTGTGAACAATGATTAGTTGTGCTTAGAAGTTTTTTTGTTGCTAAGGATGCTGTTTTTAATTCGTAGTTATATACGAAATGACCCGTCACAGTCAAAAAACTAGCATTGGCACTTGATGTCCACAAATCACACGTAACTGCGATATTCGAAACATTTACAAGGATTGCTGATAACTTGGCAGAAGTTTCGGTAAAATAATTATGCATCAGCACATCTCTTAAGTGCGTCTTGCTGGGTAATTTATACCGAGGATCCAATACATGAGTGTATTGCACGAACCCTTCGTTTTCGACAATATTGTAGGGCTGCACATCTTTGGCAACCATTTCAGTTAGAGCTTTATCTATGTCTGTCTTTCTTTTAGAATTTGAATCATACATGACGGCTCTTTTAAAGTAAGACGCCACAGAGTTCATGCTCGATCTGCAACTGCTGCTTGTAGATGTAGTGACGTTCCTCTCAGCACGTACAACTTGTGTGCTCGATTCTGCGCTCTTTCTTTCCACGCCAGGATGGAACCTTTTTAAATGGTCGTGCAAGTTAGATGTATTGCCGCTTGTCTTGTATTCTTTGCCATAATCGAGACATTTGGCATATTTCTTGTCGTCAGACCTTTTAAAATATTTCCAAACATGTGAAATTTTCGACTTCTTTTTGTTACTCTGTCGATTTGGTTCCAAATCTTTTTCAGAGTCTGTGCTGGAGGAGCACTCACAGTCCGGCTTGTCGGCACTTGATGAAGACACTCGACGTTTACCTTAAATTTAACAAATTATAGATCAAAACACTTACGTATATAATATAATAAACATACCCAGATTTAAAAAGCGATCCATATGAATTTAACTAATTGTTTCTTGTTTTTAAATTTTTCCTCGTTGTTGCATTTGACGCCGACACAGAAAATGCGCGAACAAATTTTTTAGGGATGTAAGAAGCGCGCTATCGATAGCACCATCGATAGTGGATGGGCCACTATCGAAGGTGTCTGCTGCCATCGTTGGTGGCTCGATAGTGCTAAACCATCGATAGTGGCGATAGTGCTATCGATAGTTCTCCACCTCTATGTTGTTAAAGAGTCTAGACAAATTGCAAAAATTACATAAGATTCCTTTTTGCGTAATAATTTTTTAAAACATGCTTAAAAAAAATTTAATCTAATTTAAACCTAAAATTTGATTTTTTAACAAAAACAAAAGCTCACAAAATCTAAGAGTTTATATAAAGAGAGGCAGAAATTATTTTAGCAAGGTGTTTAATAAAAAGAGTTCAAGGCCATAGACGCTGGCAAAAAAATAAGCCATTTGTTGATATTTTAATTATAAGACAACCGCAAAATAAAAAATACATAAATAAAAACAAACAATCATATAAAAATAGTATTTTAATGACGTCAATCTACTATATAAAGCTTGAATTATTGTGAATACAAATTTAATGTTTGGAATTTTAAAAATTTGGAATCTTTATTATTTATATAACATATTATGTTTTTGCTTATTTTAGTCGTCCTCTACATAGACAACATCATTTGCTTTGACATTTCCTGGTCGTCGAAGACCCAAGTGAATTCCCAAAGCAGGCGATGAATAGTTAAACAAGCGATAGCTGTAAGTTTCACGATAAGAAGTTATTTATAAATTTAAATATTTCAATGTTAGGTTGCTTCCCTTCCCACTAGCATTATTAAATTTACCTGCGTAGTGTTTTCAGTGGTTCACCATCGACATTCCGTTTTGCTGTATTTACGTTGATGTTGGGTAAAATGCAACGAGTACATGGAGCCACAACCCGAAAGACAGCGTCATCGCCAATGCGTATCCACTGCCAATCATCCTCCGCATAGGGCTTATCCACATCCATTTTCAACTCAAAGTTTCCGCGAAATTGTAACGGCTCTACGGGCTGCTTTAGTCGTGTGTTCAGATCAGCAATAGAAGCCAAATTCATGAGCATATAGCTCGTTGCATCGTTAAGAGTTCCCTGCGAAATTCGTCATTATTGGAGATATCCTCATCCCACTACGGATAGTATGCAATGTGATATCACCGCAAATTCACAAATTCGGAAAATGTTTGAATAACAGATGCAATTCTCTTACATTACCCGCAAGGCTATTATTTTTAAAACTTTGCTTACATTCTTGTTTAGCATCAAAAACTAAAAATACATATGTATCATATGTATTGATCCCGTTTGTCAGTCTGTATGTGTTAAATTGACCACTCCTTCCGTTTTAGCGCCAATCAAAATTTATTCATTTATATGTATGTATATGTAAAATAAATAAGTATTAAATTATATCAGGGGATTCAAAGGACAAAATGCTCTCGATTTTCAATATTTCCAAAACTATAAAATATGAAGTAATATGCAGTAATAAGGTTTTATGTAAGCTACAATGGTAATGGAAATGTAAACAATAGTCTCAAAGGCAAACTGCCTTCTCTGAACATGATGGTCATGGATATGTTATTATATGTTTATTAGTTGCTACTTACAGAATCTGTTTGCCGTAGGAATGGCATGTGTTTCATATCAGGAAGAGTTGTACGCACTGGCACAGAATAAGGGTAATATACCAGGGTAATGGAAATATGTGAATCTGCTGCAAAGTGCCAACGCGACGCCATTTGATTGGCATCCGATCGCGATGTAGATGGCGATATACCAAGTAGCCAGCGGTCCCTGCAGCCACCAAACCAATGCCCACACCGATCAAGGTCTTATTGGACATTCCCAATCTAGTGCTTAAGTTGGAACTCATGGTTTAATTGCTGTAGGAAAAGTACACAATTAATGTATTTGATTATATGTATATATGTACATATTAGCAAAAATTACTCACAAGATAACAATTTAAAAGCGAAGGCCACTTGTTGCTTTCACAGACTAAAAAGATTTATGTGATAAGTGTTCTCCGATTGTTGTTTACAGCAATTGCAAATTATTCCATTTCCAATTTAAAACCTGGTCATACTTCCCAGTATGGATTTAAAAGCATTGTTTTCTAATGATATACAAATATTTTATTTTAGTTCTAACTCAACTTTTAAAAAGGCCTTGAAGTCTGGGAGTACCTCCAATACTAGGTGAATATAATCCCAGCCTTAGAGGACATCAGACTAATATACTGAAAAATGATTTTTTTTTTTTTTTGGTAATATGGCCCACTTTATTTTCATTTCGTTTTATATTCTTAATTGACCAGAAATGAATATACATTTTCACACGGGGGAATTCAAAGGTAATTCAAAAAATCGCGCCACTTTAAAAAGTATTAATAAGTGTGACCAAGCTAAGTGGTTTTTTGAACTGCTTTGGTTTGGATTTTTTGTTTGGTAAGCATTTAGTATTGAACTCACGTTTTTGCTGTTGATCACAGGGGAGAAGTATGAGCGACGACACGGCTGAAAAGGACGAAAAGCACTCGGCGGAGGAACTGGATGTGGGCAGTGATCGTTTTAATCCATTGCGTGCGCTCTATGCCGTCGACTATAGAGTCACAGAAAAAACACCAAAGGTGTTATACCAAAATTTAGCGGCGTTTGAAAGTGCGCTGATTAAAGTTGGTATTTGGCAATTAAACAAACGTCAACAAAAGAACGATGCCCCGGCTACGACCATCAAAAGTAAGAGCCTTTCCACGCCAATGTCAGTGGAGCAACCAACAAGTCTACGGCGATTTCAACCACATCAGATGGCCATTAAAGGCACCGTGAAAACGAAACATCAACGCAATCTTTTTACACACATGGCAGGCGTTGAAGGTCCTTTGGCCATTTTACGCAAGTTCTTGCCAGCAAGCGAGCAGCTCACTTCAAACCGAATACGAGTATACTTGCGTAAGGAGCATGGCATTGGTGGGACCATTGAGGGCGAGCTTGTAGCATTTGATAAGCAATGGAACCTATTGCTTAAGAACGCTGTGGAAGTCTGGCAACGTCGCAAGTACAAGTATGGGGACCAAAAGGTTCTAAGCACTGCCACCACTTCTGAAGAATGTATCGCAAGGCTTCGGCAGTTGGGCATTGCGCTGCCCACCGTTCAAGTGAAGAGTCTGAGTCGTAAGAATGTCCAGCTAAGACGTGATCTGGCCCAGATAATGGTTCGAGGCGAAAATGTGGTCTTAATCAGTTGTATTAACTAAGCGATATATTTGTTATTTTAATATTAGTTATTTAAGTAGTCAATTAAGTGGTATACACCATAGGCACACACTCCTCAGCTGCCACATGGGACGGTGAATCGTCCTCCATTAAATGTTGTAAGCTCTCATTTGGATAGCTGGCATAAGAAAAAGAAAAGAAAGATTTAGTTATGGATTCAAGGTTGGTGAAAATGTAAATCTCACAGCTTTGAGGGACTCTCATCGCTGAGCATCGTAGCTGGCACTGTGGCCGAGGCGCACTCTGGACTCATCAGCTCAATTGGCGTGGGGCGACGCTCTTGCAATTGCCGGGTTATCTCTGCTGTACTTAGTGTGTTGTTTGCACCCACTTGGTGCTGATGTTGGAGAGAAGGTGAAACCGTTGCTGTCGTTATAAGCGGCTTCTTGCTCAGTTGTTGATGAACAATGCTGCCGCCGCCGCCTGGCAAAACTTTACGTTTTCGCCCACGGGTTGCGCCACTCACAACTAACTGCTGTGTAGGTGGCCCTGTCATCTTGGCATCAATCTTTTCCTTATGTTTCTTGCGCAGAGCAGCTGCCTCCTTTGTGGCGTCAAGTGTATTAGGTAGTTGCATGCCCGTTGATGTGGACGTCGTGGGTTCTGCGTCTGAATTGGAGCTATCAGTGGCATCACTGTCACTCGAGTCTTTGGCTGGTTTCTCGTACAACAACAAGCGATCAATCAGAAATGATCGGTCGCGGGAGACTTTTAGCAGGCGTCGTTGATTTGTATGCAACAAATCCTGAAAGTATTCATTTTCCTAATGGTAAGACAAATACATTAATGTACTTTATTGACAATAAAGGGGGGAGAACAAAACTTACATAGATGAGGAATTTTAATTTGCGCTTCAAATTCCTGTAGCGTTCTTTGTAATCTACGTTGACATTTGCTGTTCCCGTGGATGCAGAGCTAGAGGCACCTGGAACTTGTCCGGAAACTGCCGCAGATGGCTTGGTTTGAAGCTCATCATCACTTTCTTGCTCTATATTTCCTGCTGTGGCCTTTTGGTTGGCCAACGATCGGCAGTACCATCCCTCCAGCATGTTTGCGTTGCTTTTATTGATTATGGATTTCTACACAATGTAACCTTAATCTTTTGCCATTCACGTTCTTTCAATGCTTGCGACTTTTCCTTTATTTTTTCTAAGTATTTATTTTTTGTAAGTATTTATTCAACGAGTTGCGAACACCAGTGTGACTTCCCGTTAATTTTTAAAATTTACCACAACTATGCGTTTAATACCAAAAACTATGTATTGGTCACACTAAATAAATTTCTACAGGTAATGTAATTTTTATAATAGCCGTATGTAATCAATAATGATTACAATAATAATTGTTTTTTTTTTTATTTAATTAAAAAGTTACATCTACATATAATAAAGTTTTAATTTTCAAAATTAGGGGATAAGTAAATATGAAAGTGCGGCCACATTCTTATGTTGCAGTTTTGTGTCCATACGCACGTGTTGCTTTTGTTGTTTATAAACATTTCACCGGTTTAAGAAAATGAGTCAAAAAGTGGTAATTAATAAACGTTTGAAAGGCCTATCGCCTGAAGCCCTTAACCAGCTAAGTAAAGCAGAGTTAGTTGACAAAATTGTGCAGCTAGAAGCATACAATTTCCAACTAAAAAACCTATTGCAAAAGAAACTAACAGAGAACGACAAAAACAATGCTGAATACAAAACGTTGTTGGAAGGGGAGAACGGGGTGCGAGAGCTTTCAAAGGAGTCGATGGAATCGGAGGATAAGTCTTCCACCAAACGGAAAAAGCAACGTATGTTTGATTGGTCCAGGTAAGTATATGGATAGTAGTCATTCATCTCGTAAGTCTTTAATCAATCGTTGTGATTGTAGTGCACATCGGCGTCATGTTCTTCTCAAGGTTGTCTATTTTGGCTGGGACTATCAAGGCTTTGCATGCCAGGAGGACTCAAATGACACAATTGGTAAGTGAATTGCACATTAATGGTTATTTACGCATATAATTAATTATTGCTTAACAACTGCAGAAGCGCATTTATTTCGAGCCTTGTTGCGCACTTGTCTGATTGAATCTCGCGCTTCCTCTAACTATCATCGCTGTGGACGCACTGACAAGGAGGTGAGCGCCTTCTGCCAAGTCATATCCATTGACTTACGCAGCAAGCTGGCGCCTGAAGCCCAACTAGATACACAGTCGATCACTTCAGAAATTGACTATTGTAGTCTACTGAATCGCGTGTTGCCCAAGAATATCCAATGTGTCTCCTGGATGCCGTTGCGTAGTCCAGTGTATAGTGCTCGCTTCGATTGTATTGCCCGCACTTATCGGTATTACTTCCCAAAGGGTGATCTGAACATTGAAGCTATGCAATCTGCCTGCCAACTATTACAGCGGCATGCCGATTTTCGCAATTTCTGTAAAATGGATGTTCATAATGGCGTCACAAATTACATGCGCAATCTGCAGCATGCGGTGGTAAAGCCATGCGATGAGGCAGCTTACGCTTCTGGTAAGTGGAGGAAATGCATTTTTAATTACTTTGATAGAAAACAACTTTTTTGTAGGCTATGCAATGTACTTTTTGGAAATCAAAGCGAACGCTTTTCTATGGCATCAGATACGCTGCATTATGGCCGTACTGTTACTCGTTGGCCAGAGGCACGAGCAGCCGAGTGTTATTAGTGAACTGCTGGATGTTGTGAAGAATCCCTGCAAGCCGCAATACACACCTGCCATTGGACTGCCATTGAATCTGTTTCATTGCGAGTTCCGGTCGCACACAACGCGTCTAGCCAACACATCAGAGAATGCTCACGATGATGTGCTGGACAATGATCAAGTCGAGACGGCTGTCAACGATCCCGATCTAACAGATTGGGTTTATAGCGAGGAAAATTTGCAAAAATTGGTCGAGAACTTGCAGTGTGAGTGGGCACAGTTCAGTGTAAAATGCACCATGATTCGTAATGTACTCACGCAACTGGAGGAGATGCTTGAACAGCAATTCAAGCCACAATTGGTCCAAGCCCAAGTGATTATGCTGCAGGATGCGGTTAAACCGCGACAACATCAGCCGCTTCTGCAACGCAAACGATGTGGTAAGTTTTAGCTTTTAGACTTGAATAAAAGCTACTGACAAGTACCAAAATTCATCAGCGTCAGCAGCTCAAATTCAAATATCCACAATCTATTTTATTTAAAGAATAATTTTTATGTAACTACAATGTATTTATCTTAATATTTTCCAGAGAGTTTAGAAAATCGAATCGAACATTTTGTAAAAAAGCAAAGGCTGATAGTGAAGGAGTCTGCAGAAACGGATGCGAGTAATCGAATGGATGAGACAAGCTAAAAGTCTTTGTAAATGCTGTAATTAATTGAGTAAAATTACTCTGCTTATTTAATATTATTACTGTATTCAAGTAAACAAAATATATGTATAATATTTAAGGTACACAATTTGATTTAGGCAATATAGCTTTTTCTATAGCTAGAGAACAATTCCAAGGAAAGTCAGACGACATTGGATTTAAAGTTGATTTTATTTATTTATTTTTATTTTATTTTTTTATTTTAACATTGAGTGCTAATTTGTATGCTTCTCTTCTGCTGTGTGGACAATGTACAACAACAATTTACGACTATGAAAGAACGGACAATGCTGGATTAAGGCCAGCTAGTTATTTACTAGTATATAGTACTTGTAGTGATATGTGTAAACAACATATATATTTATTTATATATGAATATAAGTGCATTATTTTACGGGAGATTTGTACGTTTACAAAAGTTTGACTACAAACTAAATTTTAGTTTTCAAATGTACAGTCGTTATTGTAGGCGTAACAAATAGTTTTTAAAACATAGTTAAACATATATATGTACTATTTATAATTAATAGTATGTAAGTTAATAGCTTATACTCCAATAATTGGGAAGCTCTATGTACCCATTGATTTGGCCTTTTGTAGTCTGAAATCGCAAGAATGGAGAATTATAGTCTCTATAAATGTGTAGCTTAAAGCAAAACTCACTTTCTTCGCAGGATGCGCAACACTATTGTGCCCTCGCGCACATTCTTGAAGAGTCCAATCGTCTCGGCATGGCTCATGCCCTGCACAGAGTGTCCATTGATTTCGACAATCTCATCGCCTGTTGGAAAAAGATCGGGTGCTATTAAAGCTACGACCCAAAATAAGACGACAAAAATGCTGCAACTTACCCGCCTGCAGCGTGCCATCGTCGGCAGCTTGGCCAGAGGGAAACACTGTCTTCACAAAGATGCCCATGTTGCCCTTGGGTGAGTCCCGGCCACCCACAATGCTAAAGCCCAGCGACTTGAGGCCTGGCCCTTGAAGAACGTTATCGTCTTGGGTGTCGAGCGGCCATTGCCTGCAGATGCAAAGGAATCAAATGAGGGATTAGCAAATGATCAAATATATGGACGATGTGGTTATTGTTAGGCTAGGTTAGGCTCACCCTCGCTCATGGAGGCACGTATGACCTCGGCCATTTCCTCGTCGCGTATTGTTAGCTTGGCCACCGGCAGCGATGGACGATGATGCATTAAAGAGGCGGCTGGTGGTGGTGCTAACGATGTGTTAGTTACACCAGCTGCGGATGATGGAAGAGCAGTGGAGCAGGAATTGAGAAATGGATTAGGCGAAAACAATGAAACGCTTTTCTGCGTGTGCTTGATGTACAATGAATGGTGTTGTTGTGGTTGCTGTTGTTGTGGTTGCTGTGATTGCTGCTGCTGGGGTGGCATGTTATTAGTGAGATCAGTTGTTGTTGTTGTTGTTGGGGTGTCAGTTGTTGTTGTTGTTGATGTTGTCTTGTTGCTGCACTCTGCTCCAGCTGAACTCGGAGGCGGAGGCGACTGCATAAACAGGCTGAGACGCGACGAACTAAGTCGCGAATGCGCAAATCTCAGCGAGCGATAATGCGAATTAGTGAGATTAATCGAGTTCCTAGCATAATGTGTGCGCTGACCAAACTGCTGGCCAGTCGCATCCCTCGTCACCGACGCTGACGCAGACGCAAGGGCAGCGCCCTCGGAGCAACGTTTGCGTGCTAGCAGCTGCCACTTTTCGTCATCTGCCAGCGAGGAGGCGACACAAATGCTGGCCGCCCGATTCGCATAAACGGGCGTGTAGGATTCGTTATTGGTGTTAGCAGTGGAGTTGATAGAGGTGTTGTCATTGTTGTTGTTGTTGTTGTTGTTAAAGAGCGGTGTTGGCGTTAGTGCCAAACTGCGCTGACCTGACGAGCTGCGCGATCGGCGACGCAGTAGCTCATGCTCCTGCCCACTCACGTCCAGCGATGGACGCGGCGTCGAGCTTCGACGATGCTGCATCAGCGGCATGGGCGTGGGCAATGTGCTCACACTGGCCAGCGAACGCGCATCGCACTGATCCTCACCCTCTTGCTCCTCCTCCTGCTGCTCCCGTTCCCGTTCCAACTCCTGCTGTTGCTGTTGCTGCTGCTCGTGCTCCACCTGCAGCTGGAGACTCTGCAAACTGTTCAAGCTGTCCGTGCGCTGGCAGTAGCTGAGACGTTGCCGCTGCGTGCTCAGGCCATCGATGCGTATTTTGGTATAGAAATCGGTCACAGTGGCGATCTCGTCGTGCGCTATCACCAGATCAATGCAGTTCTCCACAAAGGTGCTGAGCAGTCGCTGCACTTCCGCAAATGATTGAATGCCCCGCAAATGCTTTCCATTCACGTTCACGATCTCGTCGCCCAATCGCAGTCGACCATCCCTTTGGAAAGAGTGAATAGAGTTACACGAATTTATTATTTCTTTTCTAATATATGGAAAAGATTACAAAACGTGGACTAACTTAGATAGTATATCCTCTATTTTAGAAAAACTTTGAATACATTTAGGAAATGCTTAGATTTGAAATTAAGAAATCAATGTATTCAATGTAAATTAAGTTAGCACAATTCTTAGCGAATAAAACAAAATAATATAATTTAAATGTTGGTTATCACAAATAGTATTCTAAGCATATTTTATTAAATTTGTTTAAGCTAACATATTTAATTGAAAATTAAATAAATAATGATAATCTCAAATAGTCTTCAAAACCCCGACGAGATATGTACTTTCATGCTAAATCATCGGCTCAAAAGTGATTTTGTTAACGCAATCGTAACTTTAAAGAATTTTACAATGTATGTTAATTACTATAAACATATGACTTACTTTTGGGCCATGCCATAAGGTTCCAGCTCGACAATGAGATAGCGATATTGCTGCTCATTGTTGTTGGTCACGACCATTTTGGGCGACAAGACGAGACCAATGTAATCCTCCTGGCACTTGCGCTCCAGCTTCAGTTGTCGGAAGCGTCGCCTGATCGTCTCCGTCTCATAGTCATAGTTGTAGCCACCTAGGGAGACGGGTGCACTGCAGATGCTGTTCCGCACCGAAGAGGAGCCCCCCAGGCCCATACCCATGGTCATGCCCATGCCGACGCCCTCTGAGGAGCTGAGCGAGATGAGCGAGTTGCGCTTGAGCGTGCCCGAGGCAATAGATTCTGTATCTCCGCCAGAGATGCTAAGATTATTGCCTAGTCGAGCACTGGCGCCGCCCACATTAACGCCAACGCCTCCAGCGCCGCCGCCTCCGCCACCGTCGCTGTCGTAGCCCGACTCATTTGAACTTAGACAACTACTTAATCTTTGGTAAAGTGGTTCCCAGTCCTTGGACGAGATGCTGTCATTGCGCGACACATTCGCCAGCTGCTGCTCCGGCGAGTGTCGTTGTGGCAACGGCGATTGCTGTGCTGCTGCTGTCGACGCTGCAGCTGCTGCCGCTGCGGCTGCTACTGCTGCGGCTGCCGCCGCCTCCCGCTGCAGTTGCTCGCGCTGCTTGAGCAGCACAGAGCCGCCGTTCTCCTCGGGCAGCACTGAGAGGCGAGACCTCAAGAAGGCATAGGGAAAAGCGCCACGACGTGCCGCATCCTGCTGCCCACCATTGCTGGCATTGCCAGCACCGGCTGCTCCTCCATTGGGCGGTGATCCCACGCTGCTGCCTGCGTTGCTGCCACTGCTGCTGCTGGCTGTGAGGCAACTGCTCACCTTGGCAATGTCATCGCAACTGCTTGACTTCAGGCTGGAGATGCGTGGCAGATGCTGCTGCTGTTGATGTTGTTGCTGGTGGTGGTGCTGCTGCTGCTGATGCTGCAGATGCTGACGCTGCTGTCGCTGAAGATTGAGACCCTCGGTGGGATCATCGCACTTGATGTAGGAGCAACTCGACAGCTGGCTAGTGGAGCTACTGCGGTATAGTGTCTGACTCGCTGGCGTTGCCTGCTGCGCCGCCTCCGAGGCCTTGAGGAGATTGTGCGAGCGATGATTCAGCATACCCGTGGAGCCGATGCGATGAAAGAAATTCTTGAGCGCCTTCTGTGGTCGTGCCACCGGCTGGTATTGATGCGTGGGCGTCGACTGTGCACTCTGGCTGCCCCGGCTAGCCAAATCCTGCACTTGGGGCGACGGTTGTTGTTGCTGCTGCTGCGGTTGCTGAGGTTGCTGATGATGTTGCTGCCGCTGCTTGATCGTCTCAATGGGGCCCGACTTGCACTTTTTGAGCGTGCTGCTCTGATAGCCTATGGGCGTGGCCGTGGGCGTTGCCTTGCCATTGTTGCCATTGCCATTGGACTTGTGGTGCGTTGGCGAATGGAATAAACTCCGCAGATCCGTGTGTGATTTGTGTGTATTAGCGGGGGATTCGCTGCGCTTTAACAAATCCAGTTTGCGACTCATGCGCTTGCCCCACGTAAAGACTGCAACGGGAGAGATGTACTCAATCAGAAAGTGATTTCTAACTTAATTAGAATGCTTCAATAAATCTCAACACCTCAGAGGCAAATGCCGCAGCACATCATCAAGAAATGTCAATGCGTCAATAACCAGTTATTGGCACAAGGGAAACTTGCAGCTGGACCTTGTCCGACCTGCTCTCCCTTTGCCTTTGTGCTTTAGTGTGCAGACACGTGTCCATGGCATTGGATTACAAGGCGACCACAATAAAGGTCGGCATTGGAGCAAAAACCGCAGCTTGAATAGAATAGATTTGACAGGCGGCAAGTTTTGCGGCAAGCTGGCGACTTTCACTTACTATATGTTCATACATTACATGTACATATGCACATACATATATATATATATGTTCAAATATTTTAAAAATGTATTAATTCCATAAATTTGTTTAAAAAGAATCGGCCAAAATGGTCAGTTTAATTTCTTTAATATATTGCGAAATATAAATACTAAATATAATGTGAAGTTTTCTAAATTATTAAAAAAATATTACACAATTACAAAACATTAAAGATGTTGTGTTACTAAAGTTCACGTAATTTAAAAAACCTACGTCAAGTAATAGAAAAAGTTATAAAATTACAAAAATAATTTAATCATAATTGATTTCAACTGAAGTATACTTAATTAAAATTAAGCATACGTCAAGACAGCGCGCTCACTTGGCAGAAGTATCGTTTCTACTAATCGATACTAACTTGAAATCGATACTAATACCGATTGTGGTATATTAATTTAGTATTTTTTCGTTTGTAGTACACAGCCACATTGCACACATAAACAACAATTGATTTTTCGCCAGCAAAAATGTCTCTCGCTGCGAAAAAAGTTGCTGAGGGCGAGGAACTTGTACGCACCGCGGAGAAAAGCCTAAAAACATCACTATTAAAATGGGTGCCAGACTACGACAGTGCAGCGGATGAGTACTCTAAGGCGGCAACTGCGTTTCGGATAGCAAAGTCATTTGACAAGAGCAAGGAATGTTTCCTCAAAGCAATCGACTGCTACAAGAATAACAAATCGTGGTTCCATGCTGCCAAGTCATACGAGCAGATCATCTTGTTGTGCAAGGAGACGGATAAATTAAATGACGTGGAAGAATATGCCAACAAGGCATGCAGTCTGTATCAGCAGCATGGTTCACCCGAGGCAGCTGCCTCAGCATTGGACAAGGCAGCCAAATTGGCCGAATCAAAGAATCCGGAAATGGCTCTGCGTTTCTATCAGCATGCAGTAGAGGTCATACTTATAGAGGATTCGACGCGGCAAGCTGCCGAGTTCTCTTCAAAGGTATCCAGATTGTTGGTAAAGCTCAAGCGTTACGAAGAGGCAACAAATGCGCTGAAAAAGGAAATCGGTTTGAATCAGCAAACCGAATCGTATGGACAAATTGGACGGTTAGTTGTAGCGCTTGTGCTTGTCCAATTGGCGCGCGGTGACTCTGTGGAGGCGGAAAAATCCTTCAAGGAATGGGGCAATTGCTGTGAGCCCGAGGAGGTGTCAACACTGCAAACACTGCTGCAAGCATTTGACGATGAGGATCCCGAACTTGCTGCCAGAATGTTAGCATCGCCGTTCATTCGACACATGGACGTTGAATACGCCATTCTCTCGAAGAACATTCCATTGCCCAAAGGCTTAGAGATTGAGAAGAAAGCTGATGCAGAGACTAGCGGCGGTACCGCAAGACAGGAGGAAGAGGACGAGGGCGAGGGTTTGTGTTGAAATGCCGTCTCAAATTGTTATTTAACTACTCTAATCACATAATTAATCAATTAATGCAATTTACAATGTAATTGTTAATATAATATATACTTAATAAAATGCTGTTTATTGTCTTCACCTTACACAATGTCTATAAAATATTTATTTATGTGAAGTCGTCTTATCCATGACCACATCGATAAGTCATATCTATTTTTTGCACTCTTGCAGTTATGTAAATTTCCTCTCACTTTTGGTGCAGTATTCCTAATGAATGCCACCTGCATTTGTTGCTTTATCTCAAATGCTGTCCGTCATCGTAATTGGCAATCCTCAATCCGGTATTCAATGTGTCGACAGTATTGTATTATCTAGTATTGTTGTATAATCAACACACGATCAAGCCATTATTTGTGGTATTCAAAACGATTAGCTACTTGGTCACTCTTATTACAACAACACAACAAAGTTGACTTATGCGATCATACACCCAAACATGTGTATGAATGTGATAAGCCACCATCTTGAATAGTAGTCGTTGTGGGCTCCAACGTCGCCTGTGGTTGTGGTGTACTTGCGATGCTGTACAGTTATTAAACACTAAACACACCTCAATTACAAACTATGCATAACCAATCACAAAATGGTTCCCCATACCCCTCTCTGTAGATCATCCATTGCAAGTCCTTTGCGGGGGCAATCTAATAACGTCGTAAAATATTTTTACGATCTGGCTTAACAGCGATTGCCAACACTTAAAAAGTCATCCGTAGTGGAGTTTTCAGTTCCAGTCCGAGAGTTTTGTGGCTCGTTAATAAATAAATTTATGCGCTTGTCCCATATTTATCACAGTCACCACCACCGCAAGCGAGATGGCCTGATGTGGCTGAGTGGGTGTATGAGATGTGTGTGAGAGAGATGGTGATAGCCTAAACAATTAGTATAAAACATGTGCAAAAGAAATCAGATGCAGCAACAGCAACAATAACAGCGGCATCGCGTTTCACATGGATCGAGGCGCATTATGGTCTCTATAAAATTTTGAAAACTATTTTCATCTACGACATTAAGTGCGCTCGGCGATCCATAGAATTGCCTATCGAGACCAGGCCTCAGTTCATTTCTTCCCCTTTCGCACACGTGACTCGTGCCAAAGATGTTTAATAGCCGCGGCAGCAACGTAGCCGCTGGGCACACTGCAACGATGACGACGACGCCGACGAACGTGTGGGCGCAGCAGCTATGAGGAGAGTGCTGTAGCAGCCAGCCTCAATTCGGGTTGACAGTTGAACCAGCTGCCCAGCTCCAACTCCACCCATGCTTGAGCCTAAGCCTAAACCTGACCGACTTTATTTTACCAGTCTCCGCTGGTCGACTCTTCTGGCCATTTGCCTTTGATTAAAGTTTTCAGCACGCGAAGCTGTTTTGCAATCAGCTCGGGATTGGGGAGAGCAGGGGCCAAAGGATAGTCGAGTGGCGAGTGTTAAACAATAATAGCAAATGGCGCAGGCATCAATTATATGACAGCCTCTGCCACACGGAGCACAGTCTGTTGAAGACGAAGAGAATCAAAAACGACCGCCGGCCACATGCCACATGCCACAAATTCTACACCCACTTAACTTTCAAGACGGTGTCAAATGCCCGCTAGGCCTGACCGATGCGGAGGCCAGCACCGAGATGGCTTTGTTGCAATTTGCCGGCTGACATGCAGCAAGAAGGCGAGGCAGAGCGGATGAGAGAAGCAGCAAGCAAATGGGGGAAGCAGCTGTGTGGCAACTGCTAAAGCTGCAATAACTGAGAAAGCTGTAGTCGCTCGACTTTGAAATACCCTTTCTTTAAATGTTAAAAAAAGTACCAAATATATTTTACTCTCACTTCTTACGGAGGCAAGAAAGGAACTGCTTCGAATCTAAAACAAAATTAAATTTCCTTTAACACAAAACAGAATATTTATAAAATTAAAGCTGCCATTTCATTTTCTCTGAATTAGATGTTTCAATAACATATGTATATATTGACTATATTAACCTTATTAATCGAAGTGGCCTATAAGTTATATTAAAGACTGCTACGCTTATGAGAGGATCATATAGAAATATTGCGTGCTGTTAGGCAATATGAGAGGAGCACTAATGAATAACGCTTTGCAGTTGAACTCGACACTTTCCCTATGGATGTACAGATTTTCGGATGCTTCTTGACGAGATGCTACAACCATTCTGATAATGCAATGATCACATTTCGACTGATGATGGCATTCTCCACTCAAAATGACAGAAATTTCAATTACGGCGCAGCTTTAGCTACAATTCTGAGTCAGGTGGACATCATCGCGTGCCTCGCGTCCATTCCAGGCGTGAGTTCAATGCGCCATGCCGACCGCTTTGTGTGTGAGCGTTTGTCATTCTAATGCCTATTTTAATTGTTTTTAATTAGTGGCAGAAGATGGCAAAGAAGCTGAAGCTGGATTCTCGATGTCTAAAGGCAAAGAATGCCGCCGCAAGGTCAAACGGCTGAGCAGAAAACAAAGCGACATCAAATTGCTTTTGCGTAGCTGCAAATTGCTTTCATCAGCTCACAAATGATGGCAATGATTGGCTAACGTGAACAGCCGATGGATGGTTGGATAAGCCACAACGACACAACGACACAAGAGAGCATCATGAGAAATCAATAAGCGCCAACAAACGAAGCAACCATCCAAGTAACCAAGTCAACATCCAACACTCTTCTCACCCAGCTGTCGGCAATTGGATATCGACAGTTGGCAGTTCACCAGTTGCCAGTTGGCAGTCCTGCTGTCCGCAGTTGGCATAACATAAATGCTGTAATTTCGGGCTCTGGCGCTGGGTTCGGTTGCCATCAGCATCAGCAACAGCATCAACATCAACATCACCAGCTCGCATCTCCATTGCTCCTCTTGGCGCTGCACGCATACGCGTTTATACTGGATTATCGTTTATTACATGTTTCCCTTCGACTTGATTTATTTCGCAGCTCGATTATCGATCAAGGCATTCGTATTCGTCTTCCTCGTCGTCTTTGACTCTGATTCCGATTGCGATTCCGATTCCCATTCCGTCTTGTCCCCATGCAGTTTTGCCGTTAAAGGCCGATCTGGATCAAAGAATTTCTGCAATTCGCATTTCGAACTCGTACGTGAGATATTATTGCATTCACCATTTGCCATTCGATTCGTCTCATTTCTTTGTTTATTGTTCTTCGAGTGGTTGTTGTTGTTGTTGTGTCCATTTCGTGCACATGTTCTGGGACGACTTTGATCGGTTCGTCGGTCAGTGGCATATTATGCAAATATGTTGTGATACTTTCCCATGACATGGCAACTTCAACTGCAGCTTGGTTACTTGTCTAATTAATTTGATGGAGCCCGTTGGGGATATATGGCTCTAGCGAGCCAACTCTCTCTTCTTATTATATCATGCATTCTTGTCATTCCCGTTTCCCAACAACTTACAACTTACAGCAATAATCTCATCAGCTGCCTGCATAACGAGCGAACCGCAACATTTCAGCGCATGTCACATATTCGTACACAGTATTTGAAGTCGTTACTCTTCCAGCTCGGCGAATACTTTGCGAATCATCACTCAATGGCACAGCAGTCAAATGGATCACATAATGCCACGCTTTGTCACACTTGGTCGCTTATGGGCTTTGAGCTTTAACCGAGACTGAAACCGCACAGAGTTCGTGTGTCCAACAAACACATACATATGTATGTATTTATAAAAGACACAATCCCAGTCGCAGTCGCCGTGGCTGCTACGGATCGCATTACACAAACGGCAACAATGCAAAATCGGGTCAATACGGTATTTCAGGGTGTGCTATACAAGGCAGACTACGAAGTGGAAGTGTATGTGCGTCTTTGTGCGTATGTACTATATGCACAAAGTATCAATGACAATTGTCAGCGGTTGCAGATGCGGAAATGTTTTGATAGCCAGCAGCCAAAATCTTGAACTTAGAGAATCAAACGTATGTGGAACGTACGCAGTGAAATGGAATTGGAACAAGCTAAGCAACACAATCGATAAACGATATGCCATAAAGGACAATAAAAAAAAACACACCAACTCACTCATATGAACTGATTGAACAGCGACTTAGTGAACTAGCTTAGAGAACTAATTCAATAAGAAGGCGCTTCAATTAATATAAGGTTACAAAATTAGCAGCACAACCACTTGACAAGCACTCAGCATTGCCATCTAAATTTATGACTAGTCTTAGATACTCGAAACAGCTTTCCATTTCGTTCATAAATTAAAATGGGCAACGCCATGGAACGAGAGTCATTTAAAAATCAATTTACTTGCGCTCGCTTTTGGGGATTTGTTGAGGGGGATTTGTGTCTATTTCTGGCTAATATGCTTACCGTTACGCGTGGTGCTGGCCAGAGAGGCGGTGCTACCTGTGCTGCTGCTAATGCTGCTGATGTTGCTGCTGGCGTCGCTGTTCATCTCGGCAGCGGCCAATTTGTGCTCATCATCCAGGACAACAACAGGCACGGCTGTCACCAGTTTATAATCAGGCATGTGGCCTAAGAAGAGAGAATGGGAAAGAGAGATTAAGACTGAGATACTCTTTACGTAATACAAAACGAGTGCATTCGCCTGCGACAAAAGAGCAACAACATTGCAGCTGATAACTGCAGCAACAACATGAGATAAGCCCCAAAAAATATGATTTCGCACAAGTCACCCAAAATTGAGGAAGTTGTCGCCGCCAGTTTGCGCATATTTTTACTCGAAGATGGTTGCACTGTTGTTGCTGTTGTTAACTGCGCTGTTGGCCAATTCGTTGGCTGTTGACTTTGACTATAAACTGCCCAGAGCCGTCCTCGAACGTTTGAATAGTTCCAGCGCCCAATTTGATGCTTGGACTCGGGAACTTAGTACGAATCTCAGTGCGGAGCATCAGCGGCGCGTGGCTTGGAATGTGCCATTCATGAGGACACCTCGAAGTCAACTCGAATTGCGTCGACTGCAGCAGAAACTTAATCCCAGCAATCCTCTAAAGCTACGCCTGTGGATCAGCTACTATTGGCAGCTGCGACGCTCTCAGCTGCTGAACAGTGACTCCATGTTGCTAGCACACTTTGTGCTGACACTGAGACAATTGCTCCTAGGGGACTCGACGCAACTGGAGAACAGTCAGTTGCAGAATATGTTGCAGAGCTTGCCGCCCTTTCTAGCCACATTGGTGAGAAGTCGTTGGCTGTGCGTAAAGCACATAGCGCAACAGTTGTTCCTGCAGCCAGGAGATGCATTGCAGCTGGGAGTCAGCAGCAACTGCAGTATGTGGCAAGTGCAACAACACGCGGAGCACTGGCTGCGCCTGCAGAATGCTTGCGAGCAACACTCGATGTGGTTCATAAACATGCTGCACACACACCTACAGAGCAGGACTTATATGTTGCTGACGTCAGTCAGCGACAATGCGAGTCGATTTTGCGTGGGACAACAAGGACTTGGTTACTTGGAGCATGCGGATGGCTGGCAAAAGGATTGCCAATGGCGTCTCAATGATTGCACTCAGTTGCCGCAGTTTCTCAACATGGTAGATAATGGATTTGCCTAGAAATATATGTGGAAAAGAGCTGTGAAGAGAGTTTTACTCACCAGTTGTTAGGGAATGGGACTTGGACTTTTCATAGAGGCAACTGTTGGAGGCAGATGTGGCGCTCGGATGCAGTCGCTGTGCCATGTATTGCTGGTATTGCTGATGTTGCTGCTGTTGCGGGGTGCCAGCAATATTGCCGCTGCTAGCGTAGCTAAGCAGAAATGTTGCTGCATTGGCATTGGCAACATTGTTGCCCAGTTTATTGGGCACATAAATGGTCGGTTGCAGTTGCTGCTGCTGCTGCTGTTGATGTTGCTGTCGGTGCAGATTGTTAGCCTCCTGCAGCGAGAGCATGGATATCGCTGAAGGCGTCTGACGTCCACTTAGCAGGCATGTGGGCGTGGCCGTACGCATCGGCTGTTGCCCATTGCTGGCAGTGGTTGCTGCCGCGGCCGTTGTTGTTGCTGTTGCTGCTGAGGTGCTGCCATTGCTGGTGAGGGTGGTGCAGCTGAGTATCATGACGGGCGAGTTGTCGTGCAGATCAGGCAAGGACGACGAGATCACTGAGCTGCTGGCGATGCTTTTGCTCAATTTGTTGCTGCATGTTCCCAAGCCGTGTGATTTACTACTCTTGCTGATGTTGTTGTTGCTCTGCTGTTTGTTGCTCAACAGATGTTGCTGTTCTTGCTGCTGCTGTTGTTGTTGTTGTTGTTGGGCGACTGTTAACGTGCTGTATGTGTCCGTAGATTTGCGCGTTTTAAAGAGACGCATGCTACTGCTACTGTTTGCTTCTCGCTGTTACTGTTGTTGTTGTTGCTGATGATGGTGCTGCAATTGTAGGAGTGCCAGCATTAGTTTCTCATTCGCATCCCGACAACATTAGTCAAGGCACAAAAACCCAATTTAAATACTATTATACTGTACGACATTCCCCACTCAGTTTTCCCCAATTCGCTTCTCAACTCGACGTTCATCGGAGCGTATAATTAACATAAATTACAGTTTCCAGGCGCGTCAAATTTTCAGCGCCAATTGGCAAAAGTGAAGCGTTAAGTTGGAGTTGCTGTTGTTGTTGCTGTTGCTGTAGCATGCAGCAAAACAAACAAACTATTTGCAACAATGGCAGACAAGCGCTTAAGGCTTTCAGGGTGTTTTTCCTTTAGAGAAAAAAATTGCGGAAAATAAATATGTGAAATTCTCAATACAAATTCGCTAATAACTCAAAAATTTTGATTGATTGATAAGATTGATTGATAATCTGAGCGTTTAAACAAGCTGGCAACGCCGTCGAACTTGTTCTTAAGAGCAGCTTATACATTTTTCAATTACCCAAACTGACATCAATACAATATACAAAGTTTTAATAAAATCATTTATTTATTAACTAATTTAATTCATTGTTTTTCATATTTTTATATTGAATCAGATCAGATGTGGAGCTAGTTCACTAGCTCGCAGACATACATAATGCTGCTAAATTTAGATTAATGTAATTTCTATTTATAGTTGTTATAGCCATCTAAATTACTAGGATCACTGATAACAGATGTAAGGCTTATCGAAAAAACACTCACACAAGCAGAAATGAAGCTATTAGTTCTGAAAGTCTAGCTGATTGCTTATCGGTTCAATAAACGCGCAAAAGGTGATTAACTGAGAATAATAAATGCAAAATAAAACATTTGTTTTTATTTATAGTACATAGTACTTTGTTTGGTTGTTCGCTTATATAATATTTGAGCTTATTGTTGTTGCTGGCATGCCATAAATATTTGCACTTCACTTCACAACTGTTTTGCAAATCAAGGAAAGGGTATTTGCCTGAAGGTCAGACAACAGCTGTGGCGATTCGATGGTATACTATAGTCTATCGGTCTACAGCAGTCGTAGGCGGGATGGCCAATGAACCAGGCCAACAAACAAGCAACCAGCAACATCATCTGCTGCCCGACAACGACGACGACGACGACGACGACGACGACGACGACGACGACGACGACGACGACGACGACGACGACGATGACGATGATGTCGATGTCGATCATCAGCCACTTAGATGGGTAATTTACACAACTGCCTTTTACTTTTCAAATTAGCCAACAACGACAACGACAACATCGCGATCGAGGCGAAGCGTACACAAGCGTAGTCAATGCTAATTTGCTTTCCGATTTCCGATTTCAGAGGCGCATTGCAAAGCAAGGCGCAGGCAATCGTCGCGACAGTCTTCTAAAGCCAGTCCGCAAAGTTGGCCAACCAAACAGGCAAACAGCCAAACAGCTAAGCAACCAGCCAAGCAAGCAACCATATAGCCAACTAACATGGCCTCCATGCGCCTAATTGATGTGACACTTGCGTGTGCATCTATGGACGCATTTGCTTAGATACTCGAATTCGTATCTTTGGATTGCACCTTGGGACAAATTGAGTGTGCGAAGTGCAAATGCAAATACCATTCTCTTTAGTCAAAATGCAGGATTCTATGATATAGAATAGAATGTGTTGAATGAACTTTTGATTTCAATAATAATATTAACAATTAACTGTAAGTTCCTTTCTTTTTTTTTTGTTGTTGATTCCTTTAGTTTGAAAACTTAAAGTTGGCTAAGAATTTTGTCTTCTTTTCAAAATCTAGTTCTGATATTAATATGCCATTTAATTTAAGTGGATTGGATTGGATGAGTGGGTGCTGTTAATAAATCAAGTGTTGCATCAAATTTTTATGCATATCTGGTAAAATAGTTTGATGCATTATATTTTAACTTATATTTCTTAAAGGTATTTTTTCATAATTCTTGTACCATCAGAAATCTAAAGTGCGATAATGCTTTTTTGTTTCTTTAAGAAATATAATCTAAATATTGTTGAACTTCGAATTGCCAAATAAGAAGAAGCGTATTTCACTTTTAAAATCTAAATGTTTTTTAATATTTAATTATTTGTCAATCGGAATACGGCACCAAATTCACAATTAGATCGAGATCATAAAAGAAAGAGAGCTTGATGGTGACCAGAGCGTTTGTATGGATCTTATATTAAAATGATCGATATATAAAATGGTATTTTTGATTGTTTGAATAGAGATATTCCAACAAATATTATATGATTAAGAAGCCACTATATTATATGTATATGGATAATTCTCTGGTAAATGTCGCGTGCGAACAGCTTTTCAGTGACAAAAAAAAACATAAACTAAAACAATTTTAAAATTAAGTTATTCTTAAAGCTTTGGATTAGCACTATATTTAGAGCTAAGATTGATTTTAGTAACTTATTCTGTTTTACGATAAAATATATAAATTCGTTCATTTTTTGGTTTTGCGTACGAATTTGTTAATTTTTGCAATTATCAGAACAGCAAGCAAAACAGAAAAAAATTCAAAACCATTCTTAGCTCTAATTAAAGTACTAATCTAGAGCTATAAAAATAACATTTACTTATTTTTAAAATTGTTTCAGAATATGTTTTTTTTTTTGTAACTGAAAAGCTGGTCGCACGCGACATCCCTCAGAGAATTACCCATATACAGTTTATTAAAAGAATAACTATATTACTTGATTGCTATAATTAATAAATTCGCATTATAAATACTTGTTCAACCATTATCATTTAACCACTGTGCCTGCTGCCACTTAGCCTAATCAAATGACGTTCTATGGCGCTTTGACCCGCCTTGTGCTTTCTCACTCACTCTTTCGTTCGCCAGTTCTTCTCGCTCTCACTAGTTGAAGCTACTGTGCAGCCATAATTTTGCTCATTTTATCAGAGATGCTTTGAGCGTTGTCTGTTTGATTTTTATGGACGCTTTTAAGCTGGCTGACTTTACCAAAAGACCACGGGCAATATGTCGTTGAAATGGCCATTTAATTGGCCTTAAGGCAATTGTCGTAAATTTCGTGTGTGCACGACGACGACGTTTGCTAATTAATAGAGCAAAAGTATAATTTTAATGGTTTGCCAGGATCTCATCTGCATGAATGCCAAATGCTAGTCGCAGTCCAAGTTAATGTTGCTGTTGTTGCTGTTGTTATCGTGAGCTTAGTCACTGGTGCAGTCAACGTCGCAGTCGTTGGCGTTGCAGTTGCAATGACCATCTTTTTTATGACCAAAAACCAGTTTCAAGGACGCGCCGTTGGCGCATTTCCAAGAACTTGCCCCGGCTTATTACTAAACCTCAGCAGATGAAAGAGAGTGTGAGACGCAAAGAGGCCTTTCAAGAAAACGTGACTCTGATTCTCTTCGACTCTGACTCTGAATCTAAATCTGAATCTGACTCGTCGAGCTGACTGACGACTGCTTAACTATTTTTTAAACTGTCTTCCTCTCCCTCTCCTCCTTAGTCTGGCTGCGTCTAAAGGCCGCTCCCGGCCATTGCCATATTGTAAATCCCATTTCGTTTACCCTTTCGATTTCCATAGTTAATTTTCTTTTATTTACGTTAAGCTTTTATTATTATTAAATGCGCTCCTGGCGCAGCACAAATCTGTGGCGACTGCATAGTTGTAAACATTCCTGCTGCTTGCTGCCACAGCTGTGGCATGTGGCAAGTTGTGCCTGACTCTGTTTCTCAAGTTGCTACACTTAAGCACAAACACACACACAAACACAGACGCAGACACAGACGCATAGGCAAACAGATATCAGGCAGACAACAATTGCGACATTGGATTTGAGCCGAGGGTTGCTATGAAAGTTTATTGGTCAGAAATCTGCACATTAAAAATAGAATAAGTTCTAACGATAAAGGAAAGGAAATATGCAACACTAGTGGTAGGAAAAGAAATATAAATTAAAAACTCAAATGTAAATAGTTGTGTATTTAAGGTTTGGTTTGGTTTGGTTTAAGGGAAAAAAAATAAATAGTTTAAAGATGTTGTGATGACGAGACAAGAAAAGTAGAACAAATTTTAAATAAAAGTTCATGTAATATTGATCTTTGATGAGCCAGTAATTTATATATCATTCATTAAATATTCAAATTGTTGAGCTTCGCACATTCCGAATTTAACTTCAAAAATAAGTTGAAGAAATTTAAATTTCTTATAAGAAAATGTAATCCTAAGAAATCCTAAAATTTGTCTAATGCTTGCTTTTTAACAGATTCTTGACTCATACTTTGGGAAACGATTCCAAACACTAATTTGAAAGATTTAACAATTATTGTATTATAATTGATACAAATAATTCCTGATTTCCATTCCATTATTTATATTAAGGGAAGTCAGATTGATTTTCATTATTTTTATATTTTACAAAACTTTTCATGCCACCCCCGCAACTTAAAGGCTTTATAGGCATCCAGCAGAGTTTGCCCCTTTTGTTGCCACAAGTTTTGAGTTATTTTTTCTGTGCATGCCTTATTTTCCTCATATTGCAAATGTGTGTGTGTGTGTGTGTGTGTGAGTGTGTGTGCGTGAGTGTATTTGTTTGTTTGTAGTGCTAGCAAGTCCGCATTCTTTTAAAGGTTGCCAACTTGGCCATAATCGCCAGACCAGCAGCAGCAACAGCAGCAGTGGCAGCAACTGTTGCAGCCACAGCACGCCGACCAGTTCGAAGTCGACCGAAAAAATGCCGAAAACGAAAAATAAAACCAAAATTGAAAACAAAAACCAACAACATTTAATAGTAACTGCTCGACAGCATGTTACCACGTAAACAAACAAGGAATGTCGCCACTCAAAGGTGTTTACTTAAAATAATAAGATATAAGAAAGAAATTTGTAATACGTTTGCTTTTTTAAATACATAAGAATAAAAATGAAGCGAACATACTAATATATTTCATAGTTCGATTTTTGCGAAGTTTTTCTAAATTGTATTTCAAAATATTTACAAGATTGCTAAGCCAAGTTAAGCCACAACTTTGCAATGGCTCTAAAGGGTATGAAAAGTATTTGACGAGCTTCTTTTATCGACATATGAGTTTAGTTTTCAGTTTCGTTTTGCTCCCACATTTGTTGTTGTTGCTAGTCGACTTGTTGCTGTTGCAGCAACAGTTGCTGTCGGCGTGTTGTGTGTGTCCAAAAATGCTTTCAAAATAATAAAATAAATAAATAAAAGAAGGCAACAAGCATGCTTCTAATTGCAGTCATTTTATTGAGCAAGCAGTGGCAACTAGACCGATGTTGTAGCAGTTGCAACAACGGCAACCAACAAGCTGAAAGCTGCTGACCTTCAGCTAAATTGTTGCCCACCTGTTTGCCGCAGTCGGAGATTTAGGCACCTTCTTCGCGTTGCGGCTAATTAAGCATATCAATATACTCGTAATCATTATGTTGCTGCCGTGTGCGGTGTGGTTGTGCTTGCGTATGAGTCATCCACCAGCAGGTTGCTGATGTGTATGAGTGTGCTGTTGTTGTTGGATATGTTGCTGGAATGCCGATCGACCAAGTTGCAGCGCATTCTATAAATAGTTAACCTAATCAAAATGCAAGCGTGTAAGCAAAGCATTTGCAATTTGCATAGTTGTTGCTGTTGCTGTCGCTATTGCTGTGGATGTTGCTGATGCGGCTGCGACTGCGACTGCGGCTGGCAATTAACTTTGGCATGCACAGACATTGGTCTAAATGTCAAGGTAAATTATGATGCATTCAGCTATTACGTCTAATAGTCAAAAATGCACATGCACACGTGTGTGCAACTATTTTTAGTTGTTGCCGTTGCTGTTGCTGTTGCTGTGGCTGTTGCGAATGACAGTTCATAAACCTGCTGCTGCTGCTGTTGCTGATGTTGTTTTTGCCGCTGCAGCTCCTCCTGCCGCCTGAGCATGTTGCTGCTGATGTATGTCTCTGGCTGCGCCCTTTTCTACGCTAATTAAGCGAATGTGCTCCAACTGTGGTGGCATCGCATCGCAGAAAACCTGGCCGAGACCCCATTGCAACTGGCCGCTGGCAAAGTCGCAACATTTAATCATCGCATTGCTGCAAAAATCGTATCATTAGCGTTTTTACGATTACGCGCTTTATCAAAATAGCTGCAGCAGCAGCAGCAGCAGCAGACAAACTACCAACTAATAAAACGTTAAACAGTGATTCAAATAATATCGTTGCCTCAGACGATATGTTATCGATAGAGCTCTATGACTTAACGTGCAATTCGCAACCACTGTGCAGCCACTTGATTAAATATTTTGTGTCTTTTCTGTGGAAAATTGCAGCGTTGCAGACGCCAGCAACTCAGAAAGCCAGCAAGCCAGACAAGCTGCAGCTGCATAACGCAAAAAGTGAAGGCTGAACAAAAATTCTAATCAGTGCTATCAGCGGGCAAGTTGCAAGTGGCCGCAGTTGAGTTGTTGCTGCCGTTGTTGCTGCTGCAGTAAAAGACAAGCACATTGTCGTTGCTGTCGCACGTACATGTAATTTTTTTAATTGCATACAACAATTTAGAAATTGGTGCAGCAGCTAAGCAATTTTGTTGTAAGCAGCAGGAGAAGCAGCAGCAGCAACAGCAATAGCAATAGCAACAGCAGGTTGACAATTATATTTGATGGCTGCTTGAAGCACACCTACAACACGATTGATTAATGTTGCATCATAGTTAACAGTTAGAGAGGGGGAGAAAGGTAGAAATAAAAGTTATAAAGAGGAATACAGAGAGAGAGAGAGAGAGAGTGAGATGGTTGCTGTCAGCTGTTGCTGGTAAGTTTATACTTTTACTGCTGCTGTTGTCAGCCAACACATGTCGCATTGGCATTCAAGGATGCAACATCCTGCAAACGTAACTCAACACCAACCCACCAGGCAGCGGCAACAACAACAGCAACAACAACTGAGCAGCAGCAACATCAGCATTTGTTGCCTCACTTAATCAGGTGTTGCGACTGATCCGCAACGACAATTACATACACAAGTTGTTGATGTCTGCTCTGCTGTTGCTGCTGCTGCTGCGGCTGCTTGTAGCAATTATGCCATGAACTTGTTCTGACTGCGTCGCGCAACTGCAACACGCTCTGAAATGACAATTTCATTTCAAGTTACGGCTCTTGTTGCTGTTGCTGATGTTACTGCTGCTGCTGTGGCTGCTACCTGCTGAGGTTGTTCAACTGCAGCATACTTTCATGACTTGTCATTAGTTAATGCATATGTGCGTTGCTGCACACAGTCTGCACTCTGCCCCAACACTGAGTGCGGCAATCAGTGTGCCTAGAACCTCAAATTACATGCACACAACAAAGTCGTCGACGAGTCGAGTTTTGGGGGCTGAACACTGATCGCTGATCGCTGATCACTGAATACAGATCACTGATCGTTCTGAACGTTTGCAGCTGCGATGCGTAATTACGTTGCTTGAGATATATGTGTGTGTGTGTATATGTGTGTGTGGGGCGCAGGCTTTTGTGAGACACTGTGGCACTGGCAATCAGGTGTGAAAAAATGACAGCGCATTATGTTTAACCCTTAGTCGGTTTCAATGATGATAACTCTTCGACTGTTGCTTGTTGCCCATTGTGTTCGCATTGTGTTGTTAACGCTGAATTAACTTGGCTTTGTCACACTTGCCCCACTCAACTCAGTTTGACACCTCAATGATTTTGTGTGTCAGTCCATAATTAAACAAAACATTAAAAAACAGCAATAACAACATAAAGTTGCCTTAACTGGGCAATTTTAAAAGCTGACACTTTTCACTTTTTCACCCGTCTTCAGCTGCTGCTGTTGTTGTTATTGCAGTTGTTGTTGTTGCTGCCGCTGTCTGCAATTTGAGATATTGACTTGAAGTATTGTTGCTGCTGTTGCCGCTGCTGCTGGCGACAACCGACAACGACTTAGAAGCCTGTCAGATGCTGTCACTGTGCGTGTTATTTACTAATTGCAGCCACTGTTGCACATCTCCAACGTCATAATAATAAGAATTGCTAGCGCTATTTTAGCAACACATATCAAACTCAATTCAAGCTATAATTTTAATAAAACATTTACGCAACGCTGGCTTAATTAGCACAGCTTAAGATGCGGAAACTTTTAAGCATTATTTTTAAAGATTTAATTGTAAAGTAATTTCGAAAATTAATTGTTAGTTTGCGGCTGAAAAACCAATTAGACATTCTAAAATACAAATATAGTTTCACTTTGATTTCCGCAAGCTAACAAAATGAAAATACGCTATTCAATGTGAAGTATTGATAAGAGTTAAGAAACAAAGACAAAATTCTTGAATTTGGGATTTTTTGCATTTTTTGATTTAAGATTTTTTTTAAACAAAAAATGATTTTAAGATCGAAAAACTTTGTATTCAAGATTTTCAATTTACTTTTTGTTCTCTATGTGCTGATATCTCTTTATAAAAAAGCCAAGCAACAGACACAAAATAATTTTTTTGGATGAAATCATTATTCTTAGTCTTAAACACTGTTTCAACCTTCAGCAGTTGCACATTCTAAAAAATGAAAATAGCTTTCTTTCATTTTCGAAATCTTACAAAATCCAATATTCAATTCAATTAGACAAAAAAGTTCTATTTTTTTTATCAAAAGAAAGTCTTCAACAAATTCTCTTTTTTAAATTTCAGCACTTGGATCAGGTTATTTATTATTAGTTCATACAATAATAAAATGTATCTTACACTGTTATTTCATATATATTAAACAGCTGCTTTTGATATTTCTATGTTGCTGTTGCCCTTTATTGCAGCTAACAAGCTAAATAAGTCACCAATGCACAAGAGCAATAACAGACACCGACAACCACAATAACTGACAATAACAACAGCAACAGCAAGATGTTAAGCAACAACAACAAACTGCGTTCATTGCTCGTTTGTTTGCCACTCGAGGCGAAAGCAATTTCCTTGGAAAATTGCTGTTGAAACTGAGGCTCAAGCTCAAACTCAAGCGCAGGCCAATGCCATCGCCATCGCCAGCGTCTTCGTCATCGCTGTCATCGTCGGCCGAAAGAGTTGCCTCGAGTTCTACGCACAGCGCAGAAGTGCTTCATCAATTTTTATCGATGAAGACCCATTTGGTTGATAACTCCATTTGTGGCAAATGTTGAGCACGCGCGTTTTGTAGTTGCTGTTGCTGTTGCTGATGTTATTGCTGATGCTGTTGTTACTGTTGTTGCCGTTAGTAAATTTCGCGCGAAAAACGCCAAAGTTGTTGTTGTTGGAGCAACAACAGCAGCAGCAGCAGCAGCAGCAGCAGAAGTTGTTGCCATTGTAAAAGGCAAACGCACGTGTTGCTATGCACGCTATGAGGATGTTGCTGCCGTAACAGTTGCTGTTGCTGCTGCTGCTACTGTCACTGGCCAGTTGGCCACAGTGCACTGTTGCTTTGACCGTTTAGGCCAAACTTGGTAAATTGTTTTCTTGACTTTTGTTGTAGCCTTTCTTTTCTGACTGCTGCTGCCGCTGTCGCTGCTGTTGTTGCTGTTGTTGCTTTTGCTTATGGAGCTGCGAGTGAGAGTTGCATACTAAGTAATGCTTTGTCTTTTGGTTGTTGTTTGCTTTTTGTTTTGAGCAATTTTAATTACTGGCCATTGCTGGTCAGCTGGGCAGGCTGAAGCACGTCGAGAAATTAGCATTGATTTGGCACAATTTACATATCAAAGCGCAGCAGCAGCAGAAGCAGCAGCAACAGGCGATGCAAACTTCCTGCCATATCAATTGCAGTCGCTTCATCTTTTGCCGGTTGCTGTTGGCAGCAGCGCAGATGTTGCCCATGTTGCAGATGTTGTGCTGGGTCAAAAGCACTGGCCACTGGGTCCAACAAGCTGCCATTTACAGAGCGTGTTGTTGTGCCCGTTGTGATGGGCTGATGCTGCAGCTTCTGCTGTTGCAGTTGCAGTTGTTTTGCTGCCGAGTCCATTGGCCTCATGCTGTTTGCTTGCACCACTTTTTTGTTCCTACTGCCACATTACGTGTTTGCTGTCGTTGTTGTTGCCGCTGCCGCTGCTGCTGCTGCTGTGCGAGTGCTCATTGCACTGGCAACTTTTTCAGTGGGTATTAAAATTTCTTGGCATGTAATTAGTTTGCTTTTTGTACCCTTTTTGCCCAGATCACTCGCTGCGTGTGGCCCCAAAACGTTTGAACACTCGTAATGATGCATGCGACGAGACATGTTGCTGCTGCTGTTGCTGCTCGTTGTTGTGTCTGCACGCTAGAGGTGTTATTTTTATGGCTTTATAATGTGACTCAGTCAGTGGCTGGATGTTGCACTGTTGTTGTCTGCCCCGTTATGTGGCACGTCCATCACTTGACTTGACAACGCAATTAACAGAAAAGGACAACGAAATAAAGTGAAACCACTCAAAATCAAGATGTGTACATATTCATATTACAGCAAGTGTAGGTGGAAGAACAGAGGCAAAGACATAAGAAAAATACATATATTAGCATATATAGTATAGAGAGAGATGTGCAGAGAGTCTCTCTCAGGCGATAAATTAAGAGTAGAAAGATTTTGTTAAAAAGATAGAAAACCAAATTTTTAAACAAAAGCGAATATTGAATAGTAGTAAAGGTTAGAACAATATCTATATAAGTTCTTGGTATATTTATAGAATATGGTTTAATTGAAAATGAGTAACGGGTATCTCACAGTCGAGCACACTCGACAGTAGTTTTCTTACTTGAATTAAGAATTAAGACCTTTTATAATAGACTATATAAACAGGTACTGCTGTTCATCTTCAATAAAAGCGAAACGGAGCTATCAATAACTATTATAATATACCAAGAGTAATATTTCGTATATTAATATACTGTATAAAACTCAAATTGTGGAAAATTTACGTTACAGTAATCAATCGACCAAATTGAGAATGTAAGAAAGATGGTAAGAAAACATAGAAAATAAACAAATTATTAAAAAAAGAGTATAAGTGAGTAATAGAAAACCGAGAATTTTCTGCTCTTTCACTCTGAAATTGTTTAAGCATAATCATCTTCAACTATCGAGTTTTTCATCATGATTCTATTCATAACTTTCATCATGATGATCTGTAAGTGAAACAATTGATTGTCGCTGTTTCCGTTTGTGCCACTTTTGTGCGTTCAATTCAACAATTCGTTTCTCGTATTTGAGCACAAAATTATTGTGATTATTTCGGACTTTATTGCAGTCGTTGCTGCTGCAATTGCTGTTGCTGCTGCTGTTGCTGCATCAGATCGTTTGTATTTGTGCACCTGTTGCTCTTGTGCTTGAGCCGTGTTCTCGTTATATAAGTAACAGAGACTGGTGAGCTGTGAATTGTGTGTTGATTGTGGCCAGATTTATTGGTCCATTTGCAGAGCTCGTTGTTAGCATAGAAATGTTAATTATTAAGTTGATGCAGCTGCAGCTCGTTTCTTGTATCGGCAACTCTGACTGTTGTCGTTGTCGTTGAGGTTGTTGTTGTTGTAATTATAATTCTGACTGCTGATAATTGTCTAAGCAAATGCTTTGGCTCACTTTCGATGATCGCGTTCGTTGCCTGAGTCTTTCGTTTCCTCAACCTCAACTCATCCCTATTTGGGTCATCGTTATCGTTATCGTTATTGCTGACGCGCCCAAAAATAGGGAAAATAAAAACAAAAAAGATGCAGGCGCAGCTTAAGCTCATTTAATGGCGGGGGCAGACAGACATTTACGACACTGCGGCATGCACCATAAACACGCAATCGACAACAGCAACATCAACAGCTACAGCACTTTGTTCGCTTTTTGGCATTGCACGTGAGCGTTGAACAATGAGCTTAACATTTATTTCGGATTTCGGAATGAGCTGCGATAAAAGTCTTGCATAAAGTGCGCGCTCACTCAACTGTTTTTAAAGCCCATAAAAAACACAAGATCCAAAAAAAAAATGGGAAATAGAAATAATCATAATAATAGTGAAACTGAGACAGAAACGGCAATAGAAAACCAGCCCACAACGCGAGCGCAACTACATTTATTACATGTGTTTCTGCAGCCAACTCTATCAGTCATGCTCCCTCTCTTCCTCTCACTCTCTCTCTCTCCTCTGTCTCTCTCTGTGGTCTGCGTCTGTTCGTCTGACCTTCAAATCAAGAGAGATCAAATATTTGTGTCTGGAACACGCCCCAAAAAAAGACGGCAGCCCCCCAAAAAGCGACTTGAGTTCTTCACGACGACAGACAACAGACGCAATCCATCAAAGTTGCTATGGCTGTTGCTGCTGTTGGCCCAAAGGCAACATCAGTAGCAGCAGCAGCAGCAACAAGTAATAATATTTGTGCAAAGTGTTAAGGCCACAAAGCAGCAGTCAGCAGACAGCAGACAGCAGTCAGTGGCAACAACAACAGCAGCATCGGCAACACAGTAGCAGCAGTTGCTGCAACACACACAAAAAATGGCAAAAGAAAAGAGCATGGCAACAACAAGAGCAGCAACAGCAGCCTTGCAGCAACAACTACTGGACAGGATCATCAGGCAGCAGGCTTAGAAGGCGGCTGCCATAGACGACAACGTTTTGTTTTAATTTACTCGACGCCGCCGCCTTCGTCGACATTGTTGCTGTTGTGCGGTTGTGGCTGCTGCTGATGTTGTTGTTGTCGTTTTTGTTGCTGCTGGGTTTCCTGTTTAGATAGTTTTTGTGATTTGATGTGATACACCCGAGCGAGGCTGGCGAGGCAGCCACTTTGATGTACGTACACTTTGAAATGTTGTTGATGAGTACGCCAGATATTTCAAGATTGCACCAACAACAAATGCGGCGACAGCAGCAACGGCAGCAGCGCTGCTTGCGTTGGTGTTGCTGTTGCATGTTGGTGTTAGGCTAGGCTAGGCATGACTTGACTCGACTTGACTCCGGCTCTGACTTTAGCTTATATAATAAATTTAAATGCACGCCTGCCTGGACACTTCAATAGACAGCTGGACGGATGAAACTACAAGTATATAGTATAGTATAACTGGCCAAGCAGTTTGTCGACGGACTCGCCTGCTCGCATAGTTGAAGGCGGCGTTGCACAGTGGCACCAAGCCAGACAGCTTTCGAGTTGTGTAATTAAACTGGAATACTCGTTGTATATTTACAATCAATGACAAACTCGTTGTGGCTCGTGCTGATTTTATAGACAAATGCAGGCATAAGACATTTATGAATTAGCTTTTTTATTGGCCACATGGATAATTACTTATGCATTATTAACATTTTCAGTAAATTGAATCAAACAGATTAAGAATTATAGTTATAGTATGATTTGAAAACTTTTGAAAATTGTAAAAAAAAAGATAAACAGCTCTTAAGACAACAGCGAAGATTTAGGTAGGTTTTTCTTAGATTACTTGAATTAAAAGTATGTACCCGCTATCAATAAAAACAAAAATAATACCCCACTTCGTTAAAATATACAAAATTAATTCACTAAAAAATACTAAGCTTTTCCTCGACTTTATTTATCGATATACTACATTCAAAACAATATATCGTAGAATACTAAACATAATATTTTGTTCTTTCATTCTGTAAGAATCTTAAAAGCATAAAAAATCATACTAATAAATACTAAACTTTAATAAAAATACCATAAAATGCAAAATATACTATTTTCTTCTCTCATTCTGTAAGCATATCGTATCGATATACTTCTACTTTCAAAATATACCATACTATACAAAATGTACTATTTAGTTCTGTCACCTTGTAAAAACTTAAAGCAAACAACGAATAGATTTATACTGGAAAAATAACCAAATATACTTCGCTCGAAAACCCACAAGCTTTGCTTCACTGTGCCGTGTTCACTGTTACAGACACTTAGTTAGTTGTTTGTTGTTGTTGTAGTTCTTGTTGCTGCTGATGTGGCTTGTGTTAAGCTGACACTTAGCCAGCGACTAAGAGATATTCATTAAAATTGCCATGAGCAATTGCATAACTTATGTGTAACAACAGCAGCCAGCGTAGACATAAAAGCCAACAACGAAAGGAGAGCAAAAGAGAAAAGAGGGAGATGTAGTGAGAGGGAGAAACACCAAAAATACCTATAAACAATTTAGAATTAACTTAGTTAAGCTAAACAATTAAATTAATTAAGCACATGAAAGCAACACCGAACTGGCCCTGAGCTCAGCTCATTGCGATCGACTCCGAGTTCGAGTCGGAGGGAGGGGAAAGGACAGAGGGGTGGGCAAGTAGGCAGCCGGCCTGGTTCTGGGTGCTGGTTGTTGGTTGCTGGTCTGTGGTCTCTGGTCTGGCTGCAGAGTGACGCCCAAAAGGCCAAGTCATGGCCGCCAATGGCAATTATAGAGCATAAAACATCGATAATCATAATAATTAAGCATGACTGGGCAGAATGCTGTTGCCGCTAATGTTGTTGTTGTTGTTGTTGGTGTTGGTGTTGTTGCTGCTGCGGCATACAGAAGCGGCAAGGTTGACAGTAGCACGGCGATTACAGAGCTTAGAATCGATGAGCGAGAGAGACAGAAGAAAGACGAACAAGAGAAGCAGAGACTGCGTTGCATGTTGATGATGATGATGATGCATCGAAATCAAGGGCCACGATGAGTGTGAGTGGAAAATGTATTTAACAATAACTAAACACCAGCGTGCACATAAATTGTTAATTAAAGCCATTTGGCTGCTGATTCCCGGTACAAGCGGGGTGCGAGGGTAATCCGATTTGTTGGAAAAGTAGAATGATTTAATGAAATAAAGATAGAGTTACAATCAATTGCTGTTGCACAATTGGTATAAACACAATTAAATTGAATGTTGTTTTTACGAACATGAGCAACGAGTAACACAAAGTTGGGCAAACTCAACTTTAGCTATTCTATTTCTAAAGATTGGAACGTGATTTGTGTTTAGAAAGTGCTCAGCTAGCTCCATTCTCCCTCAGAACATTATACAATAAACGTCAACAGGCCAGTTACTCAACAATCATAGAAGCTGGAATAAAGAAAGAACCCTGATCACATTCTGTTCTGGGGATTTGCATTTTTCAATAGGCAAAACATCAATAATTTCAATAATAGAAGCAGGAGTAATAATAATAAAAACCTCGAGTCAATCAAAACTGTTTCAAATTATTTATACACATTTTTACGTATTTTGTATTTATTTTGTCGTTCAGTTTTTGGGGCCATTGTTACGCTTGGCTATTAATGTCAAAAGCTAACAGTAGTTGGTCGGGAAGTAAGGGAGAGAAGGGAGGTGAAAGAGCTGCAGATGAGGGCAAAGCATTAACAATTGGCAATTTGCTATAATTGTGTTGACAACAAAGCAAAGCGTAGAATATTTTGTAAACAATGCGAAACTTCAAAAGAGAACTTTAACAAAGCAAAACTTTATACACATTTTTTTGGCAAATGGTAACACTTCCCATAATCATAATGCTTACAAAGATGATGATGATGATGATGATGATGATGGAAGTAGGCGGCCACCCGATGGCAGCGTTAATTCTTGGACAAAGACCCAGAAGCCAGAAGATAAATCAAAAACTAAAGATTCAACCAGCTGGAAGAACAAACACTGAGACTTCAAAGCAGCTGGGAAGAAAGATTGAATGATTCATCAAGTTTCATAAAATGTTGTTGTTGTTCTTGTTGTTGCTGCTGCTTCTTCATCGTCTGCTAAATGACATGACAATTGGGTAAGTGAGGCAATGGACTTGTTCCACAAATGCTGACTAAAGTTTCCACAGTTCAAACCTGACTTCACTTTTTTTTGCTTTTCATATTCATTGAATTCGTTCGACGTTTTTGATCGTTTCTAACCTCAAAACGTGTTTTCACTTTACGCCCATTTCAAGCATGATTTGCTTCTCCACAAAACATTATAATTTCATTTAATTTCATCAACTTTTCATATAACGTTTTTTCTATAAATTAATTTGCGAAGATTTTCTCTTTTTTTTTCTTTTAGTTATTTTTTTTTTGTTTTTCTCTGACGCTTTTCATGTGCAAAGTAAACGTTTTCTTTGTCTGCTTCTCCACTTGAAGTTTTCATTATTTTGCTGAATTCGTCATTTGTCAACTTTTCTTTTAATAACCAACCAACAACACGTTCAACTGCCCAAGTTGTTTGTGTGCATTTGAGCAAAACCACAAGTAAATGGGGGACAGAACAGCCAGAAAGAGAGGGGATAGTCTAAGAAAGAGAGAGTGATAAAGAGAGAGAGAGAGAGAGAGAGAGAGAAAGACTTGAACTAATTGTTGGGAAAGTCATTCAATGCACAAGCTCAACTCTTTCAACTGTCCCAAACCCAATCATGGCAATATAATTTTGCAATAACTGGAGCATGAAAAATTATAACACAACGTCTATAAGTTTATGGCCGAATCGAAGCTGCAGTCATAAAAAAGAGATAAAACTTAAAGTTAGTCTGTTGATTTGAATATTTCCACAATTACAAACAAACAAAACAACATCGATTGTCTGCAGCATCTTTAATGGAACTTGTCGCATTGCGGAAGACGAATAAAAAGTCGTCAATGCGATTCCCAAATGGACTCCAATTAAACGTTAATTGGATTTTAAATGATTGGCAAATACTCGCGTCAATTGTTTGACTTACCTCTTAAATGATTTGGCGTCTTTATTGATGCATCTAATTTGTTTGCGAGACCTGAAAGCAGAATAAAAGATTTACGAAAAATCGATTAGCTAAGCACAAATATTGACCTCTTCGAATACAAAGAATACAGTATTAAAAATCCTGAGATGAAACCACCCAAATGAGATTCAAATCAATTTGCATACTCACTAAATTCCACAGCGATTTGCATTGTTGACTTTGTTTAGGCTAATGAATATCGCACCTGCCAAGCAACAATAGACACGAGTCGAAGTCTCAGTCGCAGTCACAGTCACAGTCACAGTGATAGTCAAAGTCACGTTAACAGTCACAGTCACAGTCACAGTGGGTGATCACAACAGAAAAGAAAAACAAACTGTTTACAGTTAACACCAAACAGTCGAGATGAGCAGAGAAGATGGAAGTGGAATCTTTGTATCAAGCACAGCGCTTGTGTGTCAAATGCGCTTTAAATGCAAACAAAATATTTCAGTAAAAAGATTTAAAACGCAAAGAATAAAATTAAGAAAAAAAAAAAAACGGCACGCAAACCGGTTACAGCATAATAATATCGGTTTGAGAAACCAAGAACCGGTTGGATTTAAGCTGTATATACTTACACATATACTATATAGTATATAGAAATATTCACCACAGATTGGCACAGTTGCCGATAGCGCCAAGCAGAACCAGCATCATAACGAATATGATCTGCCCAAGGGTTTTGTAACTCTCTGTATCTCTCTGGCCAAATCTGTTGACAGACAGACAGACAGACAGACGGACGGATGAACTGGCAAACAAATTAATTTCAATTAAAAGTTGATTGAAGTTTTATTTGAAAATCATAAACAGGCGGCAGCGATAAAGATCTAAACAGCTTCCCGTTCCACAGCACCAGCCACAAAACTTGACAGGCGTGAAGTGAGTCAAAATACGAAAAGTTGAAAAAAAAAAAACGCCAACTAAACGCTTCTGGCCATATATACACACCAACTTCCAGCTCGTACTTATTAAATAAGTCGAAACTACCGCAACACACCAACAAAAACAAAAACAAAAACAAAAAAAAAAAAAAACTCGCAAAACGGCACCAAAAATCGCAAAGTTATTGCCTGTCAGGCCAAGTGACGGCTGCCCAATCTTGCGGTCCAGTCTCTTCTCTTCCCTTGTCGCCCCCTTTGCGAGTCTGCACTTTTTTATCATGGCAAAAGCTTATTGAAAAGTCTTCCGCTTTGTGAAAATTACATGAACTGAGGCGCGCAGTTCATAAGCCAGCTGAAGGTGTTGCCGTGCTGTAGTTTTGCCGAGTTGCCAAGTTGTAGATAAGCAATCGGATGGTTTTTTTTTTTTTTTTTTTTTTGGTTTTAGGTTGCTGCTAATCACAAGGTGCTTGCCCGCCTGTCCATTGATTTATTGGCAAATTTCAAGTTAACACTTTTTCCTAAATTGAGTTATTTATTTCGCTTGCCGTTGCATGCCGCTTGCTGCAGCCACTTGCCATTTTTTGTTGCACTTTTGCTATAATTTCACAGCACATGATCACATGAGGTCGTCACGTAGTTGGGAGGGACGGGGAGCAACGACAAGTCGCTGCATTTAGATTTATATTCGTAGATTTTGGCAGTCGTGTTAATGAAGTTGCTGATTTATGTTCTCAGGCTACAGCGAGCTTGCAGTTTAATTTGATTTGAATGCACAAATCGATTTTTCGATCGAGATATTTGCAATGCGGAAAAATACAAATAACTGTTTGGTCTCAGCAGGAATAGCAACAGTCTGGCAACGCTGCTGCCTACTCCCCTTGATAAATGCCAGTGTTGAGTAACGTTATTGCCTCTTCAAATGTCTTCTTCCCCAAAGATATCTTCCGCATGTGTGAAATGATCATTTTACCGCAAAGTAAAAACGGTTTAGCTTATTACCCGGAAAATTGAAGGTGAACTTCACATGGTGACGACCACACTTCACATGGCGTTTTCCTCAACGCTTTTCCTATTTCCCATACCGAAAACCGTTAACCGTAAACCCAGCAAACGGCGTCATTGCCAAGTGCGAAAATGGCGCAAAAACAAAAAACACACACAAACCACAAAACAGTACAATCGAATGAAAGATAGAAAAATGAAAAGTTGTTGTAGCACTTGCTGCGCATCAGATTCACAGACAGAGAGAGATAGATGCGACCACATAACTGAAAAATCAAACAGAGTTAATTATGTGCATTTAATGCTTTAATTAATGTTTTCTATCGATTGAAGACAGGGAGACAGCAGCCGAAACAGTGAAAGTTATTAACTTTTTTAACAGCAACCGCATTCGCAATGAAAGAGACAGCGCGACATATATAGAGAGAGACAGCGATACACGTAATACACATGAATTAAATCAATGTTAATATGAATCGCAAGTGAATAAGCTGCAAACTTGTTGTGCGTGCGAAATACTCAAACGATTCATTTGCTGTTTGCTGTTGCGCGCGTGTGTGTGTGTATGTGTGTGTGTGTGTATGTGTGTCTGTGTGTGTGTGTGTGTGGGCTACACTCAGACTGGAGACTGAGTGGTTGACTCCTCTTCATCCATATGATGCGCAGGTGAAATTGAATTTAGCGGGACTCATCAATGAAAGTGCGAAAACAAGTCGTGGGAAGCTCAAAGCCTCTTCTCTGCCTTATAAGTACGAATACCAAATATGCGACTTCATTTCCCAATAGTATACGAAATATATACGAATGTCCAATTATTACTGTAATTTACAATTTCATTAATTTTGCGAGGGATGTGGAAATGAACTTAATCTGCTTACAGTTTTTTGGCAGACTACTCTTTAACAGTCTTTTCAATTTCTTTCACTTCAATAAGTCTTATCTTTCATACTGAAACATTGTGAAGATAAAATTTGTCTCACTTGTATTCTGAATGTTAGCCAATCTTAACTCATTTCTTATGCTCAACTTCCTCAGTTTCGACTCATCACACATAACCTTAACTTGCGATTCTAATACTCTGATTTAGCATATACAAATGCAAATGAAGACATCTGTTTTTAGACCCACAACATACCATGGTCAACTGCTAATTTAAAGCATGATGATAATACCATAAATTTATTTAAAACAAAAAATCACTCAAGCTACAAATATGACATCCAAGCATTATGTTGACTACTTCATTAGATCAAACAATTGGCGTAAATAATGCGATTTGTAATATCGCTTTATTTGTCGATCTATTGTTGTAGTTTTATTCAAAATCGCTTGCGTTTTGTTGAAACATTTTTTTGCTTTCTTTCTATTTCTATGAGTTGCCATAAATCTGTGTGGCATTTGTTTTAATTTGTTTCGCAAAAGGCAGCAACGAAACTCTATAAATAAATGTAGAAATTTGCCAACTTTATTCGAAGCTTTCCTCTTTGTCCACAACCTCCCTCTGAACAATACCAACTGTGGAGCTTACATAATTCCAGAGCAGAGTGCAAATTTCTATTCGCAAGTTTCCATAATTTAATGACAGCTGTTTATGGGCTCGTAAACTTGCCTTCCGCCGAGGAGGAATTTCGCTTTAAACCCCCTCGAAAATAAAACTAAATACAAGTTTCGATACAATATTTGCGACTTTCGCTTTTAGGTAAGTTTCGAGACGAGAGTCAAGAGTTTTCTGCTAGATTTTCTTCGGCATCCCAATCCCAATGATTTGCAAAGCGAAATATTTTCTAACAGCAAGTTACAAAATATGTTTCGGTTGCAGTTTCTTTTTTTTGATGCTGCTTGCAACCAATTAGCCGTCGAATTGCTAAGATACACAAATAATAAATCTAAGACTAATACAAATAATTCAAATATGCAATGCCAGCAATAGCAACAGCAAAAGCAATAACAACAACAACAACAGCGCCGCATGTTGCATGTTCGCTGTAATGTGGCTAATGCAACCGGTTGCTGCCCAGCCGAAAAACTGCAACTGCAACTGCAACCGCGGCGGTGGCAACAACGACTTTCCATTTTCAAATGCTTTTCGCAGCCTTCACGACGCGACGCGACGCGTAGCATTGCGCCGGCAACTGGCCACGGCTGCAACATCGGCAACAACAACAACCACTGCATCCACAACGGCAGCAACATCGACAACTTTTCATTTCGTTTTTCACGCGGCGCATGCCAAACAAAAAATAAATAAAAAAAAATCTAATAAAAAAAAAACAGAAACGGCCAAAAAGTGCAAACCAAGCGACGAATTTTATAACCGTGCGAAGGGTACTTAAACTTGTTGTTTAAGGTCGTAACTCCTGCAGGCAGCGAAACAATCAGCTATATAAGACTTCAGTACCTTTTAGCATTAAATAATTTATAGGTAATTTAGGTTGCTTAACAATTGTTTTTATATATATTAATATGGCTAAAATGCAAATAAGTTTTGGAAATATTGTTTATATAATCATATTATCCAGAAATATTAAAAATGTATAATGTTTAGATTGAATCCACATTAATATTTTCAAATTATTTCAAGTACTTTTCAAAATAATATTCGGTAATAATCATAATCTAAGCTTTAAATAAATATGCTATATTTTATATTTGAAAACTTAGTGTGATTGAAATTTTCTTCTTTAAAAAATACATAAGACATTTTTGTGATCTTTATAATGTATATACAACACAGCACTAATACTAACTAATTTTGAATTATATAATTGTATTTAGATACTAAAAAAATTAAAAATCTCAAATATTCTTTTTTCACTACACTAATATTTCCATTTTTCTTATGTACTATATATTATATAAAAGTCAAGGCTAGTTTAATAAATTCTGAAATATGAAATATTTGAATATACTATAACTCAAAAAAATACTACATTATCAAAGTCTAGAAATATTATTCTACAACAATGTTGAAAAAATGGTTTCCTTTGTAATATTTAGTGCCCTTCGAATATTATTAATTATTTGTATCAATTAAGTTAATTAGCTGATTAAGCTGATGGTGGAGATTCATTTGCATAATCCCCTCTTAGCGTGGATGACGCGCAATAAGCGTGTTTGTGCGGCGACTCATCTCGAATGGCTTTTGTCGTCTTGGCCATTTTGAAGAATTGTTAGTTGAAAACTGAAACTGCTGGCGATGTCTGCGCTCTGTCTACGCAGCTGGAAGTCCCCGTCCCCGTCCCAGTCTCAGTCTCAGTCCCAGTCCCAATCTCAGTTTACGGAGCGAAGACCTGGCTGCAGTTGAAGTTGAAGCCAAATCGTAGTTGAAGTCGCAGTCGAAGTGGATGCCGTGTGGCAAGTGCTGCAATGTTGACAATTTTTAGTTGCCGTTTTGTTGTTGTCGTTGTTGCTGTTGCTGTTTCTGTTGCTGCTATTGACCGGTCTTTGCCTTTCACGACAGACCAAGTTGGGGCATGGTTATTAGTGGGCGTTTGGTTGTTGCAACTGCTACTGGCTGTTGTTGTTGTTGTTGTTGTTGCTGCTGTTGCTGTTGCTGTTGGAGTCGCTACAAACGACGCTTTTGCTTTCCACAGCAATAATTGTCGTTTGCCTTTTTTGGGTCTGCACACAGCGGAAACGTTGCTGATTGCACTTGCAACAGCACGAGTTGAATGCACCACGTTTCGTCTTATTATTATTATTATTGCTGTTTATTGTTCAACAGATTCGACTACTTTGATTTGCTTTTAGCATTTGCATCCTACACAAACGGAAGCCCCAGGCAAATAAACATTCAATATACCACAACAAATAACAAACAACAAACAACCAACAACCAACAAACGCTGTCCGCACATCAGGTGATGAGTCAAGCATATAAAATTCTATAGACGCAGATTGGCGTGGCAAGTTGTCTTGGGGAGCTTGCCCCAAGTCGTGAGTCTACTTCCGTTCACTTCAATGCGCCACAAAGGGCCTCAAAGTTAAGCTCAACTCAAAATATGGCTTAGACAACGGAAACAATTTACGCGCACTTAATGCGGCTAACTTCTAATGCGATGTTGTGTTTTAAACTTTGTAGTTGAGTCTTGGATTTAATATGCTTTTTGTAATAGTTTACTAATATGCCAAGTATAGATTTTTGGTATATATTATAATATGTTAGAATAAGATTATGCAATTAGATTGACAGTCTTATCTTTGTTTATGACATTTTTAATTGTTATACCCGCTACCCATAGGGTAGAAGGGTATTATATCTTTGTGCCGGCAGGAAATGTATGTAACAGGTAGAACTAGGCATCTCCGACCCTATAATATATATTCTTGATCAGCGTCAACAGCCGAGACGATCTAGCCATGTCCGTCTGTCTGTCTGTCCGTCCGTCCGTATGAAACACTGGATCTTAGAGACTATAAGAGATAGAGCCATAATTTCTTTCAAATTTTTGCCACGCCCACTTCCGCCCCCGCAAATCAAAAAAATCGAATAACAAGCGTACTTTTAAAGCTAGAGTTGCGAATTTTGGTATATACAATAATTACTATAGTAGTTATGATTCCTGAAAATCTTTCGATGTTATTAAAGAAATACTTTTGTATGGGCAAAAACGCCTACTTACTATTGGTCTTAGTTGCTTTCTCTCTTTCCTTCTCTCTCACTCTCTCTCCCTCTCTATCTTCGATATTTCTGATTGAAATTGGATTCTCTGTTGCGCTATAATTGCCATTTGCATGCTGCAGGAATTCCAATCAAGTAACTGGACCATTAGCTGAACTGCAGCTGAGCCTCAGACCTTTTTTTGGTTAAGTGAGAACACATTCTCTATGGTAAATGATTTCCTTTGCACTGCTTCCTAGACATTCATCATGCAACAACAATAAATAAAGTGGAAAACTAACAAGAACACAGCTGGAGCTAGGCACTGGGAACGCCTCACACTATAATGCAGTGCTTTGACCTTTTTCGGGTCTATTAACATTAACATCGGCGTTAAGTTTAGCATTAAGCAAGTGACCGTTAATGTTAACAGCAGCAAATGCAAACGAACTGACTGAAAGCTGACGCCTTTCTACAGTTGACAACGTCATCAGCATTGTTGTTGTTAGTTCATGCTGTTGTTGTTGTTGTTGTTGTTGCCGCTGTTGGGCACATTTTTACCGTTTGTAAGCTGTCATATTTCTTGTCATTTATGAAGCGTGAGTTGTGTGTGGTTGTTGTTTGGCCCAACTAATTTGTTATTATTTTGACATTAATTTGTTGATGATTTCTGAATGGCTCTTGCTGCGGGCACTGAATAATTTGTTATTATCGCTAGATCTGCATTTCAGGCTTTGCTTTGGCTTATTGCCTCAAGTGAAATGTGAATGAACTCAAATTTCAAGTCAGAAATCGCTGAGAGAGCCTATGGAAACATCAAAGAATACTAGAAGTCAATAATACGCATTTTTAACTAAATCTCATCACAATATTTCATCAAATGACCAGTTAAACAAATATTTCAGCGAAATGGAAGCAACCGGATTTCCATAGTAAAGTAACTGTTTACTGCAACAGTCAAATTGTTGTCCGTCTGCCCGTCTGTCCGTCTTCATTAACGTTTAGAACTCAGAGACTGTAAAAGCTGGCGATTTAAAAGTTGGACTCGTAAATCATATGAATACTATTTACATTTCAAAATGTAATCAAATGACTAAAATATTACAATTAAATGAATTTTATTTGTAAATAAATAAATAAAACTGTATATACAAATATTTTGTACAGTTTCATTAATTTTTATTGAAAGTATTTTTTAATAAATAAATAAATGCAGGTAACGCTTATAGTAAGCCGTGGCATTTTTGTTTCCATTTCCCGCATTGTTTCCACTTGGATGATAGTCAACTTGTGTTTCCACCTGCCTGCGTCCACATTGTCAATGCTAATAGCTAAGAGCTTTGCAGTTGCAACTATGTAAGTGTGTAAGTGGCAATCGCAATGCGGTGTCAACTACGTGCGGCCTAAAATATTCACGCAATTTCCTGTCCACTTTGCGCTCCTCACAAATGGTCATATACACGTATCGTGTTTGGGTTTTTGGCCTGTACGGAGTGCATTTAAAACGTAAACAGCACAAATTTCTTGTTAATTACGCCACTCACTATCATTAACACATTTCCTTGTCATCATTCTGCTGACCCAATTTTCGCGGTAAATAATATGAACGACTAAAAAGCGACTTTTACCCCACATTGGAATTCAACAATTCCATTTAGTGCTCTTGTTGTTGTTTGGTTTTTTTTTTGTGTGTAAAAGATTGCAAAAAAAAATGTTTTCAACTTATTCATTAACGCTGACATCTGCAATTGCCCCGAGGCGGTCCACAAAATGACATCGGACAGCATTATAATTAAATGTGAATCCAATTTCTGGAGCCACAAAAATTGGAGCAGTAGCAACTGGCCAAAAAAAAAAAAAAAAAAAACGCTACTCTGAAATTGCAAGTGGTATTTGACAGAAAGTTAATTCTTTACATAAATATATCAAAATGGAAATGCCGAAATTCAAATGAACTTGACCGCAGTGTAAAACGATCTGGCAACGCTCATTCGAATTGGCTAAATGGCCATGACAAAGTGTAAGCATATCTGCAGAGTTTGTTATTTGGCAACAAGATTCACACGCTTTTTGTCAGCGCACGATCATCATCATCATCATCATTATCATTAACGCAATCATTATCTTGGGCAGGCAGCAATTAAAATGAGAGCGAAAGCCAACAAGGCATTTAACAATAACCATTGCATAGTTTTTGTTTTTTTTTGTTAACAACGACGAAAACAATAAACAAATAAAAGTAACACATCATTCACTTAAAGCCAAGTCGCAATTGAGAGCTTTCGCTGCGAAGACTAAATGTTGAATTGAGTGAAAATTGATATTGTTCATGAGAAACCCTAATTAAATGCAAATTGTTGTGGGCAGTTTAATGATGCCTCTCCCACCCACCTCACCCCACCTCAGTCCACTTTTTGTCCAGCGATGTAAACCCTTTTTGGCCGCAGTCAAACTCAATTAATCTTTGGCCATAAAAAATCATCCAGTGTCATGACTTTAATTACTTTATTACAAGCCCGCCCGACCAGCACAAAGTGGTCTGCATTCTTTTTGCTGATATATGGCCCAAAGATTCGAGTTGAGGCTGCTGCAACAGCGTCCAAGTCTCCGGGACCGAGACTCCAAGTGGTGGGCTGGCATTTGAGGCGGCCTTAGCGGTACTTCGACTTAAGAGGCCCCAAAAAATTAACCAGAGACAAATCGCTTACGCCCCCAGGCCAGCAATATGAGCAGCATAACAATTTAATATAACAATTTATACGCACACACACACACACACTCACATGTGATATATTTATTCGCTAAATGGTAAATGCGATGTACATAATTTAATTTATAACAAAGACGATGGCAGCTGTGCACCGTGGGCACTGACTCAAAGTGGAATTGTGTTTATTTATTTATATATTATAAATTATCCATAGCATTAATTATTTAATTGAAATCATTTATTTTAATTTATCTCTGACATTGTTTAACATTATACGAATCTTTATGTTGATTCTACATTCATAATTTCTTCAATGAAAGAAATCACACTATTTATGCCACACCCACTTCTGCCGCCTCAAATCGAAAAGAATTAGAATAGCAAAGCATTCTTATGAAGGTAAAGTTGCGAATTTTGCACAGACAATCCTAACTACAGTATTTGTTATTCCTGATTATAGAAGTTAATTACGAAATACTTTTGTATCGGTAAGCAGGCGTCTTGTTTGGTATACTTACAATGTAGAACTATACAAATATACCAAATGTAGCCTTTTATAATATACATATATATTACATAATATAATAATATCGATTGTAGCTTTCTTACTTATTTAAAATTGCTGAAAGGTTGTGAACTATTCACAAGACAAGATCACCATAAGTAAAAGATACATAGATAGAACTAATCAATCCATAAGTTTTGTAATTTATTTACGTACTTCAGTTTCAATTCTCAGAGCTAACCTCATAACAGCTGCGCAGCGTTGCCAGATCGTCTCCCACATTACATTTGCAATGCAAAAAAGTTTCGAATTTGCTTTCATTACGCAAAAAGCCATGAAATTTCAAGTGTTTAGCCTAATTCCACTGTGCTGTGAGCAACATTTGAAAACTGTGCAGATCACAGACTGAAGAGGGCAAAGATATTGAGTTTTGGGGCGTGTGCGAATCAGAGGCGGACTCAGGCCAAAATAAATAATGAGTGCGTTGCTGTTGTTGTTGTTGTTGGCGCAGCTGACAGGCATCAAAGTTATCCAGAAGTCGGCCCCACAAGTCAATGAAACGTGGGCAAGTGTATTAAAAATTAATTAAAAGAGAAAAACAAAAACAAAAACAAAACCAACTCGAACGAGAAAGCGCAGAAAGTAACTAGAGAAATGCTTATTATTATTATTATTATGACTTCAATATGAGTCAGCCACAAAAGCAGAGCTGAAGCCGTCGAAGAAGCCGAAGCCGAAGCTAAAGCTAAAGCCTCAGCGTTGTAGGAGCTACGTGAGTTGCACACCAAAAACGCAGTTAGAACATGCCGCAAAAGCAGCAACCAGGCAACCAGGCAACGGCAATGTTCAATGTTCAATGGCTGCTAGCAAATTGATTGCCAGCGAGAGTAGAGAGTTGATCAGCGAGAAAGAGAGAGGAAGAGAGAGAGATAGAGAGAGAGAGACAGGCGGAGAATTGACCCACTGTTTGCCAGAGTATCTTGGCGTTAGAATTGTGGCTCGTTTAACTGCTGTGGCTGTCGATGTGGATGTGGCTAACTGTGGCAAGACCTCAATATCAATAGAGAACATGGCTCGGCACGCTCCTCTAAAAAAGCAAGTGAATAATTCGACCGACTGCCGCGAGCCAAATAATATGCGGCATATTAACTATTGTTGTTGTTGTTGTTGTTGTTCTTGCTGTCCAATTTGCATAATTAGCGAACACTTTTCGGGGCATTTAACAGCGCTTCTTTAATCACCTTTTAAGTGAGAGTTTCGCATTATTGGCGGCGAGCAGGGAAAGTCTGTACCGAATAATGAATGAAGAGATTCTTTGGCATAGGCCAAGTGTCATTATCGAAAGAAAGGCCATTCAACTCGGTGGCAACAACACACAATTTAAAAGATACAAAGCACATTCCCAACAACACTCAAGTGCAGATGCTCCAGAGTGTAGAGTGTAATAGCATCAACTGGATATAAGTATTTGCTTTATTTCTGATGCATGCCTCGTCTGCTGCTCTGGGCATCTGTGGAATGCAACGGGCAACGGCAGCTGCCATAACACAGAAGCAACCTATTGAAAATGAAATGCAGTCCAACAACAATGACTGCTAACTCAAGTCGCGCCACACACACACACACACACAAACGATTATGATTTTTCCGGTCATACTGCAGACGCTGTTCGCTGCTTGACGGAGGCTTGTAACAGGTGGCAGACATCATCTACATACATCAGCATCACACCAGCAAAACACCATCAACGTCAGCCGTTGCAAATATTTACATGCGGCTGGCGATAAGCTCGGCTAACTGCCGCGATAAGAGCTGATACTAGAGAAACAAACCAAAAAGAGAAAATCTTTGCGGTTTGTTTTTCTTAGTTTTTGGGTTAGGCACAAAGAGACCTTTACCCGGAAGCCATTCAATGGGTGTTGCAACTTGGCAGCTTGGCCAGCTACTTTTACTTTAAACTAGCTTGCATAATGCACTTCACATGCAGCCCACAAGATACGAGATACAAACGAGATACGGATACAGATACAGATACAGATACAGATACACGCCCCAAATAATGCGACAAAAGAGTCGCACTAAGCGCGCACGATCCGAGCGCTAATTCAAACAAATTGCAGCATAAATGCATTATAAAAGGCAGAGGAGCAATCGCAGCGGACGGTCTGGCCAGTGTGACCGTGCGACAGTCTGACAGCGACAGTGTGACAGCTGCTGCAGCTAGAATGCGCCGCTGCCCAGAGAATGCACATGATAAATTACGCTGGACGAGCTGCTTTCAAATGTGGGCAGCACATCGCACACTGAAGTAAGCGGCTCAAAAACTCAAAAATGTAGTTTTACAATCAGAAATATCTTATGTGTGTTACAAAGATGTTTGCAAAAAATAAAACATTTCAGTAAACAAATCGTCTAAGTATCAACATCACAATTTAACTTTTTTTACTTCAAGGTTTAACCAAATTCAATATAAATAAATAAGTTCTTTATTAATATTTATTACAAAAATGATTATTATTAAATATTACAAAATCTGGAACACATTACAATGGAATCTATAAATTTCTGAGTCTCATCAGTTAATGTGATTTTTAATGTATTTGCGCGGATATTTGATACTTCATATTCATAGCTATTTTATGTGTACAAGTCAATCAAAGTCGGGCAATAGACTAACTATCCAACAATCGTATCGCGTTACGCTTTAATTCGTATTCAGTGTTCGTTTACTGCTCCATTTTGTAGAGCTACTAAAACAATAAGCTGCATTTTGTATTTTCATGCATTCGTTAATTAATGATGATGATCACGTTGATGATCACGATGATGATCGGCTCGCTTCGCCCCACTGTGCAGCAAGTGTTTTGTTGCTGTTGTTGTTGTAGTTGTTGTTATTATTGTTGTTATACGGCTGCTGGGAGTGCAACTAATTTGATTAATGATAAGCCGAGCTTAACTGACGACGATTGTGATTCATTATGTGCGCACATCCAGCACACTTAGCACGACAGATACAGATACAGATACATCTATAGCAAGAGAGATAGAAAGAGATACAAATGCAGATACGCACTGCATTAAATAGATTGTTGCCATAGAATCAGAATCGAGTGCCAAATGCAATGAAAGAACATTATTTTATTAGCTAAACAACAAGTGACCGTTGTGCGTTGCTTCAATTGAATTTTTCGCTCTCCGCGTTATCTATGAGATACAATTTAGAATTGTGCGTTTGCGAGCATTTGTGTGAATATATGAATATGCCGCATTCAGTTCGATGATTACATGCAATGAGCCACTTCCTTTGCAGCTCTCGCAGTAATGCCATGGATGGAAGCAGTTGTTATATCGATATCCACAGCCAAGTCTATTGCCTCCATTGGCCAGTTGGCAGACTCTCATTTGGGTCAAAACGAATCAGAATGACGGCCGAGTTCTAGATCAATCTCCATATCGTTGTGCAGCTGTGATCTCGATAATGCAGCTGCATCGTTTTATTCACCTTTCTTTATTTCGTGATTAATCGACATTGAAATTGAAATTTGTCTAACTTAAACATCCTCCTCTTTTTGGATATAAAGTATTTATTTTCATCTTTGAAATTGTTTCAACATTACACGTTATGTTCACAATACTAACACTACATTATTTTCATATTTAAAATAATCAAACTAATAACACATTTGTTTCTTCATAATTGGAAACAAACAGAAAGCAAAATTATGTTTTGAAAGCTAGAATTCTTAAGTTTGAACACTTCAATATTACAAACAAATCTTGAATCAAATGTTAATTTTCAAAAGTACTTAAATAAAGATTGAAATCAATTTTTTGGTATTCAAAACTATTGTTTTCATTTTTACGAATTCAACAATTTTCTTTAATCTTGAATTATTGTTTTGAAATTGAAAATTATTTTATTAAAATCTTTGGAATTCATTTATTTTGTTAATTTTAAAACATTCCGAATTGGAGAATTTTATTCTTCAAGCATCGTTTAAAAAGGAATTTGGCTTTAAAATTCCTCGAAAATCTAAGCTAAACAAATACTGTAATTGTCTTCTACATCATATAGATATGGTTAAAGATATATCATGTATTTTGTTGCAAAAACAAAAATAGCACGAATTTTATTTTAACATTTTCTTAGTGATCGTATAACTGCGGGTTCTTGTAATAAATATTTTAAAAACTAATTTCTAATATATAATTGAAATATTTATTGTAATAAAAAAATAAAAATTCAATTGGGAAAAATTCGATTAAATGATTCTACAGATTAAAGATTATTCTCAGTCTGTGACCCAACCGTTAGATTATTATTTTTATCAACAGCAACATTTTGCATTTTTATTTGCTGAAAACTTGGAACAGTGTAAATATTTGTCAGTCCATCAGTGTTGCAAATCTTTTCTAAATCCCTGTAGTTATTCTTTGTTTGTGCTTGTATTTTCTGATCTTTGATTTGTTGTGTCTAACTTTTGTTGTGCGTCAGGTTTGTGCCATTTTTTTGCTGCTGGTGTTGCAAGCTTCAAAGTGTAAATTGAGAATTAAAGTGTTAATTGTTCTTTTTTAATTAAGTGTATGCCTTGAATCCTTTCCTCTTGTGCTACTTTCCCTTGGCTCGCTGCGTCTCCTTTTCCTTCTGCTGCTTTTGTCGCTCCATTTTGATCTTGCTGCGCTCCTTTTCCTGCTCCTCGATACGCTTCAGCTCTTCGCGCTCCCAGCTCTCGAATTCCTCGCGCTCTTGGGTGAGCTGCACCAGCTCGGCCAGTTCGCCATCGGAGACACCTTCGTCGATGTCCTTCTGCATGAGTTCCACCTCACGTGCCATCGCCTCCTTGGCCTTGCGACGTCGCACCTTCAGCTCCTTGGCATCCTTGAGCTCCTTCTGGCGCTGCTCGCGCTCCTCTTTCTCCTGCTGGCGACGCTCCTCTTCGCGCTGGAACTCCTCCATCTCATCCTCAGTATAGGGATACTCGGGCACAGTGGCATTCAGCATTGGCCTGCCCAAGCTAATGCCCAAGGCGATGCTGCCCACAACGGCCAAGATGCCGCTCAACAACACCAAATTGTACTTGCTGTTCTTGGCATGCCAATGCTGCATGAAGTCGCCCTCGGGCTTGGGCAGATCACTGAAGATGGCATGGGTGCCACCGCTGGGAAAGTAGCCCCACTTTGGCTGAGGCTTCTCCGAGAGATTGCATTTGGACGCCGACGTGGCCTTGCTCGTCGGTGCCTTGGCCGCCAGTTGTCGAGTGATATAGACCAAGCCATTAAAGCAACAGCCACGAACTGCAATCGGAAATGAGCGATGCATCCCTGGTTGATGGTACAACGTGGCGTATACTTACTATCGCGAGACAGCCGCGTTGGAGTGGCCATCAAAAGTCTGGACATGCTTGCTGCCTCTTCTGTCTCTTCTTATGATTGGTGAGCGTAAAATTTGATTGCTTATCGTTCAAAGTGTGACTGTTCAAAATATCATTGTCCGAACCGACAATAAATCATTTTCCCAAAAGCTGCTACGATTCAATGCAATTCAACTCGATTCAATTCAGTTCTATTCTCTATTTTCAGTTCTCAACTTTCGTAGCGACTTTCTAATCTATTGTGATGACAAGCTGTTGGACAAATATCTAACACTTGGCGAAAATGTACTGAGCAAGCTGCAAAAAACTATAGAACTCAATAAAATCTCACTTTTTTATAAGGGTTCTACAATCAAAGAAGATTTGCACCTATTCTTATAAAATATAAAAAACCTGGTACCAAATATATTTAAAGTAATACAAAAAAAAAAACTGATCTTATCACGTTTACAGGTTTACAAAGTGTGATGTATGAAATTCACCCACATTTCCAATATGGAGAACAAAAAAAATAACGAATAAAAAATATGAAGTTGAGTGAGCGACTTTTCAATAGAAGCAGAACAGTTAAAAAACGTTATTAGGGTCAAATCAATATTAGTTTAAATATTGAACTGTACCGAATGCTATATTTGGTATATACCCAATACACATTTTCAATAAAGCGAAACAGTTATAAATCTATATAATCGATAAAAATAGTATACCATAAATATACTAAAATATACCGAAAGCTATATTTAGTATACCGATATACTGCATCATTCAAAATGTACCATTAAAAACAAAATATACCAGATTATCAAACCAAATAATGAAGATATCTTCTATATTGGCATAAAGATATAATTCCCTCATAGTCTTTGGGTAGCGGGCTCATACATGAAGTTAGCATCTACATAAAAGAAAATAACTAACAGATCCTTTAACGCTTCCAATCTTCAAAAAAATGCTGTATGTAAAGATCCTTTATTTCAATTGTGGGTCGTTCGTGCTTAAATGTGAACGACCCACAATTGAAATAAAGCGACTTCTGTGAAAAGAAAAGCAAGAAAACATCTTGTAGATTTACCTTAAATTTGACCCAAAGCAGGCATGTGTAAATCAGTATAATACTCGGTAAGCATCGAATCCATTTCGTGTGATAAGAGGCAAACAACAACTAGAGAATCGTGTACAATAATTTACACAACGGTTCACATGTACATGATGGCTCTTATCTCTGAAGACAGTTACGCCAAAAAGCAGAAGACACCAAACGCAGACGCAGAGGCAGAGGCAGAGGTAGAGGGCAGAGAGAGACGCAGAGACAGTCTAGACCCACACTCAGACTCAGATTCAGACTCAGACGCAGACTCAGAAGAGTGAGTCAAAAAAGTCACAGCGCATTAGCATGTTAGAGCACATCAAAAATTTCATGGAAATTTATGACGCCTAAAGAACAAATCTACAACCAAAAAACCAAAAAGAAAAAAAAAGGTGTCACGTGCGCTGGGAGCAACAACAACAAGAAAAAACAACAGCAAGCAGAAGAAGAAACTTGTCAAAATTGTTGAGTTGAGACGAATGCATAATAAAAGCTGCGATGGACAGCAACAGCAACAGCAACAGCGACAACAATAACACAAACAATAACAATAACAACAACAGTAAAAAGTAGTTCGTAGTAGTTAAAGTAGATAAAGAAGCTAAAGAGAAGCTAATCACTTCAGTTGCAGTCTACAACAAGACAACAGCAACAACAACAACAACAGCGACAACAAACATTGAGAATGCGGTCAACAAACTTGTTCCCCGTTGCATTTCTATCTCTACGTTCTACAACTGACTAAGTGTGAGTGTGTGTGTGTGTGTGTGGGCGTGTGTCTAAGTGTATTGGAGTGTGGGTGTGGGTGTGGGTAGGTGAAAATAACTTGATCAGAATTATGAGTGCCGAAACATTGCCTTGAGGGCAAGGGGAGGTGGACATAGAGTTGGAGGTGGAGGTGATCTACAAAATACATATGTTAGATTTATGCATAAATTTATTCGAGAGCTGCACAAAGTGGTTCAAGTCATGCAGCAAACTCATTAGTTCGATTTGTGGCGAACCAACAAATTTCAATAAATGTTGTAATAGATTAAACATAGACAGAAATCATATATACTTAAAGTTCACCCATTTCAATTTGCTATTCTTATGCAACACTAGTACTTCATTAAAATTTACCAATTATGGTACATGGAATAACGATTTCCATTAAAGTTAATGCGTTATTGTATATTGAACACATATTGTGCTAAATTACCATTTCGGTACATTTAGATATCAATGAAACAAGTGCTAAAGTTGTACAAAATGGAACTGCAGTAAAAAGTTCTAATATACCAATGAATTCAATATGAGAATATTTACCAATTGCTGAGTTGATTGTACAAAGAGTAATTGCTACTGAGTGTATGATTAATTTGAGTACAGTTTCAAGAAAAGTACCAATATGTACCAAAAGTACCAACTTCCATATAAAAGTACCAAGTGTCAAATACATCTGAAAGTACGATTAGTGATAATGTACTATTTCAGAAATTATACCAATGAATTCGATATGTACCTTTTTGTACTAAATGAATCAGATTATGTCAATACCAATTTGTACCTATACAAATGTACCATCTGCAGCAACGAATTCGAAATGCAGCAAATCAAGTTACAATTTGATTAGAGTGCGTTATTTTTTAAATAATGTGCCAACTAACTCAATATGTGGATATATACAGCAGTTGGTAAATAAATAAATAAACCATTTGTTAGTTAAATCGATTAGTTAGTAGTATTTATGCAATATGGCAAATGCGACCAGTCGCGTATTTATGTACAGAACAGTATAAATTGAAATAGTAATTTTCAAACAAGATGACTGCGACGAATCTCTGCATTCTTTTCCCTTATCATCTGTCGCTTCTTCATACGTATGCAGAACAGCGAAAGCGTGGCAAACACGCCGTATAAAGCGGCTGTGGCATAGAAGCGTAGAGCAACCTCCTTGTAGAGACGATCGGAGTCACTGCGAAATTCCTGCAGATTATCGTAGCTGTCCTCCAACGGCAGGTGGGTGACAAAGGCGAGGGCGTTGAAGGAGAAGCAGACGCCCATCACCAGCAGCTGAATGAGGCCCCAGATGCTGATGAACAAGCAGAATATTGAGCACTTCTTGTTGCAAATCAAGTTCATTTTAACGATCGACTTCTGGCTATGTGTGTAAATAAATTAACTACATACCTACATCGTCAGTGATTTCAAATTTACTCTGACGGCAATGGCAAAGACAGGTGTCAGACACACACACACACACTCACTCACACACACAAGCACTAACACACACATTTGAAATGAAAAGTTTTTGTCGCTCGATTCGAACGGATGGGGGCAGTATTCAGTAGCTGATCTCAGGTCTCTATGTCTAACCTTGTGCGAATTTAATGACATTAGATCTCGGCGGACTGATTGTGAAGTTCATGTGCCTGGCTGGCACCGGCAACAGTTATTGCTAGAGCAACCAACGTACACACACACATAGATCAACTTTTTTCATTTTACCACTCGCTTTCGGTTGCGGTTGCGATTGCGGTTGCTGTTGCTGTTGGTTGCTGTTGTGTTATTTTTTTTCTCTTGACTTTTTTTTTTGGGTTGTTCAACCCAAACACACTTAGAGTCAGTTTCAATTGTGGTTTTAGTCCACGGATCGACAGCTGCAAGTGAACTTCTAAGAGCATTTTAGCAACTTTTCAAATAATCCAAACTGATGAATGCAAACTTCTCTAAGAGCTATATTTATATTTATATATTTTACATTCATTTATTATCATTCGAACATAATCATCTTTCTCGAGTGGTTTCCTTTTATAGTAAAACAAACAAGAGTATTAATAATTCTGATTCACAAGCACTCAGAGAGTCACAATGATATTTCTACCCAGTCTTAAAGTATATAGTATCAGTAATATTCCAGGGAACTCACCAGTTTTCCAAGTGGCACATAGAATGGAACTGTCCGCTTCTGCAAAACTCTTGCCTAGCAATGCGAAAACTTTGCAATAATCATTTGTGCAAAGTGTCTTGAAAATCCGTTACAAACTTCCAAGTTGTTGTGAAAATTCGTAAGTTGTTTTTGCCGTTGCCAAATTTATTTTTATAATTTTTTTATTTTGGTTTTTCTTTTTCTTTTTCACTTGAATTTGTTGGTTTATGTTTTGTTTTTACATCACGTTTTGTACGTATTCGTTGGTTTTATGGGTCAGATATCTTTATAATGTCTTGTTGTGTTGTTGTTGCTGTTGTTGTTGTTGTTGTTCTTGCTGCTGTTTGTCATTAGCACTTGCTGAAATTTGTAATAGCTTCGATTAGGCACTGCCATTAATCGATAGTAAGGAAGACTATCGAGCTGGGCACTTAGTTCATTATTTTTTAACAGCGTAAAAAACAGGAAAAAGCTTTTCTTTTAAATGATTTGATTGGGTTTCAACAAACATATAAAGAGAAAACATGCAAAACCGTTTAAACAACGCAACGGACAGACACATTTTATTATTATGATAATAATTGGCAAACTATAAATTAACTTGAATTTAAAGACCTACAAAGTGGTTACAGTAATTCCAAGTAATCAATACGCGCACAGAAGTGAATTTAAGTAATTCCCCAATGGAGGTCAAGACTGAAAACAGAAATCCCCCCGCTAAAAAGACAACAAAAAAAACCTTGACATTAGGGCGTTTAGTTGAGTTTTGAATTTCACATAAAACACGCAATCCCAAATCAATCAAAGCTCAGTTGGAGGACAGGTTCCCTTAGCCCTCCCTCCCCCCGTCACGGCCTTTTCCATATGCGCATTCTTGTTGATCATGTTACACACACGCACACATGCACAACTGAGAACTGTTGTTATTTGCACTCGTTTACGGTTTTAATTCCACATTTACATATTTTCACATTCACTAACATGTGCGTTTGTTTCATTTTTTGTCTCAGCTTTTTATTTACTTCAATTGCAAACTTATCGGAACCGAAAAAAAACTCATAAAGAAAACAGTTCAAATAGACTGCATAAAAAGTTATTTTTATAAGCGTAATTCATTTATTTGCTGATGGCTTTGTAATTGTTATAGTTGCTGATAAGAACAAGAGCCCAGGCGAATTGTTGTGTCTCGCAATTTGTTCGTGTCTCTCTTTATGTCTTGTTCCCTTCTGTCGCGACCGTTGTTGTTATTTGTTGCTTCTTGCTGCGATGCTTCTTTATTTGTTTCGCACTCTGTGAAACACTTGTTGAAAAGTACACATACACACACACACAGACGCACACATACGTAGGCAAGCAGTAAGAGCCCCGCGCACGTCTTTGAATTAGAGCTTGGCTCTGGCGTACCACATAAAAAGCAGGCTGGCTAAACAAAAGCCGAACAAAACACAAACACGAAATTGAAGCAGAAGCGGAAAGAGAACGTAAACTAAGCGTGCGCGACACAACCGACTTCCTCGACGTTCACTGCTGGAATAAATCGAGTGCACGAACGCGCCAACAGAGCGAGTGAGTTTGCCCGCCGAACAGCATTTGAGAGCCAAAGCAATACTGCAGGCGCTTCGATGCAGACAGACTCCCCCTCACACTGTCAGTATGTTAATGATAATTGAAGTTATTTGATTAAACTGACGCACTTTAACTGATCTCTAGCTCACCGATTGCACATTTCTGTTTGGTGTAGTTGCAATAAAAGCTTAAATGCTTACAGATTATACAAAAACAACTGGGTGGCAATAAATTACAATCTATAGAAGTTGTCAGCATATTAAAAATTTAGCATAGTCAAAATACATAAAATTACACTACAAGCAATTAACACATTCAAAAACACTCAAATTAAGTGCATATTTAATGGTTTTGAAATAGATTTAACCAACCAACTGTTAACCGCACGGCGCGCTGTTAGCTTAACATGTTGCTCTCTGAGAGAAACCGGCTTGCGCTCAATCACTGAGTGCAAATATTATTTTTAACTCAGCCCGCTCAACAAGTGTCCAGTGGTGTCACACCAAAAGCTGCCTGATATAAATCCGCTTGAGGTTGCACTCAAGTTGTTGTTGTTCATGGCAATCAGCGTGTCATAGCAATCAGCTCGCTACAGGCTGCATATAAATTTTTTCCTTTTTTTAAATTTTTTCAAATTGGAAAAAAAAAAATTTTAATTTAACTATTTTACGCTGCTTGTGGTAAATAAAAAAAAAATAAATAATATTATAACAAGAAATTTTTTTTTTTTTTTTTTTTTATGACAAATAGAATGACAGAAAACTTTTAATTTTTTACGTGTATTTACAAGATTATTTACAAAACTTTATTTACTACCACTCTTTGGGTGGTCTAAAGGGGAGATCAAGGGGGTGGTGCCTTTTCAGCCGTCGGCGATGTTGGCTATTGTCAAGCAGGTTAATGGCCAGCGGGTTGCAATGTTGCTCCAATCAATCTCTCCTGATACTTCAAAGCGTACCTTTTAACTTCTTCAGATACACTCGGAGTCTCAAGGTCCTTGTGGATGACCTGGTTTCTAACATAGTAAGTAAGGTGCTTTGGCTAGTCTTCGCAGAGTAATGCTTTGAAAACGTTGCAGCACTTCGATGTTTGAAGTTGAGGCTGTGCCCCAAAGCTGAATCCCGTACGTCCATATAGGCTTTAATATCACTTTGTACAGCAAGACTTTGTTTCTGAGGCTCCTCATATAACAAGAAATGAAAATCAATAATGAATTAATACAAAATTGCCTTTTCTATTTTACATGTTTGCAGTTCAAGTTCAATTTAAATGACAATAGACTTTTATTTCTTTGGACAATTGACGATGTATCCCTAAATTGTTTTTTTTTTTAAATCGATATTCATGTATGTAAATCAAATTGATTTTTGCGAACTACTTTTTTAATGTTGACTATTTAACACCCTAGTTTTCCATTTGTACGTTTAAGAATTCGTTGATTGTCCGTTCGCATTTATCATAATTTAATTGGCGCTTGGGTTGGTAAAATTGTTCTTGGCCAAACAAAAACAATAAAACAATAAAAGCTCAGCTTTTATGGCAAATTAATCGGTTGTGCTCAAAGTCATTTTGGCATCATTAAAAGCAGATCTCAGATCTGTGTTCGCTAATTTGGCCGCAAACAAGCAGCTTACCGAAACTACTTCTATGGTGGGTCTCAGTTGGAACAATGGAACGCAGTTACGCCCATGCCTAGTTAGCATAAATTACTTAACATATTCTGACCATAATTGATTATATATAGTGTGGCGGTAATTTGCATAAATAAGTCAAGTCATAAAGCATTTATTGGAATACTAGATTGAAGTATGTAGTTAGTTGTCTCCTAAAAAGGCCATCGAAACTTTCGCAAGTGGCTCGTATTCGTTTCGTATTGGCGGATTTCCGCTCCCAAGCTACTAGAATTTCCAGAAGAGCCACCCAAAACCGTAGACCCAACAGTTAAGAGCCATGTGCTTCATTAGAGCCACGATTGGCGGCTGTCGTCTTAAACTTAAAGTTGGTCATTTGATACAGCCGCTTGTTGATGTTATTAGCTAAAGCAGGGGAGCGAGTGAGGCACGATGATAGAGAAAGAGAAAGGAGTAGGAGGGGCGGGTACAAGAGGCGAAAATGAAGTGGGAGAGACATGAGCTCTCGAGCGATTAGCATGTTAAACAGCGGCTGCTTAAAGGCTATAATTAAGCGACATAAACTTGGGTATTAGGCGCTAAATACACACAGACGTACAAACACACACACATGCACAAGCACGCACACTTGCAGGCAGACACGCAGACAGACAGCAAAAGCTTTAGCCTGGCGCATGCAGAGCAAGTGCAAGCGAAGACCGAGATGCAGTTGGAGAGAGAAAGAGAGAGAGAGAGAGAGCAGCTAGAGTAATAGAAGTGGAAACCATGGGGGAGAGTACGGGTGCCTCTTTCATGATTTGCATAACTGTTTGGCTGGGGCACGCACTTCACGTCTTTCGTTCTGCTGCTACTCCTTCCTCTTCATCTTCTTTTTCTTTTTCTACTTCTACTTCTATTTCTTCGGTTGGCGATGAGTCGCTGAGTCTGGTTGCCCCTCGAGAGCCTGGGCTTGCATTTGAAACAGCGGACGCCAAAACGAAAACGGAGGCAAACATACAAATATACGCACACACATAGTCACTCACACATACATTAATATGCACCTGTCCACATACACGACGACACGTTGGGCTTCATTTGCTGCTTAAGAAAAGAGTAAACAGCCGACAAGTCGCTTAGACTTAACATAGACACTGCCTACAATTGCCCATTGCGACTACAGGGTATAATCAATTGCAAGGTGCACCTTGGTTTTGCACTCAGTTTACAATTCTTTAAAGAACTTAAATGAAAAAAAAAGTAGTGCTGTTATATTTTAAGACATTTAAGACTTTAACTTTACCACTATATCACAACTGATTAATTTTAATAATTATTATTAGTACTAAGGATAATTAAGATTAATACCAGACAAATAAAATGCTCTTGGGTCATTCTTAGAGTATCATCAAGTTCCACACACGCAACAGAACTTTCTTTCCCTTGTTGTGGTTGTTGTTGTGTTCGTAACACACAAAAGAATTTCCATCAATAATGTCAATAGTACTACTATAAAAACAACAACAATAACAACAAACACAACAAGCCATAGCATGGCACTCCTTTTAACTACGGGGCTTTGAGGTTCAGTTTCTGTTTGGCAACCAACGTCAACGTCATTGTGGGGGGAAGGTAACGAAGTTGGCCCAGACGAATTATGGCTATTAAAGCTGCTTGGGGTTTTAAGTTATTAGGCAACTTCAATTCCATGCTGCACTTGACTCAAACACATATTTACATATTCACATATTTATTCATAGTTATTTCGATTAAATTCTAAGCCGAATCCTAGAAATCAATAGCTGAGCCATTGGACCGCACATCCTTTGAGTTTCTCCTTTCCCTTTCTATGTCGAGTCATGGCTAAATATGGATTTTAAGGTCAGTGCGCATTCACTCTGAAACCGACTGGGCGACTGGTCGAATAAAACCTCAACGAACCTTTCAGCAAATCTCACTTTCAGCCCCTTTAAATTGTCACAACATATGATAGTCTCTATAGGGGATGTGCTTGCTTCTGCCTGTGTTGTGTTTGCTCAACGCTTATACGTCATTAACTTCAGTGTCTTTGATCTAAATTTAAATGAAAATTACAAAAGCTTGCAAATTCGAGCCACTTGACGAGGGATCTCTGCAGTAAAATGCAAAAATTAAGGCAAACAAATTTTCTGTACATATGCATGTGCATTGACTCAATAACCATTTAACGATGTTAAATTTTTGAAGTTCAAGTAATTTCTAATTGAGAGTCTTCAAATTAATAATAAAGGTCTTTAAAATTATTATTATTATATCATTTCATTTCATAATTTCATCATAATTATTATTATTATATCATTTTTAAATTTAAACGTTAATGTTGTTGAATACTGTTCATAGTTGACTTCAAATAATTAAATATATTATATAATATTAACCGATGAAGGTATTCATTAAACAGAAACACATTAACTACTATTTGAAAATAACTAAGTTATAGTTTATTTTAATTAAAATTTTATTGTTTTTCAAATATTGTAATTAAATCCATTTTAAGTATTTTATAATTGTAAAAATATCAATATAACAAAACCAAAAACATGGGTATTCAAAAGCAAAATAGTTACTCCTGATCCATAGAAACAGTATTTCATTCATCGTGTTAAGGACAGTTTACTTCGTAGTATCGCCTAATACACTTTAGAAATGTCGCCATCGGTTATTATATTTTGTAAAAATAAGTATCATAACCTGAGTTTAAGATAGTATTACTATGTTGCTATACTTTTAAGTATACATGTCTGTTATTACCCAATCCTTCATATTTTACATTTTTTTTTTTTTTTTATTTTATATTGTTGATAATAAAGAAAATGGTCCAGAAACTTATTTAAAAAGCTTTTTAATTTATTAGAATGTTTTATTTATTCATTCTTATAATACCCATTTAATAGAGAATTATTGCATGAGGCAGTCGAATCTTGCATAGACAATAGAATTCACTAATATTAAAAATTTGTTATTCACCAGTTAAATGTCAAATAATTTAATAGTTTTTTACTTTTGTTTTAAAAGTACATTTTTATTAATTATCATATTGTTCGGTTCTATGTTTTTGTCGAGATTTATACAAACGATTTTTGATTTTGTAGAAGGCCTCTCGAACTTCCTTCGTATATTCAACGAAACTCAGATCATCTTCTTTGATAGCCTCTAAAATGATATGATTTATATTGATTTATTTCTTATCTAATTAATGTCGAATTGTGCTTTCTTACCATACATAGCATTATTAAGGTGGACAAATTTGTCGAAAGCCATCATCTTTACCGCCCCGGTAAAATTGAATTTCATTAGAAGATCTGAACTTAAGACTCTTTCAAGATTCTTAGTAAGGCCTTCTGGCATTAGCATTCTTCTGAATATGTCCACCTAAAATGTAAAATTTATTTTTGATATCTTTAAGTATAAAGAGCACTTTAATACTTACAAATTCACTCGGTGATTCTGCAACTTTTCTGTCCATTTCACATACATCGTCTTCGGTTTGGAGAGGAAACATGGTTTTTCGATGTTGTGTATTTTTATAATCCAATAATGACATAAGACTTTCGTTTACCTTATTAATTTTACCTGGAACAGATCAAAATATTAACAATTATCAATATTTCATGTTTATATTTTATCGCTTGGCTTACGTTGCAGATCCATCATTTGTTTTTTCATAGAATCTATATATAAAATTGGGAATGAAAATTAGCAAATGTATTTTATCCCATGGATAGAAAAAACTTACGTTCCATTTCTCTCATTCGCTTTTCCAAGTCGTCTATAACAAAATAATGCGAATTTAATTGTATGATTGTTGTTATTTCAATTTATGAAGAACTTACTTTGTGTGTTCAACATTTTTCTCTTCATCGCGCGACAGCATTCACGATCCGTGTCTAAGGGATCCATTTTCAATTTGTTATAAGTGAAGCAGTTTGCGAACAATATATCTAGATTAAGACACAATATATCGTCAATATTACTTTAACTAAACATACATAAATGAACATATACTTATTGCTAGCAATAGCAAATACTTTTTATTTAAATAGACAAGACTTTTTCCACATCTGTATGATATATTTTCATTATTATTACCAGCGCTGTTAAGTACCTTTTCAATTACACAAAACTGCATAACACTCAGGAAATAAACAACAGCAGATAAATTTGCAAATCTACATATACGAAAAGTTGTTGATTAAGAAAACATCTTTCTCAGCTGTGCTCGGTCAGCCAATATTTCAGCAGCTGAAACTCTTCATTACCACAGTAAACAAAGGATGCCATCTCTCACGTATGACATTTTCATGCCGTGGTGGGCACTTTGTCTTTAGTCAAAACATCATATTTTCACTAGGTGGCAACTCATTTGAATATAGACTAAAAAATACTAAACTTGACATTGGACAAAAGCTAAATTAAATACTCCAACGTGCAATATTTATTATTTTTCTGTAAAAATTGGCCATACCTTCTAAGTTATGGCTATTCATTTTTAAAGTTATAAAGAGTTCTAAATAAGTAATTAATAATAGCCTATTTCCACCTCACTCAGTTTTTCTACGTTTTTTAAAGTCCCGTTTCGGGGTTTCCATCTGCACGAACCGAGAAATATGGGCAACGGTAAAATTCTCAATATGGCCGCTCTGAAATGTCAGTTGTTCAAATGTAAACACGAGTTGGCGAACAATTCAAAAAACAGCACCCGCATTTTAAAATGGAAAATTTTATTAAATTGCAGTATTTTTATAAGATTTTGACGAAGTGGAGGGAAAATTAGCGGAGTATAGAGTATAGGCCATTGCCAATAGTAAAGAAATCGCCATCAGTTTGGGGCTATGTACATTAGTAGATTTGCTGGCAGCAATGTAATATTTACATAAATACATTTACTTTTTAGCAACAGCATGGGTGTTTTTGGGAGCGCGATGTTCCTGGAAACAACGAATCATTTTTTGAAGATAATTTTCGAATTAATAGGGAGGAGTTTGGCACCCTTGTGGAGCGCCTTTGTGGATTGGCCAAAAAAGGCACTACATTTCTCCTCCCATAACTCGATCAACATAGCCTCGTGGATGCCACTCCACGATATTGACGGCTTTCGAGTTTTTTGGCTCATCTAAAATATAAAAAATTTGCTTTAAAAAGCAAAATCAAATTTTTATTTTTCTATTTTCATACCTTGGCGCACTTTAATGTCAGCTGTTTTGTTAGTGGTGAGCTCTTTTTCGTTGTCATGTCGATCAAAATATCGCATAATTACCCAAAAAGTGCGTTCGCTATTTCTACGTAGCTCGCGAACGTAGAAAAACCGACTTTTTTTCTTATGGGTTTTTACATGGGCGAACGTAACATTCGGCCTGAACGTCAAAAAAAAAACCAAAGAAAACCGTGCGGTGGAAATAGGCTATAATACAATAAGGAAGGAAATATACAACACAAACAGCTTTTTATCACTAAAAATTTCGTGTTGTTAATAGCTGACTGCTATGATGAAACATTCACATACTTATGAGCTGTTCACTTATTATAGTATCTTAATTTAAATTATCTTATACCTTTTTTTAAATAAATATGTAATGTATATTTAATAATAATAGATATTTTAATTATGTTTTGTTTCCACTTTATGTTGACTAGACGTAGAAAAAGCAAACATGTATTTCCGTGAGAAGTCACAATAATACTGTTTTATCATGTTCATGTTCTTAGAATTCCCAAACGGTTCAGGTGCATGTTCTATGGGGAACTTTTGAATGAGCAGCGAAAATTTAAGACTATACTTCACAGGATCATTTCTGTAGTCAGTCTTCACTTACTTTCACACTAACTGAAAGCCTCTTACACCCGCGTTGATGAGATACATCGTTTTATTCGGCAGCGTGAGGATTTGTGTAATGCTCTTTTGCGATGTTACTTCGGTTACATCGTACTGTGAGTATTGCGCTTCGATGATCGCTCGGTAACACGAATAGAACGAATTCTGAGTGGTGTACCATTTTTAAATTAATACATTTGAAAACGAAAGGAAAAAAGTATCAGCATATTAGAGAAATCTTTAAAAAAAAAATGTCGATTATTTTTTTTCAACTAAATTAAGGTTGCTGTAAGTTTGGCCCAATAAAAAATAATTAGTCCTGAAAATTTTGGGGGAAAAAATGTTTCCTGAAAATTGTAGAAGTTATTTCAGAAATGATTTTATATGAAAAACGGCTGCTACAGTTGGTTTTTAGCCGGGCGGGTTTGGTCAACAATCTGTCATATTTTGTACTGTATTTTGAATGTAATAATAATACAGGCCTTCGGCATATTTTTAATCAATTTGTAACTTTCTTACTTGTTTATTACACTTGAATGTTTAACTGTGTAATTTGAAATGATTTTTCTTTGCCATTATTGAAATTTTTTAAACACATAGTTTAATTGCCAGATTAATTTTTTATTGACGCTTTTGCCCTTTTGAGATTTTGTCGCGAGTTCGATTTATGCGCACGATTTTTGATCTTTGCAAATGCAGTGCGCATGTTTCTCTGGTAATCACTGAAATTTCGATCGATTGTAGTCGTAGCCTCTGAAAATATACATATTTACAGAAAATTTATTTAAATACTTAAATGTAATTAATAATTCATACTTACCATACATTACTTTATTTAGGTGAATGTATTTATCGAACGGCTTCATATTGGAGGTTCCGCGAAAATTAATTTGTAAAGCAAGATCTCGAGATACAATCTTTTCAAGATTTATGACGACTCCTTCCGGCATTAGTTTTCCCTCGAAAATAGGTAACTGAATTCAAAAATATATCATTGCCATCTACGTATCTGATATTAAGTATACGATGATAAATAAATTTTTGCATACATAGGCTGCTGGTGACGCGGCAATTTTCTCGTCTATTTCTGCCAATTCTTCTTCGGTTTTAAAAGGAAAATTGCATTTTAGCTGCTTCATTTTTTTTTTATCTTTCAAAGCTTCAATATGACGATTTGTCAGGTTCAGACTGCCTGAAAATAAGGATATTCAAACAAAATATAAATATTGTAAATTTCATTTAGTTAACTCGACTCGACTTACGGTGCAACTCCTTAAATTGATTATTCATTGTATCTAGACAGTATGAAAAATATTAATATATGTGTTTATAAAATATGTTAGAAACAAGCAATCTTACTTTGCATTTCAACCATACGCTTTGCCAGTTTATCTAGGAGTAGGTAGGGAAAATATAGTTACAAATTTATGCGCATTGTGTTTGTGATCTCGTGGACATTACTTACTTTGCATATCCAATATTGAGCTCTCCACAGCCATAGAGCAATTATGATTGTCGTCGTCCTCGTCGAAAATATCCATTTTCTATGAGATATCTAAAATGATCATAAACGAAGAATTGACAAACTTTAAATACGGAAAGATAATCGCAGATATGTAAATTTATGTAGAAGGAAATGAAAAATTACCAAGGAATTTAATTGAAGTTAAATTAGTGTCTCTCGAAACTGCTAAAAACCGTATTCTTATTTGTTTAGTTGGTAATTATTTGGTAATTATTCACATGTAAACAAACATTCACAATGCAGAGACAGTATCATATGCAGGTCAATTTAAACAATATATACTATGAAAGATACATACTATACCATACTATTTCCTTTATTATTACAAACTATGAGAAACTTAATCTTACACGCTCAAACAAATTATCTCAACTCGCCCCTTTTTGGTGCATATTTTTATAAAGAAAATGCACGTAAACAGACACGCTCATAAAAACAGCGTTGCCAGACCTCGAAAAGCGACACTTCACGGTACAATTTTAGCACTAAAATCAAAATACAAAAATACCAAACAATTTCATTGTTTGCTTTTAATTTAAATTCAAATAAAAATAATTTAATTGAATGAATAAAAAGAGGTTGATTGTAGGGTTGTTGATAATATATCAAAATATCAATATATCGATATTTTTTTTATAAAAATAAATATTTTCGATCGCGATTTTTTTTTTTTTTTTTTATTTTTGATATTTCCTAATTGTTCACTTTGATTTGACTTAACTTCCGGTAAAGATGAGCGCGGCAAAAAGTTATTTTTCTGAAGTTAAAAATCATTCTGCAACCTGCAACATTTGCAGTAGAATTGTGAAAACGAGCGGCAACTCGTCGAACTTGCTGTCTCATCTTAAAAACAGACATCGGGACGAATATCTAAAGTGTACAAAGGTAATTAAATCATAAAAAGTGTCATGTGTGTATTTCGCCGATTTCTGTATTTCACAATTTCGGGGAAATACACACATGCGTGTGTCTGATGTTTTTCTGGGGAATTTGTGTATTCCGTGTAAGAGATTTAATAGGCGAAATAAAATCAGGATTGTATATGTTTTTATGCAGATGTATAATGTTGATATACACAAAAAAATATAATTATATATTTATTATACATATATATAATTCTACTTTTATTACATTTTCAGAAATCGACAAAAGTTGACCAGCTCAACAAAAGCATTGAGAAAATGTCGTTAGAGAACGCGTTTAAGTTTTCGTCCACTGCTAACAGTAAGTATTGTTGCATCTTATACTTTTATTATTAATTGATTAAAAAAAATTTTTAACGTTTAAGGAAAACATGATGATATCACGGAGGCGATCGTGTTTATGATCTGCAAAGACAATTTGCCTTTCCGGAGCGTGGAAAAAGAAGGATTTACCAATTTGATGAAAAAATGTGTTCCGACTCACAAGATTCCAAGCCGGTTCAAGGTAAATGTTTTCGAATTGCATATAATTTGTATTTGATATTTATTTTACCGTTAACATCATTATCTGATCGAAGCGAAATACGACAGCTGTGTAGCTTGGATGAAGACCATTCTTCAAGATGTAAAAGACTTTGCGTTCACCTGTGACGGAGTAACAATCACAAATTCAACTCGATCCTACCTAACAGTAACTGCTCACTTCATCAAAGATAATTGCCTACAATCGGTTTGCTTGCAAGCAGTTAGAATGACACAGGTAAGCGTTTTTAAAAATATCTTAAGGGTTTGTACTTATGTTGTGGTTCGTCAAGTGTCTATGTGTTTGTGTTTTCTATATACAAAAAAATGTCAGGGGAGAGAAAAATTAATTTAAATATTACTTTTCATTAAATGCAGTCACATACTAGCGAGTATATATGTCTGTGTCTTACTGAAGAAGGTGTGTAACGAATTTGATATCGAGTGCTCGAAGTGGCGTAGTTTCAAGCACAGTCCAGCTGCGATGGACATGTTGCGGAAACTACAAGCCGACGAAGGAACAGCTGAAAGTCACATTAAAACTCTCGTACAAAGTGTGGACACAAGGTGGAACTCCTGCCTGGACATGCTTATTTCGTTCTTAAGTATTTCGAATAAAGTAGCGATAGTCCTAATTAATAGATCAACAACTGTAAAAGGATTGCCGGAGATGCTAACGGCTTCAGAATTGCGAATTTGTCAAGATTTCTGTGATCTACTTATGCCTTTTAAAGATGCGGTAGCAAAAAAATAAGTGGCGAAAGTTACGTAACCGTGAGCATGGTAATCCCACTTATATCACTGTTGATGGACAAAATTCGCAAAATACAACTAGAGTCGGCCGAAGGAATTTTAACTAAGGAAGCTTTATTGAAGGAAGCAGATAAACGTTTTAAGTTTTTGCAGAACAACAAAATTCTTGTCAAATCGTCTTTGTTGGATCCGAGATTTAAGAAAGTTTATCTTTCTCCTCTCACAGCCCTTGAAGCTCTCAAGGACATTGAAATGTCTGAGGACAAAAATATTGAAGAAGTACGTAAAATTAAGTTTTAACACACATTAACACTGTTATGAAATACTTCTTAGTAACTCTTTAATGATTTATAAATTAATACGAAATCTAAAATAGTTTACTTTAACAATATATTTTTATTTTTATTAAAAACTTTTGAAACTAAATTAGAATACCATTTATTTACAGGACTTAGTGCGCCCTGGAAATGATAACGTACCAGAAGAAGCCTGTTCTAAAAATGAAGGATTTCTGGAGGCGCATATGAGGTCCATTGCTACGCTTGAACCTTTAGAAGTAACGGAAAACCAGGAGATCAAATTGTTTTTGAGTCTTCCCTTCACTTCATGGACAGCGACCCAATATCATTTTGGAACTCTCAAAGGAACACATTCCCAATGCTGTCAAAGCTGGCATTGGGCTACCTTATTACACCAGGTAGTTCAGTACAATCAGAGAGGTTGGCGTCAGCCATAAAATAGTATGTGACACCCGAAGCCGCATGACGGACCTTCATGTACAACAACGGGTGTTTTTAAAATCGTTAAAAAAAGAATTTTGGAGTTAAATTTTGGTTAATGAAAAAAATAAATATATAAAAATATCAAAAATACTTGATATATCGATATTTTTGGGTGATAAATATTTTTATCAATTTGATATATTTTTGAAAAACGATATATCACTGATACGATATTTTTTAAATATAATGCAACCCTAGTTGATTGTGTTGATTAGTACACTTCATAATTACGAGAAAACTTTATTATATTATTTTAATGTCTTCTAATTTAAAAAAATTTAAATTTGAAGAATGGGTTAATGCGATTATATAAAACAATGAATGCTAAATTGCCAACTATACCGGCTGTCCATATAAAAATAATACTGACACGGATATATAATATAATATATAAATGGTGTACCATTTTAAATTAATACATTTGAAAACGAAAGGAATATAAGTAACGACATATTAAGAAAAATCTTTAAAAAAAAATATCGAGTATTTTTATACCCGCTACCCATAGGGTAGAAGGGTATTATAACTTTGTGCCGGCAGGAAATGTATGTAACAGGTAGAAGGAGGCATCTCCGACCCTATAAAGTATATTCTTGATCAGCGTCAACAGCCGAGATGATATAGCCATGTCCGTCTGTCCGTCTGTGTGTCTGTCTGTCTGTGTGTCTGTCCGTCCGTCCGTATGAAACACTGGATCTCAGAGACTATAAGAGATAGAGCTATAATTTTTTTTCGACAGCATTTGTTATGTTTGCACGCAGATCAAGTGTGTTTCAAATGTTGCCACGCCCACTTTCGCCCCGCAAATCAAAAAAATCGAATAACAAGCCTAATTTTAAAGCTAGAGTTACGAATTTTGGTATATATAACAATTACTATAGTAGTTATGATTCCTGATTTTTTTGCGATCAGATAAAAATTGTGGAAGTTATTAAAGAAATACTTTTGTATGGGCAAAAACGCCTGCTTACTAGGGGTCTGAGTTGCTTATCCAAACAAATAATATAATATATTGGAAAAATAGATTAATAACTTATTTTTATAACCGCTACAAGACATAGCCATGTCCGTCTGTCTGTCTGCCGAATGAGCACCTAGATAACAGAGACTGAGAGAAAGAGCTATAATTTTTCGACTGCTTGTTATTTTTGCAGATCGACTTTGTTTAGATGCTTGCCACGAATACCAAACGTAATTTGAAAAGTTAGCCACGATTTTCCCCAAATAAATACAATCAACTACAATGTTTATTAATCCTGAAAATTTTGGAGAAAAATGTTTCCTGAAAATTGTAGAAGTTATTTAAGAAATGATTTAATATGTTTTAGCGGGTTTGGTCAACAATCTATCATCATATTTTGTACTGTATGGTGTATTTTGAATGTAATAATAATAATATAGCCCTTCGGCATCTTTTTAGTTACTTGTATATCTCGAAACTAGCTTTCTTAATGATATTTCTTGGCCATTATTAAAATATTTTAAACTCATAGTTTAATTGTCAGATTCATTTTTTATTGACGCTTTTGCCTTTTTTAGATTTTGTCTTTTAATCGAATTCGATTTATACGCACGATTTTTGATCTTTGCAAATGCAGTGCGCATGTTTCTCTGGTAATCACTGAAATTTCGATCGATTGTAGTCGTAGCCTCTGAAAATATACATATTTACAGAAAATTTATTTAAATACTTAAATGTAATTAATAATTCATACTTACCATACATTACTTTATTTAGGTGAATGTATTTATCGAACGGCTTCATTTTGGCGGTTCCGCGAAAATTAATTTGTAAAGCAAGATCTCGAGATATTATCTTTTCAAGATTTTTGACGACTCCTTCCGGCATTAGTTTTCCCTCGAAAATAGGTAACTGAATTCAAAAATATATCATTGCCATCTACGTATCTGATATTAAGTATACGATGATAAATAAATTTTTGCATACATAGGCTGCTGGTGACGCGGCAATTTTCTCGTCTATTTCTGCCAATTCTTCTTCGGTTTTACAAGGAAAATTGCATTTTAGCTCCTTTGTTTTTTTTTTATCGTTCAAAGCTTCAATATGACGATTTGCCAGGTTCAGACTGCCTAAAAATAAGGATATTTAAACAAAATATAAATATTGTAAATTTCATTTAGTTAACTCGACTCGACTTACGGTGCAACTCCTTAAATTGATTATTCATTGTATCTAGACAGTATGAAAAATATTAATATATGTGTTTATAAAATATGTTAGAAACAAGCAATCTTACTTTGCATTTCAACCATACGCTTTGCCAGTTTATCTAGGAGTAGGTAGGGAAAATATAGTTACAAATTTATGCGCATTGTGTTTGTGATCTCGTGGACATTACTTACTTTGCATATCCAATATTGAGCTCTCCACAGCCATAGAGCAATCATGATTGTCGTCGTCCTCGTCGAAAATATCCATTTTCTATGAGATATCTAAAATGATCATAAACGAAGAATTGACAAACTTTAAATACGGAAAGATAATCGCAGATATGCAAATTTATGTAGAAGGAAATGAAAAATTACTAAGGAATTTAATTGAAGTTAAATTAGTGTCTCTCGAAACTGCTAAAAACCGTATTCTTATTTGTTTAGTTGGTAATTATTTGGTAATTATTTACATGTAAACAAACATTCACAATGCAGAGACAGTTTCATATGCAGGTCAATTTAAACAATATATACTATGAAATGTACATATAATCCATACTATGGGTATTTACCTTTATTATTACTAACTATGAGAAACTTAATTCGAAACGAATTCTCTCAACTCACAACTTTTTGGTGCATATTTTTATAAAGAAAATGCACGTAAACAGACACGCTCATAAAAACAGCGTTGCCAGACCTCGAAAGGCGACACTTCACGGTACAATTTTAGCACTAAAATCATAATTTTAGAAAATACAAAAATACCAAACAATTTCATTATTTGCTTTTAATTTAAATTCAAATAAAAATAATTTAATTGAATGAATAAAAATAAGCTGATTGTTTTGCGTATGTTGATTTTTTAAATTTATAAACCGCATCGCAATCACGTTTTTGTTATTAATAAATTAGTACATTTCATCATTACGTGGGAAATTTATTATATTATTTTAATTCCTTCAAATTTAATTAAATTGTAATTTGAAAGAATGGGTTAATGTGAAACAATGAATGTTAAATTGCCAAGTATACCGGTCCATATAAAAATAAGACTGGCTTTTGTCCAGCAATATTTAAATAGTTTTTGCGATTGATTTACTAAAATTCCCAAGTGGTTTAGGTGCGTTCTCCATGAGCAAAATTTGAATAGGTAACGAAAACTTAAGACTATACTTCACAGGATCATTTCTGTAGTCAGTCTTCACTTACTTTCACGCTAACTGAAAGCCTCTTACACCCGCGTTGATGAGATACATCGTTTTATTCGGCAGCGTGAGGATTTGTGTAATGCTCTTTTGCGATGTTACTTCGGTTACATCGTACTGTGAGTATTGCGCTTCGATGATCGCTCGGTAACACGGATATAACGAATTCTGAGTGGTGTATCATTTTAATTAAATACATTTGAAATATAGAGCACGAAAATACTTAGGTGGAGGAGACTCATCATAAAAATTGTACGAATTAGTGAGTGACAATAACAATAAACAAAAAAAACAAACAATAAATCGGTAACAATAAAGTGCGAGTGAGACGAGTACGCCTAGTGAAACGAAATTGAAGTGCTTTACGGTTTCCTAAAAAAAAGATTGAGCAAAAACGTGCGTCCATTGAAATTAGCCAGCATACATGCCAGCCTGTTCTGTAATTCTATTTTTAAAGCTAAATACACAGCGTAGCCTTTTGATTCAATAAATTACAGGTTTTTATTATATTTCAACACAAAATGTTTTTAGTCAGTCTAGTAATATAGGAATTAAATTATGTACTAAATGGATAATTGTGGCTTGGCATGAATGTAATTTATCCAGTTGTTCCGCCGGCATTTTAAAGAACAGATCGCAATTCGATTTCTTTTTAGTTGCTGACGCCCCTGAATCAAAAAAGAGTTGTTCACTCAACTGAGCGAGCGAACATGTTCCTTCCTTTTTGTTCTTTTTTGTTCACTTGCTCATTTTTGCTCATTTGTTCACTTGCTCCCTTGCTCATTTGTGCTTAGTTACTCTTCTTCGCGCATTTTGTTCCCATTCAATAAGTACAGAAGGATTTCGTTTAACTATTTTTAAATGCCCAATGAAGGAAGCAAAAGTAATGCAACAAATTAAAATGCAGAGACATCGGTTAGTTTGAAAATGAAATATGTAACATAATCTATTTTTGAAAAGTCGTTGAGATGCAGTGCTTATTGGCTTGATAATGCACTGAACAACCAGTGAGCTACTGAGCAATGAACAGTGAGCAGCTGAGCAATGAACAGTGAGCAAGTGAGCAATATGAGTGAGTTGACTCTTTTGAAAAAAAAAAGAACAAGTGAACATGTTCACCTAAAAGAGCAGTATTTACACAACACTACCCTGAATGTGTCTATTTATATTATTATTATTATTTTAAGTTAAACCCAATACACAAAAATATCTAATAAATTATTTGTGCTCACCATACAATATACTTATCAAATGCCTTCTTCGTACCACTTCCGGCAAAATTTATTTTCATAAGAAGGTCTCTAGTCATGATTCTCTCTATATTTTCCAGCACTAGAATCCTCTGAAAAACCGGCAGCTGAAATTGAAAATATAATTTTTGTGATAACAATTGTTTTATATATAAATCAAATAATTTCCTACATAATTGCCTGGCGATTCTGCAATTTTCATATCTATATTATGTAAATCCTCCTCGGTTAGTAGAGGAAAGACTTTTCTTAGCTCCACAACATTTTTCATATCGATTAATGATGTTATCTGTTCAGTTGCTTTATTAATAGTACCTAAATAACAGGGAATGAAACCACTTTTTGTTTTGATAATTGGTCCTAACATGCATGACTTACTTTGCAGATCTTTTAATTCTTTTTTCAGTGAATCTGTCGTGAAAGGAAATTTTTAAAAATAATCACAATATGATAGTGATGAAACTTACTTTCCATTTCATTCATTCGTTTTTCCAATTCATCTGGAAGTGTAAAAGAAATTTGATAACATTTACATTGTAGAATATTTTGTTATAGTCAATCAATACTTACACCGACAACACTCGTGCTCATCATCAATCGAAGGGTTTAATTTTAAAGGGATCCATTGTAAAAGTAATTTACTTGAAAAAATGAAGCAAACAAATAATCTATTAAGAAACTGCTACAAACCAACACTAAGAACTGAGGGAAATCAAATGATGTTTCCAAATTTAAAACGAAATATTTTGTTAAAGATAATGAAATTTTCCTACAAATTATATACACTACCCATTAACTATTTTCATGGAGGCACCGACAGCTGCTCTGTCTAAAACAATTTTCATACATCAATATTCTGATTAGAATATTTTTCGTTTACGTTATACATACATATATATTATATTTGTTCATGAATGCTAAATCATTACATTTTCTTCACACAACACTTAATAAACAAAATTGGAAATAAACAAAGTAAATACATTAAGTGAGAGTTGCCGGACTTTGTCGATGTTTAAGTAAGCTATCAGCTGGCAAACTCGCGGTAACCGAAAAAGTTGGCATCCCTAACAGTTAACAGCTGTTTATCATCTTCATACAATTGTTTATTCGAGTGGGCGCCTCTTGAAAATAAAAATTAATTAGAATCTTTTTGCTTATTGCTATAATGATTTTCGCCAAAAGTATGTTATTTTTCCAAAGATATCAATTTGTAGTTGTAATTATTAAAATTGAAAAATGGTTTAATTTCTATTTTGTTCTGTTTTATTTGTTTATTACTGACTGATAACACATTATTCTACGGTACAGTGACGTCAACAGCCCGTTTTGCGTTGGTCTTAGAATTCCCAAACAGTTCAGGTGCATGTTCTATGGGGAACTTTTGAATGAGCAACGAAAACTTAAGACTATACTTCACAGGATCATTTCTGTAGTCAGTCTTCACTTACTTTCACACTAACTGAAAGCCTCTTACACCCGCGTTGATGAGATACATCGTTTTATTCGGCAGCGTGAGGATTTGTGTGATGCTCTTTTGTGATGTTACTTCGGTTACATCGTACTGTGAGTATTGCGCTTCGATGATCGCTCGGTAACACGAATAGAACGAATTCTGAGTGGTGTACCATTTTAATTAAATACATATGAAATATAGGGCACGAAAATGCAGATGTACATAGTATTACAAAAAGTAGTCAGTCCCCTCGGTAAAAGGCTTGTCCAATAAAATAAGTGCGAGTGAAACAAGTCCACCTAGTAAGTGCGATTTTTGTAGTTTTTGATTAACCCCTTAAAAATATTTGCATAGGGTTTAATTGTTCCTATTATATTAAAAAGAGTTAGTGTTTTTTATAATTTAATTTTTAATAGTTTAGAATTTCACAGTAAGTATGCCCGTTACCAGTGTTGCCAATTCTTCTGCTCATAAAATAGCTAAAGTAACATATGAAAAACGCTAGAAACCGCCAGACAATTAGGATGATAGCCAAAATATAAAGCTACGTTAGTAAAACAATATTTTTATTAATTTGATTTTTTTATTAAGTATTTTTGATTAGTAAATTTCGTCAATCATGCCCTATTCTGGTGCAGTTTGTTCTGTGAAATTTGTTCCCGCATTACAATCCCAAATGGTCAATGGGGCTGACCAATGAATGCGTCGCAATATATGGACATATGTATAAAGACAATGCCGCCTCTTGCTGGCAGGTTTTTTCAGAGACAGTCGGAACAAACGTTATTTTGTTCGTCTGTGAAAACGCAGATGACGAAGACTTATGGTTGTTTGTCTTGGTATGTGCGTGCAATTCACAAAGTTTCGTATTAATGGTGCATTTGCAATATTTACAAAAGCATTTTGGATCATCGGCTGCATCTAGAGGCAACCTATTCTTAAAGAAGGGGTCTTGCAACTGAGCATGACGCGGTTTTTGTTTATAAATCTTGGGCATTTTAACTGCCCCACACGATCGTTTTGGAAATTGTGAAATACCCAGATGGTCATGTATATAGAGTATAAAACTAGTAAAAACTATAAATCGATAAAAATGCAAAGATCTTTTGGCATATCGATGTTTTTTACCATTGCAATGCAAAATTACTGCAAGGTCTTAAAGTGTGGCATAGTAAAACATAAAAATACACAAAGTTACCAGATGTTCTTAAAAAACTAAAGTTCCATCAGTTTTGTTTTGCAAATAGCTATAATTCCCTCTAGCCGCTAGTTTTCAATTTATCCCGCATTTTGCTTTTGAAGACCGTCAGATTTAGCGGGGAAATATATTGTGATTTCTGGATGCGATCAGATATTATTTTATTTTTTATTATTTTGGTATATTTTGAGAAAAACCGCAATATTTTGCTTTTATTCAAAATGGGTAGCGGGTACCTCTTACTTGTTTTAATTACATAGCGTCCTATATACTCAATGGAATCCTCCGTCAACTCATCTAGCTCATCAGTATCAGCTGGTATGCGTTTATCTGATTCAAAATCCTCAAACTCGTTCTACACTGTGTCTGCACTTTGATTTGATTGCGATCTTAGGTCTAAGTTCATCCAAGTATCGATTGTTTGACAACATTTCAGTATTCTTGGCTAAATAAAAATATAGATTATGAATTAAAATAAATACTAAGAATAAGAAGTGAAGGGCATAAAATGAGAAAGCTGAAACATAGAGCTAAACATTTAAATGTTAGTATTATTAAGTTAATTTATTTGTATTATTATTTTATTTTATCATACCTGTAATATACTTTCTTAATCTATACTTAAACTGGAGTGGTGTCGGGTAGTCATATTGTCCACCTTTCAAACCAAAGAAATTTTCAACGATGTCTTAGTTGAGACGACTTGTTAAGATATAATTAATATCTGATAAATATCCATATCTATACGTCAAGGGATGCATAATTAAATAAAATGCCTTTTTGGAAAGGCAGTTTATGGGTTTTGTCAACTATATTTGTGCGCATGAGTTCGACATTCTAGCCAAAATTCCTCTTTGGATATCGATATCTTTTCCATAAGGCTTAGTGGTGTTGCCGATGTTTGCTGGCCATGCAACGGGTGCGCTTGTAGCGTAATGGCAGAGGACTATATGTAAGTATGCATCTGTAAAAAGTATGCCACCACAATATGTTCTCATTTGTATTGTCGTTTTTTTTTTTGTAGTTGGCTGCATGATGGATCCCAATGAGAGCAGCACTCGAGGTCCAAGCGTTGCCGGACGCGAATACCGCAATCGGCCGGTCGCAGTCATCCTGGGAGAAAGCCGGCATGGCGCCAAAAAGCGTATGGGGCAAGTTCGATGGAAAGCGGCGAACTGCAAAACCGCTATCCATGCGTCACATCCAAGCCCTGCCGCTGCTGCTCGTCGAGGTCAATGCTGCCGATGTATAGTGCTGGCTGTGCAGAAAGTGCACATGGATATCAGCGGTTTCGCATGCGTTATCTATTTCTTTACCCAACGCATAACATCTTGTAATAGCGCTGGCGGTTGTATTAGAAAATAGTTGTGTGGCCAATTTTACCTTTTGTTTCGCGAGTGATCCAACGTTAATGTGATTATCAGTAATCTTAAATAATATATGTAGATACATCTGATTTTGAGCAGTGGCTAATTGTGTGCTGGACTGTCGTCTTAGTCGATGTTTTTTCCGTTGATCACTAGCCCGGAGCCGACATAATGGTTACGAACCAACTTTATTAGATGTGGTTTATCCGAGAAAACGAATATTTTTTAATGTCCAGCAGCTGGATGGCTAAACCACGTCTTTGCTAAAAAAAAAGTTGAATTTCTCTTCAGTATTGATTTTTTTATGCAACTAACTCTCCCATATGCCAAGCTCTGCCCACAATCTCTAATTTCCAGGGCCATAATCACAAACAATAGCCACTACAGGATATCCTCGTTTGTAAAGTTTGGTTACAATTCAATGTAAAGACTGCGCATTCATTCGAGTATTAAAATCGAAGAATACTGGCTGATTCCATGTTTTTTAAGGCCTCGAACTACGGCCAGTTGTACATAGCGCGTATACAACAACTGCTGTGCTGTCATATTCGAAAGCTTAAGCCACCTTTATTTCATCAAAGAACAAAACGCATAGCTTATCGACTTCTGCAATGTCTTCATTTTCTATGAGGTCTATCACAACATCAAGGGTATCTGCATTAATTTTAACTTCTGGTGTCCGACTTGGCAAAGGGACTCCTTTTCTATATAGATGGTTGTATGCAAACAAATAGCAAAAGACATGTCTGTTGCGTTAAATAAGGCCCTCTTTCCTCCATTCTTTAACATGTTAATTTGGGTTTCGGTAAAAATTTTGCCAAGAGATTTTTCAAGTTTCTTATATTCTTCAAGTTGCTGGCGCAAATAATTAATATCCTTCTCCAATATATGAATTAATTTTCGATGGTTCTCGTTCTCCAAAACTAGTGCACGATCTATATCTTTGTCCCTATATTTTAAATAATTAAGTTTTAGCATATACAGTAGAATCCGGTTATAACGACTCCGCTTATAGCGTCCGACCGGTTATTACGACGAAAACTCGATGGTTTGGTTGGTCCCCATACAAACTTATATGAAAGGGCGACTAACCGCTTATACCGACGAAATTTTGCAGAATTCAACCGGATATTGCGTCGAAAAAAAAAAAAATTAGCGAAATAATGCCAAAAAATTTAAGCATCAAACGACGCTGTTAGAAATGTATGTATTTAACAGTGATCGGCACTCTTGCTTGTGTTCATAGGAGCGACAGGAAGGTTCTTATATTCTCACTACTCTCTGTTAGTTTTAGCTGACGCCTTAGCTTATGCTAAGGAACATGCAGGTAAAGAATTTATTATGGAAAACCGGTGATATTAAATGAAATTTATACATTTTTTTCTTTTGTTTAAAAATTATTGTGTTTTATCTTAAACCCTATTAAAAACATGGCAACCATAAAAAAAAAAAAATTTGTTTTGCTCCTTTCGGTTAGTGCGTCTTCCGGGTATAACGACGTAAAATCGTCGGTCCCTTGAAAGTCGCTATAACCGGAATCTACTGTACTTATTTATTTTAACGCAGTGAACTAACTCTGTTTGCGTGCCTGACTTCGAGTAGCCTAAATTTAACATTTTTGGGTCGGGCTCCGTCTCTTTGTGAAGCATCATTAATTAGTCGTCTTGTTTTGAAAATATTTCCCTTTTTTGGTGCCGACTTCCATTGCGAAGAATCAAAATGTGTTTCGCAAAGCTTGGACTTTTCACCAAGTTTGCAGTCAAGGCATAAATTGCAATATCATTTTTATTTCTTCACATAAAAATCGTCCGCTTACAACCTTTCACTTCAACAAGCACGAGCGCACTGAACGTTAACGGACTAAAACCATACAAATAGACTCGCGACGGGACTACCTTGTATAATTGTATTACGGGTGGAATCACTATATTGTTTCGGGTTGTTTCTTCTGATAGATTTTACTTTTCAGGTCTTTTAAGTTACTGGCATTTCGGAGAACTATTACGGATTTTCATTTCATTACTTTTTACTGCAGACGCACGTAATGCCAAAATTATTAGTATTCAATATATCGCTTAGTTTGGCCAGTTAAAGTTGTCCACTGTATGAGCGCCTAAAGGTATGGAAATTGATTTTAGTGCCTCAAAATAAAAAGTGTTGCATACTATTATGCGCAAGTTATAAATGAAGACGTAAGATGTTTGAATAAAGTTGGATAGACAATAATCTGTCCATATTCAACTTTCTAAACATATCCAAAAGTGGCCAAGCCATAAAATAATTTATTTTTAATATTTCAACATTTTATAGAATGTATAGTATATATCATACTAACGGTTCCTTTACTTTACAATACATATATAACTGATAAGAGTTTGTTGTTTGCTTCCCGCATTAACTAATCGGCAGTATTAACCCACTCACTAGCTTGAATAACACGACAAGAGCATTGAAACATAATGGAAATTTCTGGTTCAGTTTTGGATTGCCAAATGCAAACAACTGTTGTTGATGTCGTGTCTTTGGCAACACTTTGACTTTGACGCGTTTTTCATTTCTTGGCCAGCTGCAACTGAAAACGCAACCATTTGACAGTCAACTGCAGCTCCATTTCATTGATTCATTCAATGAAACGTCATAAATGCCACACGGATTTCGTTTAGCTAATATACCCTGTTATGAAGTGCTGAATTTTGTCTGATTGACTTAAATGCTGAGTAATGGACTATTAATTAGTAATAATGGAAATTGTATTTATAAATCCAAATATATCATTTTAGATAATTATCTATCTAACAAACAGACAAAACATAAAAACTGAATATCGTCATTTTATTACAATTTCAATGTTTTTAATTTAAAGATTCTTTTTGAAACACCTTAAACAATTACCTTTATTTAGTATAATTTCATTAGGGTCAAAAAACTTTTAGAGCATCCAGGATATCGCGCTGTGCAGCAAAGCTTTTCGCGATTTTTGGATGTCAACAACTCGTAGTTTAAATTTACGATCGCTGTTTGTTTAATCAAGTAAACGAACGTTGTGTGCTGGTCGCTTCATTCGTTTTGCAAATCAAACGCAGCCCATACAGTGTTAATTAATTGAAAGGCGAACAGCAAAACAAGTAGCAAAGACGAAAATGCGCATACGCAGCGTGGTACACGCGGTCTCAATGGTCGCTTGCCCCGACGCTCGATGGACTATGCGAAGCATTCGCCGTCAAAAAATTCTTCGCATTGGGCAATTGGCAAAGCCAAAAGCGAAAATCAAAGAGCACAACTACAACGACTGCGCCTTGGATTTACTTTTCATGCGATGGTTAATTAGGCGCTGAAGTTGACGACGGCGTTGAGTCAGCGTCGTCTAAATTTAAAGCATTTTGCACTAATTTGGAGCGCAAGCTGCCCGATTGCCAAATGCGTTCATTTTGGCTGGCTCTAAATAAAGCAACTGGGCTGGGAGGCGCCTCTTATAGTGCGTTCATGTTGAATGGCAATGGGCAATGAGCAATTTGGCATCACAGTTTACAACCCTTCTCTGGCAAAGCTGACCACTGATCACCGATCACTTTGGCATGCATAAATTAAATGCCAGAGCTCCGGAAAATCGCTTTGCTTAACCACTTTTCGTTAGCAAGTAATTTTCACGCTATCCAACACATCAACTGCAAACTGGGGCAGGCATAAAATCTTTTATTTATAAACTGGCCACTGCCACTGCAAATGGAACACAGTTTGTCGGCACTTGTGCCGGCAGCTTGCAATTGTTATATTGACTTAATATTTGCTAATAGATTTCACATAAATCACATTCTTGTGGCATGATTTATGCGTGATCTGCTAGCCCAGGTGTCGTCTGTCCACATGTCGTTTTCGGCCGCTCGAACATCTGTCTGCCTGTCTAGCTGTCCAGTTCTCTCGTGTTGCGTGCACCACTTGAGAGGTGGCTTCACTCGCAGCTTCAGCATCAGCAAAATAAATGCTACGTCATGCTGCCGCTTTTCGAGCCTAACACATGTGTCGGACTCCGGGTTAGATTTGGCCTCCTTTTCAGTTGCATTAATATTAATCGATGTTTAATTGAGTTAAACGTTGGCCATCGAACTGATAATTCGATAATTATCGGCGATTATCAGAGTACGTGTCACGCATTGCGCGCATATCAATCAGCTTTTGTCATTGCACATAGGTTCTTTTGAGCTTTGTTTCTAATTGTTTAGTCTAAGTAAGTTTTAAAATACATAGTTGGATTTAGAATTAAATGTATAGTGGGTTCTCCAAATGCTCGTATTGTGATGCACTCGTGTGTATTATGTTGCCAACACACAAGGGTTAAAGCAGATCGAAAAAATCCCACGAGCAGCTCTAGCTGTCATGATGTATACTCTGTTTTAAGTCATGAGTGTCCGGCGTGGCTGGGCAACATTTGTATGTAATGCAGCAATAATAATAATAATAATAATACTAGCAATAACAACAAACAGCAAGCAAGACAACTCTCAATTTTCAGCATTAAACACACGAATTTGGTCAAATGTGGCACGCTGCGGCATTTTGGTCTGGTCAGAGCAGCAGTCAACAGTCACATCCAAACAACCGAAATCTATAAAAGATTGTTGAAAGCAATTTTTTTTCCTTTTTGATTTTATTTTTATTTTTTGCGAATTGTGATGATTATGTATTTGGCAACTGCGATATGCAATTTATGCAATTTTCGACAGCGTTAAATTGTTGACGTTTCTCGGCGACGCCGCAAAATCAGTGAGCTCAGCTGAGAACGAACAATTAGACTACATTCTCGCCGGGATTCCGCACATATTGACAGTACAATATGTAAGCCAATTGGCTGATTAATTAAGTGGTTAACGGAGAAGGTCAGCGAGCAACAAAAAAGTCAGCCGAATTTGGATAAATGACAAAACATGTAGAATTCTCATTTATTTGCTGCTGCTTTCTAATTGGAAATCCCGAGCGAGTTAGCTTTGTCATTGATTGACCCGACTCCAAATGCATCCAGCCAGCATCAGACACCAGACAGTCAGGCTGAATCTGAAGCTGACCGCCGCCTTTGACGACAAGTGGTCTGCCTTGCCGAGCTAGTGAAGCCGTTGCGTCATCGTCTCATCGGAGAGCAACAACAAGAATCGCAGTTGCACTCACAGATCGTTGTCGTCGCACCGTGGAGCTATTCACTTAACACTTTCGTGAAATTTGTAATATGAGATTTCATTTTCAAATAAATATATTTGTTATTCATCTTAAATGAACAGATTTTTGGCTATATGCGCATATAATAGAAAATTTATAATTATACAACAGAAAAAGCCGAGTCCATTTTCAATAAACGTAGTACGGTGTTATCATTAAAATATATCAAATTAATAAATTTGTATACCATAATTTATATTTGGTATATCGGTTTACTATCATATACAGATTACCGATCATAGGGTTCAAAATATACCAGATTGTCAATTAGCGCAAATAAGACCAGACAGCTGCCACCGTTTTTACCATTCAAATTTATTTTTTAAAGCAAATCCTATATTTTACTTATTGACTGCTTTAAACTGCTTTAATTTTAAGTGACTAAACTAAGGGGTTTATGTAAGACATAGGAAATCTAGCACCTAGCACTCTATTATATTCGCTGAGTACATTTTATTATTTATGTTTATTTTCATGAATTTTTATTATTATTTCAATATCAAACAGTTGATAGTTCTCAATTGAATTACACTTAAGTAAATTAATTAATTCTGGGAACTTATAAGATATGTATGTTTTAATTACGTCAATTCAGAGAGTTTCATATTACACAAAGCTAAGATCGTGTCATTCTATTGAACCATTCCTTGTTGCACTCTAAACGATTTGCTTTACATTTCAGTAATATACAATTAGCGCCACTGTGCTTAGTTGTTGCCGATGTCTACTTCACAGATACTTCACAAATTGGTGCTGTTGTGGCCCGCTTTGTTGACGCTGAACGTCGAGATCGGAATCGAAATCGAAATCGCTGCCTGGGCATCTAGCTGGTTGTAGTATCTCCCCTCTAGACAATCTACCGTCCCTGGTCCCATCGTCCACTGTCGTTCGAATCGAGCCGGCTACGTGGCCCGTTGCACTATAAAAGTAACGCAATGCACGCAATGAATTTACAGTTGCAATTCTCAGTCAACGACGCCAAGACAAATATACGACAAAAAGACTCCAACATGAAATTATTGGTGAGTTGCTTGTGAGGATACTCAATTCGAAATTCGAATCAGCTCAATCTCCTTGCTCCGCATCTAGATTCTGTGCACTTTGTTGGCTGCCGCGAACGCTGCTCCCGGCCTCCTCGACTACGGCTTGGGACACACGGCACCAGCCATCAGCTATGGACATGCTGAGCCAGCCATCAGCTATGCTCATGCTGCACCCGCCATTAGCTATGCCCATGCTGCTCCAGCGATCACTTATGCGGCAGCTGCGCCAGTCATTAAATCCTATGCGCCTGCCATCAGCTATGCTGCTCCCACAGTCGTCAAATCCTACGCGCCTGCAATCAGCTATGCTGCCCCGGCTCCTGTGATCAAATCCTATGCTCCAGCCATCAGCTATGCCGCTCCCACGGTGCTCAAGTCGTACGCTGCTCCAGTTGCTGTCGCTGCCCCTGTAGTCAAGGCTGTTGCTGCTCCGGCTACCAGCTACTCTCACTTCAGTTCGGTAAGAATTCCTTTTCATTTCTGTGTTATTCCTTACTATGAACTAGAAGAAAGAGTCCGTTTAGTTTTCACTTGATTACTTCCGTCACTAATTACATTTGTCATCGCACACTCTTTGCAGGTTGTTTCCCACGCTACGCCCATCATCAAGTCCTACGCTGCCGCTCCCATTGTCAAGTCCTATGCCGCTCCAGCCATTAGCTACGCTGCTCCAGCTGTCGTCAAGTCCTATGCCGCTCCAGCGATCAGCTATCAGCCAACTCTCCTGAAATCCTATGCTGCAGCACCTGCTCTGTCATTGGGCGGATACGATGATCACTATGGCTACCACTAAGTTTCCTTTAAAACTGAGCTTGAGCTGAGATTGATCGCAAGTGAGAGATAGGCGACAGGAAGTGATAGAGAGTGAGAGCGAAAGCGATGAGGAGAAAGTGAAAGAGAGAGCATGAAGTTGACAGCGGCACGTTTTTAAATTATTCCCAAGTTTCGTATATTCTGTATTTATTTAAGTCTCAATCATTGCAAATAAAGAAAATTCAATTTTTCAAAGTCACTTATTGTTGTGAATTGTAAAAGTTTGGCAAATTCATAGAATTGGACGCAACTGTCAAAGAAAAGCTTGTTAAGAGCTGTGTGGAAGAGAGAAAGAAACTGAAACGGAAAGAAACGGAATGTTTTAAAAATTACCCAATTTTACATAATTGTTTTTAATTTAAATAATTGCAATTAAAAAAAAAATTAAATCAACTACTTTCAGAAAAAACAATGAAGATCTTCGAACAAAATGTCGCGCTGACCAAAACGTTCGTTACAATGCTCTCTAATTAAAAAATACCAACAATTAAAATTCAAACGATAATGCGATCGATTAGTTATCGATTTCGTAAACGGCTACTCGCCATCGATGACAAATGCCGCGCAGCTTTAGTTAGTTCTCTTTGGGCTTGCAACGAACGCAGAACACAGCGGAAGATATGACTGGCAATATTACATTCATTAAATGGCTTATCAGTGCTCTGCTGTGCCTGGCTCTGGCTCAGCGTCCGGTGGCAGTGAAAAGTCGATACAATATCAGTTTCGCCCAATTGGATACATGCGATAGCATCAACATTGACACCAGCCAAGGATATAGCTACAAAGATTTCTTCATGGTACACCGCTTGAACAACAACAACATCAAGGATAATGAGAGACTGCATCTGAAATTTTATGTGCTCACCAGCATGGATGCCCACATCTTGCTCTCAGTTACCAGTCATCCTCGACAAACGGATCGGGTCTACGAAATCGGTGAGTAATTGGTATAATTCATAACGATTTCAAATGTAAATTACGCTCTTTCACTACAGTGATAGGGGCAGGCGGAAATACGTTTTCCGCCATACGAACGAACATGGGCATAAGACGAGTGTCCACAAATCAAGATCCACAACTGTTATCAATCTACGAGCCAACGCCAATTGAAATTGTGCAAACAAAGGGTGAGATTTGTGCAGAATTTGCTTAACTGATCGAATTAATAAATTCATGTTGACTTCATTGTTAGATGGTGATCTATTCGTTTATATTCCTGGTTTCAAAACGGAGGCACTGCTGCATTATCTAGACGCCTCAGCACTGACCATCAACTATATTAGCTTCAGCACCTTTGGCGTAAATAGTGCACGCTGGTTTTACGATTGTGCCTTTGATGGATACAGTAAGACAATCCCTTTAAAGAATATTATAGTCTTCTACTAATTTGTAATTTAATATTCCTAAAAGAAAAGTTGAAACTTAAATCACTATTGATATTCTACACTTAATTTAATTCCATCACCACCGAAAATGTAGTATTCTAATTGTTATAATTCATTTCACCCATTAGCTAATGAAATGGAGAAGGAACAGCGCACACTATCGCATGAGGATCGATTGCTGAGCGCACTCATCTACCAAGGGCAGAACAGCAGTCTTCCTACTAATCTAACCGAACTTAAATTCAACTTTCAAATGCGATCGCTGGCTTATAATCAACCAAGTGCATTGTTGCACACACGCATGCAGCTGGTGTTGCACTGGACTGATCCTCGGCTCCAGTGGGAGCCAGAAAACTACGGTCAATTAAAATCCTTTGTGCATCCACAACTGCAAATTTGGTTGCCACAGATTGTGGCACTCAAGTGGGTTGCTGAAGAGCTAAAGTTTTAAGCTGCGCATTCAATATATATATTTGTACTTACAGCGCTGCTTTAGATGGTTTCGGAGACGTGCTGAGGAACTTCGAGGTGCGTGTTTACAGTAATGGCAACGTCACCATCATGGCCAGCAATCTAGAGCTGAGAACCTATTGCGTGGACACGGCTCGCAATTGGCCCAACGAACGCCTCAATTGCGACATTCAACTTGGTGTTGAGGAGAATAGTGGTCACATTGACTTAATCTTCGATGAACAACAAGAACCTCTGGCACCCAATGAGCATGTGAACACTCCATCTGGCTGGACATTTATTGAAGTTGCCGTCTCACACGTGGACAACTCCTCGGACATGCGATATACGTCCGATGGCACTATTCAGACCATTTCAGGGGATGTTGTCATTAGTTTTATCATTCAGCGCAATAGCAGCTTCTACAAGCAGGTCTTTGTCATGCCTCTGATTGGTAAGTATTGAGTCTGAGGTTCAATAACTTACTTACAATGATCCCTCAAAGATTATGTTATAATCACAAAGACATTCGATATTGTTCACGTTTTATATAACATATTAAATAATTCTTCATCTTTGGAACCTGGTAGCGTGCCAGATCTTTATAGTGCTATCGTTTGTACTCCGCGGTTATCGACGTGGTGCTCTAATCCTCATTGTTCTCGTGCTGACAGCCTGGGGCCTGATGTATATTACTCGCTACGCCTCGCCCAATTATGTGCCGCCTTTGAGTAAGCTATTTGCGATACGTTTACTGATGGAGATGCTAAAGTTAACATGTTTAATCTTTTTGCAGTGTGTGCCTATCAGCACATTATGCATATCTCTATATATTGCTACTTGTTGCACATTGTTATCATGTGGCTGGAACGTTATCCACCACGCGACAAGCCAAATGATTACCTTATGGCCATAATAAATTCATCGCCATTGCGTCTTTTGCTAGGACTTCGCTTTTCAGATGTAAGACCTATGAAATCCTATTCTTCGACTACGTATCATATTTTTGTTTAATCTTTTTCTTTAGTCAACGGAATTCTGCGATATTCAATCGCAGCCCTGGCGCCAACTATCCAAGATACTTAACAATCTTAGCTTTATTGTGATTAATATATGCTTTATTGTGATTAATCTTATTCCAATATCCAACGTTTAAATCATTTATTTTCTAAATCAATTTGAAAATTGAATTAAAAACAATTTACATGTAACATAACTACACAGATACAATTTTCTCACTTTTGCAACATTGAAATAAAACTTTTTCTTAAACGCAGACAAGATTATGTTTGCTCTGATTCATTATTGCAGCTAATACTGGAAGTTTCGGACTATAGCGGTTAACCGCTATGTTATCTGCTACTAAAACACAATTGGATTTATGTCTAAAAATAAAGTTATGCTGCGATGAGGGACGATAATGCTTTCCACCTTATTTATACCCGCTACCGATAGGGTAAAAGGATATTATAACTTTGTGTCGTCAGGAAATGTGTATGTCCGTCCGACTGTATGAACTGTATTTTTAACGTAGTACTGTATCACTATACCTAAAATATCATTTAGTATATTTTTAGTATTTTTGCGGGATATTATAAAATGAGTACCCCAATATTTTCCTTGTATTCAAAATGGGTAGCGGGTATCTAACAGTCGATCAATTTGTATTGTCTTAATTCAATACTTGCATAGTTTTTGTTTTACTGTTATTGCAAAGCTAACGGTAAGTTTCGAATGTGGTCATTCTTACGTAAAATAGCTTTCCATTTAGAGTGTTACCATACTAGTACTTATTCATGAGTATATTTTTATGGTATATATTTTGAAGGGGAAGTAATATATTTTAAAATTTAAGTTACGGTCACATTGCTGCTGTTTTACATAGGATTCATGTTTTTCGTTTTAAAACTAACGTTGCAATAAGTTTTGCAAATTAACAACACGAAGTCCAGTCGTAACAGCTGACCCATTGGCCATGCCAGACGACACGCAAGATGCCAAAGCACAGAAATTGGCTGCTGCTCGTAAAAAGGTAAATGTGTAAATCAAACAACAACATCGTGACGTGGACATGAACGAAACATAAAGTTTGATATTGATTTATTATTGCACAGCTCAAGGAATACCAGCAGCGCAACAACAACAACGTTGACGAAGCAGCTGGCACCAATACCAACTCATCCACTGTAAGCATTGCCAGCAATTTATCGGAACGCTCCGATTGTGAGTTGAGCTTAAGCAACGGTGGCGTCGCAACGCAGTCGCCTCCTCCAATTGAGCAGGCGACAACTGCAACAGCTACAGTTGCGGCAGCAACAGGTGTAGCTGCATATTTCACACAGCCACTGTTGAATCCCGTGGAGTCGTTAACCCAGCCCATTTGGCCGCACAATGGCCAGAACGATACCAATTTGCAGACTATTCAAGTGCTGATCGCTGAGAAGGCGCAACTCAGCACCGAATTAACCAAGAGCCGGCATGTATGTCGCGAGCGTGAACTAGAGCTGGAGGAACTGCGCACTGAACATGGCCAAGCGACTCAACGCCTGGAACAGCTGCAGCAGCGCTATCAGGAGCAACAGCAAAGTGCGGAGCAACAGCGTCAACAATTTGCCGAGCTGCAACACAAGTTGCAGAAGACATGCGCTCAAACTGCCGATCAGCAGACCCATCTGAGTGAGCTGGAGGCCCAAGTGCAACAGCTGAACACACGTTACGATGAGCTGCAGCAACAGCATGCCGGCAAATGCAATGAGCTGGAAATGGCACAACTGCGTCTACGTCAGCTTTCGGATGAGTCCAATGTCAATGCCGACAATCGTATTGAATCCCTTACGCAAACGCAGTATATGTATGAGCAGCAGATTCGCGATCTGCAGCAGATGGTAACACAGTTGACACAGGACAAGGATCAGGCGGCCATACAATATCAAAACTACGTCGCAAATTTAAATGAACGTAAGTCAGAGTTAGGCGAGGAGTGCAGCCAGCTGAAGGAACGTGAGCGTCAGCTGGTGGATCATGTCGGCGGTTTGGAGCGGGAAATACAAAAAAATTTGGCACTACAGGCACAGTACAAGGAGGCAGCTAGCCAGCAGGAGCAGACAGTCAAGGAGCCAACGCCAGAGGTAAGTTAGAAGTTCTGGGCGATCATACAGTGTCAACACAATACAATTAATTTGCAGGCTGTGCCCAGTGTAGAGTTAAAAGAGCTGCAGGAGCGCATCAGTGATTTTGAGTTTGAACGCCATGAATTCCAGTTGAAAATTAAGTCACAGGATGATCAGCTGCAGTTAAAGGACGAGGCATTCAATGAACTGCAGCAGGAATTGCATCGACTGCAAACAGAGCAACCGGATCAGGTCAAGCTGATGGCTACCATGGAGTCTGACAAAGTGGCTGCCTCACGGGCTCTAAGCCAAAATGTTGAAATGAAACAGCAACTGGACGAGCTGGAGCAGCGTTTTGTCCAATTGACCAACGACAAAGTCGAGCTGGTTAATAAGCTGGATGCCGAGCAGTTTGCGAATCGCGAGATGCGTACCAATTATGCCAGTATGGAGCAAAAGCTGCAGACGAGCGAGGAGCGTTTCAAGTTTAAGGATGAGGAAATGATACGACTCTCGCATGAGAATGTCGAACTGCAGCGCACACAGTTGATGCTGCAGCAACAGCTCGATCGATTACAGCACTATGAAGTGAGTGGAAGCAGTATTTTAAACTAAAATCGAATAATATCTTATTACTTGCAGGCCAAGGCTTATCACAGTGACGAGCCAAAGGAGGCGATTGAAATTACAGAAGGTGCTGTGGAGGCACAGGAACATGATCATCACCATCATCATGAGCACGATCACAATGCGCATGCGCACGAGCACGGAGATCATCAGCACAATCACAAGCACAACCACGATCACGGTCACACGCATGAGCATCACCATCATCATGCCCATGATGAGCACCATGTTCATAATGATGATCATGCCCATTCTGAGCATTGCTCCAGCGGCAAGACACCATCGCTGCCCACCGCTGAGGCCGTGGAAAAGCTGCAGTCACGCTTTACAACGCTGATCAGTCAAGTCGCTGATCTTACCGAGGAAAAGCATAGCTTGGAGCATCTAGTGCTGCAACTGCAGAGTGAAACGGAAACTATTGGCGAATACATCGCCCTGTATCAGACACAGCGTCGCATGCTAAAGCAGCGTGAGTATGAGAAGGCAGCACAGATGCGTCTGCTCAAAGCAGAACGAGAACAGCTGCGTGAAAAGATTGATGCGCTAAACAAACTGGTGGGCAGCTTAGGATTGGCTACAACGTTATCCGCAGAGCAACAACAATCAATGGCAGATATTGGCAACGCAGCGGAGCAACATCAACAGTTGTTGCATCAAGCGGAGCAAGAGAAGGATGGCGAGAACTCGCAACAAATATTGCACAAGATAAAGGACATCATTAGCGAAATCAAAGAGAATACCGAGCAGTCGCCGCCATCTTTGTCCAGCGGTGGACCGACCGATCATGCCGTTGATCATTTGAACTGTTGCCTTGGCAAGTTCGAGGTGGTCTAACTAATACCGAAAGTTAATACTATTGTCAACGCATTGTATTCTAAGTGCAATTACATATTGAATGCGTCGCCGCTTTTTCTGTAAAATAAAAAACAAACAATTTGCATGCGCATTGCGCATCTGCTTTGGCTCTTTCTCTGTAATTTATATACGGACTTTTTGTATATGTATGTCTCATAAATGTTCATTAATCAAATCGTCTTACTCCACAACATTATACGAATAAAATACGCAATACTGTACATTACTCTACGTTTTTTCTTAAATAATTAGTATTGAATTCAGATAATTTCTTACAATTATTATTATTTTTAATTAAGTGTGCACAACTTCATTAAAGTTTTTGAATTTAATATTAAATAGCTGACAAATCTGATAACTTCTAGCACTTTGACAAAACATGCATTTATTAAAAGAATTTTATTAGCTTAATACATAACTTATATTTTACAAAAAATTACAATACAAAAGAAATAAGGGCTTACAAAACATATATATTAAAAAAAACATTCATCAAAACTACTTAGACGCATTTTCATTTCGCATTTTAGCCCTAATGCTTGGCTCCTTAAGCGATGTGGGCCGACAAGATCGAGTAGGGCGCCCACTGACAGTGAGTTCGCAGCTCGACTGTAACTCACTACTATTCTGCGTGTTCTGTGTTTTTTTTGGTTTCAATTTTGGAGCAGGAGCGACACTGTGACAAGCTTTTTGTTGCTCCAGAACTGGAGTGCTGCAGCCACCATTCGTATATACATTAGGCTTGAAAGTGCTGAAACTCAATTGACTGCGACGCGGCGTCTGAGAATCGATATGCACCGAACTCACTGTCAGATGTGTTGGTGACCTTTGGTAAGCTTCGTGCCGGACAAGCTCTATGCTTGTTACCAAATTATCGCAAATAGTTGTTTTATTTTTTGGAATGGCACCTGATTTGTGCTTTGTACTTTCAACATTTTGAGTGCTGCTCGATGGACTTCCGAGTGGTTTGCGAGCTGTAGTGTTGGTCACATCGCGCAATGGCAATGAGGATTCCTCCAAGGTATCGTTCACAACTATATGTTCGCTCTCATCAGTCTCACCAGTTGAGGATAATGTAATATCTTCATTTTCGCTTTCTTCGATAATCGATATGAGCCCTGCCTCAATCACGGGTGGTGACAAAACAGGCTGTTCTTCTTCTTCTGGTTCTGGTCTATCCTCTATTGGTGTACTTGGCGACAGAATTTCAGCCACTCTCCGCGGCTCTGGAGTTTTTGTCCTGACAGGGCTCTAAAATAAATTTTGAAATTTAAATAAAATTCTGATGATCGTAGATTAATATGCTGCTTACCGTAACGCAGGGACTGTTTGCCTCAATTAATGTTTTACTTGACCGACGACTTCTGCGTAGTGATATTGGGGCGCTTCTTTCCAACAATATGCTCGAACGTCGAAATTCTGAGCAAAGTCTGCTCGATTTTGTGCTTCGACCATTTTCTGATGATTGTGGTTGCGGCTGTGACTTTTGAGGTTGATTAATTGAAAAATGTATATTGTTGTCAACAGCATTCAAACTGAGAGATTCATACAAATTCTTTATGGCAATTTTTAACTTATATTCATTATATTGAGCCTCAGCTAAACGTTCTTCATGCGCTTCCATCAATTTCCTTTTAAGTAAAATCTCTGCTTCTTGTAATTGATGTATAAGTAATCGCTGAGATTGCACTTGATGAATTAATTGCGCATTAATCAATTTGTACTGCTCCATTTCAATAATTCAGTGTTTTTTTTTTTTAATTTGATACACAAGATAAATGACAAATTTAAGTTTGGCGTCTATGTTACTTCCAGTGTGGCCGAAACCAAAAATTTATAAAATAGTCTTTTAGGTGAAAAATATACTAATTAGCACACCAATAAAATAAACGTAGACTGGTCGCACTGTCTATTATTTCAAAAGTACTCATTTTATAATTGCCAAGCTATCGAGAATGTAATAGAGGTATTCCATACACCGATTTGTTTCACTATGGTTAATGCAAAATATGTTATTGTAGATATAATGTTATCGGAATGTATCGTGCTACCACCACAATTAGTATGACATGGTTGTGTTTTCTCCATTATCAATCCATGCACTTTTAATAAAAAGTCAGCGAAAACAAAAGCAAATAATCAAACTAAATGCAAGTGATGTGCTTAATAATTGAAAAAAAAAGTAAAAAAATGCATCTCATATCTTAGTACCATCAAACACAATGGGCGTTTAATTGTTAATGCAGCGGGCAGAGAAAGCACAAATATCACAGTCGCAATTCGCTGGTGTATGTGTACGCGTTTTTGCATGTGTGTGTCCGCCCGTGTGATTGTGTTTAGTTAGTCAATTTCAGTTTTTACGTTTTTCGGCAACTTTTTTACCAGAAAATTTAATTTTGCACATTTTTACACTAAGAAAATAATCTCAATATTTGAGAATATTTGCAAAATAAACAAAAATAAAAACAAAGAAAACGCTGGGCTGTTGTCTAAGTATTCCGCCCACTCATATCATAAAATTTCGGCAACGTTGTGGTTTGTTTGTAGATGGCGCCGCAATTGTTTCATTTTGAGCTTCTTTGTTTCCCATTAATAGAAATTTAAGACCGCGAGTGACGAAAAATCCAAACACAAAGTGCAAGTGAAGGCTTTCGCCTGGCATCAACAACAACAGATTGAGTTGCTGCTACAACAACATCATCAACAACAACAAAAAATCAGCTGTCAAACCGCTTCAAGGTAAGTTTGTTTCTAAATTAACCAGTTTTTCAGAGTTTGCTTTTCTTGTTCTAGCCAAGTTACTTGCTCAAACATAAAAAAAGTTTGTCTCTTTTAAGAATACTGCTCGGCCCTTCCATTTTCGAATGCAGATAACTCCTTTGAAACTTATCGATGACCAAACACTTGACTTTTCATTGTTGTTGTAGATAACTCGATCACTATTGATATTGAACCATAGGTTGCTTTTATCGATATCTTATCTCCAACTGGACAGCATAGCTATTCATTTCCATACATATGCCAAATCCCGGCTAACAGTATCAGTTGGGACTTTTTTTTGGATAAGGCATAAAAAACACCCGGTTGCGAATTTAGTATGTTTCTAATATAAGGAAAGACTGCGAAATGTTTGAAATGAGAGCCGGCCGTGTAACAAACTGATGTGCTTTGATTTTGTTGCTTCGTTATCAGTTTGTACTTTTTGCCGTTTTAATCATATTAAGAAAGACGTTGCACGCGACACATGACGAAAGCAGCAGCAGCAGCCGTGGCAGCAACAACAAAAAGAATTGCCCAGCACTGACCTACAAAAAGTGCAATGCGCTCTCGTCACAGACAAATTGCAATTGCTTTTTACATATACATATGTATGTATAGGGGTTGGTTTTTAGTTGGGTTAGGCGCGAAATTACTCGCCCACAAAAGTACTTTCTGTTTGTTTGAGTTGAGTTGAGTACTCGGGAGATCGTTGAACTAAACTAACACACCAACTAAACACATAGATAGAAAAAAGTGGAAAAACTTCAAAAGAAACAATGAAATGAAATAATTTAAAAAGTTGCAAGTGAAATCTGATAACACGAAAGCCTGCAAATATGCTTATCCATATATTATGAAAATCATAGCTCCTATGCATTCAAGCTCACGGATTTCGAGTTCTTCAAATATAATATACATATACAATATTATTTGGAATGCAGTATACCCGTTGCCCATAGGGTTGAAGGATAATTTAACTTTGTGCCAGCAGGAAATGTATGTAGAAGGAGGCATCTCCGACCCCATAAAGTGTATATGGGTAATTCTCTGATAAAAAACAATATCAAAAATAAGTAAAGGTTATTCTTAAAACTTTGGATTAGCACTATTTTTATAGCTAAGATTGATTTTACGAACTTTTTCTGTTTTACGATAAAATATATAAATTCGTTAAGTTTTTGGTTTTACGAATTTGTTAATTTTTGCAATTATCAGAATAGAAAACAAAACAGAAAAAAAAACTGTAAAGATGGTCGCACGCGACATCCCTCAGAGAATTATCCATATGTATATTCTTGATCACCGTCAACAACCGAGACGATCAAGCCATGTCCGTCTGTCTGCCTATCTCAGATCGTCGCAGATCAAGTTTGTTTCAAATTTTTGTTACACCCACTTCCGCCCCCGAAAATTTACAAAAATCGAATAACAAGTGTATAATATGCAATAATAACTTTAGTCTTTGTGATTCCTGACAATTTGATTGTGATTAGATAAAAATTGTCGAAGTTATTAAAGAAATACTTTTGTATGGGCAAAAACGCATACTTAGGGGTCTTAGTTGCTTTGGCTGACAATCTGATATATTTTGGACTATATAGTATATCTTGAATGTAGTACCAAATCAATATACCAAATATACCATCTGACATCGATCACACTGTCTTACTTGTTTTTAGTCGAATAGTATATATTGAATGAGGAAAACTTACTTTATTTTGTTGATAGAAATAATTATTTTTTAAATATTCGAGTTTCAGATAATTATTGACTTTATTTATTTGTTGTAAAGATATTTTAGTAAAAATTGCAGAATTTTAAAAAATGCAAGCAAAATATATGATCTACTGATTTACTTACTTTACATGTCAGTTAAGTTAATTAAGTAGAAAAGGCAACAAAATATGTATGCTCACACTAGGATTTTACTCAGTACTACATTTTGTTTTGAATGTGAATATTATTGACATTTCATACTTGCTAGATGTCTTTGTTGTCTAGTGCAATTGCTGCCGTCACATACGCGGGTTCAATGTCATCGAGTGTGTCCTAGTCTACGGTGTGAGGTGACAACCCTTAGCAGTCATGCAACAATCTATGCAAGGACTGTCAACGCGTCTATTGTTAGAAAATACTAGTACGTCTCTCTCGCTCTCGTAAACTTTATGGCTGAGGAAGAGAGAGCGAGAACGAGAGAACGAAAGCAAGCCTACGTACACTTGTCACACAATTGGCAGTTGCATTGCACTCACATCTCAACCTTGTATGCGGCCATTTGTCAAGTGTTGTAAAATGCGAAATAAAAAGCGATTCAATGCTGTCACACGTTGCTGTTGTTATATGTACATGCTTATGGGGGACTGTGTATGGAAATGTGATTCATGCAGCATAAAATGCACTTCCTTATGGCAAACGACCTGCCCAGAATTGTTAAATGCTAACTTTGAAATTACCCAAAGCCAAGGTTTATGAAAAATTTTCACAACTTTTGAACAAAGACTACAAAAATGCAGCGAACTTAAAATAAAAATGCTGGCACACTGTCTGACTTCATGTTACTCATTACTATTTCGTTAACAGTTGCTTTCTTATTAAACTTAACCCTTTTACACCCATATAAAAACTCTACACCTTTTGGGTAATGTTGACTTAGTCGATACCCTTCAAGCGTTTGGAAAAGAAACATTTTTGCGCCTTTCGCTTCCTCAATGCAAATTGCGAGAAGTGAGTCATCGTTGATTGTTTACATCATTATTGTTATTGTGATACATGTCATACGTACTTGTATGTGCCTCCATAATTACATACATACTTGCATATGTGTGTATAGCATGTAAACCCGAAGTTAACTTAACACCGCTGTTGTCATTGAACGCCTCTTAGCGCTGCAATATTTTGCATTAGTTATTTAAGTATTATGCGACGGCGCTGAAAACCGCATTTTAATAAACCCCACAATGAGACCCACTTCATCGCTATGACTGCTGTTGTCGTTGATTCTGTTGTTGCTGTAAGCGAATACGCTTGATCATAGCGAGTAGCGATGGGGGGCCTAAATGCAGGGAATTTAGAAGATCAGAGCACGACTAACACTAGGTATACATTTTTTATATATATATTGTCATAAGTTTTTGGCTTTGAAAAGCTGTCATTTAATTATTACTGATATTGTATACTTCTTAAGTGACATTTTTAAGATACAGATATAAACAAATTTAAAGATATTTAAAGTAGTTATATTAAAGACTCAATATAAAAAATAAAAATCGCACTTGTAAATTCCTTTGAAATGTAAACTGTTAGTTGTCGCCGTAGCAAATTAAAATAAATTAAGATTCCTGAATTTAGTGAGGTTTTGCTACTGAAACTAGTTCTATATGTGTAGGCTTTCTACAAATGTCGAGTTGTGCTTATATGAGTCACTGTGAATAATTCTAAGAGAATTAAATGCTTGCTCATCAATTCATCTGTTATTTCTCTTTATTTGTTTCTTTTAAAATTATACAAATTTACCAACATGATCTCAGATAGTATGTGCTTACTTATTGTAAACAAAATTCGTTGATTTGCGTACGTGTTGGGCATTTGAACGTCGAACTCTGGGCAAATAAATATATATGTACTTATAACTATATATGCAAGTACATATGTATGTATGTATGTATATAGACATTGCCCTGATGTTATAACAGTTTTGTGAGCAGCACATTTAAGTGCAAACATCACATTTTCGTATTTCCATCTCAGACAATGCTTTGTACTGCGGTCACATAATTTTATCTTTTTGCCAAGCATTTGGAATTTCAATTAAAATATCACGATACGAGTACTCGGCTTTTACAATTGTTGGCCGACAGCGCACGCTGCAAAGACATTGAAATGCTAATTAATTGCAACTGCCAACTGTTTGTGTTGCCACTGGAGCTGCCAACACTATTCGATGATGGCTTATGGCCAAGACTGATAATCTAGTTGAGAGCACGACAAACCCGAAACTACGACTGTGTCAACGCGACAAAAGAAATTGAAACTGAAAGCGAAAGTCGGTTGTTAAGGTTTTTTTCCCCTCCGATTTTATGACTTTATTATTTAATCTGTATTTGAAAGCCAGTTTCGAATAGATGAAAGATATGTGGAATTATATCGCATAACTTTGAGAAACAGAACTTCAAGATTCAAATTTCAATCTTTGGCAATTGGGTTTAAGATTGGTCTCTTGATGTTGTAGGACATGATTCAGAGCAGGTTTCTTACTGCCACGACATAAGTAAAATGATTTTAAGTTGATTTCTAGGCATAAATTGTGGTTTTTTCTTTTTATTTGCTTAAGACTAATGACTTATTTGATTTGCTCTGGTAATCTTAAGAATGTTTATGAGAGTGGCATCCTGTTTGCTTACATTCATCATATATGTTGATTATAATAACAGAGAAGGAAACTACTGTTCAGGGTTTTTCTTTGCTGGCCAATGATTCATGCCAAACACTTCGCTGGAAATTTAAAGTATTAGGCAGAAGGAATTTGTATAGTAACTCTATCTTATCTGGAAGACGATAAACTTATCGTTTGGTAGCGCGCAAGCAATATGAAAAAAAAAAACCAAACAGACATCGCGAAATATTACAATGAAATGACGACTACAATTGTTGTGTTTGAAACAAACTTTTCAGACAATTTGGGGCTAAGCCAAAACTCATGAACGTCTTATAGGAGATATGATTTGATTGATAAGTGTTTTCTGATAATACAAGTTCAATGACAGGAACGGGATATTGGAATTTCAATCCCACTCAATTCGGCAAGCACTCGCTGATATCATTATTTAGAGTTCTTTAATTCTTTGTTTATGGGCTGACTCAAGGTAATAGGACTTTGCGGAAATGCGGTCAGCGAAGGAATTGTGGATAAGTTTATTGCTGTTTTATCCGGAGTCTACACTTGCTACTCATTCAATTAATGTGCTCGAGGTGTGTTTCACCACGGACCACAACTCTCTCCCATCCAGAAGCGTTTCGATTGCCCTAAACTGTCATCAACTTAATTGCCCCAAATACACCAGGGTGTGCACAGTTGTTGTTCTGTTGTCGGTTGTGCTGGGCGTGTATGGCCATAAAATCAAATTCAATTTGACAAATCATTACAGCACGCATCGGTTTTTAGGGGGTTCATTCGATTTACTTTGTTTCGTAGGGCTTGTTTTTTTGGTTAATTTTTGATGGATCCTCTCCGGAAGTGCGGCTAGTAGCGCGTGCAAATTGATTTCGCTGTCAAAAATTAATATCCCAGCCAAATAGTGTGTGTTAAATGTTAACACTCCTATTTATAATGCACGACTAGGCTTGGCGGTGTGCTGTGATGTGATGTGGTGGTGGGGTTGTGGTAACTCTGTAAAACAATACATTGCAAACATTGCGTAAGTTACCGACGACAAACCACAAAACGCCCCCAACATCAAGGCATGTAAAGTGTGGCAACGCCAGCCGCAATTCATCCGAGAGCAGGAAAGCGAATCACGATATGGAAGATAACGTAAACTTTATATTGACAATTGCGGATGATCAATTATATCATATGATATCAGTATAAATGTTATGTAATAACCACTATATTGTATCTATTCTAGATACTGTTTTATTTATTAGATATATGTAAATACATGATATGTTCATGCCATTATGCAAATGCTGTTCGGATGACTAAACGCCATTCACTGTTGTCATTTGAGAAGTATCGAAATGAATGAGTTGCCTGTGAGTTAAGCTGAGTAGTCTGATCACTGTCAATAAAGAGCAAGAGCTTCGCAGCAGCTGTACAATTAAGTGCCGCGTCGTTCCGTCTGAATCAAGCTATAGCATGAATCATGAATCACATGCAACCACTCACGACCAACGGGCATTATTGCAGTTAAGGAGTTTCCAGTTTACACAGCGCAGCACAGTGGGCACACACTTCCAGGCAGGCAATCATATTCGTCCCACTGTGCCACTGTTAATGACTCAAGTCTGAAGCAAGACTGCAAATATTTCGCACGTTTCACAAACAAACGCATACACTAATACCAACTCTCACAGGCACACGCACAGTAGCCCATAGTTACAGTTAAATGCTTTTTGCACTGACCGCCGATCATCAGTGCTTTACTTGTGTGAGTGTGAGTGACAGACAGGTGCTGAAATGCGGTTGCGGCTGCTCCGTCTCGGCTCGTCTTTCTTCTTCGCTTTGTCGTGGTACTTGTCATTTCTGCATTTGAGAACAACAGCAACAACAACAAAGAGAATGACTGACGTCACAGCAACGTAGTTGGTTGGCAATTTTGTCGCTTTATTCTGATTCTAGTTGCGTCCGCGTCGACCTTAACAGCTAATTTTATGAATTGCTTGAAACCCTCTCTCACACGTTCATTCGCTGGCCCCCCTCAAAGCTTATAGTGCTCACTTAACGGGCATTCTCTCTGTTTTTCTCTTATGCTCTCTCACTGAGTCCGTGTCTCCCCCGCTATGGGGCTTGCGCTCTTTGCATTGGCATCGCATGCGCGACCGTCGCGTCGAGTGTTCTTCAGTTGCTTTTCGACTCGCGAACTGAGCGCAACGCACAATTTAGCGGGTTTTACGACTTTTGTGCTTTTTGTTTGTGTTGTAAATGTGCGGAGTGGAAAGGCATAATTAATAAAACAAAAGCAAACGTCGGCCAACGACAGCGACAACGAAAACAACAAAAATTAACAAGAGCGCCATATATAATCAAAACGTAAATAAAAGTGTAGATAACGAAAGAAATAAACAACTGGAAAGCTTCAAACCGATCAAAATCATTCGATTAAAATTCTTATTGTGGATGACTCAACGCAACGCCAAATCGAACGTTTTTTTTTTTGTTTTATACAATTAATAAATAAAAACTGCATAATAATGAGCTGTGTGCTGTGACTTTCAGCCTTAGGGCTTAGTTGACGACGCTGCTCGACACCTTGGCCTTATCATCATTTGTGTTAGCTTGTAGCCATAATCGTAGCCCCTCCAGCTCTTCCAGCAAATGCCGCGACCCGATAGCTTCACTTCATATCTGCCGCCCTCGATATACTGACCATTTAAGTTACTGCAAATAAAAGTAATAAAAGAGCAAACCAGATCAATAATATCATCATGAAACCCAAATAATAATTGTGAAAGCACTAAGTTAAATATTAGATGATATGCTGTTTCGAGTTAACAAAGTTAACAAGTGTGCATAGTAATAACGAGTTAATTTTAGAATATTATCGCAGATTTATTATACCTTCCAAAAAGTTGATCAAGTTAAAGTTCCTCTAAAACCGATTCCCTAACAGTGTCTGAAGTTTGTTATATACTCACCTATGCTCGCACTCCTTATACCACCAAGCACCCACATTCGATAATGGACATTGACCCCTGGTGTGATCATTATCGAAAGTGGAAAATGGCATTCCCTCATGATATCTTAAAGAATCTCCAGCATCGCCAGAGTATTTTCCCAATGAGAGCAGTGAAAATGCATCGGACTCGTTGCCCACTATGAAATGATCGTATTTGGCATAATGGGATTCGCCATCAAAGTCCTGTAGATATATGTACAGCTCATTTGGCTCTGCCGAGGTCATAGCATGCAAATTCTCCAAACCGATAAAGAATTCTCCGTGCAGATTTCCAAAACCCTTTCGATACTCGTTCCAGCTGCGATAAAAGTTTTCACTACCGTCTTGTCGTCGTTGTATGGTTGTCCAGCCTGCGCCTGCTGTGCGCGTCTCACAAGCGACCGCAAAGGGTGGCAATCCTGGCACTTGTATAGTTTGTATGGTGTTTGTATTGATCATGGCCGCCAAGCACGATGGCGGATAGCCTAGAGATGAAATGATTAATTTGCATTTTGGGCTTTCAAAGTAACTTTATACCTTTGGGCACGGATAGCGCATTCATTGCTTTAAATTGATTTAATTCTCGCTCTAAGCTGGTGAATAAAAACAAGTTGATTTTAAATGTGGTTATGATATATTCATAAAGTCACCTGGATATTAGTGCTTCAGCTTGGACTATAATATTTTGCCAAGATTTTCCATCTGCCGCAAGAACTGGCAATCCATTACAGATACAATAGAGTAACCAGATTATATATATTTCAATATGGCACTGCATTTAAGCTGATCTCACAATATAGACTAAACACAAGTGGCAGCATGTTTTAATCAAAGTGCTTAGCTTGCAAGCATACCCTTTACTATTTGCCGATAGAGTATGCTGAAAACTCAAAACCGCAGACATTCATTTGCGTTGAGAATTTAAAATAAAGTGTTGCAATGATGAAGATGACTAATAAATACCTCGCTGTTTATTTCCAGACGTAACCTTAGTTTGTGGCGATTGTATAATTTTATAATCTTATCAGTTGCATGTAAAAGCGTAGGTCAAGCATTTAAAAGCGTGATAATTAAATGTGGAAGTACATGAAAAATAAGTCTATTTATATACTATACAAATATTTATTTGTTCAGGAAATGTGCAAAAGGTTTTTGCTATTATTTTTAAATCGCAAGACCAACTTTTTCGAATATAAATAAAACACATTTTGCATATTAATAGAGATACATAGTACTCTCGAATTCTCGCCGACCAAATGCTACAATGAATGAAAATTAATAATGGCGAGTATTAAAATGATTCACATTCTTTTGATGCTGTCGTATTGCTATGAGGGGCAGTAGGAAAATTACGGCACTTGGGTCGGATCATCATTTGGATGAATCGGTATCCATAGTTGTGGCCACGCCAAGCTCTCCAACACATGCCCCGAGCGAAGAGCTTCTCCTCGTACTTGCCGCCCTTGATATATTGACCATTGAGATTGCTGACGATAGATCAGCAGAATGTATCAATATCACACAAAATATAAAATCTTGAAGTAATGCTCACCTATCGACACAACTGTTATACCACCAGGCGCCGACATGGAGAAATGCACAGTTGCGATGATACTCCCGATCATTATCCCGATCGTAGGTAGAGAACTTCATCTTGCGATGACTTCGCAATGAATCTCCCGCTGTTCCCGAATAGTCACCCAGCATGTTGAGTGCATAGTCATCCTGTTCGCTGCCGATGGCAAATTCATCAAATTTCGCATAACGCTTCGCACCATCAAAGTCCTCGAGAGCAATGTAAAGCTCAAAGGGTTCCATCGCTGTTATCGCACGCAGTTTATCCAGGCCAATGAAGAACTCACCGTTGAGATCACCAAATCCCTGCTTGTACTCGGCCCAATTTCGAAAGAAATTCAAGCTGCCATTCAGCCGCCTTTGTATGACCAGCCAGCCAAAGCCGGCAATGCAATTGTCACAGTAGACCTTGAATGGATCAATTCCCGGCACTTGTATATTGTGTACTCCACTTGTATTGAAAAAGGACGATAGGCAGGATGACGGATAACTTTCACGTGTATCTGAAAACACATGTAGATCATCACATCATTTTTTAATCCATTAGTAGATAAAAGCAAATTTACTTGTCTTGGGGAGATGTGAATCTTCAGTGTATGCGTAGTCCTTGAGTTCTTCTAGCTTATTCTTCAAACTGAAAAAAATCTAGTTTTATACTTTACATCTATTTGCTCTCTTCACTCACCTTTGCAGCAGATTTTCTGCTGTGTTCTCCCATATTTCCAGACCCTCTGCCTGTAAAACATTGTCATTCATCTCATTCATCTCATGTCATTGTAATGATCTCACATAGATAAGCAAAACTTATATTCTTACCTCGGCATTTATGCACCACACACTTAAAATGCAAAAAAATATAATTGTTTTGCACACAACCATTATGGTGCACCTTGTTAGCTATTCTTTAACTACACTTTAAAGATCGTGTAGCAAGTTTAATTGTAGAATTGCGTTTAAAATAATTTCTCAATCTTTCAATATGAGCTGCGATGCGAATAAAAGTCTAAACCTTATCTCTGCTATGAATCGTTTCACGGTTTTAATGCCTTTCATTGATTGATTACCCACTTTAGCCGTGTAGATTGTACAATGAATGTTTATTTGCATTATTCATATCACCCAGTGTATGTAAGTCGAGCTTGAACATCTATAAATTGTTTCCTTATTCATTCAACTGTATTATTTTTTTATAGTAAAAGGTTTTGCAATGTGGATTTAGTGTAGGATACCATTTTTAGGTGTTAAAAACCTACGACATAAATGAATTTTCTTTACTGAGGATAGTGTGTGAAATGATCAACAAAGCAAAAGAAAATAGTTTTGAAAGCAACTCAATTAAAACAATTTGATCAATAAATTCCGCATAAGATCATCAAAAACATTAGTTCACTGCGAATCAACTAAATAGAAATGAAAAATATTTATACATAAAGTAGATATACAATAAGTAGATTTACTTTTCGATTTCTTTCTTTTTTGTTAGCTAAAAATGAAAACAAATAAATTGGAGTGAGATAAAAAAAGTGATCTGCATATTTGGATTTAAATATGCAAACAGCTGGCAAACATACGTTTGAAATATAGATTCTGGCATGATGCTGGCACGTGTGGGCTTTATGTGGATTCTGTGGGAGCTATGCGCCCAATGGCTGTCAAACTGTACGGTGCGGGGTTTTTTGGGTCTGGCATTCATTTTACGCGCTGTTTGCGCTTTGGATTTTGTTTTGTTTTATCCGACGCGTCAATCTCGAAATGAAAATACAACAAAATGAATAAATAAAACAAGCGAACGCTTAGACAAGCCAAGACAAGAGACACACGAATAGACGTAAATAATAATAAGTATAGAAACTTTGTTATTAAACGTGTGGGTGGCGACAGTTACTGCTGCTGTCGACTTCGACTTGAGCGCGTCTCGATCTCGAACTTGCCTCAGTCTTCAGTATTCAGTATTCAGTCTTGAGTTTCAGCCACGACGTGGCACACACGGAAAGTTGAGCTTAAAGATTGCGCCCAAAAATGCGTTTGATTCGACGCGCAAACCCAAAAGTATCCTTACAAGTTATCAATAGTTGTTTTTGTTCATACTTTTGCCCTATTATTATTTATCGATATTCATAAATTCTAACGGCTTACTTGCTTCTTTTCAGATGGCCATACCGCCACCACCGGGACCACCGCCACCGCCAGGACCACCGCCCCCGCCGGCCATGGGTGGCCTGAAGCTAGGTGGCGGCGGAGGGGGCGGAGATGCACGCTCCGCTCTGCTCAACTCTATTCAAAAGGGGACAAAGCTGCGCAAAACGGCGACCGTGGACAAAAGTGGTCCAGCGCTGTCGGGACGTGTCTGTGATGGTGAGGGTGGCTCCTCGGCTGCGTCGTCGGCGTCGAAGCGCACGCTGAACAACAACAACACCAGCAGCAACAACAACAACAGCACTATTGCCAATGGGGCGGCTAAATTGGGCGGTTTATTTGAAGGTCTCTCACAAATGCCAAAGCTGAAGCCCGTGAACGGTGTGCGAGGTGAGTTTAAAACGCATACAGTTACACATCTCTTGATGTGTGTGTGTGTGTGTGTGTGTGTGTGTGTGTCACTATATTTGTGGTGTATGCAAATTAACATTGAGTGTGTTTTGTTGCTCAATTGATTTCCGCTTTGGATATTTGGACGGCCGCCCACGCACCACGCACCAACAACAATAACAACAACTAAAACGAACATAAATATTAGCAGTAACAACAACAACATCAGCAACGAAGCCCACAACGAATGAAACGCGGAGCAACAGCCCCCCCACCGCCGCCGCCTCAGCGAGCATGAGCAATGGACCCATGGACTTCAACACAGAGCTCACAAAGCATTTAACATTGAAGCGCCAGAAGCAACAACAACAACAACCATCACAGTCTTCAGCAAGCAACAACAGCACACATATCAATGCAACCGAGGCAAATTTGAGAACAAATCGCGGACCACCACCGCAGCCGCCAAAGGTAAATAAAAGAAAGATGTGGGACCCACACTAAGAACTATTTTGACTAATTTATAAATAAGTGACAACAGTCCAAGAGAGCCTAGGCAAAGCAAAGAATTAGGCTTTACTTATTTTAGGGATTTCCCTAATTATATTTTGTTGTTCTCTCCTTTTATTTACAATCTGTCTTCTTAAATTGTATAATTAATATTAAATTAATAGAAATAGTAGCAGTTTTTCAATGAGCCCTACTATTACATACATATGTACATATGTTAGCTAAATATGCAAACGTTATTTCCACGTGAAAGACTCCAATAGAACTGATTGAACGATCAGTGCTGCTCAAATGAACTAGTCGTTGGAAAGGATACCAAATTAAATCGATAAACGATAAGTTAGGATTGAAATTGAACTAGTTGGGGGAAAGAGAAGCAAGAAAGCTCGATAAACGATAAATTCGAGTCATTCGATTAGTTCGCTTAGTTTCTCAATTAATGAGTCCGAAATTGCGTTCCAATTGATAATATTGTTTAAATAGCATATATATGGATTGGATTAATTTATATATACATATATCTTGCTTATTCTCAGCAGAACTCCAGCGAATCCATATTGGACCGCATGAACATACCTCGCACACCGGCGCCGCCCACATCCAATAGCAATGGCAATGTCAAGCCGAAAGCCTCATCGCCCACGCTCTCGGAGAGCAGCAGCAGTGGCAGCGGCAGTGTGAAGAGCAAAGCGGCAAATCTTAGGTGAGTTTCTCTCGCTCACTCTTACTCTTGTTCCCTTTTGAAATTTAGCATTAAACAGGTATTTGATTGGGAATTAATCATGTGACATTTGTTGTTATTATGGGTATCATTTATTTTCTAATCACTTCTATTTTTGAATTTTGGATATTTTGACAAGGAATTTGGAAATTTTTGTAATGTTTTGCATTTTGATTTTGTTTTTGGTTTCTTTGCCGGGCAATTTGGTTAAATCCCCCATCCATCCACAGTATCTCGTTAGGCAATAGTTTTGTAAATAGTTCAATTACAAGAACGACAACAACAAGCGCAACAACAACAGCATCCGCATCTGCATCAGCAACAAGTCGAGCAACAACATCAACGGGAACACTGCGCAACTTGGCGCCAAACAAATCAACACTGTTCGGTGGTAGTCCTAGTGCGGTTAGTGGTGGCGGTGGCAGCGGTGGGTCAGCAATTGGTGGTGCTGTTGGCAGTGGTGGTGGTGGTGGTGTTAATGTCTCGCCCACGCCTCCGCCCCCACCTGCACCCACTCACACGCTCCCAAATCCAGCACAACAGAAGCCCGCAATTGGATTTGGCAAGCCAAATTTTGCGCCAAAGCCGCCGGGTCTGCAGCAATTGGCGCTAGCCAATGGGCATCAGCGTCCAGTGGTTGCGCGACATCACAGCATGAAGTCACCCAGGTATAGCACAAACACATACACAAATCTCATCTCCGATACGCTACGACTAACTATTATAAGCTCCAAGGCTCCATAAATTGCACTGCTGCTTCAGCTGCTAACCTGGTAACGCTCGCTTTATTCCTGCTGCACCACCGCTTCCATATCTCAATGCGACTCTTGCTTCTCTTTCGATTTCCGATTTGCCCTAATTTTTTGTATCTGTTTTGTGTGTGTGTTCAGATCCCCGCCAGCTGTGGGCGCCGTCAATGGTCCCGTGTTTCCAACGCAACAACATTTTGGCACAATGCGCGCTCCACTGCAGCAGACGTTGCTGTTGCAATCCAGTGATGGCATCGGTGGCAGCACCAACAGCATCACTGGCAGCATACGCTCTGCCCCCAACCCGCCAAAGAGTGAGTATACCTCGGTCTATAATCCCATACATGTATGTTCATATATTTCTAATTGCTCTCTTTGTAATTGCAGCACGTCCCTCGACGAAGCCACCGCCACCTCCGACGCCAGCGCGCAGCATCTCGAACAGCAATTTGAGCAGCATTGCAGCGCCAATCAGTGCCGTCAATGCGACACTGGTTCAAAGTGCGGCCATTAACACAACGCCAGCGCCATCTCCGCCGCCTCTGCAGCCGCCGTCTAATTCGAGCAGCAGCAGCAGCGTTGCCACACTGCGCGATCAGTTCCGAGTCGGTGGCACCTCGACGCCACCAACGCCGCCTAACGTCACGGCTAGTCCGAAGGCTGCGACAATGCGAGAGAAGGTGAATCCCATCATATTGAACGGGGGGCCCATTAATCCACCAGCGTTGCCTCCCCATCGCAGCTGCCCGCCGCCACCGCCCCCGCAGCGACAGTCAAGCAATGTAAGTAAACAACAAGTTGGCCCAAATGCCAAAGGTAACAGCAGCAGCAGCAGCAACAGTAATCTCAGCTCAAATTTTGCAGCCAACTCTAATTGCACTGCAAGAAATTCGAGAAGTTTTGTTAGCTTACAATTTAATGCTGTTGCTTCGAATAATTTAAGCTTCTTTTTCTCTAAGATTTTTTTACGATGTGCATTTTATTTATTTCTGAATGGTATTAATTTGCTTTTTATACAAGTTAGGAACGTTTTTTGTTGAGCAAAAATTAGTGTTGGGTACTGAGAATTAATTCTTCTTCTTACATATGTATATAATCTATAATTAGTTCGGTTCCAGTCTTTCATTTAGTCATTTTCACAGATATTTATATATACATTTTTTAAAATTCATTTTAAATTGTGTTAGTTGTCATATAAATTTAATTTTGTTTATCCATTACCCATAGAAGGTAAAAGATTGTCCTAATTTTATTGTTGTTTTTTTCTATTTTGCTATACAAGTTTTTTAATTAAAATATTTTTGTAAACCATTTACATACTTAATATCGGCAATAATAAGAACCAGCTTGAGCTTTTCTCACAGTGTAGTCAGCTGAGCTTTGCAGCTCTTTTCAAAAACAAACATGCTCGCCCACTCATTCGCTCCGTTTCTCTCTCTCTCTCTCTCTCTCTCATTTTGACTCCTTTGGCGCTGCGCACTCGCTCTTTGCTTTTCGCTCTCTGCTGTCACCTCTCAGTTTTTGGGTTGCGCACATTCGTTTTGCTTTTTAGTACCTTTATGGATTTTCCAACAATACGTGACCAAAACAGCATCAAGACGCAACGTTGACGTCGCGACGCTCTGTCTACTTTAGTTTGATTATTGTTGCATTAAGTGTGCAAAGGAGATAGTTGAGTTAACAGTGTTTTGGTTGCTATGTGAAACCTTTATCAGATTAAGCAATAGTGCAAAACTCACAAATACGAAACAAAAGACGGGCCAAGGCTAACAACAGAATGCTGATGCTCAATCAGAAGCGCAACGTAACTTGGCATTTGAACTAAACTGAAATGGAGAAACTGGCCCAGAACTGACCTATGAATTATGTTCTATTGTTTTGCAGGCTGGATCCCAGCAACAGCAGCAGGCCCCCGTTCCGCCCCAGCGTCACTCCTCGATAAGGGCGAATGCGCCATCAACGCCGCCCACGCACATGGCCAATGCGACGCACAACTTTGGCAGCAGCGGTGGCCTGGCAACGGGAATGGGAATGGGAATGGGAACGGGAAAGGGAGCATCAGTTGGTCGACTGGTCATCGATTTGGAGGCTAAGTTTGACAAGAGATTTCATAAGGTCACCGACTTCCCGAAGCCGCCGCCGTTTCTAAATATACAAAAAATCTATCCTAGTCGCACGCTTAAGGCCACCAATGGTATGTAATGGATAAATGCATAAGTGTGTGTATGTATTGGCATAAGTATGTGTGCGCATATATGCATAGGTGTGCGTGGTTTGGGTGTGTGGGTGTAAAGCGCGCCGTGTTGATTATTACATACTATGATTATGATTATGTTTAGAATTACTACGATTACGATTATTTTTATTTATATTTTTTATTGTTGTATACACACACATGGAATGCTGTTATATAATACAAATAATTTTTATTATTATTTTTAAGTGGAACAAACAATGTAGCATTTTGTCAGATTTGCAAAAAGGATGAAACTTTATACAACGATGTAATTTTTAATTGTATTAGACACTCTCCACATGTACATACATATACATATACATATACACATACTTACAAACAAAAACGATGTTATTACATTTAACGTTACAATTTTTATTATTAATTATTATTGTTTTATTGATCGCGAAAATATATGATAATGTTATGTATCTTTAATAATGCAAAGTTGATAGCTTTATTCCACAACAATTTGTTAAAATGCCCATTTTCAATTTTCTTATTATATTTAAAATATATACCACAAAAACCTATGTATTTTAACCTTTGTATGTGTTAACAAAGAAAACGCGATATTATTCACTAAGCACACACGCATATTTTATGTATTATGATCTAGACATATGTTTTAATAGATATAAAATGCCTCTTATAAATGTTTATACTACAATTTGCATTATGTTCAAGTCCCAATGCATTATATCTGTACTATATATCTACTTTATATCTGTAGCGCATGCTTTTATTTCTTATGTATTGTCTACGATCGGCTTCATTATATTTACTACATATACTCGTATACATATACATACATATACTGCATATATACAAAACAAACAAACATAAATCTACGGTCTTTGATATTTAATCTTTTACACATATGTACATATATTGGAATATACTATATGTATATGTGTATATGTTATATCGATGAATATTTAGGTTTAGCACAAGCACATTATTGTTTTATTTGAAGTTAATTTTATGAACAATAAAAAGCCAAAATAAAATTGAATTTTAAATATATTTTACATGATTTGTCTTGTCCTTCACAACCATATACACGCCTCCAAACGCCTCCACAAGTGATTCTCTTATACTTTTATTCTATTTTTCTTTGTGTCATTTGTGTGAGTTAATTTTGCTTGTAACTTATCTATTGCCAAACCAACAGATGGCGCTGTACGATCCTCTTATATTTTGTTTTGTGTACGTTTGTGTGTGTGTGCGTTCGCTTGTGAATTGACCATTGCCTATCCAACAGGCGTCGCTTTGAAATGAGATCGTCATTTGTGTCTTTGCATGTACATATACGTGTATCTATATATATACTTTTCCTTTCTCTCTCTCTTTCTGTATCCGGCTTTCTATATCCAAAACGCTTGATATCCAGACGCTGTTTTGATGCCTAACAACAATAACAATAACAGCAACAACAACAACAGTTCAGCTGCATTCAACAACAATGCTAAACCGCCAACGGTACTGAAACCAGCCTATGCGCCCCTCAAAAAGCATCGAGCCCCCGCGCCTCCACCACAGGCTGGCGTCGCAGCCGCCACAGTGTCTGTGATAAGGCAATCGAGTTTTCTTTATGGCGGCAACGGCTCATCAGCTGGCGCAGCGGCAGCTCCAAATGTGCGGCCGCAGTCGCAGCCGGCGTCGGGTGTGACGCGCAATTCAACGGTCTATTGAGATGGGCTCCAAATGTAACCATAATTGTAAAACTGTATCGATGTTTATGCTTTGTATATACACAAGATTTATATGTGTGTTTGTACTAATCGTTGTTGTGGTGCAGAGTCATGTGCGTGTGTCGACTGTCCAAGTGAAAAGTGTAAAAATATATAATACTTGAGAACAGAAACAATAACAAAGGCAGAGAGGACAATTAGATTGTAGGTGCCATACTTAGCACATAAGAAGTGTACATTGCACAAGGAGCGTGTGAAGCGTGCGAAAGAGCTTACTTTGAGAAGCCTTATTAAATTTGTTGGCGATTGCATTACAAAATTTAATCCTAATTAACATTTAATGAACTAACTCCCAACTAGGATTAAACAATATTCATATTTTTAACTAATTTTCATATCAGTCAAATGTAATTTTGTAACCTTTCTTCTGATTTTCCTTGCGTTCCTTTTGGGAGAAAGTCGATTTGTGATGTAACTGAAATTTCAAGTTATGTAAATTGAGCCAAGGTGCTGGTTAACTTAATAGTAGAGTCTTCCCAGGCTTAACCGAAATACTAATATAATCTGTATATAACAATTTAGCTGCATTTGAGTTTAGACCAAAACTTAGTCAAATTACGCACGAGACAACACCAAAATGGGAAATCCCCTTTATAATACATATACGCATATTTAAGGAGCGTTGTGTCTCTATCCCTATCTTACTAGACTGAGAAATGTTAAGCCCACATACATATATTTTTAAATGCTAGCAAACACACACAATAATGTTAAATTTAATGCAAGAGAAAAAAATATAGCACAACTGAAAGTTTTCCAACGAATTCGCATAGTCATCAAAGTGCATTTTCCATTATCAAAATTTTGATTTTCTCAAGTACTGAACTATATACATATATTCTTTGTGTTTTTGTGATAGTTTTGAAACGACATTCTTGAATTTCAGATATCAATAATTGTATTTATCAAAGAAAAAAAAGAAGGAAAAACCTTGGGCAATATTATTCATAAACATCATGTGAATTATTATTAAATTTAATCATTGTTGTTAGACCTTTGAAGTCATTAGCTGTAATTAATCAGTATACTTATTATTACATAGGAACATTCTAATCAACGTCATTGCATTTGAAGTTATCATATTAATAAATTTAATGAAAAACATTGCAAAATTCAAGTCGTTTTTCTCTAGTTAGACTCTGGTTTGATATTTCTTGGACCTATAAAATGAGTTAATTTAGTTGCTTTGAACATTTTTTCTGTTTATAAATATATCTATGTATATCTATATTAAAAATCCAAGATATTGAACTATTAAATGCGGTTGTCATTTATTTCGTTACACAAGTAAGCGCATAAATATATAGCCGTGAGTATAAACAATAATTATTTGAGCAGGCGTAAATACCGGCAATAGGACATACACATATTCATATATACATAAATATACCAATAACAATTGTAAGCTTAACTAAATTTGTAGTATAACTAAATCCGTTTTTGGGGAAAAACAATGTAAACAATCGCACTTTGTTGCTTACAAATTAAATGGCCCTTTAATTACTTTGATGCTTGAGCTTTAAATCTTGCACAGCCTCCTGCAGTGGTTGATCCTCACGCTTACGACGACGCTCGCATCTGGGGCATGGCTGGTGTTCGTTAAGGCACTCGGCATGGAACACAGCTCCACAAGTGAGGCACTGAGAATATATACAGAAATATTCGAATTATTGTAAAGAGGAAGGAGAGTGCTGTTGGCTCACCCGAAACGTTGTTGCTATGTGAAACGGATAGAGCACTCGTGGACTCTTGCACATCTCACAGATGAAACCCTTCAGCTGACATAGACGACACTTCAGCACATGCGACTCGCCCAGCTTGAAGGCCTTCTGCAGTTGCTGACACAGCACACCGCGTTGTATCAGTGCCAGATCAGCAATGGAGTATTGGTGTATGTGCTCATAGAGATATTCGCGGCCACAGAAATGATTCTGCAGCAGTTGAATGCTAGCTGGAGCACAAGTGTACAAATAGGCACGTATGAAATTTAAGCGGATGCGTAGCGACTGCAATTCCGCCATTGCCTCGGAGGCAAAGTAAATGCTTGGATTAAGCAGCTGCATGTCCAGAAAGGGTTGTGAACGGAACTCCGCGAGAAAGGTGGCAGCATGTTTGCTGACACTGTACTTGCGGAAATCCCAGTTGTAGATGATGCGAGCAGGAATAAGTTGAATTTCCGACTCCATGCAACCGTTGCAGTAGTAGCTGCCACTAAATGCGCAAACTCTGCAAATAGAATGAGAAAGTTAGTGGAAGATTCTAGTTTAATTCTTGCAGGTGGCTCACTGGAAATTGTTGTCGCCAATGCCAAGTGGATGCTGACAGCCACGGCAAAGAAAACCCTGCGCATTTAGTCCAGGCTCACGAGGCAGCTGGCACAATTGTGCCACCATTTGTTGCAGCTCGGCCATATCAAAGTTGGACGTAATCAGCTCAAAGTCCGAGTTAGTCTGTAAATAGCAATTGAGTACACACACTCAATGATTACGTATTAATGACTTACGTCCAGCGATTGCAGATCACTCAAGTCATCAGCTTGAAGGGATTCAGCTTCGCGTTGCTGCTGCGGCTGCTGTGTCACATTCAATGTGGATGCACTGGCGCGAAACTTCTCCCAGATCTGTGACCAGCCAGCGCCATCCTCGCGATTGTTCTCATGCTTACGCAGCAGCGCATTGTAGCTGCAACGCTCTGTATTAGGGGAACGCAAACTGACGGAGCTGGTCATGCTTACAGAGCGCTGAAAGAAACGTGAAGCGGATACTTCATCGGTGGGCGAATTTGCATCCAAATCACCAGACCAAGAGGTTTGCATTAGATTGGTCAGCGAATTGCTGCCATGTGGCAACTCAGCGAATGTTTCCTCAATGTGTCGCATGGATCGCTTTCGCACGCGTTGCTTGCTGCTCGAAGCTGGCTCAGCGTTGGCTTCATCGGCTGTGCTTGCTGCTTCTGCTGCCTGTGGCTGAGACTTCTCCTCATCAATGATGTCCATTTCATCTACCTTCTGCATGAACAAGTCCAGCATCTCGTGCTGATTGAGATCTGCATTGCCAAAGTGTCCGCCACGACTGAAGGGGCTATTGGAAATGGATTCCGAGAAGAGTTCATTGGTCTGCAGAGGTTGTGGCGTGGGAATAGCCACGATTTCCGTAACCAATGAGCTGGCCACATCCACTCCACTGCTGATCTGTAAGAGATGTACACGATTAATTAAGCGGTTCTCTGCTTTTCTTTCCTCTACGCACTGGACACGATTTGAGCGCTGGCGTCCACAAGTCAGACAATTGCAGAGCATAGTCAGGCCATTGATTCAACAGGCTGGAGTTGACGGGCAAATCAAAGCCCACATATGCCTCCAGACTCTCCATAATCTTGGCCGCCGTCTCTAAGCCTTCGGCGTCCTTCAGCAGCGCCGTATTCTTATAGTACGGCTTCAAGGCCGAACCATTCTTGCGCATGTTATTCAAGTAGGCAGAGAATACACAATCGTTGAGCGACTGTCGCACCCAAGCACGGCATTGTCCAATCTCCGAGGTGATCTGGCTCAAGCCCTGGATCTGTTCGATCACCTGCTTGTGCATGAACACCATTGCTGGTGACCAAAAACTGGGCTCTGGGCGTCGCTCCACATCGCCTGCAATCACATTGATAGTGGCCCACAAAAACGAGTCCTTGAGGCCGTGCAGAAAGACTGCTTCCAATGTGGTGCATAGTGCACTTGTTTGTTCACACAATCCAAGCACCTCTGCACAAGTAATAGTTAATTCATTCTTTGTCTATTTATTTGCAACAAATTGCGACTTACCCAATCCTTTCTGCTTGACTTCGAATTCGATTTCTCGCGCATTTTCGTTGAGTGTGTTGATCAACGCCTCTTTTATGACATTCTCACGCTTCGACGAAAAATTGTTTAAGCTGCGAAAGAGAGCGCTCATTTGTTATTGTTCTTGTCCTTTGATTTATCGCTGATTTTTGTTTGCTGCTTTTTGTCTTCTGTTGTCTGTTAATTTTTTTTTGGCAGAAACAATCAGCTGTTGACCAGGGCTGGCGAATCAATCGAATCTTTTCATGGTTATCATAGTGTTCTTATTATATGGACATCATGCTAAGTAAGAAATGTTATTAAGAACAAAAAAAATTAATTGAAAATTTAAATACAGAAGTTCATTATAAGTGGTTAAATTGCTCCGCTTAGCAGTTAAATCAGCTCAGACAATCGAACCACCCGTGAGCTATTATTTAATGTTATCGAACGATTGGGCTCTTGTGACGTCACTGAGACCAGTTCGTGTTGGTAACGGCTCGTGACATTTTGAAATTTTGAATTGCAACGTAATTGTAGAATGTACATTGTTGGGTTGATAACGTAAGCGGAGCTTAAGTTCCGTTTTTGCGTTATTTGTATTTTGAAACCCGTTCTGGTTATTCTTGACTTTCTTCTTCTATGTGTGAATGCTCGATTATGAGAATAAAATAATGAAGAAAAAAAGAAACACACAAGAAACCCACGCAAATGAATAACCACAAAGTCCGCGTGCTCGTCAACTAAGACTAAGCTTTAATGACTTTTGATGCCTTGGGGTATTTTGTTTCAGCAAAATCGACACCATTTATCGCATTTATGATATTTATATGACTCAACACACAGATCGAGGAATTTCTATCAAGCATCTGCAATAAATTTTGGCTCGTCAATGTAAAATGCGACTGTTGTAAATGGAAGACACAATTTTGCATATGAATAGAGTGCAGGCCTCAATCCCGACTTGTCCAAAAGGCTGTGCACGTACCCAGTTTAAAGTCAGTCTGTCAGTTCGTCTGTCGCTTAATATTAAGACGAAATTTGTGTTAAGGTCAGGGTGACCAACAAAAGCTTATGCTGTCATTGTTGATGTTGTTGTTGTTGTTGCTTTAACGCATTTTTTCAATATTTTTGCAATAAAATTGTATAGCTGTTGTTGATAAACTCTTACAGCAGAAGATGCGCTCCAACTGGTTCAGCGCCGCACTCAAGACCCAAAACTGGTCGCTCATATGACTTTTCAAGTGATTATTTTTGTAGTTGTTGGTGTTGATCATTTTTAGACTTTATTGTATAGTATTTTTCTGAAGTTTTTGGCGTGTTTTTCGAAATGATTTTCGTGTGGGCCGGCAAAACTAATGCCGCCTGCACTCTCAACAATTGCAGCCAAGTGTTTGGAATTTCAAATCGTGAATATTCATTGCAAGATTAACCTTTCGACAGATTGTTGTTGTTCAATTGGTTTTTATTTTGATGAAATATTGGAAATGCCTATCTCATGAAAGGAAATGTGAGCATTTAATTAATGAATTTGTTTTGTGTGACGAGCCGAGACGAGTCGAGTCGAGTCGAGTCGAGTGAAGAAAGAAAGATAATTTGCATCAACAAAAGCGTTTAATGTTTGTGAAATTAATGATTATGACAATTAAAAGAAAAAAGGTGCGCAGGTGAAGGGTCGTCGTCCAAGCCAAAATTCAATTTGTGGATTACGCAGCGAAGGCGACAGCAACAGCAACAGCGACAGCGACATTTCCCAACTAAGAGTGTTGTTGCGGCTCCCCCTCGGCGTTGCAGCCCTCCCCCGACTAAGCGGGCTCTTAACTCTATTAAAGTAAATAATATATAGCGTGAATGCTGTCACTGCATTGTTGTCTTGTGGTTGCTGCTGTTGTTGCCGCTGACTTTGCGTTTTTGCGGCGCCTCCACTTAGAGTTTGAGTTGGACGCGGCAGCGGCATAGGCATCTGCTTGGACCATTGTTACTTCGCCTAAGTAGGAAACAAAATAAAAACCAACAACAACAACAGCAATACCAACACGGCGACGAGAAATTTATAAAAACGTTTGTTTTCGTAATACAATTTTGATTACTTCTTTGACGCCGCTGAGCCTCGGCACGTCCCATTGATGGCTTTGTAGCTGCTGCTGCTGCTGTTGTTGTTGTTGATGCCCCCGCCACAGTCAGCATTTGATTTATGGTCGGTAGGTAGGTAGGTAGGTAGCCCGTAAGCTTGTCCCGTGTCCATTTGGTAATATCGCCCCAGACGAGATAGTAATTGTAACAATAATGTACAAGCGTGATTCCTCATCATGCTGCTGCTCATCATTAGAGGCATAGGAAACTCTCTGCACTCAATTGACTGCGGATAAATCCCAAATGCGGAACCATGGCTGACATCATTTCTTGGCATAATTAAGCGCCACAGAGACATACATTACAAATACATCATACATACATATATTGATTCGCTGTTCGTACTTGTGATGTAAGCACTGCTTGGAGCAGGGAAGTTGCACGTTGCACGTTGCACGTTGCACGTTGGGGTTGAATGTACCCCAAAGTGAAACTGACTTGTCTAACTAGAAGAGGACTTGCACAATTTCATTGAGATGCCGCCAATTTCGATGCTGATCTTATATAAGCATTTGAGGATGAGTCAACACAATCGGTTGCAATTGATGATGACTAAATGCAAATGCTAAGCAGATCTCAATTTGCTTCACAAAAGAATTTCGCCGCACAGCAAGAAACAAGCTTAATGAATTGACGAAACTCAAATAAAATAAATGAAGAACAGGATCTATACTAAAGACCGCATAAATTATGCATTGTTTGCAACGGTTCTCAACTGTCAAGACACATCTTGGCTTGAGAACTGAAAAGCTCAAGCAAAAACTCAAAAACTCAACTCAAAAGCACCAAACCGGCCGACTGTCAAAATAAACAAACAATAAAGATACTAATGCTTCTGGCATTATCACATTCGGTTTTCATTCATCAAATTTGCATAATGTATTGATATTCCTAAATGTTGAAACGTGTGTGCGCTTGCTTTGCCAATAACAGAATGTTGAGCACATGTTAATGTTAAAGACCCAATACGTCAATATCGACTATATTCGGATCGTGCCTACGTCCAGATCCACACTCGACCTTGAGCGACATTGGAAATGCCGACTGCGAGATTAGCTATGCAAAACATACAAGTTCTATCGTTAAGATACAATGCAATTACAATTACAGTACATCAATTAAATTCACCTATTTCCCGCTTCCAGTTGCAGCTGCCAATATACGTATAGACGAGGTTTTACCCGACTTCTCTGAGTACAGCACTTGTTGTATATTTTAGAACGAAAGAGAGAGTGTCAACTGCTCAGTACTATGTTATAGCAAATATTATTCTACAATCTCTATACAATTTCCTTTGGGCCAGATAATTTGTTTACCCATTTTGTTTGTCTCCGTATTACAGTGGCAACAGTGGGGCGAAGTACGAAAATAAAGGTTGACAAATATTCATATTTCTTTGTAATACATTTTTATGTTTCATATAAGATAAATTAAGATCAATCAAATTAATTTACATCTTACAAAAATTTAACATTTTGTGTATGTAAAATGATTATTCATTTTTACACTTACCAGTAAATTCTTGCGATGATAAAAATTGAATTCAATATAATTAATTTACATTTGAAATTATTTCTGTGCGCAAAATAATAATTTATAGTTACATTTTTCAGTAATTCGTTTTATTTAATATAAATACATTTATTATATAATATTATTGTAAACTATATCAGATTTATTAGTTTAAAGTAATGTACACTTTTTAATATTAAAAATTGATTTGTACATTTTGCAATAAATTCTTATCTATGATCTACATTTTTAACAAATCAATCTAGCTTACCAAATTTGTATTTTATTTGTTCATAACAAACAATGTGAGCTGTTAATTTAATCGAATTATTCAATGGACAACGTTTTTGTTGTTGCTCATTAATAGCTTTCTAAAAAGAAAAAATACTGAACTGCTGTCAGTTGCATGGTGAAAACAAGTAATATAAAAATAGGAATATTATATAAGCAAATGCTAGCTACTGAAATGCTAATTGATTGAGACAATTCTGAATTTCAAGGCAATCTTTTGTTTCAGTCCAAATATAAGAAGTGATTTTAACCAAAATGCAAAAGTTCTCCATTTATTGCAGATTTTATTTGTGAATTATCAAGTATACGCAGCATTGCCGATTTTGTCGGCTTGTCACACTGTGCGATGTCAGCGACGCACGACGCAGCCTCAACTGTGCACCCAATGTGTAAGCCAAGCTTCATTCGTTGTCGCTGGCGACGGCCAAGTTTATTAAAAGCGCAGAACTCGTGAGCTACGGACGTGTTTCTGCTACGCTCGAGCGCCTCGCGCATCTAAAATCATCATCTCGGTGTCTCCAAGTTTCGGTCACAGTCTCCGTCTCAGTCTCCGTCTCCGGCTCCGGCTCATCTGCGAGTCAATCACAGTTTCGGTCTCGCTCTCGCTCTTAAAACACGGCTTCTCGCGCCTTCACTCTCACTCTCACACTGTGACTGCGAATCGTGAAATCGTGTCACAATTGATTTGAAATTTGTGTGCAAGAAAAAATAAATACGAGAAAGAGAGAAACAAAAATTAATATTACATATTATTTGTATTTGGCAATAAGTCAGGCATTTTGTGTGCACGCCGGCGTCATCTCTTGCTGTCTGCTCTGTGGATTTTGTCATCCTCGCGACAACAGCTTCAGCAGATCATTGTTATTCCGCCTACGCGCGCTAATTATTCCTCGCGGCTCTTTTTGGGCAATGCCCCATTCTAAATAAACCAACCGAGCAATAACAATAACTATAGCAATATATAATAAACAAACAGATATATTTACATATTTTACTTTGAAAATTCCCAAATCTAAAATGCACGCGCGTAATTCAATCTCGAGGCTGCGCAGTCGCAGCGCTGCTGGCGTCACTGCTACCGTTACATTTGCGCTGCTGCTAACATTGGCGCTACTGCGGATCGACATCGCTGCCGGCAGGCCTGGTATACATATAAACACACATACAAACATACATACATATGTAGATACAAGCATCCAAACATAGCTCATTTCTTTGCTATTGATTACGATTACGATTACGATTCGATGTGATGCGATGCGATCGTAATCAATTTGCATAGACATAAGATATTTAATTAGTGTTTGCTTGCAATTTCCTTTTCGCCTCTTGCTTTCTTCTATTACGTTTTCAAATACGCATGTGAAACCCAACTCGAAAATTCCAATAAATGCATGTTTATTTATTACCCCATTTTCTCAATTTGCTTATAACTGATTTAAATGTGTCAAAAATCATTAAATTAAAGCGTACTTTACTTTTGTTCAATATTAACTATCGAAATTTCATTAAAATGTAAATTTACTTTTAATCAATTTATGTTTTTTCTGAATTCTGAAAAAAATTCTAGAAGTCCAATCGAATTTAATCACATTACTTGTAATATTATATCGACCAAACCTTTAAGTATTGTGAATTTCTAATTTAAAATCACACTTGAATTCAAACTAAATTAAAATTTACTATCAATATTTTTATTGCTTATTAATAAACATCAAAATAATGATCTAAGAAATAACATTAAAATGTCAAATTTAGAAGCAGATCTTTAAAAATCATTCAGAATTCTTTTCATATAAACAGTGTACATAAAATTTCAAATTAAATATTAAATTCATAGATATTAATGCTATTACCTTTTTTGGCAGTCTGTGACTAATTTTAATGCTCTGTAAATAATTGTACATAACTGTAGATAGAACTTGTAGTTAAACTGTCCCTGGTAATGTTCATCAATGTGTTACTAATTCTCAGCACCAACACGGACTCATCCTCACACACACATACACATATACACACACACAGACACACTTACACACTTGCAGTGAAGCATTATTCTTGTTGTTACATCTTAACGTCTCGAGCAATCCAGTTGCATGAACGACCTTCATTGGATTGCGTTACGATCATGACCCAAAAACAAAAAAACAAAAAAAAAAACAAAACAAAAAAATGGCTGTCATGTTATTGTTCATTGGTAATCGAGAGAGTTTACCGTTGTCCACCTAACCAATTACCACCAATGAACCAATTGACCAATGGACTCATCGTCGAATGCAACATGAATGTATCTTCAGAGATCTTCATGTCGATGATCTTCGTTCGAGATCTTTTTACCCTGCGGCGGCACGGGGCCTCAAATTAGCTGGCAAATGCCCTCCAATGATATTTGTAACTATTTCACTGAATTGTGAGTTGTCTGCAGTCGGTAGTCGGTAGTCGGCAGTCTTTGGTCGGTTTTCTGTTTTCTTTTTTTATTATTGGTAAACAAACAAACCAAACACTAGGCACATATCATTTTCTGCAGATCCCCCAAGGGTCGCACCGACACACACTCAGCAAAAACAAAAAACAAAAACAAAAAAAGTTTGCCAACGGCGACAAAAACGTCTCATTTCCAAAAGGCAAATGAAATTCGAGACATCTCTCGACAAGAAGCCCAGAAAAAACACCAAAAAATAAAAAAAAAGAAAAGAAAACAACAGTAGCTTATATAAGAGCCAACTAACGTGACTGGCAAGGCTTCGACTTCAACATCGACTTCGACTTCGACTTCGACTTCGACTTTGGCGGCGTCTTCTGCGAACATCTTCCTCTTCAGCTACCTTCGAGCTTGGCCTCTGGTTCGGGGCACTTCTCCAACAGTAGCAATCACATTTTAGCGCTGTTTATCTACAGCCCCAAGGGAATCGACAACTCCATAAATTGTTATGACAATTTGTTAAGCTTGCCTTCTCTATCTCTCTTTCTGACTGTCTTTCTTGCTCTCCTTTCTCTGCATTAAAGGCGTAACGGATACCCTTGATGAAAGCTGTTATTTGCATCAAATTTGTACAATTAAATCGTTGGCTACTCAACCGTTTGATAGAGACATCATTCAAATCAGCAATGCTTATCAAACCAATAAATAATCGTGCAATTTCCTTGAGTCTGTATTTTGTTATTCATTTATGAAAAGAGGCTTCCTCATCATCATCATCGTCTATTGATTTGCTAGCTCGACTTCCACGCTCTCTTATTATAATTTATTTTTTAAAATGTATTTTTTTGTTTTTAAATACTTTAGCTTCGCTCGTATTCACATGAATACAAGACGAATGCACGTACGTGATAATTATGAGATTCGCACAGATTAAAATTCCTCCATTTGCTGTTGGGGTACACAATGGAAAACTAAGCCTTATTTGTGAGTTTCGTAATTGCTTAATAGCCAAGCACAATGGGCAGCCCATTACACATAGTACGAGATATTGTTAGATATTGGCGGTATGGTTAATAATAGTTGGTAATCTGCGGCGTGAGTTTCAAATGCTTGCGTCATTAATGGATTTCCTTTGAGCCCACAGATAAAGATAAAGAAGTGAAAATTGCAACACATTTTGTTATGATTAGCTGGAAAATAAACCAAACAAGGCGATGCTGAGCTGCTCAACTGGGAGTTACCTTCGAGCAATAGATGGCGCTAGTGTCACTTTTAAGCTGCAATTGGGAAGTTTCCAAATCGAGGGGGATTTTTAGCTTTAGGTTCTTACGAGTATATATTCAGAATGTTGTGTAACTTTTTAACAATGTTGTATCAAATAAAATCAGCTTTGTACTTTTTGAATCCCCGTTTACAGGGTATAAACTTGCAGTTTACTACACATTGAAAATAGAAGTCAATTTGTATGTTGTCTCGCCTTGACCTTTGCAAATGCAACTTCCATAATTTCACTGATTATACTAATTAGCACTGAGTGTTTGCATCAAGTCACATTTGGTGTGGGAATTTCAGAATTTATTATCATGCAGCAGCAGCATCCACAAAATGGAAACAAAGTAATAAAATATTATTAACAAGCGCGAGTTTTACAGCCACGTCTTGATGGCTTTGGCTCTTCATTTTGGGCACATCATTTAGTGAGTACATCGATGCGATATATTGTTAACTGATCTGTGTGGGTTTGTGCGAATTTCAACAGCTCAATAAGTCGATAACTCAAGGCCCAAGATGATACAACGATCCAACTCTGATCACGCCAAGAGATTAATATTAAAATCCATTACATTTTGTTTATGGTTTTGTTATTGTTGATGTTTTTCGCATTGACGAAGGTTGCCCAAATGGCAAAAGCTTGTCAAAAAAATCAGTAATCAAACAAACTGTAAAATTGGCAAGTGTAAAATAAATAATAATAAACAAAAGATGAAACAACTTGGCAAAACAATAATCAACTCGAGTTGTCGTCCCATTGTTGTTAATTTTAGTTTTCTTCTTTTTTATTTAGTGGGTGCAGATGTCGTGAAGTCGTCAATCAATTAAAAAATAAATTAAAAAGAAACAGAGAAATACTGTAAACATCAACTGACAATAAATGACAACAATCGAAAAAATTAATTGGCACTGAACTTGAAACTAGTTTCGGGGCGTGCCTTGAATTGCCACTAAAAAAAAACCAGAGTTATATTTTAGCAGCCAGTTATAAATAGTTCAAAAGACTATTTTATTTATTAAACTTAGAAATTAGTCAGGGGAAACAGGTATTCTGTACAAAGCACAACTTAATTAGTAACAAAAGTTCTACTTCGTTTCATTTATTATCACCCAGGAACGTTTAACGTTTAAAATGGAAGAGTGTATTTTTGGAATCTTTGCAAAAGTTTGGCTTAGCAGAAGACGTATTGAAATTACGTAAATTCTTTGAATACACATATTTATATGTTTAAGTCAAAATTAGTTGACGTTATCTATTTCAAATTAAACAATTAATCTTCATTAAACTCGAATACTCCTACAAATTGATGAAGTGAGTCACATAGTTCTCACGTAAGCAATAGGAAACTTTATCTTTATTATTGCAAATATTTCAATCAGCAGTTTTTTAACCTTTGACGTGCCGAAGTTGAGTTCGTCATTCTTGTTAAAAATAAGAATCTTTTGTGGTAACAGATCGATTCTCGGAAGTTTTCCGCATTGATGCGATAATTAATCATTACTTATTTGTTATGTGTTTATGTCTTTTTTGTTATAAGCACTTTCACAGCATGTTTACGAGACTTGTTCGACTGTCGTCCCCTTTCGATAAACATCTGAAAACAATTCATATTTATGAGATGTGCAACTCCGACGAGGGCCGTCAGATTGTTAGCTAATATTAATGAAGCATATGAAAAGTTCAGGGACTGCTGATAAAGCTCAACCCCATCAGCAGCATCAGCATCAGCCTTAGAAGCTGCCATTTGTTTTTCCAGCTGAAACTGATAGGCTGTCTGTCAAGGAAAATAAAAAATTAAAAAAGAATATACAGTCAGCATATTAATTTCATATTTATTTAGAAATAGAATCGGTCGCAATATGAATGCAAATCACAGACATAAATAAGTGAGATGTATCAGATAAATTTGAAATTAAGTTGAATATACATATGCACATATGTTTAGCAACCGGAACTCGAGTCAGCAAATCGAATCTTTAGTTGTTTCTCTCTTCTGTTAGTCACATTCTAAACACTTTGTTTATGGAATTCCCCCACTAGAATTAAATTTATACATAATATTACACTCACACCACAATCAGAACTAACTTAATTCACACAATGCCGACAATTGCCATGTAAATAATTCTCTCTCTCTCTCTCTCTCTTTATAAATTTGTGGCTTTGTGACTTTGTGCATTTATCAAACACGAAGCGACGCGGCGTCTATCTATGGGAAACATCAAATATTGGGCAGAACAATGACACAGATGATTGTACAATTTGTGAATACTTATCCGGCTAGTCTCGTACTTGGCTTATTAATTGTTATAAACATTGATCGAGCACATCTCTCGCCATGACTTAAGTGTTTCCTCTTCAATGCACGACCGACCGTTGACAGGTTCAAACTGCGCACATATCTCTGAGCGTCGCATGAACTCCGTCGAGAATATACACACACACATATATATATATGTATGTATAGTATGTTGTAGTTGAAGGCGTTGGGCGTGGCTGAGGCTGATGGATAAGGTTAGGCTGATCAAGTTAGACTGGTTTCTCTCTCCTCCAATAATTCAATAATTCACATTCATATTCGCATGCGTCACAGAGATTTCTGTAACAAGATGTGTCTGTCACTTAATTCGCATTAGCATACAGCAAAAACAAATGACTTAGGCGACGAACTTTAACATACAGAACTATAAATATCGCAAACTTTTATCCAATATTCAAAATGAATGATTAAAAAATAGGAATATCTTAATTATAGAACAATGGAAATACTTCAATAACCAACATGAAAAAGCATGACTTTAAAGATGAACTAGGATTAGCTATGTATTATATTGATACTTCAAATAGCAAGTTCTTATTTGAGTCTTAAATTTGAAATATAGAATGTACTGGACTGACTTGAACAATAAAAATTAAGAAGAGAGTAAATCGACAGGCAAGTGGCCAAGGAAATAACTTTAGGCGAGGAACTACAGCTAAGAGATCTAAAAAAAATCAGAATAGATAACAAATTAAAATTAAATAAATTATGATACTATCTAAATTGTAGAATTTCCTTTAACAATGGAAAGCTTCTAACTAAAAAGGGTAGCAAAACGAAAAATATATAATATTACTGATAGATGAATCGAACTATGTTTGCTTATACATTATATTGATACTATAAATAACGAGTTTTAATTTGAGTATTGAAATAAAATTATAGTATATTCTTGAATGACTTGAACAATAAATCGGGAAGAGACTAAATGAATAGCTAGAAAACATTTGAGCTGCGAAACAAATGATTTTGGCAAAAAAAAAACTGTGGCTATGCATTAACAAATTTTGAATTTCAAATGGTAGACAATACTTTTTCAACAAAAATCCAGATGCCAGACGAAAGACTTAGGCAACAAACTTGAAACGAAAGCGAACAGTTAGGTAAGCCATAATTGAAATGACGTAGTCTAAGAATTAAAGGTTAAATACCTTGCAAAGCAAAATTCCAGCATGGCATTGCTAGAAAAGATCAAACGACGAACTGGAACAAAGCAGGAAAATATAGAAAAATATATAATATATATTAAGAAGAATATCTAAGAACTGATTCATATATTTAATATTGGATGGGAATATAGTGTTAAATGTAGATAATATAAAGATCAAATTTGGAAATGAGAAAATATTTATAAAGAATTAAACTTGGGAACCATTTATCAAGAACAACCAATTTATTAAGAACATAAATGCAAAGGGGAAGGGGAAAACAAAAATAAATAGTTTTAGAATATAAATCGCTTAATCCATATTTTAGGAAACTAACTTATTAATAGAATGCAATTTGAAAGCATAGAGATGTAAGGATAGTTTGATCTTAATAGTTGCTGAAGTTGGCAAAGTCGCAAATATGAGTTCAAATGTAATTGCAGTCTGTGGTGCAAAACAAAAGACTTAGGCAACGAACTTGACACAACAAACGCCAGCAAATGAGCCGCAACATTGATTAGCTAATCTGCCTGGGCTGTCTCGCAGTGCAGCACAAGTTTGTGTGTCATTTTGAAGCCTCTCTGTAAATAACAACAAACGTGACATAACAACAACAACAACAACAAAACGAAGCGAACAAATATATGGGCCATTTAAGCCAATGTCAATCAATCAGCAACAATGGCAGCCAAATTGGCCAAGAGCCACCCACGGGCTGCCTCATCTGTCTCATCTTCGACTCTGTCTGTCTCTTCTTCTTCTTCTTGTGTGTGTCTTCTTCCTCTTCTTTGCCTGCTTCTTATTGAGTGTCTTCTTCGGAGTGTCTTCTATCTCTTCTTTTGGCGTTTATTATCAGTCTTCTTGTTTCTAACAGCACTTTTGAACTCTGCAGCAAATTGCAGTGCAGCACAAACATGACATCCACATAGTACATTGTTACATACCACATCAAGATTCATACACACATTAGTCGCAACCACAACCACCAAACAACCACAACAAAAATTTACCCCACCTTCTCTGCAGATGTTCGACCATCGCCATTTGCTTTAGAGTTGCAACCGCCTTTGCTTGAGCCAGCTGGCTCCGAGGGAACCGAGGGGACATTCAATGGTAAAGGCGGTGAACGGGCCATCGATAGCTATGGCAATCCCATCGATGCACTGCGTCCCATCGATACGCCCGATGGCCGCAAGGTGGTCAGTGCCCAAGGCGTTCAATTCGAGATTCCCAATTATGCGTCGGGCATCACAGAGATACGAAAACCGGCCGATGATCTGCTGCCACCGCACATTGGTGAGTTGACAACCGCGGCAAGTGGAGCAGCAACCAGTGACAGCAACAAGAACAACGACAACAACAACAACAACAACAACGAGAACGATACGCAAACGCAAACACAAACCCAAGAACATGCAAAAACAGCCGGTGGCTTGGTAGCACCAGCTGATAGCAGCACTAGTAGCCTAAGCTTCGCCAGCACCCACATCAGCCACAATCGCACCCACAACCACACACACGTAGAACCACTAACAAGCATTTCCCATCCACTCAACTCCGACCCCGACCCCGACCCCGTCTCAGACTCAGTCCCAGTCTCAGTCTCAGCTTCCACCTCTAACCACGTCAAGCGACAATCGCAATCGCAACCACAATCGCAACAGCAATTTGTGATCACAGCTGCTGGTCCACAGCACGCACCACCCACATTTACCCTGCTCACAATTAATCCCGAAGCACCCGCTGCAGCAGCTAAAGTGCCTAATAAAAAGCGCATCTCAACTGCAACTCCAACTCCTTCCCCACTACTCGCAGATGCCATAGCGGTGGCTCAGCCCACTCCGGACGACAACGACACCGACAACAACAACAGTCCCTCATTAGCACCAGCACCAGCATCAGCATCAGCACCAGCACCAGCCACATCACTAACACCACCCGAACATGAATCATCGAGTGACGCCGAAGTGGAGGTGGAACAGGCGCAGCTAGTGCCGCTCGAGCAGCAGGAGGAGAGCGCTCTCTCACCACAACTCACCAGCGGCACTCTGCCCGACTATCTGCTCGAGCTGCAGCGCGAGGATCCCAACATTGATGGCCCCGTGCCCTGGTTGCCCTCGCCCAATGGCACGCCTCTGTCGGTGATTGCCTGGGATCTGTTGCCACCACTGCGCGAGACGGTGGAGGAGCCAGTGATCATCACGGAGCAGCAGCCCACGCGACATGTCGTGGGCGTGGAGCAGCCAGGTACTCACAACATTCGTCTCAGTCTGGGCAGCGGACAGGCTTTGTCACCGGTGGCACCGACGCCGGGTCATGTGACGACCGGTCAGGTGGCTGTGGTCCCTCTGGTGCGCGACGGACCCGAGGCGCATGGCACCAATGCGCATGTGGGCAGCAGCACCACGCCCAGGAATACCCAGGGACGTTTCCCCAGTCGCAATCGCGGCACAGCGCACTACAGCACCACAACGACGCAGCGAGCACGTCCGAGCACCACACCAAGCACCACTAGCACCACCACAACTACCACCACCACACGTCCGCCCTTGACCACGACCACCACCAGAGCAACCACAAGGAGCACCACCAGGGCGACAACGACTACGCCGCGTCCTAGTCCAAGTACCACGCCTCTGGATCCCTCCACCTTCTACAAGCTGGACAACGAGGAGTCTTACGCCTATACGTTGCCCCCTTGGCTGCAGGATGTCACCGATCCCGATCTCGATGTGGCCGTCACCTTTATTGTGCCCACGGACAATGATCAATACAATCACACGCTGCTCGACGATCTGGAGCCGCCTTTTGAGCCATTCGTGGATCTGTCCAACATTCAGTTGACACCGCCGCCCACCGTGAAGCCAAGCACAACCACCACGAGCACGAGCACGACAACCACCACAACTACAACTACAGCCAGACCAACAACATCAACTACGACGACCACACGACGTCCGTCGACCAGAGCACCCAGCACCACAACAACCACAACAACCACGAGCACCACTTCAACAACCACAACCAAAGCACCCATTTTTAGACCGCAATTAAATGCAAATAACATTCACACAGCTCCGGGATTAACCACCACAACGACACCCGCACCTGTGGATGTGAATCCCTTCGACTCGGCCACGTTGCCACCTTGGCTGCAGGACTTTGACTATCCCGATGTGGGTCCTGGTGTGCCCTACAACCCGGACAACTTTAAGGAGCCAGAGACGTCTGCTTTTGGCCAGCAACAACCGGGAGGTAGTAAGCCCACTGACTTTCAGCCACATGGCTTTGCCAGCAGCAGCAGCAAGTCTTCATCCACAACTGCCGCATCGACAGCAACAGCAACAACAGCAACTAGTACTATTGCACCTGCTGTTGGCGTTGTTGCCTCCGCTTTTCCATCCAAAGTCACGCTTACGCTTCCAGGCAAAGTTGATGTTGATGATGCGACTGGGGCCACTGATGAGCCACAGCTGGTGCTGATCCCACCCGCTGGCGATGAAGCATCATCAACCACAACAACAACAACAACTAACAACCAAAACAGCGACAACAGCAACCAGAATCCTACTACAAACTCTATCACGCATTTTGCAGCCCGCTTCGATGCCCCCGCTCCAGCTCCAGCTCAAGCTCCAGCTCCCGCCTCCAACTCTATTTCTGGCCAGGATTCCCAGTCGCAGACGCAGTTCGGCAGCAACCTCAACGCCAATGACAACCAGAAGGTCGAGTACACCAAGAGCGACGAAGGCAAGGTCATCAGCACGCCAGTGAATACAGTGCGCAAAGGTGAGTTCGCTATCCATTAATGAATTACTTTTTATACCCGCTATCCTTAGGGTATATAACTTTGCGACTGCAGGAAATATATGTGACAGGCAGAAGAAAGCGTCTACGATCCCATAAAGTATATGAATTCTTAATCAGCGTCAAAAGCTGAGACGATCTAACCAAGTCCATCTGTCTGTCTGTCTGTCTGTACGAACACCTATGTTAGATCTCAGAGACCCGCAAATCGAACAAAATCAAATAACGAGCAAAACGGGCTTGGGCTGACAATCTGGTATATTTGGAATGTAGTACTATATAAAATATACCAAATATATCCTTTGGTAGTTTTAGTTTTAGTTTTTGCGGTTTATTAATTTGGAATACCGCACCCTTTCGTACTAGTTGCTATAATAGTCAAGTATAATATAGTATATTTGATAATCTCTAACCCCGCAAAGTATAATGCCTCACTTAAGAAATGTTGCAACTATCTGCAATGTTTACATCTTCAAAATTATGCAATAATTCAAAATGGGCAATAAACAGCACAGTATTTAAATTACAAAATAAAAGAAATGAAACCAAGTGTTAATAAGAATATTATCATTTTTATTAGTTAATTGTGATAAATTGGAAGAATCGAACTACATCAACATCTTCAAGTCAACTGCAACTACTTCAAATCCAATATAACGATTTTGTAATTCTGTTTTTCATATATCAAAAAATATTCCAAAATTGTATAATAAAGATAAATTTAGACATTTTTATTACTTAATAATTGGGCTGAGAATTTAACCTAGATATGTATGTTAAAAACTCGAAGGTTCTTTAAGTAAAATAGTGTGTACAGCGAGTAAAAAATAAAGTTGCAAATGTAACTTCTTTATTCTTGATAATGATCTTTCATATAATACTCAAATTATTTAATTACAAAGTGTACAAATAAGTGTATATCTGTACAAACATGAAATATATTTTAGACTAAAATTAAATCACAAATTTGTTATTAACTCTTTCAGATGGTCAAGGCATTTTCCCTGCTGCTCCTGCTCCAACTCCAGCGCCCTCCAACAACGCAGGCAAATATACGGGAGGATTCGGAGCACCTGCGGGTCTGTTGCGTCCTCTGAATGCTGGCAAACCAGACATCTACGTGGCTGGCAATGAGCATGACTTCGCGGTGAAGGCGAATCGAGTTCGTCCAACTGCAGCGACGCCAGCTCCAGGTCGTTATACAGGCGGCTTTGGGGCTCCCAGCGGTGTGCTGAGTCCACAGAATGCGCCCAGACCCTTCCAGCAAGCGCAACCACAACAGCCACAACAGCCACAGCAACAGCAACACCATCAACAGCCACAACAGCCACAGCAACAGCAACACCATCAACAGCCACAGCAACTGGCTGGCGCTGCCTCGAGCCATCAACTGAATCGCTTTGGCGGTCCACCTGGTGTCTTGGTGCCCTTTGACAATGTCCAGCGTGCTCCACAGCAGTAGACAGTAGAGAGCAGCAGCAAGAAGAAGTTGCTGCAGCAACTACTCGTATTTTAAATTATTTATTAAGCATGCTTGTACTTATGTTAAAGTTTTCTAAGTTGGCGTCGTGGTTGAAGTCTCTGTTGTCGTCTCTGTACACGAATTTGAACGAAACGACTTACTATAACTTGCCTCAATATTTAAATTGGTTTCACACACACACTCAAACACGATTAAGATATATACGATGCTATGTACATATCATGTCAAATGTTATACACGAAATAAACTTTTTTAAAAACAATTGAAATTTGTCTAAAGTTAATGAAATTAGTTGGAAAAAATATACGAGTAGTATACTAATCGCATAGATTTCTGAGTTAGAGCAGAGAAAAATTATAGTTTCAAACAAAAATAAAAAAAAGATGGAATAACAAATTCTATTTATTTGTTTGTTATTGTTTCTAGCTTACAATTCAATTATGTGGTACAAAGTGCAAAACCAGAGCCACTAAAATCTTTAAGCTGATAACGAAAAAAATTGATAAAGAATACTAATTAAAACTAAACCCGACATTTATCAAATATTTCTTGCCATCGTCGATTTAAAACATAAAAATAATGAATTCTCATTAGAATAAAATTTAGACTTGAACAATATTTGTAATAATTCATGCCTCTCTTTCTACAATAATAATATGTATAAAGAAATTCCTCGATATTTCGTATATGTGAAGACGATTTATTTGACAATGCGATTACAATCAATTTGATTTGCACTTTGTCACTTAGTTTTGTGTATCATCAAAAACGCATTAAAACATTTTAACATATTACGATTTGAATTATTCACGCATCGAAATACAATAACAGTGTGCGTAACTAAAAGTCGGCATTATGTTGTTCGTTAAATGCTTTCAATTAGACAGCACAAACGGTCAACTGAAAAGCTTAGCAACAGTTATTAAATACATACAATTCGCGTACGCACGGTAAAACGCTATGTAACGCATTTTTAACCAAACAGTATTTCAAATAAATAACGTATTTTAAGCGAGTACATTGAGTGAGGGTAACAAATACTTAAGTGTTATATTTGACTCACGTGAAGTTGGCTCCTCCAGCTGATAGTGCTGCGAAGCGCATGTTAGTCGTATAGCAAACAGCTTTCGATGGCGTACTTTTTGCCCATGCTTCGTGGTCGGGTGGGCGTGACGTAAACGTCCTTCATTTGACTTTGAACTCAGACGATACGCGAATCTGAAGTCGTTTTACTCAAAGCAGTTGCAGTTGATTCCCGACGGGTGAACTGAGCGAAAGTAAAAGTGTGATCCAGAAAAGAAATTTTCATAAATCCAAAAAAGATGTCGAAAATTGGTATTAACGGATTTGGCCGCATCGGTCGTCTGGTGCTGCGCGCCGCCATCGACAAGGGCGCCACCGTCGTTGCTGTAAGTGAATAAACAGTGCAGAAAACCATATTTTAAATAATGCTGTAAATTAAAATTTGATGCAATAAGTTTTCCGCATAATGAAATTTGTATGTACAATGTATCCAAATGTCATCTGCAGGTCAACGATCCATTCATCGATGTCAGCTACATGGTCTACTTGTTCAAGTTCGATTCCACCCACGGCCGTTTCAAGGGCACCGTGTCCGCCGAGGGCGGCTTCCTGGTCGTCAACGGCCAGAAGATCACCGTGTTCAGCGAACGCGACCCCGCCAACATCAACTGGGCCAGCGCTGGTGCTGAGTATGTTGTTGAGTCCACCGGTGTCTTCACCACCACCGAGAAGGCCTCCACTCACTTGAAGGGTGGCGCCAAGAAGGTCATCATCTCGGCCCCATCTGCCGACGCACCCATGTTCGTCTGCGGCGTCAACTTGGATGCCTACACCCCCGACATGAAGGTTGTGTCGAACGCCTCGTGCACCACCAACTGCTTGGCTCCCTTGGCCAAGGTCATCAACGACAACTTCGAGATCGTTGAGGGTCTGATGACCACCGTGCATGCCACCACTGCCACCCAGAAGACCGTCGATGGCCCCTCCGGCAAGTTGTGGCGTGATGGCCGTGGCGCTGCCCAAAACATCATTCCAGCATCGACTGGCGCTGCCAAGGCTGTTGGCAAAGTGATCCCAGCTCTCAATGGCAAATTGACTGGCATGGCTTTCCGTGTCCCCACACCCAATGTGTCCGTTGTCGATTTGACCGTGCGTCTGGGCAAGGGCGCCACCTACGATGAGATTAAGGCCAAGGTGCAGGAGGCTGCCAATGGACCATTGAAGGGCATTTTGGGCTACACCGATGAGGAGGTTGTCTCCACCGACTTCCTCAGCGACACTCACTCCTCGGTGTTCGACGCCAAGGCTGGCATCTCTCTGAACGACAAGTTCGTGAAGTTGATTTCGTGGTACGACAACGAGTTCGGTTACTCCAACCGTGTCATTGACTTGATCAAGTACATGCAGAGCAAGGATTAAATACACAGGCTAAATAAAAAAGAACAACAATGTTAACTCTTCTCAATACGCACAAACAGGAGGTGTAGCATTTAATCCTATAGATGAGAAGCATCCGATTTACGCATACAAATACACGCATTATCAGTTTACCCAATAAAAAAAAACAACAATTACACCAATACATACACCAAACTTCGTATATTAATGTCACATATGTACATGCTTGCATGTGTGCATGTAGCTGTAATTGTAATTGTATTATTGTTACCAACAGATCTTCTCTCTCCTGTTTGATGAGCCGCGCAAACAACAGTTACATAAATTATATAACCTAATCTCGTTACAAATAAAAAAATAAAAAAAACACAAATTACGGCATTTTCAATGTGACTTATGAAATTGACAGAGTGAATAATACACAATCATAGCTCATAGATTAATTTAATTTGTTTTTCTCAGAACATTCATATACATATGCGTAATATATGCACGCATACATACACAAGTCTGTATGTGTGTGTATACACGTTTTTACACTTGTGTGTGTACACTTCTGATTAGTATATTATATACATACACATAGATTCTTATGTACTGTATTTACTGTGTGTGTATTGCTTGGGAGTTAACTGAAAAATCAATTATTGTGGGTGGTAAGGCAAAAAACAGCCTATTTACAGCCTATTCGACAATTGAAAAATATTGAAGTTATAATTAATGTATCGGCTATTCATTTGCTGCCTTATATGTAAGCAATGAGCGGCACGAATGCCGCTATTTATACTTTTTTTCATGCAAACATATGTATATACTATATGTAATTATGAAAATACATATGTTCATCAATACAAAAGCTGAATGCTTTGCAACTGCTAAGCAATACCCTTGACATTGAGTTCAATTAATTAAGACATTGCTTATCTTGAGATGATAAGACTGGGTGACCAATGTCTGAAGTAGAGCTGCAAAGAAAAAGCATTTCTAGATAAGTTTAAATCTACATTTATGCTTGTATCAGCTGAACTAACATTTTCTCTTATTGCGCGTAGTTAACAGTGCCTTTTTGAGTTAACATTGCTTGGACTTCACATTGCTATTTTGCGGTTATTTGAATAGTGATATAACAAACTAGATTATAAACAGAGAATGATTCACATATTGAAATTATTATTATGAATAATTGAGAATATTTTTGAATTATTAATATATTTGTCTATAATTGTTTATGGTTATTAAAACAATACTATTAGTAAGTCAGTTTAATTATAAATTATTCTATTTCTAAATTAAAATTATTCGATGAAGTTAATGTATTATGTATTAATGACTATATGTTATATATTTACGAAATCTGATTTTATATTAATAGAGAAACGAATTACAGTTAAATTTTATTCTAATATAAATATGAATATGAATATATTCTACATATAATTTAAAAAATACTATGATCTGTACATTTTTATTTATTTTAAGAAGACATTATTTTCTGTTTATTTATTTATTACTGTCATATAAATTGGTTGCACTAATCCAGAATAGAAATAATATTCGTCACAAAAGAAAAAAATTTTTTTTTTATGTTAGTTTGTTCTGTAGTGAAACATTATTATTATTAAAATTAAATTAATTAAATTAAATTTAATAAAAACAAATAATAAAATATTAAATTTATTATCGTTGTTATATGTTTTCGCTTAAATTTCAGCTATAACTATATTATTCCAAACACTTCATGAAGAACATGTACGTGATTTAAAATGTGTCAGATGATTGACAACTTTTCGAGATGAGAGAGACAGTTACTTAAAAGTTATGCAACTCGTGCATACAAGTCTCGTATGTGGAAGCACAATAAGTTCATTCAGTGGCAACAGGTCTGCAACGTTTGTGGCAATCTTCGGTTGCATGCCAGCGAGTTGCCACCCAAAACAATCAAGCAATTGAAGCGATTAGAATCGAGCCGAGCGAGTCGGCTGTATTTGTCAACAGAATTGGAAATGTCGTAAATACAAATAAGTATTAAAGTCTAACCCACATAGCGGAGGAGCTCGTGTTCGATCTACAACAAGGGAGGCGAAGCAAAGAAGTTTACAGAGTTCTCAACTTGAACGTATGCAAATATCATAATTTTTCCATCATGTCTGCAACGTCGTAAAGGGAACAAGAAGCAGCTGTCAGGTCAAAGTTGGGACGATGGCAAAAGACAAGCTTCAATAGGCCACAAAATGTCTTCAGCTTCAGCCTGGGAAATGTGGTGGGGTGTATGAGGGGACTGTAGGGGGGACATGTATGGCAACACTGAAGCCGATTGCTTATGAGGGCAGGGCAAACAAAAATTGTTTCGCCACGCCGCGAAGGTTGCTGCCATGAGCAAATGAGCGGGGAACACGCAAGGCCTGGCCTGGCCTGGTCGGGTCTGGTCTGGTCTATGTCTCAGGCTGGGGCCACAGACATCAAACTTATTTATTTACTCTAAAAACAATACAAGAAAATTAATAGCAATTTGCATAGTTTCATAAATATGTTACAGTAAATGTTCTTAACAAGCGAATGCCATTTACACAGACAATAAATGAGGTTTGCTCCTAATGAAGAAAGGCCTTCATATCAACTCCCAATTGTGTTACCCTTTTTTTATTGATTGCCATTGAATGAATTGGCTAAACAGCTCTTATCAGCTGGGTGTTTAATTGGCTTTTACAAAACCATTAAACAATTTTGCGTACCGAAAAAGAAGCCCAGAAAACGCCCCGACAACCAAAAACAAACTGTGCGTGACTTTTGGCTTCGTTAATGAAACATTGATTTTGAGTGATTGGATTAGATTTAATTAGCTTTAATTAAGGTATTTACAGATTTTCTAATGTAGTTACATAGTGGAAAGATGTCAAGCCTGACATCTTCACTGGCCACGTAAAGGAAGTTTTCTATTGTTAGACGGTCTCTTTCAAGTTTCAGGAGTAAATTGTTGAGATATTAAAACAAGTTTATTGAAGTTTATTGAGGCTTGTCAGCACATGCAAACTAACTTACAAAAGCCACAACACAACCACAACAACCGATAGAAACAACCAAAAACTTTTGCCACAAAGCAAGTTCTTCTCATTCTCATTCTTATAGCTCTTCCCCTTTGGCTTGGCCAACAGCGCAGAGCCAACAGAAATATGAAAGAAGAGCAAACCTTTGAGTTTTGATTCAGTTACCAATTGACGAGCGAACTGAGCACACGAAAGAAAAATGTTTCGGCTATAAATATGTTCAAAAGAACACATAACAGATGTGCCATATAAAACACATAGCAATAAGTGCAGTGAAGTAATAAAAAAACTATAAAGAACTCTAATTAGTTATAAAACATAAATAAATATTAATAATTGCAATGCCGCGAAAAAAGCAAAAAGTTGACACGCTTGAGGAAATCGAAACGAATATTAAGCTGCTATGTGATCAGAGTAATAATCACATGAAAGTGCGAGAGTATTACAAGGCTTTAACTGGCTACAATCAGGTAAATAATGCAAGTTCAATTAGCATTCACACACGATGTTGAAAATTAACGTGAAACAACTCAGAACTGATGAGCAATGGCAACAATGTTATTCAAACTGCAACGGTCTCTGCTTGGAAATGAACACTAGATGGCGCTAATTGTTGGAGCTTTGCAAAAGCTTCTCGCTGCGTACAGTTTGAGGGTGACTATGAATTGTTAAGGAAGGAAAGTTTTGAATGTAGCGGGAAACCTTGAAATGCATTTGACTGGCAGGAATTTAAATTACATTTCTTACATTTATTACTTATTTATTTTATTACTGTTACCTTATTTTTCTAAAGGATCTAATAATTAAAAATACCTTAATGCTGTAAGTTTAATGTTGTTAAGATTAAATTTAACTCCATTATTTTAACAGTATTTCTTACATTTATCATTACATTATTATTATTTTTTATTCTTCTTTAAAAAATGTTTTTCATTCTTTTTTATTTGTAATATCCAAATGTTTTGTGGGTTTGAAGAGTTAATTTTTCTTCTAATTAAATTAACTTAAATTATAGTTCTTACGTTTATAATTTGATTATTTTTATTATAACCTTTATTCTAAGGTTTAGGAAAGCAACTAATGTAACATTGACTTTAGGTTGCAGTAACGGAATACCAACTGAGGTTGGGATCCTCATCCCTAAACTTAACTTTTGATGCAATCCAAGTGTCAGTTGAGCAACTATTTCAATGTCAGCACCTTGTTGTCTCCCTTTCTCGACCAAGTCGTGCCACCTGCCACGTGCTATTGTTATTTGTTATTTGTTATCGATTGTTAACCCATTTCGAGGTCCTCACAGTTTCCAAGCAACAGCGACAAATGGCAAATCAATTACCGTTTGTTTGCAACTGTCAGCGAAGGTGTGAATTTTTCACACTCGCTTCGATTGACGAAAATTCGCAGCATAACTTGAGTCGCAATGTCCACCAGCGTGTTGAACAACATTCTAGCCGTCGATAAGGAGCAGGAGCTCCTGCAGAGCTTTATACGCACTGGTAACAATGCCGACGAAGAGGAGTTGGACGAGTCAAACAAGAGGTCAAAGGGCCGTGGCCGGGTGTCGCATAAGCCACCGATTTGGGAGCGTCGCGACTCCTATGGCGCGGGTGGCAAATCCTCTACTGAGCGAGGCGCACGCCGCTCCAGCAAGCACCCGGATGATATGGACGCCGGTGGCTCGAAGCGTGGCAATCGCATCGAGGCAGAGCTGCGAGCTGCTCGCAAACGCATCGAGGAGCAGATGTTGAAGAAGAAGAAGCCGAAGGAGAATTTTGTTGATTTCTACACGGACAAGGATCGGGCAGCGGCTGTCAGTGCCGGCACTTTTGACATCAAGCAGAGTCTGCAGATCAAGCAGAAACAGGATCGCAACGAGGCGTTGCTCATTCCCGACGAGGCGGACATCAGTTCGATCATAGCGCTGGGATTGAAGGAGATCAAGAATGCAAATCCCGAGAATGCGATACAGTTCTTTTGCAAGGTTCCATTACTCCCTTTCTCCACCCAACAAAATCTTCTCTGTATTCTTTCTCTAATACAAGATTTATTTATTTGATATCTTGCAGGCCCTGGAGCTGAACAACACGGACATCAATGCGCTAATCTCGCGCAGCAAGTGCTATCTACTCTTGGGTGAGGCATCGAAAGCTTTGCAGGATGCCGAAACCGCCTTGGCCGAGGATAAGAATAACATTCGCGCCATCTACCAGAAGGCAGAGTCCCTCTACTATCTCGGTCAGTTCGAGCAGAGTCTGATGTTCTTCCATCGCGGACTGCGTGCTCGTCCGGAGCTCGCCTCCTTTCGCCTGGGCGTCCAGAAGACACAGGAAGCCATCGAGAATACGATTGGCACCAAAACACGCTCTACTGTCCCGCCTCCCAAGAGCAGTAAGTCGCGCAAGTCTGGTGACAACACACCCAAGTCACAGGGACCGAACAGCGCCCGGCCACAAATGGTGCGCCAGAAGCCCACGAAAGCGGATCTGGAGCGACGCAATGCACGCAAGCTGCTCGGGGAGCTCTGCGTCGATAAGGAGTACCTCGAGAAGCTGCTACTTCATCCGGATCTGGTGCGTGCGGACACCAACACCGAGAACATCTCTGCCTTGGCCAAGGAAGCCGTTTGCTTCCTCAACAAGCGTCAGGAGTTCTGGCGTCAGCAGCGTCCATGCACCGCTTTGCCCAATCACAAGAATCTGCCCAATGATGCGTTGCCCAAATGGTTCTAAGGTGCATCTTTCCAAACAGGATTAAGTGTTAAGTTTATGTTTTGATTATACATATACATACATATGTATTTGCTTGGCTTCAATAAACTACACAATTATTTAAACAGCATTTCAAATCGACATATTTTATATTAAATTTATAATCGATATAAAGCATTCCAATTTCATATAATTCTTTACTTAAGTAGTTTTTTTTAATTCTATTCAATTTTCATTCCGAATTCTGACTAAAATAATCATATAAAAAATCATTAATCATTAAAAATTATCGAACAGTTAAGTGATTAACTAATCCAAAATTCAAAATATACCCCCCATTTACATTATCTTTTAATTAATAGTCACATAAAACCTTTAAAGATAAGATTTAATATAATTCTCGATTTCCCAATTGTCATTAAATTATTATTACATTATTCGAAAAACTAATAATTTATAAATTTCTGCTTGTATGTAACATGCAGCAGGAGGAATCTCTCTCTTGATTAGCGTAAACAGTCGAAACAATATACCCGTGTCCTGCTATATGTCCTTCCGCCCGTCTGTATAAACATGTATTTATTATTTGTTACGCTCAGATAAAAATAATAATGGTTATTATTTAAATATTTTTGCCAAAGACTGTATTTTGGTATATTTTAGATAACATGGTTTTATTAAAAATAAATACACTTGACCCTCGTTTAACACGGACTCTTTTAGCATGAACTCGGTCTTACACGGTTACAGATTTGCTCCCATCCCCCTTTTAACACGCTAAAAGCCTCGTTCTTACACGATTTTTTTGGTAAGGAGCCACCAAAATGAGAAAAAATGTTGAAGCAAACTGGCTTAAGCTATAAATGCCACCAAATGCATTTCAAACTTGATATGCATAGAAACATATGATCTCCTTACTTTTTAACATTTTTAAGTTTCTATAAAGATTAACCTGTTAAATTATTATATGAAGCAACTTTTTTTTTAACTAAATACCATCTTTTAGTTTTGAAAATATGAAGATTATGCATTTATTAAAGGCATATGCATAATAACATTTGGTTAATTTTGAAAAAATGTATGAAACATTAATAAAAACATACCAAATTTGAACAATAAAAAAATTTTTTGCTACCAATTTTGAATTTTGCGAACGTAACCCCTTATTGTGTACTGAATCCATGTTTCGCTTAACACCAAGATTTCTAGGAACGTAACCCCCGTGTTAAGCGAGGGCCAGGTGTAGCTGTTATTTCACTTCATTTTATTTTAAATGTGTATTTTCGTTGATGTTGATTACTTAGTTTAACAAGGAATCTAACTACAACAACACAGCAATAGTTGTTGTTAACAGCTGGTTGTTATCGACTTGAGCGAAACCACGGAAACAAATTGCGCGGAATTCAAAATTTGCCTTTTGTTGAAACCCAAGGCTAACACCGATGTAAAAATAATAATATTTTCTTAGCCAACTGTAACTGACCAGAATTCAAAAATATTGTAAGCTTTTATTTTATTTTTTTAAATGTAAGTTAAAAAATAAAAATGAGAAATAAATAATTTATTGAAATAATTAATATAATACAATTAAGTATTATTATCCAGTCCAGCAATTAAATAAATGAACACGCAGTTGATTAATGTTTCACTTGAAACGATCTGCATGTGCAAACCCTTCTATTTATTCTCTTTACTTTATATCTGGGGAATAACAATTTGATACAGCAATGGCAGAGTAAATCCAGTAAAACCAGTATATATATACAGTCAGCGCCACAAAAAAAGCCGCACTTTTAAGGGTTACGAATTTGTAACTTTCAGGGCCTGTGGTTTCATTATATGATTCGGATTCGCCCAATTTTTATTTAACAAGTTAATTGATACCAATTTTTATTTTAAATTTGCTTTTAATATTAAAAAAAAATTTTGTTTTTGGTTTCACCCTAGTTTCTACTTTTCACTATTATGGCAAACTTAATGAAAAAAATCATAAAAGTAATAATAATGAAAAAATTCAACAAAAACTATTTTTTTCCAATTCAACACCTTACTAACTATAAAAAAAATTAAATCTAGGCAATTTAACATTAGACATATTTTTTTAATTTAGCTTAATACTTAGAAATGCCGCCTTTGGCCTTAATTACAGATTTTACCCTATTGGGCATAGAATCGTAAATGGAATCCAAATATTCCTTCGTTATATCGTGTATCCATACTTTTTCTATAATTTGTTTTAGCTTCTCCATAGTTTTGGGCTTTCGCTTTCTTATTTTGGCCCCCATATAGGCCCCAACACTCTCGATTGGACTAAGGTCTGGCCAATCTAAGGACTTAATGCCCAATTCTTCCTTCCTTACAAATTCGTAACCCTTAAAAGTGCGGCTTTTTTTGTGGCGCTGACTGTATATATAGATAAGTAAGTGTATATATATATGTATGTATGAATAAATCAAATTTAAATTGATATTGAAGCCAATTTCATCATATAGATTTTTATATAATGGATAATAAATAAAATAAACTTAATTTTAAATTCACATTTTTTTCTTTTAATTAGGATTTAACTTAGATATATTCATTTTAAATTAATTTTGTTTGATTATTCTAAATAAGTGTTAAATTAAGTTCAAATCATCCATCATTATTATTCTGCTGAACATTAAATTTAAATCTTCAAGGCACCAAATGTTTTTTTAGACGTTCTCAGATGTGATTTATTCAGAGTTTTCTTCTTTATACGATGAATCTTGCAGCTGGTAACGGCTTCGTTAATATATCTGCCAATTGAAAATCTGTAAAAATATACCAAATGTCAATTAGTTTATTTTAAATTTGTTCTCTAGTAAAATGATATTTGATATCTATGAGCTTTGTTCTCTTATGGCAAGTGGGATTATTCGCTAAACTTATACAACCCTGACCATTTTCGAAAATATCTATCTAATGGTGTAATTCCCCCTTTTATTCTTTCACTGCGTCTGTCATTATGTCATTATCATTTGTATCTTATTTTAATTTATCACTATATATAACTTACTGGATTCCTTACTTTTCACCATTGGAAAATCCGAATCTTCTTTTTCAGAATCATTATTTTCAATTTCAACAACTGACTCTTCATCATACATATGTATTTCAATATGCTAACAATATTTAATGCATCCACCACAACATCTCTAGCTGTAATAAATTTCCCCGACTCCACATTCCAAAATTTATATTTATTTGGCTCATATCCAACAAGTATAGTTTTTATTGACTTTTCGTCAAATTTTCGCTTTCGAACTTTGTTAAGTCGAGCCAAATATTTTCGAGTAAAAACAAGTAAGAAAGCTACAGTCGAGTGTTCTCGACTGTGAGATACCCGCCACCCATTTTGAATAAAAGAAATATATTTTGCGCTATTTTTCACACAATATATACCGAATATACTGCAAAAATACTAAAAATGGTATATTTGGTATATCGATATAGTACCAGATTCAAAATATACCATAGACAGCACAATATACTAGATTGTCAGCCAAAGCAACTAAGACCCCTAGTAGTAGGCGTTTTTGCCCATACAACTGTTTCTTTAATAACTTCGACAATTTTTATCTGATCGCAACCAAATTTTCAGGAATCATAACTTCTTAAATTCGCAACTCTAGCTTTAAAATTACGCTTATTTGATTTTTTTGATTTGCGGGGGTGGAAGTGAGCGTGGCAAAAATTTTAAACAAACTTGATCTGCGTGCAAATGCAAATGCTCTATCTTTTATAGTCTCTAAGATCCAGTGTTTCATACGGACGGTCGGACAGACAGACGGACATGGCTAGATCGTCTCGGCTGTTGACGCTGATCAAGAATATATATACCTTATAGGGTCGGAGATGCCTCGTTCTACCTGTTACATACATTTCCTGCCGGCACAAAGTTGTAATACCCTACCCTATGAGTAGCGGGTATAAGTTGGGGGTAGGCTTCAACCACTATTATTTTTAGACTTTTTAAATTTCAATATAAATTGCTAGCCATTTATTCAAGCCTCACATAGCTCATTGGTTGATTCGACATTATTTAAAAGATTATTATCTTCAAAGAAGTTATTTTGTTTTATTTCTAAAAACTTTCCTACACTTATATGTGACAACCTTTCATGCCATAATCGACCATTCAATTTAAATTTAATAAATACTTACATTTATCATCAAATACCATATTAGCATTCTTGGTGACATTAATACTGTCTGGAGAAAATTGGACTGTCATCACAGCATCCTTCATTCTCTTAACAGAGAGTAAGCTGTGAAGGATGTCTAGGCAATATAACACATTTTGTAATGTTATATTCCTTCCGGAACTACTGTGTTGGACTACTACATGAGTCGACAAATTCGCTTATTCTTTTATAATATGATCCGAAGCTCCTGAATCTATAATACATTCTACCTCGCTACGCTCTTGTTTTCATTTATATTTCGAATCACAAATGGAAAACTTTGATCTATATGCAATATTGTTGCTATCTGCGCCTGTTTCTCCTTGTCTATATGTTTATTTTGTCAAGATCTGATTCCCTGCTTATTTTTTAAAATGATAACAGTCTTTTTTCATGTGTCCTAATCTTCCACAATGGAAACATTTGAGTTGTGATTTAAAATTTTGTTTACAAAGATTATTTCTTTTTTTCTCTTTTTGTTTATTTTTATATTTAAACTTTGTCTCCTTGTTTCCAATAGCCTGCAATACTTTAAGACTCGTATCTTTAGTGGCACCTTTTAAATGTATTTCTTGGTCAAGAAGACGTGTTTTAACATATGCAAGAGTCAATTTACTTTCAGAAGACGTTTCTATTTCTGTGATGACTTCATCATAGCTTGACGGAATAGTAAGGAGTAAATGAGAAACCTTATCCATCTCGTCCATTTTAGCTCCTGATGCAATGAGTTCAGTTATGAGATCATCAAACACATTAAAATGGTTTTGCAACGTAGTATCACCCTTTAGCTTTAAGGCTAATAATTGCTTTCGCAGGGAAACTCGTAATGCCAAGCTTTTTCTCTCGAATATTGCATCAAGCTTCTCAAAGATCTGTTTAGCAGAATCTCCAGTGTTGGCATAAGTAAGAAATGAATCACTTAAATATTCTATAATAAGACTCTTTGCAATTATCTCTGCCCTTTTAATTTCATCCGTCACTTTATCTTGTTTTTCGTCAATAACTTTCAATAAATCATTTTCATCTAATAAACTTCTCACTCTAAATTTCCAGATAGAGTATTTTTCACCGTCAAACGGTTTTATGTTTCTCTTTCCGTTTTCCATCTCTATCAAGTCAATATTGTTCTATGTACATATACATATGTATATCTGTTTGTATATATGAAGCGAAACCTATGCAAGTTTGAGTAGTCTGCGGCGAATTTAAAATTGGCGGCACTTATGAAATTGCGTGGATTCGGCGAATTTGAAGCGGCGTCACTTGTGAAATTTAATTCTTTTTATTAACTTGTTGTTTTTAGCACAAAAGATTGAATTCACATAATTAAATATGCATATTTAAGAACAACATTTAATAAATTAATGAAATTTATTCATTCTCTGATTTTGTGACTAGGTTTAATGTTTATGCTTTATTTGAAACGATCTGCACACTCTTACTGTCCAAAAACGAATGAAACCCGAAACATAATTGAGAGCGACATGTATACCGACCAGTGTTGCCAGAATCTCTAGAGCAGTGTTGCCAGAATCTCTGGAGCAAAAATTGCAAAATCTTCTAAATGTAATTTTCCATTAAGTATGTACATTTTTCAATCATTTAAGAAGAAAATATTAAAATTTAAAATAAAAATAAAAAAAAGAGGATTTCGTAGTTAACTTATTAAGTCAGTGAACTACAGTAGCTCATATGATCGAACCACTGAGTTAAATACAAGCTGCGATTTCATGGTAAACTATTAATCTCAATTTTTGCAGTGAATGGCAAAAGTAAGTTTCACTGTGACTTTTGCTTAGGTAAACAATGTTTACTAAACATTTTCAACATAATTGATATTCAAAATTTTTATTACATATTTTCTTTATTTTATTTTAAAAATCAAGTTTTATTATTATTTTTTATTTTGAATATTACATCTAAATTTTATAATTAAAGATAGCTTGTTGCAACAAATAACAACAGCAAAATACACAGACGACGATCTGATTACACATCTAGTGGATGTCAAAGCGATCAGGAGTCCTGACTCAGGACATCATATCATGGTTCAGCCGATGCTGGCGCAAATCCCCAAATTGACCCTTTCTCGAAACTGGTGAAAACCAAAGCTCACCGATTAGAGAGTTAATTAATTTGATAGTTAAGTAGCTTAGATAGTTTCAGATTTAAAAGTAAAATGTATTTGACAGTCAAAATGACTGTAGCTTACTTGTTACTTACGGAATATGTCCGTCTATCCTTACGAGCACCTAGATCTCAGAAACTATAAGAGATAGAGATACATACATATAGTGTTTTTTGCACTTGTTAGTTTTTTAGGCAGACCAGGTTTGTTTTAAATTGTTGACGCGCACTTACGCCTTCGCAAATCGACAAAAATCGAATAAAAAGTGTAATTTTATAGTTCGAGTTTTGGAAGATATGTATTAAAGATATGGGGAAAAGTGTATTTACTAGGAGGTTAGTTGATTTGGCTGAAGATGTGGTATATTTTGAGCTCTATGGTATATTTTAAGTGTAGTACTGTGTCAATATACCTAAAATAACCTTTAGTATATTTTTAATATTTTTGTGGTATATTATTTTAATGTATTTTAAATCGAATACCGCAATATTTTGTTAGTTCAAAAAGGGTGGCGGGTATCTCACTGTCGAGCACTTCCTTGTTTTTCATTTCACTTCTATAAATTTATAGCATTAATGTTCTTCTTATCTGACTTGTTACACTTGCCAACCTTTCAACTGTTTTTATACTAGACTGTATAGCCATATCGGTCTGTGATCATGTTATTAAAGAAAGAATCTAGAAATAATACCCGCTACACATGTTGGGTTTTTATTGCTTTGACTGACAATCTGGTATATTTTATAGTCTGAGATATACTTTTGGTGTAGTAGTTATCAATATACTACCAATTATTTTATTTCTATCCCGATTGTTATCCTTTTAACATCTCATGAATGTGAGGCACTCCAACTTTTGGCATCACAATCTTCACAATTTAGTGTTAGATTTATATCTTGTTAAGTTTTTCTTATTTCTTATTGTTTAATTAGTATAGCGACTTTTCTAATTAAGTTTCTTCACTTTAAATAGAGCTCTGTTTATTTACATAACAAGAACAATTACAGCTCTGAAAATATTGCTTAGTTTAGTTTGTCCAGTTGCTTAGTTGGTTGTTGCCTAAAGAGCAGACGTCCTAATTGCGACTGCTGCTGGGCGTAAAAGCTGTTGGCTTGCGGTTCCAATCCCGTTTCAGGAGTCACAGATTGACGAACCAGTTCTCTAAGGCTGGCCGAGATCTTGGCAGTGCGGAAACGTGCTTCGTGCCGTCGTTGGCGACAATCCTCGAATCGCTGCGATTGCTGGCGTTTCTTTTGGATATCGCACTGCAGTTGCTCGCGCTTCAGACGCTCCAATTGCTGGCGCTCACGCCAGTGCTCCTCATGCTGCAGCTGCTCCACCTGGTTATCGTGTTGCAGACGCTTCAGATAACCCTCCAACAGCTGGTTGCGCAGCTCATCGGCTCGTCGCAATCGCTGCGTCAGTCGCATGCAAATGTCACGCTTCCTGAGTGTGGCGTCCAGCTGCTGCTCCTCCTGCTGCAATGTGACTGCCTCGTTGCGTCGCGACTCCTCGTAGCGACGCTGGCAGAGAGTGAGGTCACGCTCCAGTCGCATGGCCTTCAGCCGCTCCTTGGCTGCCTCGTCTTTGGCATCGAGGGCGCCGCGCAGTCGCCGCAGCTCGGCGAGATCTCGTTCGGCCAACGCCTGCAGGCGCGCCTTGGTGAGCAGATAATCCTGGAACTGTTTGTCATGTACCGCTCGCTTGTACTCCTCCAGCTGCTCGCACTTCAGCAACTGTCGCTCCAACCGCTCGTTTTCCCAGAACTTACGCGCCAGCCACGCGTGCTCCTTGTCCGCCGCCTGTTGACTGCGCTTCACCGCCATGCGATTCAGTATCTTCTGATCGTGGCTAGGCACCTGAGCGTAGGCGGCACGCACTGTGGGCGCCAGACACAGATTGGCCATGGAGGCGCACAATGAGTTCCCGTTGCGTCCGAGCTGCGCATTCGATTGTGGAAGTGGGACCAAGGCCATGTTTTCCTGCGACTTGGACTTGCCTCGTCCGTTGATGGCCAACGTGGAAGCATCGTCGAAAATGAGCTACGAAAAAGAAATGGAAATGATTTTTGTTAGTTCGGATATGTTAAGTTATTCAATTGAAATCGTTAACCAAATAATAACTAAATTATTATCTTAAACCAGTTTCAATTTCCGAAATATGCGTTTTTATACCCGCTACCCATAGGGTAGAAGGGTATTATAACTTTGTGCCGGCAGGAAATGTATGTAACATGTAGAAGGAGGCATCTCCGACCCTATAAAGTATATATATTCTTGATCAGCGTCAACAGCCGAGACGATCTAGCCATGTCCGTCTGTGTGTCTGTCCGTCTGTCCGTATGAAACACTGGATCTCAGAGACTATAAGAGATAGAGCTATAATTTTTTTTCGACAGCATTTGTTATGTTTGCACGCAGATCAAGTTTGTTTAAAATTTTTGCCACGCCCACTTCCGCCCCCGCAAATCAAAAAAATTCGAATAACAAGCGTAATTTTAAAGCTAGCGTTGCGAATTTTGGTATATACAATATTTACTATAGTAGTCCTGATTCCTATTAACACTGTAAAAACTAAATAAATATAATATAAATATACATACATATTTTAAGAAAATATATTGTTGAAAAAATATATTATATATATACAAAAATATTAAATATTATAAGTATATGCGTTGCCTACGAGACAATTTCTTTCTTTCTTCTTCTCTTGTTTGTATTTCTACAATTTATGCCAACATAAAATTATAATTTTTAATTTTGCATGCATACTTTCTTGCTTATATACCAAAATCTGCGACTCTAGCTTTAAAATTACGCTTTTTATTCGAGTTTTGTCAATTTTTGAGGGCGGAGGTGGGCGTGGCAAAAATTTGAAATAAGCTTGATCTGCCTGCAAGCATGACAAGTGATGTCGAAAAAAAATATAGCTCTAACTCTTATAGTCTCTGAGATCAAGGTGTTTATACGGACAGACGGACAGACAGACACACGGGCATGGCTAGATCGTCTCGGTTGTTGTAATATATATATATATACTTATGACTGCCGGCAAATAGTTAGAATAACCTTCTACCCTATGGGTATAAGAATAAAAATAAATATTTGTGATCATTAGTTTTTATAATTTCTGTGATGTGTTTACTTTCAATGTCAAGGGTTTAAATATATTTTTTACCTGTAACATCTGACAATCCCGCTGCCCGGCAGCACGCCTCGAATGTCGCTTGGGCTGCTTGGGCTTTGGTTCCTCCTGCCTCGACTGACTGCGTTGGCTGCCAGCGCTCTTGGAGCGCTTGCTTCGACCCGACGAGCTGCGCGCCTGGCAATCGGCGGAGCCTCGTCGGCTGTGTGCTGCTTTGGCCTCTGTGGGCGATTTGGAAGCGCTGCGCTGTCTGCTCTGGCTGCTGTGACACCTACGCTTCTTTTGGGCACTCTCGCTGCGCTGCAGTTGTTCTAGCACTTGTATCTCCTGCTCCAGTTGCTGGAGTTGCGCCGTCTCCGTCAGTGTCGCTGGCTGGCGGCGTCCACTTGCATGGCTGCTGCTGCTGTGCGAACTGTAGCAATCGCAGTGGCAAATGTCGCAGCAGCTATCTGCCAGCTCCAAAGCCTCCAGCAACTGTTGGTGTTCTGCTTCGGTTTGGGCGCGACTTTTGCCGCGACCCAGGGCGCGTCTCTTCTTCTTTGGCGTCATATTGCGACGAGGCTCAGCGAGTCATCGCAGAAGCTTGGGATGCGGGTCAAACTTGAAACTGGCACAGATTTGCAATCATAACAAATTCTAGAGGATTTATTTTGGCGCTGCCACAAGTCGTAAACCCAAATTCCTGTGCACCAAAGCAATGCATTTCCTCACTGCTTTCTGCTACGGTTTCCCAGTTTTTTGTTTACTTTTTTATCGATTGCGCACCCGCCCCGTTGTCCAGGGCAACGGACGCGCGCTTTGTTTGAGTTATTTTTGTTTTGTTTTGACTTTGGCTTTTTCGACAACTCTTCGAGGTTTCGCTCTGGGGCACATTTCTGACATCCATTAGTGCCGGAAATTAGCCGTGCCAATTAGAACTGACAAAGCCAAAAAACTCTTCGCGAAGGACGTCACAGAACTTTCTATAGACAGTCAAACTTTGTTCAGTCGTGTCATTCAATGAGCATCAACTGTTTCCTTGAATGTTAGAGAACATCATAATTTAGTCATCGATTCCTTTTCAAAAACATTTGATTCGATCAACAGTTTTTTTTTTAACTCACCTTTATTGCATTTTATATATTAATAAAAGTATTTTTACAACAAAGCTTAACACAAAACCACAAAATCAATCCACAACTTAAAATATACTCTGATTAATAAAGTAACTATTTTTACCAAAAAATTAATTTACACATTCCGTATTCATATCCCAAACACATACAATATATAATATGAGTTTTTTTCTCAGAGGATAAATAAATGAATGAATAAATAATTAACAATTTTTATTCAAACTAAATAATGTCAAATGAAACAAATAAAAACCTTTGTGTTGAAAATTATTCGTTGTTCCAAAATCTTATTCGAGCTTTTCTACCTTAATATCTAAAGTTAAATGCAGATTTTGGTTGTCTTCATAGATTTTTTTATTTATATATTTATAATTAGTTTGGTATACAGTTGTATAAGTTTACGTATATAACATTATGCAATAAATAACATACACAAACAATTAAATTCCACGTTTCCCATTAAATTCTTTAACAAAATTCCTAAGCTTTTGGTTACATTGCATAGACTCAAGGAACTAACACATTAAAGAAGAATTAACTTGGGTTATTACAGTTAAATAGTTTAAGTTTGCTTCAATGTGTATAAGTAAGTTGTTAGAGTAAGTAAATAGCTTAGGTACATCATAAACATTTTGAATAGGGCTAGCTAATAATTTACACACTCAATTTACACCATTCCACGCCTGTCTTAATACTTACAGTAATAACAACAAAAGGGATAAATAATAATAATAATAAAAAAAAACTTGGTTCACCATAGTTAATGTCTAGTAAGTAATATTGCTCTGTTCATCTTGAGGTTAGTTGAGGTATGCTGAAGCATTAACGGAATACAGAAAATAACAATAGTAAATGCCTATTCGAAAACTAAAGGTATCGAGGTAAACGGCAGCACAGGACACGACGGCTCCAATTGCAGCGATGTGGCAAAGCAATCAGCCGAAGCATTGAAATCGCCCAAGGTCTGCATAATTTGTCCCAACGCGAACCTGTTCATAATGAATGGAATTTGATTAGAGAAGGCATCAAACAATAACTATATAGAGAACTTGCCATATTTTGGGACAGTTGGGATCCAATTTGGCAGCATCCTTGAGCATCTTCTCAGCCAGTCGCGGCTCACCAAGCATTAAGTGTGTTTCGCCCAGAGCGCGAAGAGCTTCGGTATGGTTCGGATTGGCAGCAACAGCATTGAGGAAGCATTGTTTTGCGTCCAGCCATTGTTCGAGATAGACATGAACTTGACCCCGCTGTTCCAATGAATGACAGACAAGACAATTAATATCGATTTGCAGCTAGTTTTCGCATATCTTACCATGAACATTATCTGATGTGAGAGCGGATAGATTTGCGTGGCTTCGTGTATGCAATTCAATGCCTCATTAGGCTGATCAATGCGCAAATACACATCCGCCAACAGCAGCCAGATCTGTAAAGAAATCATTTTCTCTTTTCAGCACTGAGTTTGTAAACTTTTTGGGAATCTCCTTACCTCAATTTGTAGCATCCAGGGTCGTCGTGGTCCGGGGCGTTGTGTAAAGCTGCTCAACGAGCTGGCAGCCTCGCTTAGTGCTTGTTCGACTCGAGAGACTGCGGCCAAAGAAGCAGCGTAAACGGAATCTTGAAGAAGTGAAATGAAATTAGTAATTTATATGCGAAACCATCATGAAGTAATGAAAAGTGAAGAAATGGAAGAAAGTGAGATTACATATAGATTGGAAGACAGGCATTCAAAAAGATTTAGAAGGATTCAGATAGAGTAAGGAGTACAAAGAGCAGGCATCAAAATGCAAACACAAATAGCATGCAGAGGAGGCAACATTAATATTAAAAGGGAAAGACTTTTTAAAGGTAGAGATGCAAAGAGAAGCAAAGCGCAAAGTTTGAAAAAGAAGCATTTTATACATTAGCAAAAACAATAATCTTTTAACGATGTTAGTTTGAACATTATCAGTTTAAACATTATTATTTGTATACCTTCTTTCACGCAGACACTTTTGCTATGTTTCAAAAATTTGTTTCTTTACGTTATTTTGTAAATATTAAACTTCGGTTTCTTCTACTCAATGTATTAAAAAATTATTTTAAAGTAAAAAAATGTTATAGTAATATACTTTTTGAGCACCATATTTTATAAATATTGAAGTTGTGAATTACATTTTAAATTAATTTAATACATTAATAATTTGTACCATAAAATGAAATTTAGTCTAAAAAGTAAACCACAAAATGAATTTGTTTAGTTATGATTATTTAATTTAACAACTATAACTTTGACTTGCATGAAGGTATTTCAATTATGATATCAAATTTGAGTCATAATAAACTCAATCGGATATTTAATTCGATGTGCATCTTGAAGACTTTTGCTAATGTATCTGCAAGTTCGGTGTGATCCGAAAATGTATTTAACAATTAGGGGTACATTTGCATTTGAGACTCACAATTATTTGTTATATGGTTTTTATGATTTGGTTTATAGATAGACACATTCCGCAGAAGATTGGGTGGTTACATATAGAGTCGATGTATTATTGTGGAAATATGTATAAGTTTGTTTATGTGTGTGTGTGTGTGTGTTTATACAGAACATATATATAGGCATTATTAGAGTGTTATGCGTACTTCGACCACACATGGCGTATACTTACTCGAATCCTTGTCGGACATTTGGGACGAATGCACCAAGTGAACGCCACTCTTTGTGTCGGAATGTTTCTCCTCCTCGCCGGCCAGCTGCGCCTCGTAGACATCCCGCCAGACGGCGAGCATGTGCTGCACCGTGGACAGTGCTGTCTCGGCATCCTCGAGATTGAGCTGGAGATGCGCCTTCACATGCAGCAGCTGCAGGTTGTCGGGAAACTCATGCAGGGCATCCTCCACCACGCCCAGCGCCTCGCGGGGTCGTCGTGACGCAGTCAAAAGCAATGCAAAGAGATGCAAACAAGGCGCATGCTCCATGCGCAGTGCCAGGGCAAAGCGTATGTGACTCAACGCATCCCCCAGCTGATTAAGCAGCGCATACTGCAGCGACAAATAATACTCGGCCAGGTGATCGTTGCCATCCTGTTGCACTGCTCGCTCCAGCGACTCCAGCGCCAGCTTGTTGTAGGCGTCGCGATCGCTCTTCAGCGTCGCTTGTATCGCCAGCTGCTGGTGGCCGATACCCACAAAGAGTTGACTGCGCGAAGGACGCAGGCCTAGAAAGATGTAAATGCGAAATCTTAGAATTTGCGGTATAATTATTTGAGGGAGGATTTTCCCAATATTCCATTAATGTTGATAATGTAACTCACGTTATATTTAAAAAATATTTACTTAAATTCTGCAATTTTTTGCTTTTATTCAAAATGGGTAGCGGGTATTTCACAGTCGAGCACGATCGACTGTAGCTTTCTTACTTGTTTTATTTTGTTGAACTTGTTTTTAAACCGCATACGCAATTTCATGATGCTAAAGATAATTTGTAAGCAACTAAAATTACTGAAATCTATATGTTTCTATGAAGCTTTGCTGTTCTTTGATAAGCTTTTCTATACTTAGTCTAAGAATGACAAACTCCTGCTGCTTATATAAAAAGTGTGTAGGATTGAGTTGACAATAAATATTTCTTTTAAAGAAATGCGTGCTATATGAAGTGATATTCCATTGCATTTAATCCAAAAACGGTCATACTAACATCAATGTGATTCACTTAATATGACAATTTGAAGAACCCAGCTTTATTGCATGGTAATTTTAATGTAAAAATATCAGACAGTTATCTTCAACCGGTTTGTGCAGGACAAAACTTTATACATATACAGAAGGAAAAGCTATCCAGCAGTTCATTAGCATTACTATTTGTAGTTCTCAACAAAATATTAAATAAAAAATAAAAGATATATCTATCTATCCATTCATATTCAAAAAAAACTCTCTTTTACTAATTATTATAGTTAAAAACTGAATCAAAATATTCAATAATACGCTCTACATACCTTTTACCTCCCGCTTGAGCGCCTGCTGGGCATAGTCCAGTCCCTGCTTGACTGTCTCCAGGCTCTCGTAGCAGAGTCGCGATGCCAGCAGGCATGGCAACGGATCGCCAGGCGTTAGCTTCATGGACTCCTGGAGCACACGCAACGCATGGGAATGCTTCTCGGCGGCCATCAGGCTCAGCGCGTACTGCCGCCAAACGTGCTGCTCGCCAAAGCTGAACTTGAGCGCCTTCTCAAAGGACTCGTTGAGCAGCTGCACGAGACCCCAACGTATCGTGGCCAGCGTGAGGAGATCGTAGACAGCCGTCACATTGCCCATGGCATGTTGCCGTGCCAAACGAAATTCCGGACTCTGGGAGAGCACAGTGTCGCGCACGGCGAGCGCCTCGGCGATGAGCAGCAGCAGTATAACTTCCTCCTGTTGATTGCGTGGCGTAAACTGTTGACGTCCCGCATACTTGCGTGGCTTCCACAGACGCTTGGTGGCGCCGCCGCCACGCAAGGTGCTACCACCGGACTTGGTGGTAAATGGCGGAGCATAAATTGTGCCGGAGACGCCGCGCAACAACACCTCGGCCAGCTGGCGGGCGAGTGTTAGACGCAACGATTGCGTTGCACGCGTCTCGATGGCATTCAGCATGATGCGATAGCGTTCCACGGCCACCTGCAGCTTGCCCGCCTTGATCAACACAATGGGCGCCCTTTGTAGCGCCGTCTCCAGTATGGCGCCCATGCGTCGGCTCACCTCGAGGGTAACGCCGCTGCTTGGAATGGTGCTGCTGATGGCGAAGCTGCTCGTCGACTGCTGCACTCCGCCGCCAGCATTGACGTTCAACGTGGAGCCGGCGGTGGAATTGTTGGACGAGTTGTTGCTGCCACTGACAATGTCGTATTCCTGCAGATACAGCAGACCCAGATCGGAGGCACGCTCAAAGCAGCAGATCTACAAAACAGATAAATTAATGAATTAACTTACAGTTCCTTTCACGTTGTTAAATAGTTATAAATCTACACTTGTTCTGTAAACCTATGACTACTTTGTACTTTGCTCTTCACTTAGAATTGTCAAAATTTATTTAAAATTTAATTACTTTGATGATTGTCCTATAAATACTTTTTAAACTAATTTTTGAATAGCATTTATAATTGTTTCTGTTTGACAGACACACAAAAAGAACCTTCTCATTTTCTTTCTTAATTTAGTTTTTTTGTAACGTTCTCATCATTTTGATTTTGTTATGTGATATTTTTACATTTTTTAAATTATTCAAATTTATTGATTCAGTTTTACGGATCAGCTTATTAATTTTATGCTTTTTTATTTAAAACAACATCCCACTATTGGGTATTTATTGTCTTTACTTTATCTATTAAACTGTGACCACCTTTCAAGAATTATTTTTTTATTAACGCTTTTAAGGCTGTTTCCGTTTTACAACTTTTAAACTTTAAACCTTGCTGCGGGCATTATTAGCATGTGTTGCAAACGAAAATTATAAATATATTGTACAAATGTTTGTAGTCACTCAACCTACTGTTAAAACAGTGAGAGTTAAAAGGTTGAAATTTTTACAGAATATATGAATATGAATATTCAGTTTGTACAACATAATTTTATAAATTTGAGACGAACGTAATGCTGTCTTCTTTTAAATTCCAAAATAAGTTAGATGGAGACTGGAGGAAACTTGAAATAATATTTGTCGACTTATTAAATAAAATAAAAAATAAATAGATTAATAGAATTTCTTAAATAAAACTATCATCTCTTTGTGTTGTCTGAATTCGCAATGAAAACTCTGCAAAATGTGTCTAAAACTTGCAATTGAATTGAGCGGAATGGCGAGCACTTATGAAATAAGTCCGTTGCTTACCATTTCCGTGTCCTTTTCGGCTTTTTTAAACTTGGACGTAGGCTTCGATGCCTGCTGCTCCAGACACAGTCCCTTGATGGCATACGACTCGGCGAGAATCTTGAGGCTGCGTCTGTGCCAAAGAAAAATGAAAGTAACTATAGTAACAATCACATAGTATGGTAAATGATGTATTACAATGTGAGCTCCTTCTCGGCGAGCGTGTTGAGCTCCGCCTTGACAAAGTTCTCCAGACTCTGCTCATATTCGCCGCAGGCGTAGGAGAGCTTGGCTAGCAGCAGATACGCATCGAGTGCAATGCCAGCCTTTTGGCCGCTTTCGCCCAGAGCCAGGTTGAGGTAGCGACGCGCTTCGGCCAGACCGCTCTTGGCGCGGCCAAAGTTCGTTTCGGGCGCCACCGCATGCTCCTCAAGATAATTTTCTAATCGCGCCTCGCCCACCAGGAAGTTGGCCAGGCACTCTGAAGAGGGAGAGAGTGAAAGGAAGGGAGAGATTATTGTCATAAAGGTTGTAGTTGTAGACATATGGTGACCTTTACCGTTATGTGGTGATCCCGTTTTCAGCTCGTCGGTTAGTTCGATGACGCGCTGCCATTTGCCTTCGCTGCGACAGCTCTCGATCAGCGCCTCAACCTTGGTAGTATTGTTGCGAGTACGATTGGCCATTGTTATATGCAGCACGTGGCGGCCGGCACGTTTCAAGCCTTACACGATTCGTTTTCTAATTCAATTTTTAATTTGATTAAATTATTTTTTCGCAAAATACACGCACACACAAACACACACCAGTTGTGGCTGATGTTAACGGCGTTGCCACTGCGTGCAAATTCAAGGTTGCTTCTCTCCTAGTAAAGAGCAATTGCGTCACACGCTCGGTATAAAAATTTAATAAATAATGATGAGGAGTGGTTAAAAATACTCCATCTGATTTGTAGATTTCAACTTGTACTAAAACCCATTGCAATTTGTAATCTTATATTGGTGTAATGTGAGGTATTTGAAGTCTTTTATCTTGCGCAATTCACAACCTTGTTTGACAGTCCATGTCAAAGGTTGCCACTGCACAAGCAGCTGATTAGTAAACGGTACGATATTTTTCGGTAGATTTCTTATAAAACCAGTGTATTCCGTAAGATTTGGTGGTATTTTTCAGATGTATGCGCCTTGTCACTCTGATTGCAGTTCTTATTTTGTTGTTGTGGGATACGCACGCGTTGTGCGCGAATTTTTTCTAGAAAAATATAAAATAAATATAAATGCGGCATTTTGGTGAAAGGAAGACACATTTTAGGAATCTTACAGCTTGATGCAAATCATCAAAGACGACATTTCGATGAAAAGTGATAATGTGCATTTGATGCGGTTTGAATAGTTGCAATTGTTCTATTTAAACTTAATTAAAAGCTCATAAATTTTTAGTGGACAGTGTAATTGATGGACCGCAGTCATTAAACTAACGGTAAGCTATTGTCTCTGTTTATATTTTGTAATTTAGCTAAAAGCACAAATACATGCGCAGTTCATGTATTCATGAGGGGGGTTTGTATGTGTGTATGTAACGTCGTTTTGGCTAACGCTCAGCTGTTTAGTTTGCTGAGCAGTTGTTGTTGTGCGGACGCCGCTAGAGCGGTAGCACACACATTCATGCATATGCGTATTAATATATATACATATACATAAGAGTGTGTGTGCATTTGTTCCACTCGTGAGAAAGTGAGAGTAAATGACATGCAATCAATTGCGTGTGTTTATTGCCGTTTATCAATTTCATTAAATGCATCACTGCACCCCACTCCCAAACACACATACACGCGCATACGGAAAGCTCGTTCTAATTGGAAAATTGCTACACTCACACATACATGTGCTGCGCTCGAGCTTTTGATTTGCATTGCGCTCGCTGACAACTCATTCAAGTTCAATTGCAGTTATTTTGACCATTATTTTTTGTTTTTGTTTTCTCCAATTTTACGCTCCATTTGAGCGGTACAAAAAATTACTTGACTCTTGTCAGCTTTTATCGCGTGCCTTGTCAGACGTCAAGTTAATTGCCAGCATTTTTTTTTTGCTTTTTTGCATGTCAAATGGCCAAATGGGAAATGAGCATTCTCCCACCTAAAATCGCCCATTAGTAATTCATAGCATGTTCTAACAATAAAAAATAACAAATTATTACGTAAAACAAACATTTAAATGCACATTAAAATAAACGTATATAAAAATACCACCAACAAACAACAACAGCAACATCATCAACAAGAAAGTCAAAGATTCTCAGAGCCGCGCGCCAAATCAAAACAGAAACCGATTGGCAGCGCGCAATGCGTGTCTGTGTGTTTGTGTAAGAGTTCGAGAAAGACAGAGAGAGGTGAAGAGCGCGCAGCTTTTGAGTGTCGACAGCGGCAAAGCAACGGTTTTGCATGCTTATGACGTAATGACAATAATTACAAGCCAAGCAGTCAGCCAGAAAGAGAGAGGGAATTAGTGGGAGTAAGATTGCAAGTATCATCATCTCATGACGAATATAGTGCACAGTGGTTCACATATAATGGGAATTGAATGCATATAATTAAATAAATCACATAATGTAAATTTAAAATAAAAAGTTAAAATATGTATATTAAATTAAAAATGAGTAAAATTGCAAGAATTTAAAATCTATTCTACGCCATCTTACAGTTAATCAGAAAGTAATATATAAAGAGTTAATTATTTATTATTCTTAAAAAAAAAAGACTACAAAATTGACAGCTGTTGTTTGAGCTTTCACTGTATGTTCAGATGTTCAGCTCTCATTAATGCACACTTCATACAAACATACACACGTAGTAGAACAATAAAGATTATCCAAAACAATAAATGTAGTTGCAAAATGAAAGCAACTTTTTATGGATAATGTTGGTTGCTGTGTGCAATGGCAGCAGGTGGCTGTAGCTGTGTTGATGTGCGTGAGGGGGAGGGAAGAGCTTTGGGATGAGCGCACACAATTGTTTGATGCTTAGGGGCGCCATAGGCGACGACGATGTTGCCGCCATTACAGCGAAACATGCATGCTGCGCTTAAGATGTGGGACACGAGACAAAGCGGAAGAACGCAAGTGATGTGGAGCATAGAGAGAGAGAGAGAGATAAAGTAGAGGAGTCAAAAGGAGCCCTGCACATGGAGAGAGCGTTGAAAAACGGTTGCGTATTGAAACATGGCTGCCCGCCCACTCTCTCGCACTCTTTCGCTGTCGGGGCTATGAAACATTTTGGCATGTGAAACGAACATTCGCAGCCATAAGCTGCTCTGAGACAGTTGTTGCTCCTCTTGTTAAAGCTTCATTTTTTTTCGTAAATTGTGCGAGTATTTTTATTGTGCGCACATTTTGACTTTTGTTTCTTTTGTTTACTTTTATTGTTAGAGCGTCACGTTTTGTTGTTGTTGATGTGTTTTTATTTGCATGTGACGCTTTAGCTTTGCCTACTTGTGTTTATTTGCTTGTTGCTTTTTTGGCAGGTGCCCAGCCTCGCACACCAACAAACATATTCACGCACACATATACATAAGTGGCTAACCCGCCTGCTCCCCTTAGAAGGCCACTCATTAAGCCGTTGGGCTTTTTGTCGTCATTATAGCTGTTGCTGTGTGCAATGCAAGTGTGGTTGTGAGTAAGTGGGCTTTGCCTTCTCTTTGAGCTTTTAGAGACCCTTACTTTAGAAAAAGTTTAAACAGGGTATATTGGCTCTGAAAAGAACATTTGTAGAACGCGTAATACACAATGTGAACAAGCGTACGAGAAGATTCTTAGTCTAATAACTTTAACATAGAGAGAAAGTATTCTTTGTTTTAATGTGTCTATTCAACAAAAGTCAATGGTTGCATTTGTATATTTTACTTTGGTGCCATAATAAAAAATTATAACAATGTAAACTAATCAACTGGTAAACCCAGTTATGTGGTCTTATTTAAGTTAAAATTCTTAGTAGAATTCTGAATAATTTGGTCTTCTACTCTGACAAGTTCATAAATAATAATTTTAAAGAATCTAATTTAAAATAAAGAAATTTTGAGAGAAAGAGACAGCATATTAATATCATTGTGTGACTAATCCATTATTGCAATTTTGTGTTTTTTTTTTAATTTTTTTTGGAAATAGGCATTCTTATGTAAAGTGATTAAAAACAGAACTCTATATTCTTTTAAACTTGGTAAATTCCCCGTATAAAACGAAATGGAAGGGTCTAGGGCCGTCAAAACTTGACTTTAAATTTTCGTTCTTGTGTGTTCCTTTACCTGCATTTGCCTTCAAGTCACGCGCTTGCTACTCTGGCTTTGGCACGTAACTCTTTTTTTTATATTTTTTGCGCGTCATTTTATGTGCACCCCACACTCCTTCCCCGCTTTGTGTAGCAGTGTCGCATGTTCCTTAGGCGTTTCGATAGACACATCTATCGTGTTGACTGTCTCTTTCTAACTCTCTCTGATACTGGTAAATTACACGCTTTACATTTGGCTCTTTAATAACCTCTTTTAAGCTAAAGCTTTAGCTGACCTGCTTTTTGGCTAAGCAAAACTTTTTTTTTAAGCCAAAGAGATAACGAATGCGCTCTTGTGACTTTGTCCAGCACTTTTTTGCTTACTTGTTGTTTGTCTGCTTCTGACAGTTTTCTTGGCGATAAACAAGTGACAAACATAAACATGGCATACATTTGGCCACACTCACTCACACATACGCATTTCTTTCAGCATCTTGCGTTTCTGCCCAACTCCTCTCAACATTTTATTGCCACAGCGCGACTATCAATAAAGTTCGATTGGTGCGTATGTGTGTATGTGTGCAAGGCTCATAAATCAAGTTAAACTAAACAAAAAACAAAAAGAGAAAAATAGAAGATGACTACGGCAGAAAAAGAACGAATAATATCAAGAAGCAGGCAAAGCAAACAAATAAATTTATGTTTGGCCACGACGAACGAAGCTTCTTACTCCGCTTACTGGCAATATTTCGGGCAGCGCCACCTACATTCCACCACCTTGTACTATGATCATTCTATCGCCATCTCTCTCACTCTATGTTTCTTTTCTCATCCATTACACCAGGCGCAAAAAATGCTGGCACAGCACAAACAACGAATGTTGACAACGTCGACGTCAACGTCGACAGAGCTGCTACCTTTTCAACTACTATTTTTAACAGCTGCACTAGCAACTCCCTACACACACACATACACACTAACTCATATGTTTTGTCTGTCTGTGTGTATTACATTTCAAGTTGAAAAGTTTTTTTTTTTTTTTTTTTTTTTTTGCTTTATTGCTTAATATTTCATAGTGCTTCGACGCCAATAAAAAAGTTATGACACCCCTTTTCTCCCGTTCGTCTATTCTTGCCCTTTTACATTTAATATTGTTTTCTTTCTTACATTTTTTTTTTGCGATTCTTGAACTGCCTTTTTTTTGTTGAATTAAAGTTGGCATCTGCTTTGAGTAGAAAAGGCGAGAAACGAGAACTATGTAACTGAGAGGAGCTGGCATAAAAAGTTCAAGTCTCTTAAACTTTAAAGCTTTTATTTCAACTTTTAATTAAAGCTAAACCCATTAAATGAGGAGAGGACGGCAAATTTAAGACATTCCAATGTATTTAAATATAAAAATAATTTTGACTCATTCCCCTTCCTTCCCTTGTTTGTCATGGTGGCAACTTAAAGTTTTCCATTTCACTTGCAAATGACATCAACAACATTTTGTACATAATTTATAAGAATAACAACAATACAAGCAGTAGCTGTGACTCAAAAATGGCCAAAAGCGCTGAAAGAAAAATGAAAACAAAAGCAACAACTACAACTACCAAGAATAAATAAAAATTTAAGAAAAACAAAAACAAAAAACAAAAAACATGAATGAAAAGCAGCGCCGTCGTCGCAGCAATAGCAGCAGCGGCAGCAGAGACCAGAGCAAAACTAAAAATACGAATTTATATGCAAAACATTTCAACTTGCTTGAATTTCAAACATTTTGCGCCAGCTTCATTCCTCTGTCATGCCTATTAATGTGAGTGTGTGTGAGTGAGTATGAGTGTTTGTCATCCATTTGCATGTTTGTATGTATATGTAGCTCAAAGCTCCAACAGAAGAAGCCTGCAACGACAAATGACATTTGACTGCGTGCGTATGCATACGCAGTGTATGTGCGTATGTTTTTATGTGTATGTGAGTTTGTGTTCAACTCTCAATGCCTCCCATCTCCCATTTGTTCCATTCAGACCGCAGTCGTCGCCCCACTTAGTGCTCTCCCACACAGCCGCGAGATTTTTTTGCTTTTTATATTCGTTTTGTTTTTGTTTTGTACTCATATTCATTTGCATTTTTATGCGTTGACGTCGCTGTTGGAATTTTATTTACTTTGCATATTTTTGTGAATTTCTCTTTAGTATCATTTTTGTGTGTTGTTTTTTATGCAATCATTTTGTTGCAACTCAATTAATGTAGTACATCAAACGTCTCATCTCGTGTATTAGATTCATCTTAAGCTCAACTGACCCTGGCATAGCTCTTTTTTTTTTAATACTTAATTACTGAGCATTTAATTAATCTTCGTTAATTTCAACTTATTTATGTATGTACATACTTTTTCAGAATATGTTCTCTAAGCAAACATATCTGGTGGAATGATTTGAAAATGGCACAAGTGCGACTAATTATCAATTAAAAGAATATGCGTTTCATTTAATAATTTGATGTGGAGCATTATAAGCAGTCGTTCTTATTTTGCTATCGATATTGCATAAATTGTACTTGGCAATTTGTCAGTTGCTGCGCAAATAATTGTACTTACAAATCTTAACTCCTCGCACTTTTTGTTGTATTTCCTTTTTATTTCTACGCAATTGAGAGAGACATACACATACTAGCTAGAATAAGATGGGGCAACTAAAGCAGCGGTAGTTCGGCTTAGTGCTGTCGTTATTGTTTTTGTTTCTGTCTGTTGTCGGCTGCCGAGTTTTTGGTCTGGTGTTGCTTTTGTTTTTATGTGCCGATGTCTTTTGTGTGTTTTGTCTTTTGCACATTTTTAATCCATGTTAGTGCATCTGCTGCTGTCACTGTCCCTCTGCCGTCGTCGCTGCCGGCGTTGCTGCTGCGCCCATTAGCGAAGAGCTTTAGCTTCTGCTGGTGTTGCTGTGTTATTCTTTTCATATCGCTCGCAAATGTGCCAAAAAGAGACAGATGGACGACCTTGACTAGACGAGCTGGCAACTGCAATAAATAAATGTAGAAACACATTAGAGATGTGCTTAAAAATGTTGATACATATCGTACTTAATTGACACAAAAAGAGCACTTCACAACAGCAATGAAAATAAACATTTAATTCAAACAAAATTTTTAGACAACTGCAAAATATAAATTATCATCAAATATTTTTGTGGATAACATTTTTGCTGAAACGATCGTGACACGACATGTCCCCAACTCAGCTGTTGTCTGGTCAACGAACTTGCTGCTGTTGCTTTGGCAAATAAAACTACAACTTGTTAGTTTTTATTATCTCTACAAATTGACAACAACAACAACTAAAACTACAAGCAAGCGAATAGTCATGATAATTTTCAACTACCGCTGCCAACTGCATTGTGATTAAGGTGGGGGGACCAATAGGTGGTCTAGAGAGGGGAGGAATATGACCAGAAATTATCGCGGGTAAAACAACGCCTACTTTTGCTTTGCGCTGTGGTGCAGTGGGGGCTAGTTGCGGCAGGCCTCGACTCAAGTGAGTCGATTAACACACGTTACACGCATTTTCAATTTCAACGAAAAAAAAAAGTAAAACCAAAAGCAAACACAAGCAGAGACTTACACACTCAAATATACAAATGCATACATTCATGTTCAATGCATGAACTAGAAATACTCTGGCAAAAGCAACCGCAAAACGGGCGACGACGACAACGATTGTAAAGTTGGAGTCCAAATACGCACAGTGGTCTTAAACCAATTAAGTTGCTGGCAATAGTAAGGATGAACATTTTTTTTAAACATTTTAATACGCATATTTCTTTCTCTTGTGAAAATACAAATAAAACTTAACTTTTAAAAGCATACTATGCATAAAATTGCAGTTAAATTTTATACGTACTTCTCAACATTGAATTTGTTTGTATGTAAAAAAAATAACTGATTCAAACATTAGGGATTCAGACACTGTGCAACGCTGCGCGACCTAACTTCGTCGTTGCCCCGCAAATTTGACTGCCCCCCAAAACGTGAACAACGACATAGTAGTCGAGTATGTGTGCGATAACTTTGACAACGATAAATTGTATTATGCTGGCTTGCCTGTGTCGGTCGTTCGGCTGAGCACCAGAAATAGAGAGTGTGATGAAAACAGAGAGAGATAGAGAGAGAGAGAGCAAAGCGAGATATGGGAGGTGGGGTACTTCGTTGCTCCCATCAAATTCGTATGCATTGCTTTGTGCGTTGTTCGTTGTCCTTCTTCAGCTGCACTTGTCGTCCATTGTGGTTGTCGTTGCTACTACTACTACTACAAATTCTGCGGCTGCGACTGAGGCTTGGCGCTGCGGATGGGTTCTTCCTCTGCTGCCGTTGGCTTACCTAAACCAAAAACTCTCCATGTGGCCAATGGCTGGCAACTGACTGAACGTCGTTCAATGTGCGCTTATCACATTATTTTGCTATTTATGGTTTTGCTTGCAATATTTCCTTTTTTCTCATTTTTTTTTTCGCTTTATGATAACATAATATACATTACATATACAAACACGTAGCTTACATATACATACATTCTTTACACATTTCACTTGCTCTACACAGCGGTCATTGTTATTATTTGCTGTTGTTTTTATTGTTGTTGCGACAACTCTTTCTCGATTCCCATGTATAAAATAGCTTTGCACACTGATACAAAAGTCACGCTTGGCGAAGCTTTGAACTTCACAGTGTAATGGTTAAGCCTAAATTAGTAATATCGATCGAATCAATAGTTTCTTTTATGCAGTCAAGAGAATCTATTGATTTTAAGCAGACATGAAGCTATAAAGCTTAGTTCAAAAATCGAAATTGAGGAATTTAAACTTAAGCTCTTAACAAATGTAAATTCATATTATGTATATTAGAAATAACTAATTAACTAATTATAGTTTCATCAACAAGCCTTCAATATGAATTTGTTTTTGTTAGAACATATTTGATTACTTCAATTGGCACAATATCAGCAAAACAAAAAAACCCAACACTTTATGCAAGTGAATAATGAAAAATTTGGAATATTTTTTACTAGTGGGAATTAACGCTTAATTCGCATTCTAAATCAAAAAATTATCAGAAAAAATGTTTGATTTATTACAGTTCGCTAATGGTAATGTAGCTACGAAAATGTTAAACATTAAATGTTTTTAAAGTATATATATATAAATATATGTAAATATATACATTATATATAGATGTATTAATACAAATCATATTTCAATATTCTTGTAGTTTTTAATCTCATGTAAGCGAAGTACCAAAATCATAGATTCTGTTGAAAAAAATTATAATACTATTTAAAAACTAAAAAAGCAAATTCACTTTTTAATAGATAAATATCGTAATCGAAAAATTACTGTACCACAGTGCGTTATAGTATTTATTGCTGCTATTCGCTTACCGTTCGTTTGGGTTGTCAATAATGCAATCAATTGTGTAGTTTGATTAAAGAAATATTATTATTATTATTTTCGTCATGCATTGGGAGTTCTCATGTTAGCGCATATATGTGTGAGTTTCTATGTGTGAGTTTCTATTACATTTCTCGTTTATTGATGTTGCAGTTTGTGCCACAATTGCGGTGGGACACACAAAATTACGAGCAGAGCAAGCCAATAGTGGATTTTTGTATGTGTATCATTGCCAAGGACGTAGCAACTGTAATAACTGGCAGTTTTCTTTTGCGACTGCATAAATTTGTGTGGAAATGATTATACGCTTCACAAGTTGAATGCATAATGGAAAAAATACAAATTAATTTTCCCTTTTCGTTTTTTTTTCTCTGCTCCGCGTTTTATAGCACTCACAATACTCGAGAGAGGCAGCAATCCCCCTCTATGGACATTTTTAGTGCTATTGAAGCAGTGATTGATAACGGTAAGTTAAGTTTTTGTCTTTATTTCATTTTCTTTATTGATTTTGCAACGATGCCAAATTGCTTGTATGTTGTTTTCATTTTCCTGAAACAAAAGTTCAACAATTACTCAGCTGTTTAAAGTTACCAACGAACGAACTTAGCAGGCAACATTGCCAATTTTCAGTTGCCATAAAAACATGCATTCAATAATATTATTTTTACAATTTTTGTTGTCAGTAAATTAACTTTACAACAAGTGCGCTTTAAATTCATTAAGGCTGGAACCCAAGAAATGTGACTGGCCATATTTAATGGAATTTGGCTTAACTTGCGATGTTGCCACACTTCGTCAAAGAAGTTTTCGCTTTGTGGACGCATAACACAATTAGAGTTAGCCTAATTAAGTTAATATGTTGCTTAGTCGAAACCATGTAAAATGTGCGGCTACCATGGGTTAAGCATATAGAAACATATGTATAGTATAAGTGTGTGTGTGTGTGTGAGTTGGCAATGTTTTGGGAACTCGAAACCTAATCAGAAATAAAGTTGGTTTCTCCTTAACCAAAGCATGTAATCCAATTAGCTGTCACTCGTTTAAGAACAATAACTGAAAATTAAAAGCAACACGTAAAGCAGAGAAATTATGTATGATATGTGTTTGTTGTTTTTGGCAACAAAATATAATAAATTTTCATATGCAAAAATTACAAAAACAGCGGCGTGTCCTGGGAGCAACAACAATAACACACTACAGCGTTGCTTTTGGCACACAAATCTCAATTTAAAACAATCAAATGCAATGAAAGAAAAAAAAAACAACCAAAGTAGAAACAAGTAAGAAAGTTACAGTCGAGTGTGCTCGACTGTGAGATACCCGCTACCCATTTTTAATAAGGGCAAAATATTGCGGTATCATTTTCAAAATATACCGAAAATACTAAAAAAAATACTAAAAATATACCAAATGGTATGTTTGGTATATCGATATAGTACACCATTCAAAATATACCATAGACGGCACAATGTGCCAGATTGTCGGCCAAAGCAACTCAGACCCCTAGTAAGTAGGCGCTTTTGCCCATACAAAAGTATTTCTTTAATAACTTCCACAATTTTTATCTGATCGTAACCAAATTTTCAGGAATCATAACTACTATAGTTATTATTGTATATACCAAAATTCGTAACTCTAGCTTTAAAATTAGGCTTGTTATTCGATATTTTTGATTTGCGGGGGCGGAAGTGGGCGTGGCCAAAATTTGAAACAAACTTGATCTGCGTGCAAACATAACAAATGCTGTCGAAAAAAAATTATAGCTCTATCTCTTATAGTCTCTGAGATCTAGGTGTTCATACGGACAGACGGACAGACACACAGACGGACAGACACACAGACGGACAGACGGACAGACGGACATGGCCATATCGTCTCGGCTGTTGACGCTGATCAAGAATATATATACTTTATAGGGTCGGAGATGCCTCCTTCTACCTGTTACATACATTTCCTGCCGGCACAAAGTTATAATACCCTTCTACCCTATGGGTAGCGGGTATAAAAATACTACAACAAAAAACAAGAGCAGCAGCGAGAGAGACAGCGACAGCGGCAGCAGCAGAAAACAACGCAAAACTGTAAACAAACGAAATATGCACAACTACATACATACAGTCAAGTGTTCACACACACATACATGTTGGTTGCGATGGCGCAATACACGCACACACTCACGCATTGCCGTCCGCATACGTTCACTCACTCTCATGCGGCTGTTTGTTCACCACACTCGGAGCGTTCGTCTCGTCGAATTGTCTCACTGTCTCACTTGCTCACTGTCGCGTCGTCGTGCTAGCCTGCTGCTCGGTCCGTCAGACCGTCAGTTGGAGAGTCAGTCGGGCAGACAGACGATGCGCGACGACGTTTCGTCGGTTTCTCATGCGTTCCATAGTCGCTACATCGAAACGCCTTGGCAATGAAACGTTTCAGTTGGTGTCAAAGCGCGAACGTGTGCGAATCGTTATAGCTGTATACACTGCGGGTAAAAATTCAATAGCCGCAAAAACGTCAAGCAGCTGTATGAAAATACCGACGGCAAAACAAATTGGGAAAAATTATTCAAATGTTAGTTGCGCGAGACAAGAAAGTGACTAAACTGTAAGACAATCGAGTGACTGCCCGAAAGTAAGGCACATTGCTAATCAAAGTAAAATAAACAAAACAACAATTGACAGTGGAACGGTTATTTACATTAAACGTATAACATACACATACTTGTAAGTATATATTTGTATGTACGTACGTTGCATGTATGTTTTTGGTGCAAGTGTCAAAAAGCATTGCAACGACGGGTCTCAGTTTAAATACCTTGTAGCAACAACAATTAAAGATATTTAGTGTATGCGCCGTTGCTCCATCTTCGTGTTATTCTCCCTCTTGCTCTTCCTCTTCTTCGGTTTGCAACGGCGTCGATGTCCGCAACGACATTTGCACGCATAGCACACAATAACAACAATACTGTGTGCACTGTGTGACCAGTACTATTGAATATGTGTCGAATTCTGTGTTGCAGTATATGAGTGATGTGTTTTTGTGTGCCGTTGTGTGACACTGTGCAACGTATGAAAATGAAACGAACGAGTTAACGAGAGCAGGAACAGCGGCAATAATAAATAAGTATAACAAGAACAAGAAATACTATTAATAAGAGTATGATACATACATTTACATTTATCAACAAATAACACACCCACAGACTGACAAAAAATAAAAAACAATTAAGGTAGAAAATTAAAGAATTTTTCCCGTTTACCCGCTCCACTGATTGATAAAATCTTAAGAGCTTATAATTAAACTGCCAACTGCGAAACTGTGTATGTGTGTGTTTTGTGCGACTGTTTGACAGGCCCCTAGCAAAAATGTGATGTTATAAGTGATGGTTAAAATTAAAGCTTACCAGAAATAGTTAAAGTGTATAGATTTTTAATATGTGACCTATGAAGACGCTCGACAATTAGAATTACTTTGTTACATATGTATGTAATTGTATTTCTAAATATCATAAAACAAATTAAATTACAAAAGCAATAATTAAATAGAGAGTATTTATGTACGTATAAATAAAATAACAGAAATTTTGATTTATAGTTTTTTTTTTTATTTTATAGTTTGAATATCGTAGAATTCTAATTGTGAGTTTCTGCTGTATACTTTGGTGAGAGAATATCATAAAGCTTTTTGCATGCATCACTGAGCACTTTCTAAATGATTGAAGCATTTGAGATGCTGTCGTTCATAATATTTCTCTCAGTGCATCATGTATATAATTATTTTTATCACTTACTCAATAATTAATGTACTATTTCTAAATCAACAAAAACATTGTCCTAATTAATTATTGCATAATTAAATCAAGTATTAGAAAAAATAAAAGCACATTACATTAAACTGCAAATTTAGGACAATGTTTTTCCCTAATATCCTCATCAACATCATTTGGTAGTGATGCGGTTATTATGCTCCAACAAAATGTCTGTTGGCAATTAAATTTGCATAAATTAGACATGGCAAGCACATTAAACGGCAAAAAAAGGAGTTTAAAAAATCAAATAAATAAATTGCAAAGTTCTGTATGGAAAATGCGCAAAGAAAATAAAGTAACGTTGGTTTTGGCCTTTAATTAATCACAGCAAATGGACAAGCAACGGCAATTTGCACATCGTCGAGCAAAAGCAATTTTAATGAAGTAGAACTAATTTCTAATTAAAAGCAACATTAAAACCAACTAAATTCTTCTGAGAGACCCCAAAATACACACACACACACACACACAAACATGTACTGCGAAGAGCAGCAGCCAACGCAATAGAGGGTAAAAGAGCAAGAGCAGGAGAGCAATATAAGAAGCTGCTTGGCGGCAGCGACGCCGACGTCAGCGACTGCAAACAATAACGAGTTTAAAGCTCCGCTAGCTTCGAGCACAACGCACTTACACTAACTCAAAGCAACACACACACAAACAGACACTGACAGTGAGACAGCAAAGCGGACAGACAAACGGGCAGACGGACAGACAAACAGTCGGAGAGACAGTGAGGCAGACTCACATGCCATGGCGTAAAAGTTCTACACTTTTTTACGCTTTTATTTTGCCAACCCAAAAATAATCGCATTATGATAAGAAAAAAAAGCACAAACAGCGTTCTTTTACTCACTGCTCTCCTCCAATTCTCTCGCGCTCTCTTTCTTGCGCTACGTGAGTGAGGTAGAAAAAGGTAAAGATACAAAAACAACAAGTCGATACCGCGGAACAGAAACAGAGTCGGCAGCGCTGTAACTGAACTGAGGCAGCAGGCAGCGCTGCAGCAGCGCCGCATACAATTTATATTTGCTTTTAATGCTTGTTGCTGCTTTTTGCTTGCAAACAAATAAAACTGGTTTTCAAGTCAATTAAACAAACCAAAAAATAAAATAACAACAAAACGGAGCACTGGGAAGAAGAAAATTTTGTCCGTTTCTGTTTTCTGCTTCATCGCAACAGCAGCAGCAGCAGCCGAGGTAGAAGAAGCAGAAGGTGGAGAAGGAGTTGGAGAAGGAGAGAAACAGACAAGTAACTAACTGCAACAATGAAGTAGCTTTTCAATGCAAAACAGCTGTGCTTGGGAGGGTGGAGAATGCGGGGAGCAATTCAGAGATGACTTGATATTACGTGGAACACATAAACATATATCCATATGGAGCGTATTAATTGATGCAAAACAATGTAAACTGAAATATGGTTCAATAATTTATGTCTCATTTAAATCTGGTTCAATAACAAAGCTTAAAGCGCTAAAAAATGCCGTACAATATTGATTGGATTGCAACAATGTTTTAACAGGGAGTAAAATTGCATGCGAATTCCAAACCAAAAATTCACCGAAATTAAATGGCATTTAATAAATCTGCTTCGGTTTAACTAGGGTAAACTGAAAGCCAAAATAAAATGTATACTTTGTATGAGAAATAAATGAACATTTTTAATAAACAGTGCAATTCAAGTGAAAATATAAATAAAAAACAAAATCAACTCGTATTTCGATTTCAAGCCAATGTCAAATATGAAAACACAAAAGTTGAATGCTGTCAAATATTTAAATTGAAACCAAACAAAAATATTAAAACATACGCATCAATCGGGTTACTCTTCAGTGTTGTAATTTTAGAAATAAATGGCATGTAAAATAATATGAATATGAAAGCGAATTGAATGAATTAACAAAAATATAGGAATTTTACAACAGATTTTCGCAAGTTATGTACTCGATTGAAATACGTTTTACAACACAATCTACTTCGGTGATGATAATAAATAAATACTTTATTTGGATATTTTTAAATTATAAAATAAAATAGTAGAGACTAGTTTGGTCTTTTTATTGAAAGACATTCATTTAAGGAAAATCAATACAAGGAACTTGAGGAGATAAAATTGTCTTTCCATTTTTGTATGTTCACTTTATGAAGATTTATTTTTTAAAGAGTTGAATCCTTAAAGTGATAATTCAAGAACTTGACAGCAGCAATGTGCACTAATTAAATAATTCTCAAAGACTACCCAACAATGCCAAGGGTTATAAGAGGAAATGTGTGCGATGTGCAATGTGTGCAGCAAACAAAAGGAGGCGACTCCATGACGCAGTTTGTCTGTTATAAGCTCAAATACCTTACAGACTATCAGAGCAAGCCTTATGGAAATTGGCAACAATAAAGACAATAATTTTGTTGAATCCACCTCAGCTTTGGCAAATCTGTAAAATTAATTAGAGGACTTGTTTCGACATTGATACCACTTCTGAAGTTATTTAAAACATGGTTGAATGGCTTTAAATCTCCTTTTGACAAGAAAACTTATCAACTCAACTCAACTCAATTCGACTTGGATTCCTGTTGGAGCATATCAATACTCAAATAGTTATTGTTCAATTGAATACCTCAAAATGCTTGAATGTAAATGAATTTGTGCACAACTCTGAACTATTTGACAATTTGCACATTATAATGGCAATCACAAACAATGGGAGGGCGGATGCAACAATAGAACTTGCAACTTGGCAAGCAAATAAGACACCAATTGTGGAATGTTTTGGACATTGTTATCGAAGACTCGCAAATGCTTGAGACAACATTTCTGTAAACGTTGCACAAAATCACTTCACTAAAAGCAAAAAGGGAAAATTAAAACTCGCACAAGTGAAAAGGAAAATGAAAATGAAAAAAAAAATGTTTACGCATAAGCTCAGTTTGGGGATAAAGGAAAAGCTGTAAGCTGAGGATCAGACAGAAAATGGTCAAGATTTTGGAATTTGTGACGCATGCCTAAGCTCAATTATAAAAGTTAACAGGAATTAAAGCCATCAAATTTGTGCTGTCGAGTGCCTTAAGGTACTTTATCATCTTCTTTAAAGAGTGGAGCAATAAATATTTAATTGAGTCTACGAAATTCCCTACAAGTGTTGAACAAATGAGTGACTTTAATTTGCTTGTCACTCGTTCGGGCTTTTTTCCCTTTTGGCTTAAATATAAATACCGTCCATACATTTTTCGACTACTTCCTTGTTATTTTCGACCACATCAGACAAACCTGTGTGTGCTCTGTGTGCATCAAATAAGCCCAGCCAATTTATTTTCCATAACAACGAAAGCGAACCACAAAAAAAAGCTTGGAAAAATGAAAAGCAAAAGGAAAAAAAAAATACACAAATTTGTTATGCGGCTGCTGCTTCTGCTTCTGATTCTGCTTTTGATTCTGCTTCTGCTGTTGCCCTTCAACTACAACTACACATAATAACAAGAACAACAAAAGCAGCGACAACCCTGCCAAATTGGCACAGCAAGTCAACGCGCCAGACGCCTATCTGTGTGTGTGTGTATGTGTGTGTGTGTGTGTGTTACCACTCCCTCGATTGGCCCGATTTCGATGTGCATTACATTCATGTAGCACATCCATTGTTCAAAGGCCTACTCCGTAATATTGTATAACAGACACAGCAAAAAAAACACGCCGTACTTGAGGCTTCCAAGCTCAGGCCAGGGCTGGACAGACGGGCAGACATACGGACGGACGAGGAGCTATATCAGACCAGACACAAACTGAAAATGTCGACCCATGCAAATTTTGAGGTCGACTTTTTCAGCATGGAAATGAAGATGAGAAATTTTCCTCTGCTCGCTTTATTTTTCCGTTCTCTTCCTCTCTCCCTCTGTCTCTGTGCCTCATTTTTCCTTCCTATTTCTTTTTGCGTTTTTTGTTAGGTGGCATATTGAAATTAATGTAAATTTTTTCATACACCCCTCGAGGGTGTTGTGGATCAGAAACGGTTGAGAGCCTAAACGTGTTGTTATTGATTACGATGATGGGCAACGTTGAGAGTTTATTTGATAATGAAATACCAACGTCATTCTTTCCATGAGACAAAATTGGCTTTGTTGACTGCGTCTGGATTGGCTTCTCTTGGCTCGTCTCAGGTGAACAATTTCGATTTCTTTAAGCTAGGCAAACAATATACAAAGAATGTGTATAGAAATGGTGTATTCAACATGACGCAGATTAAATTGCCTCGTTCTCTGTACGTAGATGTTAAATAATTGCCCAGATACCAGCTGTGTTGTATTTTGCTGATGTGTTTTGAAATGCGATTTCCCTTGAGGGCAACCTGTTTGTGGGATTCAATTTGAAAGTGAGAATAATTTGACTGCATATTTGTTTTTTAGACACATTTATTTCTAACAAATTAAAATATAATTATTTAGTAGACATTTTGTCTTCACTCAATATGAATACTTTTGCAGAAAATAGATCCTAAAATAGATCATGTCTATGCTAATGCAGACTTCGATACTTTCTAATCAATGTGACAGAAAACAGAAAAATTATATTCGAATTTGTAACTTCACTTTATCAACGCTATTACTCACTCTTGACCATCTTTTGAATTTTTTGCTAAACTTTCATTGTTTATTATTTTTAATTTATCTATTTAAGTAAAGAATTTTTTCCCGATATTTGTGCTCTTATTCTGGTGAATTTAATTCACGAAAACTTCTATATTTTCCTTTGCCAAAAAAGGTTTTAAAATTAAAAGAAATTGAAAATAAATTTTCATAAAACTCTGAAATGCAGTATTGATTTTTTTTTCGATGAGCTTAATATTGTTTTTAATATTTAGGATAGATAAAATGCAATCTTTTTATATAAGTGTTTGGATTTCAATGCTGTTTCACATTAAACACAAAAATAATATGTATGCATACTAAAAGTTAAGTTAAGCTAGGCGGTATGCTAACTGTAGACTGTGTATTTCGATGAGTGCAAAATGTTCAACAATATTGAATTACACAATTCAGTATCAAATTAATGTGATAAATAATGCTCGGTTGGCTTTTTGGCCCCGAAGCGCATTAATTGGTTTTAAATTAGTCGATTTCCCCACTTCAAAATATATATCAAATTAAATAAACAGAGAAACAGCGCCAATGGCCATGTTGAAATTACGCCAAGGATAAAAAGGACGAACACTCACACACACACACACAATGAGAAACAAACAACACGCAATTAAATGTGCAGAAGTTTAAGGAAGAGAGGGAGAGAGAGAATAGAGAAGAGGCGAACATAGGCGAAAATAGGGGGTTATACAAAAAGTGCGAAGCAAAATTGACGTCGCACATTTTGCGGAAATTGTTGGTTTGTAATTTGAATTTGCGCCATTTGCATTCAATGTGCGGCTCAAATGAGACACAATGAATGTGTCCTGCGCGTGTGTGTATGTGTTAGTGATTGTGTGTGTGTGTTTATTAGCTGTTGTATAGGTCCCCGGGCGCCGTCTACACTCGCTCGAAGCGTAACGCAACGCGCCTAAAAACGGAAACGGATGTTGGCAAGTGTAGACATATTTTCTTAGCAACTTTTGCTTAACCAGCACCCCTCCCTCTTCTCTTTGCACCCCTCTTGACATCCATAACATTTATACTAGCGGCTGTCTCAGGCTGCTACTTCCTCCCACTTTATCCTCCCTCTTTATCCCATTCTCATTTCCCATTTGAAGCTTGCGTTCAACTAGTTTCAAACTTGCTTGGCAAAAGTTTTGTTGTAACGTCAAGTCAATGAGTGGAAGCTTTTTTTCTCTTTTTAAGGGCAAAGCGAAAGCTGTCTCTAGAACAAGGAAGAGGGACGGGCAAACACGAGGAGGCGAGGGAGACAAGAACTTTGTTTACTGTTATAGCTGCGGCTACGGCTGCTGTGAAAATGAAGTAGCTTGACTTTTGCTTTTTCTAAGGATTTTGATTCCTTACGGCCAAACAGTGTATTAAGCTCTCTGAGGTGTGGCATAAGAGAGCGAGGGGGCAGAGAAAAGAGGGAAGAGGGCCTTACAATTGTGTCACTTTAAGCGGATTTTACTGTAAGTATGCGAAGTTGTCATTGAAGGAGTTACGTTTATGTGTGTACAAAGATTAGATTGAGAATCACGTGAGAGATGTAAATGGCAACTTAATGCATATTTCATATGTGGATTTTTTTGTTGGTAACAAATAAATTATTAATGTAATTCGGTGGAGTCGAGAAATCGCAAAGAATTTAAGTAACATCTGCGTTTATTATTCAAATATATCAACATATTTGCTGAAGAAATAAATACATATACTGATAAGATAACACTCGAGACTTTATTTGCATTGTCATTTCCTGAATGTTCTGGCTTTAATTTATAGATCCCATTGTCAACTACAGATTTGGCCAAGATCATAACGAAATTTGCTACTTTTCACTTTGCATATTCTGAAAGTTTAATGAAAATAAGAACTGATTGTTGTATCGTTAATGTAGTTTCGTAAGATTACAAATCGGAGATGTTTACTTGTGTATATTTAGCCCACTTTAAGCTTTAACTCAAACATTCAACCAAATACTTTATATTCTTTATGTTACGCTTCGTCGTGTGATTGGAAGCTGACAAGGCAACTTCCTTTTTGGCAAGCTCTCTTCTTTTATGGATGCTTTTCGGAGTGTCCGAATGTGCGCTGGCATGTTGTCCTTGACTGGCCAAATAAGTTGACAGCACTTGTGTCACACTTTATGCACTAAGCGGCAACAAATCTGCAGCCAAAAGTCCCATTACACGGCTTTAACAGCCCCCGGGAAATAGAGTCAACAAACACACACACTCACACACAAGGGGCAATAAATTCTTGGCATAAATATGAACTACCCCAACATAAAGCGTGGGAGGAGAGTGTGTTGAGTAGTTGTTAGGGGCAAGTATGGAAGGAGGAGGGGAGGGTGTTGGAGAAGTGGACCTCGCTTGGAGCACATTCGATAGCTCAAGAGAAAAACGAAACGAAATGGCGTGCCGTTAATGAGGCGTTGCCACCCAACCAAAAAATGACCTCTCACCCCCTCTGCACTCTGTACTCGCCGTACAATGCGTGCGTTTAATATGCCGTTAGTTTAATGAACTAAATTAATAGTTAATATGTGGACTAGACTCGCAGCAGTGGCGAAGAGATTGTTATACCTATTTATACATGTGTCTAATTCCAGCCAAATTAGAATTGAAACCGAGTCAACCATGGCACAAAAGTTCAAAGATATGAGTTTCTTATTTCGGTCACATGTGTGTGGAACATTTTGTCAACTTGATGACGTCGACAATTTTGTTTCATTTGATTTGCTTTCCTCTCTCTCTCTCTCTCTCTCTCTCTCTCTCTCTCTCTCTTCTCTATCCTCCGCCTTGGGTTCGTTATGTGTGGCTGCCGCAAAGCCAAACTAAGATAAACTATAAAGTTTTCGTACATGTCCATAGAAACAACAGCCATAACTTGTCTGGTTTTTGTGGCTTAAGGACATGTTTCTATGTATAGAGCGTTGTATATACTATATTTAGTCGTATTTGTTATTAATTTTATTTTGGATAACAAGTTTTATGGCTGCAATCCGGAATTGAGGTTACATTTGACTTGCTAAAAAATCTCTAAAATAATTCTAATAAAAATGGGCAAAAGAAATCCTACTTGACATGCAATAAATTGCATAAAACTTTCGATTTATTTTCGACCAATTAGTTTCAAGCTGTTGGAAAATCTTCCCACATCTATTTCATTGCTTCAATTTCATAAATTAAAACTCAACCCACCCGAAAATAGGCAAAATAATGAACCATACCTCCAAAAAAGGCAATTCTTATCGCTGCACAATAGCGCCATCTGTGGGCGTTTTCGCAACAGTTTTCTTTTCTATTGCCACGACACATGATTAACAACTTTAATGATAATCGCCAAAAAAAAGAACGTATTTTTTGCGTGTGTGGAACTGATACAATGAGATGCTCCGTTAGATGCGACATGATTTATGACTTCATTGTATCAAATCCATTAGAAAAGACGATACTATTATGTGGCACTGTCTGTACATTAATATTCCAATTTAAGTTCGTGTTGCTTGTCCTTTTATGATGAAATTAAGGCAAGTAGCAAAATCGTAGAGTGTAACATGTTGAATGGGTATTTGAATACGGCTATCGAGTTTGTAACACAATCGAAATGAGATTAAATAATTGTGCATAATTGAATGAAGCTTAAATTTGACTGACGTCATATTTGATGTAGTATATTTTTAAATATACTAGTATTATTCTTAAAATATACCATAAAATATATAAATATACCGAATGTCATTTATGCTGTATCAATAAGCATAAATGACATTCGGTATATTTTAGTATTCTATGGTATATATGGTATTGGGTATCTCACAGTCGGACACACTCGACTGCAGATTTCTTAATAATTTTGTATGTTTATGTGAGATTAGGATGATGGTATCGAATATTGTAAATATTGTGAAAGAATTTATTTTTTAAATATTATTTAACGAAAAATTAAAACACAAAACAATCAGGTAAATTAGTTTTTTTTTCTAAATCTAAAGAAATAATATAAATATATATAGCAGAGAGGTAATAAAATTCTGCGATTGATATTATCAATGTAAAATTGTTAGATTTTAAATACAAATTACTTGTTTCGTTTGCTTAAAGTGTAGCTCATCTTCGCAGTGTTTCGCAGCTTATGGAAATTGCAAAGCCTGGCCAAAGTTTTTCCTCTCGTCGTCGCTTGGGTGCGAGTCCAAGACCAAGTCATAACTTTTCATTTGCAGAAAAGTTTATCTATTACCGTCGACCGTCGACTGTCGACCGTCCAGTCAACGCCCGCTGTCCGTCTGCATAATTAGCCAACAGCTCAGCGCAGTTGAGTCCAGCTGAGAGCTGAGAAATCATGGACTCGGACTATACAACTTACTCTGTATATGCACTTATATGAATGTATTTATGTAAGCGTCAGTGTGTGTGTGTGTGTGCGTGTGTGTGTGTGAATGGAGGTGCCCATAAATTGTTTGCCTGGCAATTATTTCTGATTCTCTTTCGGCACAATAACAACGTGTATTGCGGTTGTTGCGGTAACTGTTGTTTCTCTATTTTTGCCATTTACATATTGTTTATTTTTTTCTCTCTTTTTCATATACAGACGTAATATATATATATATATGTATTTTTTCGTTGCGCTAATTAAAGTTGGCCAACAGCAAGTGCAATTTATGTTTGTTGTGTTGGTTAGACAAGGTTCCAGGCCACTGCTCAATTATCGGATATGAAATGAATGCGAGCAATGCGATGAGGGATTTCATTCCTCTTTTAGTTATTTATAATTCCCAAACACAGTTTGCGCATATCATTAATAATTAAGTGTTTGTTTATTTTATTGTCTACATGTAAGTGTTGCTAGTATATTTCTATCGTTTGGGAATTACACCGATAAATTCAAAATCAAGCAATTCTTGCCATTGCAGTCGAGGTTTCACGAGGCGAGAAACACAAATAATAATTGGCAAATTTTAAGTAAAATGTATTTATGTTTGGCACACTAAAACAAATAAACATTGTCATATTTAGTATTTCAGTTGACAATTGGTATTTATACCGATACACATAAATGAAAGTTCAAATGCTTATTCCAATAAAGTTAGTATATTTTTGTTATTTCAGAATAAAAAAAGTTAAAAAATACGAAATACTTCATTTAAGATAAAAATATCTGACCAATCGAATCTTCTTCCTTCAGTATTTTCTTTTTTTTGTTAAATATCATAATTAATAACACACTTTTTAAGAATTTGGGTATACAAAAAATTAAGTATTTTTTCAACTTTCCGATTAATTTTGTCATGTTTATTTTACTGTGTAAACTTTGGTATTTATGTTTTTTTTTGGTATTTGCATATACTGAAATACTGATATTTACTTTGTAGGCTGTCAAATGCCTTATCAGTTCCGTTGCATATGCTTTATAGCATATTCGAGGTTCTTAACATTCCATTTAGGGAATTTCAACTGAAATCCGTTAACTGCTTTAGCACAAATCGATTGTGAAAGCCAAAATTTGCAACTCGTTACCCTCGACACAATGAGCAATCATTCAAACAAATACAATAAAAACAAATATATGTATAGTACATTGTACATATTACACACACACACACACACATTCCGAATTCGAATTCGTGAAATTTTCATTTCCGTTGCGCTAGAGCACGGCATATCCGTGTGGTATCCAATATATATTTGGGGGGAAAAAGGTCCAACGCAACATGCAAAATTCATGCAGATTCCATTCAATGGAGAACGAAAGAGACAAAGCTAAAGAGTGAGTGAGAGACAGAGATTGAGCGATCCATCAATAACCCACAATATGGTAGGTGACCACCCCATGTGCTAATCGAAACGTTTTTGGTGGCTGCATTTAAAAGCCACTTTCCCCATCGCGATAGATGTTGCTGATGATGATGATGATGATTATGATGATGATGGCAGCGGGAGGCGGCGTTGCATCAAGGTCAATGCATAAATACCGAAGTGCACACTGTGCAGTAAGTGGTTAGCGGTGAGGGGTGCATTGCCATTAGCATTCAAGTAGCCCACACACCAAACATCCTGGAGCCTTTGCCCTTTGCCATTTACCCTTTGCTGGCAGGCCATTACACCATCCAATATACTCACTGACCTCCTAACAACACGACGCGTCTCCCTCTAACAACTCATCAACACTTTTCCCCAATTTTGGCACACTAAAAAGTTAAGCGTTTTTCGCGATTTGCGCAAAACTTTTGCACACTTGTTTCGCACTGCAACTAGAAAATGACGTGAAAAATGCACAATGGAGATGATCTTATCATTGAGTGGCGAATTGCTGATGCTCTACACTTAGACTTGGAATTTGATGAATGCATTTAATAAGTTGCATTTCTAATTATATATAAAATATATAAAATTGCATAATTTTCTTCAACTTTGTTATTTTGTAATTTTATTATACATATTTAACTTTATTTTAATCTTTGTTTTTTTTTTTTTTTTAGGAATAAAAAGTTTTTTTGTGGTTTGATTCGTTTTAGTACGAAAATATTATGGCGGTCTGTGGAATTTATATATTTTACTGATAATATTATATATAACCATCAGAAACCGCATAAGAAAAGGAGAAACTATTCTTATACTATCATATATTTATATGCTGGCGGATTGACTTTATTACATATTAGAAACTCTTAAAAATACATTTCATAAAGCTACCATTATTATTGATTTTACCATCACTGTACACTTAATATAATATATATTTTTTGCGCTGTTGCCAAACTTGTTACGAATTTCAACTATTTTCCTCAAGTGTCGTGAGCAAAGTTCCATTTTTGCCAATGTGCATTTTTCGCGCAATTTGTTGTTGTTTGTTACGAGACTTTTTGATTGGAAAACTTGTGCCTGGAACTACAGAGTTCTATTTTATATGAACAAATATATATATATTTTGTTTTTTTTAGTTCTTTCATTTGTTAAGAGATATAGAAGGGGAAGAGCTAATTAAAATGCTGACATGCGTTTGAGGGTTAAAGTTCAGAATCGTGTGAGAATTGACAGTTTTCACCCATAGCCAAAGGTTAACAAATTGAATGCAAGTTTGAAGGGGGAGTAGAACATTTTTAGGAGGAGGGTCTCACACACTATCCCATAGTTTATTGGCCAAATCCAATTCAATTTCCAGACGGCATTCAAGTTGTTGACGCTATTTGCTTGTGTTTGTTTTTGTGTGTGTGCGTGTGTGTTCGAAGCGGTCGAGGTCTCATCTGATATCCTTGACTCGCCATGGCTTTAGTAGCAAATGCTCTTTACTCGCCTTTTCGCTCGCTCTTTCTCTGTTCCACAAATTGTATCCTTGTATCATTAATTAAGATGCACACAAACAACACACAAGCACATCAAGTGGGAGAGAGAAAGGAAAAGCGGAAAGAAGAGACTAAGAGAGAGAGAGAGAGAGAGAGAGAGAGGGATGGAAGCAGAGGTTGACTAAGTCAATGCCAACGCAGGTTGCGCTTTATCTATGAAAAGTCAGTGAGCCGTTTGCTGTTTCCGATGCTCCTTCTCTCTCTCTCTTTCTTCTGCTTCGTCTTTCCCCCGAATGTCCTTGCCTGTATCTGTGTGTGTTTTTCTGATTATATGCCACACACACACATAGACGTCGCTTCCCACACACGCGTGCACAAAAATTACTCTTTGGTCGCATTAAATTTGCAATCAAAATGACACACACACAGAGCGTGTGTGTGTGTGTGTTTGTATGTGGATGTAGGTTATATTCTAGTCGGCTTAATTTAATTTAATCAGCTTTGCAATTAGTTAGTAGCTCGTTTCTTGTTAAATAGTTAATGCAATTTTACGACAGGGCAACAGAGTTCGACTGAATAGCAAATAATTCGTTATATTAGTTTAACGTCACACTGAACTTTAACTCTCCATCATAAAATGCTGCTAAAGTAACAGTATTTTTGTATATGACATATAAAATAAGTTTTAAATTAAAATAATTGTACAATTATTTAAAATTTTTGCGATTTTGCATTCAGAATGTTTCTCAGAGCAACATTTATTTATACAACCGTTAAAGCTTACAGCTAGTAAGAAAGTTACAGTAGAGTATGCACGACTTTGACATACCCACCACCCATATTGAATAAAAGCAAAATAGTACCAAATTAAAAATATAACAAAGGATAATTTAGGTATATTGATATACCACTATACCATAGAGTGCAAAATATACCAAAGAGTGCAAAATATAATAGATTGTCAGCCAAAGCAACTAAGACCCCAAAAGTATTTCTTTAATAACTTCTACAATTTTTATCTGATCGCAGATCAATCTATCGATTTACATACATTCATTTCATGGAGTCACAAAGTTATAATACCCTTCTACCCTATGGGTAGCGGGTATAATAATGCTATGTAGTAATTAACATAATTATCCGCAGTAATCACAACTTATTCAGTCAGATTGCAATTGTGTTGTTGCTTGTATTTCCCAAGAATCATAAAATGACTGAATATCGATTATGAAGTTACATTTGTAATCAATTTGATGTGTAAGAGATGACTGTGATGAATCAAAACAACAAAAGAAAACCTTGTAACGGATAGAATACAATATTTACTCAGTTTGCGAATCGATTTTGAGTCACAGATTTTTGACTGTAAAGCTGTGATTATAATTGTCAGTCATTAGAAAAAGATGCATTCAGTTGAATAAATGGGCAAAAAAATTAATGGCTTTTATCATTGCACACAATAAACGAAAACGAAAAGAATTATTTTGAATTGTGCAGAACATTTTGAAAGGTTAATTGTGAGATTTTTGGCAATCAATTTGATGTGCATTTTAATGGAAATTGAGTCAAGTGAATGCAAATGCTCAGCAATGAATCAATAATTGATTCACATTTTGTTATTGCCCATAAATGGTATTAAAATATTAAGTACACAACATTTGAATACAATTTGTTTTGCGCTGAAAGCATTTACTTGCGACCTTCGCACAAATGGCAAATGGCAAATGGCAATCAAAATGAAGGTATAATAACCGAAATCAACAAATTTATGCCCAAAAGGAATACGAGGCAAAGAACAAAACAGATGCGGCTCAAAGATACACGAGGCTAAAACATAAACAGAATAAACAAGACAAAAGAAAAACGCCCATTGCAATCGAGGAAGGAGAAGGAGAAGGAGGAGTTGAGTTTTCAAGTTTTATTTTCATTTTATTTTTTCTCGCTATGCTTGTTGACAAACTCGAGTTGAGTTGTTCGTAGTTGGGACAGAGAGACAACTCAGAGTAAAGCATAACAGATTAATGATAACTAAAGTTAATTGGCTAAAAAATGTGTTGAAATTGCCAAGAATAGAGTGAGCAAGCAAGAGAAGGAGCGATAGACAAAAAGGCTTAAAGACACATACAAACACATTGTGAGATATGACAGGTTCTTTGTAACCCATTGACCCTAATACTATGCACATATGTACATACGTATAGTACATAAACACATCTATGTATCTGTATAGTGTGTAAAATTCATTTAGCTCAGCTGATGATGGGGCCCAACTCGAAAGTTGAGTGTGCTGAAAGTTGAATGAAACGTTGTTAATCGCTCAACTCACAAAATGACAGCAGGAGGGTCTATAAATTTAAGTATACTAGATACACACTGTTTTATAGTCTCTCCCCTCTCTGTCTGCTCTCCGATTTGAAGGAGGAGGAGTGCTAGTTGAGTGTCTCAAGATATTAAAACTTCAAATAAGACCTAAATGTGTCTACGTTGTAAATTCTCTTTAGACTTTAAATCCTCGATTAGGGCTAAAAGGCAGCTTTAAATAATTATACGACGCCATTACTTAATTCTATTTTTAGAATTTTGAATTGCCAATATATGAAAAGGAAAATTAATGTAAATAAAAATATTGAAAACTTTAATTGTTGTCAAACTTTCCTCTTGTTAGCTATTATTATTTTGAATATTTCATATATATTCAAGAATATATAACAAAGATAAGAAAACGTATTACAAACTTATAATATAATAACTGCAAAAATTACCAAATCAAAAGTTTATATTCAAAATACAAAATGCGCAGTGTATTTAAATAGCTTTCTATATTTTTATGAATTAATTAATTCCTATTGAGTTATTCTGTATTAGTCACCATCTCGGTTATTTGTTTAAGTGAAAGTGATCTCACTCGTCTTCCTTATAATAAATGCACCATCAAATATTCAAATGAAAATAAGAGTTTGTTAAATGAATAATAATCTCGATGAAAGCTACAGTATGTCATTATTCAACATTTGTTTAAATAATAATACTTTAAATAAAAGGAAATCTACAGTCAATTGTGCAAGACTGTGATATAAATATACCGAATTAATATAACAAAAAAAAATACTAAAATATATCAAAGACTATATTTGGTATATTGGCGTTGTACTAAACTTAAAATGTGCTATAAGAACAAAGTATATCAAAAGTATTTCTTTGAATCTGATTGCCACATAATTTTCATAAATACTGTAGTTATTATTAAGTTATAATATACACATTTAAACTATAGATTCTAATGGTTTTCAATTATTCATCTTTTCAGAATAACAAATACTCAATATTCAAAGCGATAATTACTCAACATTGTGAGCAACGGTAAGTTGATAAAAATGAAAGCAATAAGTGGATTAAAATCAATTTAAGTCGTGCTTCTATCAACTCAATCAAAGCTATCACAATCAATTATTGGCCCAAGGCATTCTCTCTCTCTCTCTCTCTCTCTCCTAGTCTCCTCCTTCTATTTTTCCCGATGTATTTTATTGTTCATTCGGTGGTCTGCATAAACTCATTTTCCACACTCCCGAGCGAAGCTTTGTCGAGGTTTATTTTTTTTTTTTTTGTTGTGCCTGCGGTGCGTTCAACAGTTTTAAATAATTTCCAACATTTTCAATTTCGTTATGTTCCTCGTGGATGAGTGTGAGTGTTCTTTTTTCTTCTCGTTATTTTGAGAGTGTTGAATATAGTACTATTTAACTCCCCGCGAGAGCGATAAAAATGCCACGCCCAGAGGTGAAATGCCGCCTTCTTTTTGTGCGCAATTTTCATGTGCTCTATAAATTTGAACGAATTCATTTGTTTGTGAAACGTGTGTAGACAGACGCTTGAAAAAACAACAACAAACACAACAACAACAGCAGCAGCAACAGCAACATCATGAGGCAACAATATGGTATAAACAGCATGTGCTGCTTGCCATTTGCAACCAATGTATGTTGTTATTATCGTGTTTGCTGTTGTTGCTTTCGCTCGTTGTTTTTGTTGTTGACACAATTGAGCGTCATATTTATTATGCCAACGGCTTCTCAGTCGCTTTTGCCATTCGTTGTAGCCTTGACAATGAGCACATTAACTATGTCATTTTGTTTGCTGCAGTCTCGTAAATATTTATCTATACTAATCACATTTTTCAAAATAAAAGGGTGTTCCTTGGAGCAGCTAATTAAATATGAAAAAGTATTTTTCTATGTATGAATTTTTAATATTAGCAAATATTTAAAAAATATTACCAGATACGGTTTATTATTCATTGCAACATTTCGGAGCTCTATTTTATTTCGTTTGATTTCTTTTAAATATTCTTGTAATCTATGAGAAAATATTTATATGCTTATTTAGTTAAAGAAAAAGCTTTTTGTGTTTGCCAGATGCTCTGCAAAGCTACGTATTAGAAAGTTATATTATAATAATATTCAATATTATAATAATATTCAATTCAGAACGAATATATGTATATTGAGTATATTTGCTATCAAAGAAGAAATAAAAAGCAAATATGAACAAAATCAAAAATAAAGCATAGTTCTAATCAGTACGATTTTTGACATAGAATACAAAGATAACACAGTATTTAAGATTCCTGAAAATTTGATTGCGATCAGATAAAAGTTGTATTTTAAAAACTACTATAGCATGTCAATCGGGTCTTTGTTGCTTTGGCTGATAATCTGGTATATTTTGCACTCTATGGTATATTTTAAATGTAGTATAACATAAACCATCCAATATACCAAATACAGCCTTCGTTATATTTTGGTATTTTTGTGATATAATTTTGTGTCGACTGAATAATATGAATAATGAATTTATGAATAATACCATCCTACTTAATTTATACACTTGTTAATGTTATCATTATATTAATAACTTTTAGTTTAAGAGTATCTCAGCTTCGTTGTAAAAATAAGCGATTTCCTCATTTCGTTTCCTTTCTCATATTTGCCAAATTTTTTTTGTCGACAATCGTATTTATTTACACGAAATTGTTTCTATGTTTTGCATCGCTTGTCGCTGCTCGTGTCACATGAAAATAAAAAAAAAAGAAAATAAACATTTTCAACATATTGTTGAACATATTCTAAATTTCTTTTATTTATTTGTTTTTATTTAACTTAGTTGTATTTATTTCATTTGGTTAGCGCGTTGGAATTCAGCTCACACACACAGAAAATATTTCATTATCAGCAGCTAGATATTTGCAGTGCTGAGAATTTACAGCAAAACATTTCATAGAGGCAAAAATGTGTGTGCGACACAAACTCGCAACTGAAAGGCCATTAGAAACACGCACATGTCCTTTAAACACACACATATATACACATACATATATATACACCTGTGTGGGATCTAAAATGGAAGGAACAGCAATTTTACAGAGCAGAAAAAACATAACGCACGCAGCATATCAGTCGATTTTCTTGGCATTTTCTCTTGTGTTGGTTTGCGCTTCTTATTCTTCCACCTCTTTGGCTTCTGACAATGGCTCGAAGATATAAGCACCTTAGAAATCAGTTGGGCAGAAGAGAAACAAACCAGAAAGTGTACTTAAAGAAGTGGAGTAGACTTCAAGATACCGTGTAGGTAGAAAAATACTACATAATAAATGAAGCATATACTAAAATAATTTGCAACGAGAAGTGCAATTAGGAATATTTGTGAATTAATAATAATAATAATCATTAATCAGTAATCAGTAATTATCAATTAAATTACCTGAAAATCACATGTTAATATATTTTCAAATACACTTATTTAATTTTAAAAAGTTTCTTAACTAATTGGACAATTACTATCGACACAATAATCATCTGATATGCCCTTTTAATTGGTCTGCTTATAGGGTATATAAAATTTACATGAAACCAATTTGCAATCTTGCGGCATTTTCATTTCGAATCAACCTTCGAGCACAAGCCAAGCTGGTTTTAGACATACTTATGGCGAAAAAACAAGCAAATAGACAAGTCGAGTGGCAAACAAATGAGATTTTCCTCTCGTTATTTTTTGTATGCGAAGTGTTGCGTTGCCCTGTGGAAAGTCAAATAAAAAATGTATGATTTGGTCATGGATAGCAATCTATTTATCGCACTCTTGACAGGCATATTTTGATATCTTTGCTGCTTAACCAAAGCTAAAATTTCACATCAGTTTATGTCATCAACTTGCGACAACTTCTTTGTTATTCTAGAAAAAGATAGTGAGCTAATGGGTATGAGTTAATCCAAAAGCTTATGCAAGTTTTTATGACTAATATTCAGAACATTTTTTTATTTATGTAGTCAATTGATAGTATACAACGGTCAACTGTGTTCTGGAATTTCCATTGAGTTATTAAGTGTACTACGAGCTTTTAAAGCTGTTGAAAGTTTTCACCAAGACGTAAGACTTAGCTTTTTAAACTCTTCCAATCTAACAAGCAATATGTTTTATTTGAATTTGTAGAATATGTAGGTGATTCCATATTTTTTTTTTTAAATAATTTTCTTGGAAATATATTAATACATATTAACCACAAACTGAAAACTCATCATAGAAAAATATTAAAATAATCAAATGTAACAATGTTATTTTACTTTGTACAAGATGTATTTTATTGTATGTTTCTATAATATGAATAATTCATTCCTTGAAAAGTTTATTAATATTAACCTCAACTTGAGGCAACTCGTTACACATCAATATTAAAGATAATTAAAGTGCATTTGAAAAAATGTAACAAACAATATGTGGATTCTAATTATATTTGTATAATTTGGCTTGGAAAGTTCATTAATATTAAAGTGCTTTTAAAACTTAGTGCTGACAACTATTCATAAAACTGCAAAATCATTTAAAAACACAACTAAACAAAGCAAGTTGTCTTAATATTAATGCAAATAAATGCAAATGCGAACTGAGTATCTATAGCTCGATCCATCAATTATAAAGTTGCTCAAAATTCCAAGCTTAAACCTTATTAAAATAGAACACATATCTCTGGCTTATTAAGTGTCGGTTTTATGGATTATATATGAATGTTTGCATGATGATAACATTGAGAAGTGAAGAGAGGCAATTTCAGTATTCAATCATTTAGGCGACGTCATAAATTGAAGTCGATTTTTTATTGGTCATTTGTGTAGAATTCGCAGAGCTTTAGCTTTATGGGCTTTTGCGATACGGGCAAGTTAACTTGATTTCAGTTTGCCGTTACAATCTGCAATCCTATAAATGTCTGTGCTGTGCCCCCAAACTGCAATCGGTCAATTTTACAATTGCACAGCACAACACAACACAACAGAGCAGAGCAGAGCACTACAAATAGACGCAACACTCGACGGTTAAAGTGGTTTTTCCGCTTGGCAAATGGCAGTAGACCTAACGAGGAGTGGCAGATGATGGGGCAGGCAAACTGCCGCCAAACTGCTGTTGTAAAAACACAAAAACAAAAACAGAAATAGAAACAGAAAAAAAAGCAAGTAAGAAAGCTAGAGTCGAGGGTGCTCGACTATGAGATACCCGCTAACCATTTTGAATAAAAGCAGAATATTTGCGGTATTATTTTCTAATTATACCAAAAATATACCAAATGATATATTTTGTATGTCAATAAATTTTCAGGAATCACAATTACTATAGTAATTTACTATCTTTAAAATTACACTTGTTATTCAATTTTCGATGATTTTCGGGGGCGGAAGTGGGCGTGGCAAAAATTTAAAACAAACTTGATCTGCCTGCAAACATAACAAATGCTGTCGAAAAAAAATTGTAGCGCTACCTCTTATAGTCTCTGAGATCCAGTGCTTCATACGGACGGACAGACAGACAGACAGACACACAGCTAGATAGTCTCGGGTGTTAACGCTGACCAATAATGTATATACTTTATAGGATCGGAGATGCCTCCTTCTACCTGTTTCCTGCCAGCACAAAGTTATAATACCCTTCTACCCTATGGGTAGCGGGTATAAACAGAAAAAAAAGAGACTTGACTAGACGCCATCGTCATCGCCATCGTCATCGTCAATGCCTTCGTTTCGTGTGTTGGTATAGAAAGCAGAAAGTCCGTGGCATGTTTTGCCGTTGTTGGCCTCAAATGTTGAAGCGAAAAAGACCAAGAACAACAACTGCAATAGCAACAGCAACAGCAAATAGAAGAGAAGAAAGAAGAGAAACCATTTGGAAAATATAATCAAATTTCTGTCTGTAGCTGAGCGCAACTGAACTTCATACTGATTACAGATTCGTTCTATATATTCCATGCATATTTATAACCTTAGACTGCATTTCGATTTTCTTGTTACCCTGCAGACATTGTCAATTATTTAGTCATAGACGAGTTCAATTTATTTTTATTACATTCGGTTGCTTTATTCAACTTGCGGTATATTGAAATTATTGCTTTTTTGTTTCAATGCAATAATTAAATTCGATATCACGCAAACTCAACTATTACTAAGAACTTTAAATGCAGTGATTAAGCTTTTAAGAATGTCATTTAGTGCAGAACGTAGTTGCGTGCCTCAAGTGTAGGGTATCTTGTGCGTTCAGATAACAGTTCTTAGCACTTATTTTTATACCCGCTACCCATAGGGTAGAAGGGTATTATAACTTTGTGCCGGCAGGAAATGTATGTAACAGGTAGAAGAAGGCATCTCCGACCCTATAAAGTATATATATTCTTGATCAGCGTTAACAGCCGAGACGATCTAGCCATGTCCGTCTGTCCGTCTGTGTGTCTGTGTGTCTGTGTGTCTGTCCGTCCGTCCGTATGAACACCTAGATCTCAGAGACTATAAGAGATAGAGCTATAATTTTTTTTCGACAGCATTTGTTATGTTTGCACGCAGATCAAGTTTGTTTCAAATTTTTGCCACGCCCACTTCCGCCCCCGCAAATCAAAAAAATCGAATAACAAGCGTAATTTTAAAGCTAGAGTTCCGAATTTTGGTATATATAATAATACCTATAGTAGTTATGATTCCTGAAAATTTGGTTGCGATCAGATGAAAATTGTCGAAGTTATTAAAGAAATACTTTTGTATGGGCAAACACGCCTACTTACTAGGGGTCTTAGTTGCTTTAGATGACAATCTGGTATATTGTGCCGTCTATGGTATATTTTGAATGCGGTACTATATCAATAAACCAAATATACTATTTGGTATATTTTTAGTATGTTTGCAGTATATTTGGTATATTTTGAGAAAATTATCGCAAAATATATTTCTTTTATTCAAAATGGGTAGCGGGTATCTCACAGTCGAGTACACTCGACTGTAGCTTTCTTACTTGTTGTTTATTTCTTTTTCAATTTTTCATTTCTGCTGCTTTGCTGTTTTGCCCCACTTTGGCGGGGACTCAGTGTGTGAAGCGATTCGCTCTGCAAACTAAACTCGAGTGGCATTGAAAACTTTTTGCCTCAGTCCAATGATAATCCTCTCCTCTGACCCCTGACCCCTGACCTCTTGTTGACTGTCATTTCGATGTAAACAGGCGATGACGCTGGGAGGCCTCACGTCTCCACCGATTAGCCGAGGTTACAGGAGGGTATCCGAAGGGGGTGGCGAAGGGGCTGCACCTGTAACTTATTGCAATTAATTAACAAACATTAACAAAGTTTGTGTCGACGAAAAAAAGGTCGTCCTCTAAATGATTTCAAATTCTGCTTTTGCTTATTATTCATTTAAAATATTTTTCTGCATAAATTTGCGCCGCAAGGACTCGCAAGGACTCGGTGGTAACCGAACCCAAGCCAAGTCGAAAGCGAACCCGCTTCTCAAATGCGCCGGCAATTAAATTACACAATGCTTTCTGGGCACGAAAAGGTCTCCCCGATTACCGGGTTGTACTCCATAGTATAAGGCTAAGAAACGAGACGAAAAGAAACGAAACGAAACGAAAACGAACAACAACAATCACGAAAATTCTGAGCATTTACAGTTGAGGGCATTTTAGGGTTGCCCTCAACACGCAAGCAAACACACTCACCTATATACGTGTGTGTATGTGTGTGTGTGTGGGTCACAGTGTTGATGCGCCTTGTGGCAAGAAGAGTGAGCAGACGCATGTAGCATGAATGATATACGGCCCGAGATGCGAGGAAACTTGTGAAAGCTTTTTTTGAAATTTAGATGCTAACTGGTTTGAACAAACGAGTTTCTTTATGTTTTATGGCATTATTAATAGATGTATATTTTTCGAGGATGAACATTTTGCACTTTGTTGACAAATAGGTGGCTTCACTGTAGTATCTTAGTTGTGTGTGAGCGCGTGAGATGAATAATACTGCAAGAGACCATGCATATATTTTGATACTATACATATAGGAAATGCAAAGAGAAAATATGTGAATTTTCAATGAAAGAGGTAATAAATTTAAACAAATATTTTTGGAGACACAGAAAGGGAGTTTAGATATTATATAAAACAACATTAAAAAACTGAAATTAAATCACAACTTACAAAAAAAAAAAAAAACACTGAAATAGGGAGATAATGAAAATTACGAGCTTGTATTTTCTTTACTTTTTCCACTCAACATAAAGATACATAAATAATATTGATAATATTATTACGAAATTTCTAATGATCAAGAAAAATAATTCAAATTGTGAGATAATGTAACAGATTAATAAGAAATACTGATAAGCAGAACAGTGCGGAATTATTCTTAAAATAAACAAAATAATACACCAAAAACATACCAAATGCTTTATTTGTTATATCGATGTACTATTATAACCAAAATATACCATGGAGCAAAAAAAAAAAACTAGATTGTCAACTAAATCAACTGCAGAAGCCATTTTTTGGCATATGAAATTATTAACGCTGATCAAGCATACATATATATGTATATCATATATGCAGTCGCCTCCTTCTGCCTGTTATCTAGATTTTGTGTAATATGTTATAACAGGTTCTCTATGGGTAAAGGGCTTAAAAACCATTAAATTGTAGCGATAAAATTATATAAGTAAACTTGAAGTTGTTTTACTGAATATACATAAATAATACTGATAATATTACGAAAATACTGACATAGATTTTAGTTCGCTTTAGAAGCACTTGAAAATTGCAAGACAATAAACATTTAAATTGGTTTCTTACGACTCACTTCGCATTTCCCGTAGCTGATAAGCTTGTCTGTAGTTAGTCATTAGATAAGGCTAATTTCGACACTTGAAACTATTATTTGCACGTCATGTTAAGCATATTAGTTATGAGATAAAACCCCCCAGAGTTGATGAATTGGTCGTCATGCTGCAGTCTTTACTGTATTTTCTTTATTTTTCACGTTTTTTCTTTTTTGCTTGACCATTTTCATAATTTCCTGGATGCCGCGTCTCTGCTCATTTTCATTAATTTGTCACTGTAATTTTATTTTATCTGCCGTTTGCTGAGATTCCACCATCAGCTCTTCCTCCTCCTCCTCCTTCCCCTCTCAATCAACTTCCACTCCTGCTTCTCTCGGTGTGCATAAATCATCGAAGAGCAGTGAAGCGCACATAATCAGTCAATGTGCTGTGCAAAATTATGCAGCCTCTCTTTCGGTAGGTACTCTCTCTCTCTCTTTATCTATCCTCCTATCGTTGAGTCTCTCTTTGTCTTCTATCTCTCGTTGTTTTATTTCTTGTGCTCATTGCATTTGATTTTGTTTTATTGCTGTGACTAGCGAGTTCCGCATTTCTTTGTTGATTTTTGCATAATTGATTATTGGCCTGTGCCCGAGAGTTGTACGTTTTCCAAGTCATCTGGCACTGATATACCCTACAACAGGGATGCGTAGGGTGAACTCAAAAGTAGATATATAAGTTATTATTGTCACATATTATTAATTTACCTGCTTAATTATTATACAAAAATAATATAATAAATAAACGAAGAGAGTGTCATGGACTCAAATTGTCAGATAACTCTTATGTTATCGATGTTGATATCGATATTCCGATTTCTGCGTTGCTAAAATTTCACTTCCCTAAATCAATACATTAAATAATTTGGTAACACTTTTTTATTTTTACTCTTTACATCTTAAAACTTTCGTTGTGGCTTGTTGTGTGCAAAGAAAAGACTAAAATGAAGATCAAAATCTTTTATTTAACTTAAATATATTTAAGTTAACTATCTTCCACTGTTTGTTGTCAACTGAACAAACAAATCAACAAATACAAACAATTTTGTAGATAGAAACAAATGATTAGCACTCTAGTGACCGAGATCACTTATAGATCTGTACTACTGTAATTTCTTGTTTATAAACAATACATTATAAGATCACTAACATTTTTGATTTCTTTTGGAACTTCACTTTATGCCAAATTGTTTTCTTCAGCTTTTCAATTGACGTCTGAAAACTTCAATCTTACGAAATAATAGAAATGCATAAAATACTAACACAATAAATTGATTTTGTGAAAGCCAAAGTAAAAAATCAAACGAAATAAACAAGAAATTATAATAGATCGTCTAAAGTGGACGTGGGAGGCATTAGAGGGTTATCCATAAAGCTTTTCCAATTTGATAAGCAAGTGCTTATGCAATATCATTATATTCACTATCTTACAACTAATTGAACCTTTCGATTATTGGTGCAATTTAGAGTGTAATTGAAATTTAGTTTCTGGCTTTCAATAATAGCAGTTTTTGTTGTTTCAAATTAATGAGTTAGTCAATTTAACAACATCTGTTATGGTGCAAAACGATGCTTCTTGATGACAAGCTTGACTTAACAGCAAATTTTGTAGAGTAATTCAGAGTACTGCAATTACCATTGAAGCCAAAGTACAATTGCATTTGTCGTTGGCTCGGATTGAACTTTGAAAGCATTTTTAGATTTTACAGCAACGGCAGCTACAACAACAACGACAACAACAACAACAGCAGCAACTACAACTGCATTTGACAATGACTGTAATTTTCCTCAGCAAGAAGGAGCAAAGGGAAAACCAGCAGCAAAATTGAAAGAGAAAAGAGCTTTAGGGCCAAGAGCGTGGGAGGTGATAAGAGTGTTGGTTGGAGGATTGGGCATTGGTAACAAACTTTTCGCTAAACTTAACCGAACAACTGACAAAAACTGACAAAGTGCAGTCGACAAATAGTTTTTCTCTTTCATTCTTTTTGGCTCTTTTCTCTCTCGTAAAAGTTTCCTTCTTGTTTTGTTTTTTTTTTTCTTCTGTATTCGGTTTTTTTTTTTGCTTTGCCATTCGCCATTCGCATCGTATTCCTTTTGTGTGTCATGTTCGTTGTAATTTAATTTTGTGTCTGGCAAATGTGTAAAATTTAAATTACAACGAAATGGCATTTAGTATAATAGCCACTGTAAATGCGTGAAACATTACTGCCAAGACCAACTGTACTCTGCACTATTATTGACAGAGTTTCTTTCCTTGTTTATTCTGGCAACTTTTCTTTGATTGTTTGTGGGGATTTTCATCGGTTGACTTGCTGCTTGCTTGGCTTTATAATAGTAGTGGGTGTATTCACTTGGGGATTACGTTGGCCAAGAGGGATGACAGTTTGCCGCCTCCCTGGCTGTCTGCCTGACTGACTGTACAGTGAAGCACAGTGTGTGTGCAACGGCGCATGTTACACTTATGGCTTATTAATGTACCTGCCACATGAGATGTTGGCAATGATGACGACGACGTCGTCGCTGTCGACGACGATGATGACGATGACGATGATGACCTGGCACTGAGAGAGAGGGAGAGGGGGAGGGGCGGCTAGAAGAGGGGCGCAGCGAGTGCCAGATAAGTGCCAGTTGGTGTTGGCGTTTTGACAGCTCGAGTGGTCCCAGAGTGAGCGATAAGGAAATTGAAAGAGAGCGACGGAGATAGATAGATAATTGGAAAAAGACACCTTCAAATGCCCAACACTTATAGCTTTAAAATCTACTCCAGGGAATAAAGACTGCATAGTACAACATTTAAAAAGAAAACTCAATCCAATTAAGTTTAAAAGCCTTTCTTCGAAATCGAAATCAGAAATATTTTTAGAGCATTCAGCAGTAAGCATTCTAAAATTAGTTTTAAAATAAACTATTTTCAAAAAATATTAAAACTTATTTGAAAGAGATTTGGTTTTATATATGCAAATTAACAACAGTTTTTTATTGAAATAAATGCTCAGTTAAACTAATATAAAAATAATCTTTAAAGTTCGAATTTTATTGAATATGTTGAAAATTAAATATTACCGAAAGCAAATTTAAATGAATGCAACAAATTTCTCATTTTTTAATTAAAGTTAATTTAAAATGTTTCAATTAAACTTTCAAACTTAAATCTAAATATTCATAATATCAAAATTAATTAATTTAAACGAATTTAAATAAGAAAATGTGTTATTAATACATTAAAGATAATTGATATTTGATTAAAAATAAAAATAAAATGCTTGCTTCTATTTCAAAGTTCTACTGTGAAATGTTTACGTAGACAAATAAACTACTAATAGAGATTGATTGATAGAATAGAATACGGTTGATAGGTGAATTAAGCTTTTTATAGCTGAAAACTTTCGACAATGAATTGCCATCTAGAGAGATTAGAAATCACCAAGTGGGTGCAAAAAAAAAAGCCATTTAAAGCTGAGAATTATGGGGTCCATTAGAGCTTTTCACGGGGCAACAACGCAAATTGAATATGTTTTCCGTTTAGTGGAAATCAATGAGCAACGAAGCTGAAAAGGTGCAAAACTTAAACCTGAGAATCATAAGCAACTGTATCAATTCGTAATATTTCTCTTGAGGATTGCCTTAAACGGTTCAATGTGTATTTAAGTAGTTATTGTGTTGGGTTATTGCATTTATAAGAGGCACAATAATCGAGATATATTTGTATTTTCTCATACATATTTAAAGTGTGCCACATGTGGCAGGCAACAACGGCAACACGGCTTTTCAACCTGGAGTTGCTTATTGTCCTGGCGCGCACTGTCATCATCCTGTGTAAGTCCCATAAGGCTGTGGCATTAAATTACACACGGAGGGCAGCCCCCCTCTCTCTCTCTCCCCCCCTTTTTGTCCTACTGCCTTATGCTGTCTCTGTCGCTCCTTGGTGTTAGGTGTTAAGCTGTGCTTAATAATGACGCACATTACATATGCAATGCGAGAAGCAGCTTCACCAGGACAACCAGCAATCCACTAACCCCATATCCTTGTCCATGGATCCGAGCCAAGCTGAGCAAACAGACAGACAGACAGACTGGCAAAAGGACGAAGCGACAGTCAGACAGTCAGACGGACAGACAGACAAATGTGTCGCTATTTGTTTTTTCTGTGTCACATTCGTTTGCTGTCTCCGTCTCCGTTTCTCGCTCTCGCTCTCGCTGTCTGCCCCTCTCTCCTCTATGGTTCCTACCTCATCAAATTTGTTGCACTCCCAAAGGACTTAATTTCACATTTAAAACACTTGTGCTCTGTTTTATCTACCCCATAAACAGTCATGCATAAATGGGTATATTAAGTCGACCTGAATTTATGACGCATTAAATTTTGATAAATTTCATTTATTGCTAGAGCTGCGATAATCAATTGCTAGCAGCAGCAAATAAACCTTCTAACATTATTATGTTAAGTTAACATTGCTGTATATTTCACACTGTAATGTAGCTGTTAAATGTGCCAAATCTTAATACTAATTTGGGACGCTTTTTTATGATGAACCGATGAACTCAAATCCGTGAACGTAAAAATGCTGTTTTCTTAAAAACATTCATTCATTTTTAGAGCTGCGATAATCTATTGCTAACAGAGAAATTAAAAAGTTGCTAACATTGTAATGTTAAGTTAACATATCTGTTCTTATTATAGTTAGATAACTGTTAATTGTACTAAACTTTGCAGTAAATTAGAACACTTTTAGGAGTCCCCAAGGAACTCAAATTTGTGGTCGAAAAAGAACAAATACGAACAAATACCTGGAGCAAATATTAACCAAGAATAACATAAATTAATATTTTATCCTAAGACCTAACATAACTGACTACAATACTACGTACTCAACTTTAGTGTAAATCCAATTATTACAACTGATATTTAACTATGTTTAAAACAGTTGAAAATATAGAAAAATGCTATGTTAAACCTATGCAATATTCAGAGAGAATTACAATCCATTATTCTGAAGTTCATTGTGGACACATGTTAATAACAAACTTAACATCTGTTAAGTTAACATGGCTTGTTCAACATTCAATTTTTACAGAGTATCGCAAATGTAAGCAAAATGTGCTTTGGTTGTTTGCAAATTGGCAAGCCAAACATGCAGAGCCACAGCTTCATCATCGTCGTCGTCATCATCATCATGAACATAATTTCTGTCGAGGGGTTTTGGCTTGAGGGGCAGAGAGTGCTTAGCAAGTTGCCACTTGTGGCAAAAGGGGCGGGGACGGCGGCGGAGGCAGCAGCAAGCGACAAATGAACTAATTTGATTTACATGCAAATTACATTTGGGCTAACTAAAAAACAACTTTCTCGGTTCCCCAGGACGTCGCGACGTCATCATTAAAATGTTTACAAAATTAACAAAATTGACAATATCCGTTGGCCAAATGTGTACAGTGAAGGCACCTCTTGGCGACCACTTACTCACACGCAATTTCTTTTCACTCACACACGCTTTTTCCTCCTCGTCTCTCTCTCTCTCTCTCTCTCTCACTCTTTGCCGAACAATTGCTTTATGCTTTGGCCCACATTTAGTCGGGAAAGTGCGGAGTGACGTTGCCAGTGAGGCAGTCAGGCAGTCAGGCAGCCAGCGGCAACCTCGTGGCACGACAACGTGCCGCATATTTAAATTTTAATTAAAATTTAGCTTGTGAGGCACGCGCATCTCTCTCGCCCCTAAGCACCTTGCCACATGCCACATGCCACCCACATTGCCACATTGTGCGACGAGTTTCCATTTCGCGCACTCGCGCCTCGCGCGCCTAAAAATATGCAAATAAAAGTTGCCTTTGTTTTTTTGTGCCAAACACGATGAAGAGAAGGATCTTGCTCTGATTTTTTGATAGCTTTTCATTCATTCCCCTGCCCCGTCTCGCGTTGTAAGCTCGGTCGCAAGTAGGCTACGCGCCTCAGCTTTGTGGGTTAAAAGCTTTAACCAGCTTTGGGTGCGTTAACTGCATTTTATGCTAATGCCAGCAGATGATATCTTTCGTTCACCGCTTTTCACCTGGCTTTGCAAGTCGAATGTTTCAAATTTCAAATAGTTAGCTATGGTCAAAGATTAGAGTTGTTGCCCGACTTTTTGTCAATTAAATATATTCATAGAATTCAATTGGCTAAAGGAGAGTTATACTTAACAACATTTTCTGAAATGTCAGATTTCTTAAAAATATATTTGAACTAAGGATTTGAGAAACTTGAATGTGCAATATGTATAAATTCTGAATAAAAGCAATTTTTTGATTTGTAAACTGGCTGTAAATAAAGCTTTTGACATATTAAACCTACCCATGTTATGCAATTTGCTTAATTTTAAAAAATATCTCTAACATTTTTGATCGCTTAACATTAATCTAATTTATTAATTAATAATTCAAGAAGTTTGAATAAGTAGATATACATTTTTTAACAATTGCTTACAAAATATTATATTTTATTATTTAAATTTATCCATTAAACTGTAAACTTCCAAGAAAGCAATAATCTGACCTATTCTTATTTCAAAATAATAGAATTAAGTAAAAATATTAATTTAAATCTTTGCTTAATAAGGTCTTTTCTAAATTACTTTTATACATATTTCATTTCATTCTTAATCCTGTTAAAACCTTCATTGACCACGCCCATTGAACACTTCAGTAAAGGTTGTTGAATTAGCAATATTAGATTCCTTTAAACTTCTCAATTCTTATGCCATTTTAATTCAAATTTTGTGCTTTATTGAATAAGTTGTTGTTGCACTTGCTTCGTGGTTACGATTGAGCTTCAATAACATGTTGAATATTAAAAATGCATACATTTACTTTTGCTCCTTCACATGTGAAGAGTCTTTATAAATATTTTCAAACTATTCGATATATGCACTTTTGGTACTTTTGTGGCTTTCACAATGCATTGTATTTGTCAGATTGTTTGTGTGATCGGATTGAGATACTCGTGCATCACGATGCGGCGGCTGTGGCAGCTTTAAATGGAAAATAGATACAGTTAGTTTGTTGTTGGACTTCAATGACGACTCGCTAAAGAATTTGTGTGTGCAAGCTTTGCTCTGGTTTTCGTTGCGTTGCGTTGCGTTGCGTTTCGTTTTGAACATTTTGCAACGAAAAATCTGTTTTCGACTGCTGGAATTTTCAGTTAAGTTTTTCGTGGCTTTTTTCGAGAGGGTGGCGGAAGTGTGGGTTGGATGGTTGGTTGGTTGGGTGGGGGGTAGAGAAGGATTCGGTATCCTGATTGTTGTTGGCTTTTCTGCTGCTTGGGTTGCAGTTCACAAAAAACCACCACGAGAGGTGGATAGGTAAAGGAGAGCTTCAGTCAACCACAATTTGCCGTGTAAATATTAATGCACTTGCCGCAAAAAGTCTTAGAGATGAGCGCGTGATAGTTTAATATATATTTTAAATTATGCGATAAATGTGAAAACACTTTAAAGACAAGACACTAAAGTACACAAAGTGGCAGAGTTATATAAAATTATTGATCTATACATTGAATGAAAACCTGTCTAATTAAAACAAGTAAGAATGCTAGAGCTAATTGTGTTCGTCTGTCAGATACGCGTTATTACGTGCTATTATTCATAAAATATACTGAATTAATATACTAAATTCCTAAATATACCGAATGCCTTTTCTAGTTTATCATTTATGAATAAAACAACACAGTGCGATATTCTTAAAATCTACCTAATTAATAATTACCGCAAAAATACTGTATTTGGTATATATATAATATATATAGTACTATATTCAACATATTCAACCGGTCACAAACCGTCGTTTTTTTGCATTATAAAATTATTTCTTAAATATGTTCTACCATAGTAAAAATTGTGATATTTTAAATGTCTCAACTGTATGTACATATATTCTCTTCTCTTTTTACATTCGTATTTTATGCTTTCAATTTTTATAGCATAGAATACCGAAATTCTGGTGCATCTGATAACAAAATCATATATAAAACACACATAATTCAGTTCCATATCTCTCTGAATGAAAATAACAAATGAAATAGATTCATCAGCGTTCTCGGTGTCATCTCTAGCATAGAAAAAGAGAATATGCTTGGGTTTCGTCTACGGGTTGAGTTGGGTTGTTTGTGGTAAAGCTTGAAACTGGCGATGAGTTGGCTGGGCAAGGTGAAAGGGGTGGAGTGGAGGAAGAGAACGAAAGGAGGAGGAGGAGAAGGCAACGTCTGTGCTCAATTTTTCAAAGCTCGTTTGTGTCGTTGGTTCGTTCGTTGCCTGCCTGACTATGCAAATAATGAATGCAAAATATTGCTGAAGTGTGTCTGAGGCGAAACACAGAATGAGAGCGAGATGGAGTGCAAAAGAGGTGGCAGGCAAAGAAAGTGGGAGAGAGAGGGAGCGAGAGAGAGAGCAGCTTAACGAGAAGTAGTGCAGGCAAATCTGCTTTAGAACTTTGCACTTTTCTATTAAGTTCGTTGTTTCCAGCTCTCTTTGTGTGTGTGTGTGCGTGTGTATTTATTAAGAGTTGTGCGCTTAAATTGTTGACACTAATTAAATTTCCAATTAATTTTTCGCCCATTTTCATATTTTCTCTTTGCAGTTGAACACCCAAAAACGGAAGAAACTGCTCGAAACGGAAACGTGAACGTGCAGCAGGAAGAATAAAGTTGGCAACAAAAATACAAATAAAAATAAAAATAAAAATAAAAAAGAGGACAACAAACAAACAAAAAGAACAAGAAAAAGGTTAAAGTGTGTGATTGATGCAGTCGTCAGATTTCAAAGTTCAGAGTTGAACAAAAAAGAACTGTTTAAATAATGTTAAAGTACGTGTATTACGCGGTCTATAATGATTCCGGACCCTGTGCCATCATTTCGCATCCCGGAAAGGTTGCTGGTTAAATTTGCTAGTGATAGAGTGAAAACAATTTAAAAATAGAATAGAAGACAAAGTTTATAACGAGCACACAAAATATACAAATAAAAATGTAACTTTAAAGAACATTTTAAGTGAAAAAACAGAAGGAAAAAAAAACAAAATTGAAAAATTATTAAATGTGCATACAAAAATGTAATATTCAAATAACAACAATGTTAAACAATCGATAAAATTATTATTAAAACCTAAAGCAAAATTGTTGCTTTGAATTTAAAGTTATAATTATAATAAAAGGTGAAGTTTTTTATTTGAAGAGTGAAAACTATAAAGAAAGTGGCAAAATAAATAAAGAATATTTAATGAAATTTGTAATACAGCATTAATAAAAAGTGAAAAACTAGTGAATACAAAACTGAACAAAATTCTCATTAAAAAGTTAAATATAAAACATTATAAGATTTAATAAAAAATACAGATATCGTATTAAAATAAAAAGTGAATTCAAAGTGTTGTTGTAGCTCAACACTAATCATCAGATTGAAAGCAAAAGTTATGGATAAATCGAAAAGCGTCAGTCCCAGTGAGTGCCGTGTGACCAGATCAAGCATGACGCCAACGCTGCGACTGCAGCAGAGCCCGAGCCCAAGGCGTCAACAGCAGCAGCAGCAGCAGCAACAACAACTCGCAGCTGATGAGCAGTCTCGAAGCAAATCGAAATCGCCAACATCGCCGCCAGGTGGCGCTAAGCTGCCGACAACATCGACGCCAGCGGCAACGTCAACAGCAGCGCATCATCATCAGTTTCGTGCGCCAGCGCAGCAGCAGCAGAGCAGCAAGAACAAGAACGGTGGCAATAAAGCATGGAGTAAACGGCACAAGACAAGCGGCAAACATAACGCCAGCGCCTGCGTCGGCGCCAGCGCTCAGCCGCAGCATCATCATCACCATCAACATCATCAGCATCAGCATGCACATCATGCCAACGGCAGCGGCAGCGGCGCTGGCGGCGTCGCTGCTCAGGCGGCTGTCGGCGCCGGCGTCGGCACGCTGCCAACGACTGCAGCAGCGACAGCAGCTGCAGCTGCAGCGCACAAAGCGGATCTCGAAAATATACAAAATGTGAAGAATCAAACTCATGGGGCGCAACATCATGGGGGCGTGGCTCATCACAACATCAGCGGAGGCGGCGGCGTCGGCAGCGCTGCTGCGGGCAGCGGTAATCATCATCATCATCAGCACAGCCACAACACGCGGCTGGCACAGACTGCGGCAGCCACAGTGGCATCCATGGACGCCAAGCTCGGCCATGGTCATGGGCTGAAGGGGCAGCAGCAACTCTACAAAAAGATGCTGACGCACAGGTAACGTAACGTAATAGCATAACGTAATAAAACAACGTCACTTAATGATGAGTTAATTATACCCGGTGAACACAAGACGCAAGGGGCTAATAGCGAGAATGTTTATAGCGAGAACGAGATTTCTTCCACGCCATTTCATTTCATGTTCTACATAGTTCAGCAGCAATAGAGACTAAACATTTTATTGGATTCGTTCGTTCTTTTAAACACATTCAAGGGAATATGCTTCAAGCAATAAACTTTAAAGAATATTGGCAATTTTGCATCGATTTTTGTGTAATTTGTTGTATTTTTCATTAGGAAGTTTCAAAAATACATAAAGCTGAATAAAACAACAACATTTTTAAGAAAATTAAATAGTAAGAGAAAATTTTCCAAGCAAAAATATTTTTTAAGTTAAACGAAAAGTGTGTACAGACTAAACAGTAAGAAATAATAATAAGAATTTGTAGAAGAAACTAAACAATTCAATTTAGAGAGTTTGTTTGAATATAATATAATACAAATAATATTTATTATGCCAAATGTTTTCAATAATAATAATTCATAATTCAATTTTTAACATTTTCGCTTATCTATTTTTCAAATATAATGTGTTGGAATATTTCTATTGTCTTTTGTGTTTGGAGAATTTTCTATTATTTTGATGCTTTTATTTTTAAATATTTACATAGTTTTTGAGTTTATTTTATGTTACTTTTACTTGCTTTCGGTCAATTTTAACTTTTGGCTTTCTATTTACCGAGTATTTCACAGTCGACTACATTGTCTCATTTGTCTCTATAAATCTATTTTTAGGGGACATCATCATCACGTGCTGTGCGCTGGCAACAATGCCAATCACACCTGCTGCCTGGTCACTGGCTGCAACGGCAGCGTTGGCAGCGGCGCCGGCAAGGATACGCAGAGCAGCAAGGACACAAGTTCGCTGAGCGGTAATAGCAGCATCATTTCGGGCAGCGCAGCAGCAGCGGCAAATGCGGTTCACTATTGCTGCGGTCGGTCGAAGTTCTTTTTGCCTGAGAAGCGGTTGCGCAAGGAGGTGATTGTGCCGCCCACGAAGTTTCTGCTGGGTGGCAACATCTCGGATCCGCTCAATCTCAATTCGCTGCAGCACGAGAACACCTCAAATGCATCGTCGAGCAACAATACGCCGGCGACGACGCCGCGTCAGTCGCCGATAACAACGCCGCCCAAAGTGGAGGTGATAATTCCCCCGAACATTCACGATCCGTTGCATTTGCTCGATCCCGTCGATTCGATGGAGTACGAGAAGCAGCTGACGTCACCGATGAAGCGGGGCGGCATGTTGACACGGGGCAGTCACTTGAAGCAGCAGCAACAACAACTGCAGCCGCATCACCAGCATCGTCAGCATCGACAGCGAAAGAATCGCAAGCGGCGTCGCTTCGATTCGAACAACACGTCGTATGGCGGCGACGACGCTGCCGTCGATGGCAGCAGCGTGGAGACGTCAACGCTTTCGATTTCACTGGACGATGTGCCAACAACAACAGTGTCAGTAGCGACAGCAGTTGCAACAGAGATTGCAACTGGCACCACAACAGCAACAGCATTAATAACAGCAGCAGCAGCAGCTGCGGCAGCGGCAGCAACAACAACAACCGCCGCAGTCGCAGCGACGGCAGCAGCAACATCGCCAGTGGCTGCATTGAGCGGCACTCTGCTGAGCGAGGCGGCAGCATCGGCGTCGGTTGAAACAATGGAATTGGCACAGCAGCAGGCGCATGTGCGCTCTCGCTCTCCGCAGGCTGCGGCCACAGCTATGGAGGAGACCACCACGCCAGCCTTAGCAGCTGGCGCTCAAACTCTGTCAGCACTGGAACAGATGGAATGTAACGTGCTGTCGTCGACGGCATCGCCACAACAGCAACAGCAGCAACATGTGGCCACAATTGCCGAATCTACAAACAGCACCGGTGACAGCAACAACACAACACTGGCCATGGCAACAGTAACATCAGGAGCAGGAGCAGGCGCAGCAGCAGCTGACAGCGGCTCGGCTGATTTGTTGCTTGGCGCTGCGACCGCGGCTTCGACATCGGCTGCTACGCTGGCAGTGGCGTCGACGCTGGCCGAGAGGCGTGCGTTAGCCAGCCGAGATTTGCGCTTGGATTTGGACAGCACGTGCTACGGTGTAGGCGGAACGGGTCTGAGCTTTGCTGCGGGCAGCGCAGCCAGCACTGGCAGCAGTGGCGGCGGCAGCGGCAGCAACAACAGCAGGAAGCGTAAAATAAGTGAGAGCAATAACTCGCAAAAGAGTAAGGTGAGTGTACACATGGAATTGAAATTACTTGGAATGTGGAATTGAAATTGGCATTGGGATTTGGAATGGGCAAGTGCTTAAGCATGTGTGTGTGTGTGTGTGTGCGTGTGCGTGTGTGACTGTGGCGGGCGCAAGTCAATCGCTTGTTTTGTTTTGATTGCTTTTAGCTTGCTTTTTTTTGTTGTTCCTCCGACGAAACTTTTGCGTGTGTTTTTGTTGTTCTTACTTAGATTGAGGTTAAAGTGTCAGGGGCGGAAAGGAAAGCACTTTTTGGGGCCAGCCAAAGCAAAGCAAAAGCAAAGCGATTAGAAGCGAACAGAACCGGGCCAGTTAACAAGTTGACATTTGCATATTTACAGTTACAGTTTTCGGTTTTAACATTTTCGTACTCGCTATTAAATGCTTAAGCGGGTATTATTAATTAGGGGCAGTGCAAGTAACAAACAAAGTCAGCGATATAATAGGGTCTTTGAAGATTAAATATTTGTAATGAAATTCTACGTGAAACAAGCTTCCATTTTTTTTTTAATTTTAAGTCAACATTAAAATTGTCAAATGAAAATCCAACTAATAAAACCTTTAATACTAAAACATTTCTGCAACAATATACAATAAAATAAATGCAAATTAAATATTATAAACTAGGAATTTGGTCATTTTAATGAGTTCAAAACATACAACAAACATTGTTGTTTCGCTCTGCTCAGCGAATATAATTTTAATGATTTTACAAACTTCAAAATTATCCAGGAAATAATTTCCACATTCTGACAGTTTCAATTAACTTTTCAATCACAGACGCTACAGAATTGTTATAATTTCGGACTTATAAAGCTTGAATATTAAACGATGCTCAACTTTCTGAAGCTTGAAAACGCAGTTGTTCAATAAGATTTTCGATTTACCAACAGCAGCGAACGTAGAAATAGCAGATCTTTCACAATTTGTTTTGTTAGAAAAATTTCAATAACAAAAATTAACTCCATTATATTATGAAATAACTAAAATATTGTAAGGGAAAGATAGGTATTTGGAATATTTATGTATATATACAAATTTGTGCACTTCTTTTTAATTGTCCAACTGCAAGCAGTAAATAATGTATTTACAGTAAATATGGAGTATACGATATTCACGGTAAATATACGGAATATACAACTGTGAACTTTGAAATAGCAGTGCGACACAAGAAAAAACAAAATAACGGATTTTTAGCATATTCCTTTTTGTTAGTTTATCCCCGGCACTTTATTTTTGTAAAATGGAACATATAGATAAGAAACTGCCAAAACCCCCGTTAGATTTGTTCAGTTTTTCTGAAATATTGATATTTTTACACAAGCGCACCACTTTTGGGCTGCACTTTAGAATAGCAGTTTTTTTTTTTCTTCCACGAAAAAAGCCGAAATTCTTTTTAATTTTATGAAAAGTGAGTTTAATTTGGTTTATTATTATAGTTTATACGAGAATACACAATAACTATGAAAAAAAATTAAATTGCGAGGACTTGGTGGACTCCATGCCACGTAGCTGTGAGGCTCTAATAGCCAATAAAGGCTATACAACAGATTATAAGGTCGTATTCAACTCGCAATGCAGAAGGATTAAGTTATTTATATGATTTTTTGAAATTTATTAAATTTTTCTTTTGGCACTGCCATTTCAAAGTTATTCTTAAAGGACCCAATTTTATTTGTTATTAGCCATATTCGCTAAAATATTGAATTACCCAAATGGAAAAAAGTGTTTAATTATTAAAAATTAAATACTTTATGCTGTTATAACTAAATTTTATCTGGAAGTTGTGTTTATAACAGTTTTTTTCAATTTTAAACGCACTGGTCACTAGCACTGCTATTTCAAAGTTCACAGCTGTATATGGTATTTACAGGACCAACTCACATTTCGAATGTATAGAGTATAAAGAACAGTGGGAAGCGAGGGAGGGGGGCGAAAAAGGAAATGTTTGAATAATTGAGGAGCACACGAGCAGAGAGATTAAAGAACTTGACCCAAATGCCACTTGAGTGTGTGTTTGGCGAGCAACTATTAATTAAGCGCTTTATTTATTAGAAATTCCATCGACACGATGCCATGGATAAAATTGTTAGTCCGGTGGTGCCACAGCCGGGGGCATGGAAGCGACCGCCGCGCATTTTGCAGCCATCGGGTGCACGCAAGCCGAACACGCGACGCTCCACATCCTTCAGCGAAACGGAGCTATTGAGTCCGGTAGAAGAGGTTCCAGCCAAGCCGCTAATTGAAGGTAAATCCACGTCATAGTGAATTAGTCAACTTTCAGCCTTTATTTATCTACGTTTCTTTGCAATCTTCATGGATTAGTTGTGGAGATGCCACGTGACGATACGCCTGATTTGTCGGAGCATGGCCTGGGCAGTCCATTGAGCACCATTTCCGCTGCCACTTCGCACACAGCCGGCGAACCGGATGCCCAAGCATTAGAGGAGGCAACAACAACCACAGCAGCAGCCACAGCCACAGCAGTGGCAACAACTGCCGTCGCAGATGCCACCGAGCCACCCATCGTGGGCCTAATGCTGGAGCCAGCATTAATACCCCCACTGGGCCAAAAGCTGCCCAAATTCCGGGCGGATGGGGTCAAGTATCGCTATGGCAACTTTGATCGCTACGTCGACTTTCGCCAGCTGAACGAGTTTCGCGATGTGCGTCTGCAGGTCTTTGAGAGGCACTCGGAGTTGTTCCAGAACAAGGATATACTCGATATAGGCTGCAATGTGGGTCACATGACCATCACGGTGGCTCGCCACTTGGCGCCCAAGAGCATACTGGGCATCGACATTGATCGTGAGCTGGTGGCGCGTGCTCGTCGCAATCTTTCGATCTTTGTGCGCATTCCCAAGGAGGAGGTGAAGCTGGAGCCGAAACTGGAGCTTGGCTCGCAGCCGCTGTTGCAGTCGACGCCCGAGAAGATGGAGCAAGGCGGCGACAGCAGTATGCACAAGAAGACGCGGCGTGGCAAGAAGCGACGCAAGGCGCAGCAGCAACAACAGCATCAGCAGCAGCAACATCATGAGCAGTTGCTGCATCCCCACCACCATCATCACCATCACCACCATCATCATCACAATCATCATCAGCATCAGCTGGATGTGCTGCAGCAGCAGAAACTGGATGCACTTCTGGTCAAACCACACGAATTCTTTCCCATCTCATTTCCGCTCACCTACGGCGGCATACCCCACCTGCCCTCATCCTCGGGCTCTGGCTCTGGCTCTGGCTCATCGAATCCCTTGGGCAAAAACCAATTCCCGCAAAATGTATTCTTTCGCCAGACGAACTATGTGCTCAAGGACGAGTCTCTCATGTCGAACGACACGCAACAGTACGATCTCATACTGTGTCTCTCCGTCACCAAGTGGATGCATCTCAATTTCGGCGATGCTGGCCTCAAGCTGGCCTTTAAGCGCATCTTCAATCAGCTACGACCCGGTGGCAAGCTCATACTCGAGGCCCAGAACTGGGCTAGCTACAAGAAGAAGAAGAATCTAACAGTAAGTTCGGCACAATTTTTTAACTACGAATTTTGTAAACTAACTGTAATTTCACCCTCTAGCCGGAAATCTACAACAACTACAAGCAAATAGAGTTCTTTCCCAATAAGTTTCACGAGTATTTGCTCAGCTCTGAGGTGGGATTCAGTCACAGCTACACGCTTGGAGTGCCTCGACACATGAGCAAGGGATTCTGTCGACCCATTCAGGTGAGCATTTAATGGAATAATTACATGCTGAAAATATTTGCTGAGTACAACAACGTTTGCCAACTGATTTCTATGTGTTTATGCAATCTAGAAATGATTAAGATACTTTTTATCATAGAGAGTTTGAATTAAAAGGAATTTATTCCATACTCTTACATACTTAAAACATACAAAAACTTACTTATTTATCTAGTTAATATCCAACGCACTTAACTTTCCAAGTAAAAAGTCAAATTCAAAAATCTTTTCAAGACATATTCGGATTTCCCAATTCATGTTTCCATCTTGAGCTTTAAGATTCCCATTAAAGTCACAATGCCACTCAGCAAACCATTTCAACCTGCTTCCACTCTCGAGAATGTTGAACTAAATTTGATTTGTTCTCCTGGTTTCCTTGCAGTTGTACGCCAAGGGCGACTACACTCCGAACCATGTACGCTGGAGCGATGCTTACTATCCGCAGACTCCGTATGAGGCGTATCGCGGCATCTACGCCACCTTGCCGGCCAGACGCACGGGTGGCGGCAGCAGCAGCGCCGGGGGCAGTCACAGTGGCCACGCCCAGCTGCACTTGCTGAGCAGTTCCACTAGGTCGCAGACCTACGATACTCCCCACTATGCGGGCAGTGCTTCGGGCTCGGCGAGCTGCCGACAGACACCGATGTATCAGCACACGTACAATCCACTGGAGACGGACTCGTATCAGCCCAGCTATGACATGGAGTATCTCAATCATATGTACGTCTTTGCATCGCCATTGTACCAAACCGTTTGGTCGCCACCCGCATCCCTGAGGAAGAGCTCATCGCATACGCCTGTGTTTGGCAGCGTTCGAGACGCCGAGCTCGATGGCGATGGCAGCATTGGGGGCGGCGGCAGCGGAGGTGGCAGCTATCATAGGCACGTCTATCCGCCGAATGATGACACCTGTTCGCCAAATGCGAATGCCTGCAACGCCTTCAATTCGATACGGGATGCGGATACAGATGACTCGAATCAGTTGCCAGGCGGCAGCAGGCGGCATGTGTATGCCACCAATTGTGGCGAGAGCTCATCCTCGCCGCAGGTGAATCATCACGAGGCGGGAGCCGAGTTTGTCGATGCCCTGATGGACGATGAGCAGAAGACGTTGGCTGCGGGCAGCGGCGCCGCATACTGTGATCTCTCGGATGCATAGACTTCGAGCAGCTGGAAATTAAATGTGTCAAAATGAAATCCAAAAAAAATGAAATAAAAAAACAGTAAAATTGAAAAAATATGAATAAGCTTGTAACATACAAAAACTGATCCACGATGAGATCTGTCGAAATGATCGATAATAGATCAGGATGTGGAACAGAACACGATAGATAAATGGAAAACGCAAACGAGACGCTTATGATTTTTGAAATGAACTTGCATATATATTTTTTATATGTGGTAGTACATACATATATATACAAATACATAAATTTATACATATAAATATATATACATATATATATTTAGTATATATACTGTAGCCTTTATATAGATATTAATTATCTCTCACTTGCGCTTATCCGAGAATTTCCTTTGAATTTTTTGTTTTTCTAAATGATTCTCTTGTTAGCAGTTCAAATCGTACATTTAAGTTTCAAGTGTAAATTACAATTCTTTAAGCAATACCCCCAACATACACACAGAGAATATGCTGTAGCTTTATAAGCAAATTATATGTGCTATATATATATAGAATATACATACATATACAACAATATGATTATGAAACATCAGAATGAAAACCGCTTAAAAATGCAACTATTTTTGATTAACATATTTGGAAAACGCTGCAAGGGATCGCTGTAAAATGTAACAAAACAAAAAAAGAAAAAAGAAAAAGTAGGGAAACTCCCATTCAAAATTCAAAAATGTCAAAGCATACAAAATACAATTTACTACATTTATAATTAATATTATGCTTATATGGAAACAACTAAGAAAAAAATGTATAACAATTTATATATAAATATATTGTGTATGTAGTTTAAATGATTAGAGCATTAAAACATTATTTTTTCTGAGAAAATGAAACAATTTATAAAACTACAAAACTACAAGAAAACCCCAAACAAAAAAGTTTAAAAATAAACATTACATTATGTGAAACAAAATTTTACAAGTTGTTTGCATTTCAATGGGCACCCTATACGACTTTTTTATATAGCTTATCGTTAGCTCTTATCGTCAATTACTTACTTTGCTGTGATTTTCTTCTCGTAAACGAATTTCTTAAACAGCACTGGAATTATACATTTACACATGTTTGCTTTAAATCCGGAAACTGGTTTGCAAGGGAATTAAATGCGCATTTTACACACATAAATTCTGGAATTGGAGAGTAAAATGTCAAGTGTAACTAACCGATTTATATTTTGAGCCAATAAACGACAACATTATACCACTGTGCTATCAATCAGCTGTTTGATCGCCATTATGCTCTCGCGCTCTCTTTGTTTCCACTTCCAGTCGAAAGCTTTTGTCGAAGCGACGCGTCTTTGTAATCGTTGTCTTCAGGCGTGAAGAAGCCAAAGCTTGAATTAAAAATACAAATGTGTAATAAATACTTAAACCAGAAATTGTCTGGCATAATTGATGAAATCAAAAAATGCTGATGAAATGCAAAAAGAAGCAAGTGCGCGAGACAGAGACGCAATTAACTAATGCGTTCCAGTGCGCGCTCAGTTTCGCTTTTCCAGTTTCCAGCAGCAGCAGCAGCAGCAGACATCAAGCGGCGTGTATTGTTTGCTCAGTTATAAATCTGACGGCGACGGCTGCGGCGGCAGCAGCGGCGACTGCGCTCTTCAAAGCAAAAGCATAAAAAGCAACAAGTTTTCTCAAGTTGTGCCGTGAAAGTTCAAAATCCTCCAATAACAACAATAACGCGTCCGCGTGCTGTGTCTCAATTTGTTTGTGTGTGTCAGTGTGTTTGTGCTTGTGTATCTCTTGGCCTGTCCGTGTGCGCGTTTGTTTGTGTTTGTGAGTGTTGTTGGTGTGGCGTCTGAACGAAATCCGAAATTGATTTTCTAGTTTTTCGTGCTAATTTGGCGCCTTTGGCTGCATGCCCCAATTGAATTGCACTTGCTAGCAATTTTTCGACGAATATTTAATTGAAGAGCTAGACTCATACACACACACGATCTTCTTGTGCTCGCGTGCGTGTGTGTGTGTGTGTGTGTGTAATGTTGTGTATGCTGGAGTTAATTGTGTGAGTGCCACATGAATCATAATAAAGCAAAAAGATTCCAACTTGAGCCAAAAAACCAATCAAAATAAACTAAAACGAAGGCCAGTGAACAGCTGACTTTAATTTGTGGATCCATTAAAGCTTTGAGTAAGTACAGTATCTTAGGAATATTTGAAGAACCGAAGTTTCGTGGGTGGTTCAAAAAGTTCTATATGAAAAGAACTCAACTTTGATTGCCTTCCCTTACATACACTCTCTCTCTCTCTCTTTCTAATCAGTGTTAATAAAATCATCATGAAATGCCATCAAGAATTCAACTCACATAAAAACTTAATTTATTTGTGCAAAATTCTTAATTTGCTTAAGTTAACAACAATTAATACAATACAGACAAACGAATGACGAACAAAGCTTGTACGATAAGAACGCTTTCTCATTATCGCAAATCAGTATTTTTCAATTTCAAAGATTACAACTGTGTGTGTAAAGTGTGTCTGATAAAGAAGCTCTTCAAACGATTGATTAAAACAGTTTTCGCAACATTTTATATAATTAAAAGCCACTTGACCTACGTGACATTCGCAATACATTTTAATATTTATTTCAAGGGCTTATATTCTTTTAAAGAATTATTTCAACTGGAATATTAATTGATAATTAAAACCATTAAGTGCAACATATTTTACAATTAAAAGGCATGCGCAATCCAATTTTATATTATCACATTCATTTTGTCATGAGCATTTCAACATATGTACATATTAATTAATATTTATTTTATTTTAAATCGTCTATGGCCTTACTAAGAATTAATTGAATTGGAATTTTACATATATATTTATGACATTATCTTCCCTTTCGTTGTCTTCTGTCAAAATCGAAGTTAGCAGGAACCGAAATATGAATAGACAAATCAAAAGTATATCAAGGTACTTTCTCTGTTTCTTTTGCTTGTTTTAATTTAGAGAGATCCATAAAATAATGACAAAACCAGACAGGCCAAAATTTTACTTACTCTACGTCGATTCCTCTTCCTATAAAATTTTTTTTTTTACGTTAGTATTCAGTTATTTTAAAAAACATCTTTCAGATGAATTTAATTTATTGTATCCTTAGTGCATCAATAATGTTCTATATAAATATATAAAGACTTATTGTAAAATACGTGTATTGGAATTTAGTAATAATTTGTGTTTTATCATTATATAAACAGTTAGTGGTATGTGTGACGAGGTCTTAAATCATAAGCAAAAACTATATTAAATAATGTTGTTGACCATCTTTTAGCTATTCTTCCAAACAGTTTTCTGTATCTTCTTTACATATTATTACCATGCAAATATTATGTTTCATTGAAACCACAGTAAATTAACAAAAACAAAGAATTAGCACTCAGTTGTCTTGTGGTAAACGTAATTATGAAATGAGGAGAATTTTCATAGCTTTCAGTTCAATATGTATTTCCTCGCTTTCAATGTGGGCGAAAACAATTTGTTGAAGCTCTCATCACAAAGTCCAGTGGGAAGTACAAACTCAGGTCACAGTTACCCAACCAAACTTTCATTCCCCACGTATACAAAAAACAACCACACAGATACTCGCAGTCGAATACATAGTTAGATATAGTAACATTCAATTACCGATATAACAATGGGTCATTTCACTGCATTATTATCTTATCTACATACACTTTGAAATACGTATTTGTATACGTATAATTTTATTGGTAAACAATTGAACCGCTTTGAAAAACTTTGTATTCGCCAAATGTTGTAAAGCTTAACTCGTAAACTATTGCATAGAATAACAGGTTCCTATCTGTTTGCATTCTTCATAATTTACATGGATTACTCAAAGATATTTTCAAGTATCAATAAACCTGTATTGGACTCGCTTAAAAATTATCTAATGCCATAAAAATCGTCTATCAGAATACAAGAAAAACGCTCGAATACAAAATACTCTGGACGTTCATTTAAATTCGGAGCAAATATCTACATATTACTAACTTAAAGCTAACAAGTAAGTAAACTACATACTAGTCGAGTGTGCTCGACTGTGAGATACTTACTACTCATTTGAAACAGTGCAGTATTATTTTTAAAATATACCAAAAATATATCACACAAGTACTAAAGACTATATTTGGTATATTTAATAGTACTACATATTTCGTATATTTTAGAGTACAACATGTATCATGTATCATTATTTCTCATAGGAAAAATTGTCTTATATATCGCAACCAAATTTGAAGGATTCGTAAATACTGTAGTTGTTATTATATGTACCATCATGGATCGAGTTTCAAATTACGCTTGCTATTCGGTTTTTTTTCGATTTGCGGAGGCGAAAGTAGGCGTGGAAAAAATTTAAATCAAACACAACAAGAGTTGAACTATATCTCTATATATATGTATTGTCTCTGAGGTCTTTGTGTTCATATGGACAAACGATCAGGCTGACGTGGCTATATCGATTGACACTGATCAAGAATATATACTTCTATCTGCAAGCTCAAAGTTATAATACTCAAAGTTATAATAATATTTTAGAAATCCAAAGCATTAAGTGGACAAACAAATGGAATTGATCCAGTTTTTTATGCGTTTCAATAATATTCAACAATATTCTTATTAGGTAAACCTATTATATTTTGTAAGCAATTTCATTTCTATGGCCTGATGCAGATTATTATTGAAACTTTGTTGAAATCTATTGAAATGCTATGAAAGATTCATTACAATCTTATTTTCACTGGAAAGGAATTTCTGGACAAAGAAATTGAATATTTCAGTCATAAATAATTGAATTTTTATTTTTAATCACAAAGAATTTGATAATTTGATTTAATTGTTTTCTTTTTATTTAAATTTTGATTAAAATTGATATGAATATTAGAAATCTTAAAGCATTCTTTTTATTAAAAGAATTATCTTGAACGAATGAAAAATTTTGGTGATCATTGTCCGTCAATAGAGTCTTCACTGTAATAATCTTGACATATTTTCAAGAAACTGAATCATTTATGTACTCTTTACTGCTAAACTATCCCATTTTTTGTAATGCTTTGACATTAATGTTTTTGTAATCTAATCTGAAAATGTAATTATATTTTGCTTTTCGCACCTCATTGGCAACGCATGGCACCAAAGTGTTATTTTCCGTGTAAGATTAAATATGAATAACGAGTGGTGATTACTGCAATTTTGCGTTCGCTTTACGCCTTTATCTCGATCAGATTAGATAGAGACAATAACTTGATAGATGAAGAGCTGTCATTATGCGTGTGCTTTATCCTGATGAATCATTTGTAGAGATAATCCTGTCAACTTGTTGTTGAGTTAGCCATGAAAGCTCTCATAACCTTGTCACGTTGTTGAGCTTTTTACCAAAGCTTTGCCTTGACGATAATATCCCTCAAACTCTGTCGTAAACTTGTTTCAGCTGAGCTCTCTGATAAGTGCGACCTTGTGGATCTTGGAGTGAGTGAGCGAGTTGGTTTTACTGACCGAGATACCTTGTAAACTTTATAATATTCAAATTGCACGAGGTTCACCTCGCTCTCTACGCTCACCTTTGCTTGTCTTGTTCGAAAGCTTTAACAGCTGTTTAACTCTTTGTTTGTTATCTCGCTCTCGCTCTCTGACAACTCCACTGTCTTCGCTCTCTCCCATTGTGAGAGAGAGCCGAAGCGCTCTCTTAACCGCTAAACGTAAACGTTAACCGTTTCGGGTAGCTTCTTTGGCACAAAGTGAAAAAAGCTCTCGACAATTTGTGGCGAAGTTTAGTTACTATTATTAAGTAAAGTGACGGCAACGGTGGCGCAACACGTTTTAGTTTGGCGCTCGCGTTTCGCGTTCGCAACTCATTCGATCGTTGTGGGGGCTCGCATTGTCTCTGTGTGTGAGTGCACACTTAAATATATGTGTGAGTGATAGTGTCAGTGTCAGTGTAAGTGTGTGTGTGTGTGTGTGAGGTGTCTTCATTTCTGCGCAGTGTGTCTTGTCGGCTTGTCGGCGCTTGTTGTTGTTCCTGCTGCTGTCACACACAGGTAGAAAGAAGAAGCAAAGAAGGCAAAGCAACAACGACGAACGGTGAAACGAGAACAAGAAGCGCAGCAAACGGCGACAGCGGCGTGGCAGCTTTTTAATGCGACGGCGACTGCGCGCTAAATTCTCGCTCTCTTCTGAACGGCTTCTGACTTCTGAATAAAAAAAAAACAAAAACGCCAAGCTGTAACTTCCGTTAGTCGTTGGCAAAACGTAAACAATGGATATTTATTATTATTATTATTTATTATTGTTATTGTTATTGTTATTAATGTGTACATTATCACACGGCGCACAGCACAGCTCAGCGAATTGCAGAATTTGCAGACGTGTCTCTTTGCTGAGTTAACGGAATTCTGCATCTTATGCGTGCAGTTATCTCAAAGATACAAAAACATCATCCAGCCAGCCAGCAAAAGATACAAATCAAACATTTTCTTTATAAACCGCGCAACAACAACAACAGCAGCTGCACATATAAGTATTTTTTTGATGTTTATGAATTATGAATTTCAAAATTTTCTTTTGTGCCAAAATTACATTGTTAATTGTTGTGCAAAGTTTATGAGCAACACGTGTGTGAGTGTGCATGTGTGTGTGTGTGTGTTTATAGCAATAACAAAATATTTGAAAAGTAATAATGAAAACAAAGTTTTATTGAAAAAGCGAAAAGACGAATGTTAAGTGTGATTTCCAGTTAAAAATTAAATGCGTTAATAAATAAATAAAAATGTTGGTCAACACAATTAAAATTTAAAAAAATGTGTAATAATTGCGGAAATTTGTGTAAAATATAAAAGGAAAAATAAATATAGTTGTATTCCGTTCGGAAGTTTTTGCACAAACTAATTGTAATAATACAAAAAAAAAAAAAATAAAATAAAAAATAAATGAATAAAAAAAATAAATGAGCAAAATAATCTTTAAAAAGCAAAACCAAATTGTGTATACCGAAAAATCCCTAAGAAAATACAAAAAAAAAAAATAATTATACAGTGAAGCAACCTAGTAATAAAATTATGTTCAGTCATTGCAAGGTTTCGATAAAAATCAGAACGTGATAAAGGCATTAATCATAATAGTAATGAAAAATAATAATTGTCATAAAATATTATTATTGTTTTATGTGCAATAAAATAAAAAATACAAAATACGATAGCCGTGAGCCGTGAGCCAATTCTTCAGGCAACTGCAATCAGTTGTTGACTCCGTTAATAAACAAAAGAAACCACATATATATTTACCCAAGTATATTATTTTCTTTCTGCGTTGTTTAATTAGCTGCGAATAGCAACAACAAAAAGTAAAATGAATATCAGTCAATATCAAGCAAAATACGACACCAAAAATTCGCATACCAAAAATACCAAATATATCAATAGAAGAAGCAACAAAAATAACAGCTAAAATGTCCCAGCCAAAAGTCCAGATTCCCGCCACAAATGAGACGCTTCAGCTGCAGGATGCCACCGACACGGTGTTGGCAGCAAATGTGGAAGCGTTGCAAGTGCGACGTCATCGTCGCAGCATTTCACAGCTGATGGCCAGCATGGGTAATAAACACAATATGTTAAAATTGATTTGATTCTCTGCAACATTTTCTCAGGCTTTGCCTTGTCTCTCGATTGTTTCTCTCTCATGTTGGGTTAGATCATTACCAGTTCTCGAATCCAAGTAGCTTTTTTTTTTGCAGCGCGTGCGTCATGCAAAAAAAAAACACGAATAAAAAAACAACTACAACCTAAGCCAGCACTCCACAATGCTAGACCAGTTTTACTTTATACTCTGCACTCTCAGACAGTGAGGTATTGCAGACGCTAGAAAAAAGCTTTTTTATAAACAATTGAAAATGTTAATTAATTTCAAAAGAACTCAGTTTAATCAGCTTCATTAATACTGTGTGATGTAAAACTTAGTGGAAGAAATGTTTTTAAATTAAATTCAGTTATTTTTTAAAAATACTTATAAATATTGCACATTGTAGTTGAAATAAAATTATTTGACATAATAAGTCATAAAATTAAGCGTTTTTCATGGAAAATATTGTAAGAAACATAATTTAATAGATTTGTAGAGAAATCGCAAGAATATCGAAAATTATTTATTTCCTTCAATTTTTGTACAACGTATTTTCTAGTCGATGTCACTCAACTTGAGAAATTTTCACGTTTAACCTTTTTTCGGCTTTTTGTTTAATTTCTAGAATTATTTTACTTTTATACGAGTAACTGGTTTGTTTAGCCGGTTTGTCTAAGAAAGTGAAAAAGAATTTGTCCAAAAATGCCACTGGTTGAAAATATTCGCGTGGGCGATGAAGATCAGCAGTCTAAAGATTCAGAGACTAGGTCTATGGGCTGAGTAGATTAAACAAAATTATAGTAATTAATGTTAACATGAAATATTGCTCTTGTCTATTAGATAGTTTATCAAGTCACAAGCTTGAATATTTCCCGCTTTGTTTTTGTGATAGAAAGTTGAATTTCCAGAAAAAATACAACTTAGGAAATGTTTAATGAAAGAAAAGTGAGTTAAGCACTTTGTTTTGCAAGTCATTTTAATAAAATATGCACCCCAAATTGATAAAACAGAACAAAGAGGAATACAACTCTTATCAATATAATTTGCAACTTTCAATGATTAAAATTAGTCTAGAAAATGTTGATAATGTCAACAGAGTATTAATAGAAAATATTTATAGAAAATTAGTAAGTCGAATTAATTCCATTGGAGACCAAACCCAAACCAACACAATATTGCGAAACATGTAAGAAGTGACTCAATCGTTAGACAAAAAGGAAAAAAAGTGTTCTGTAATAATAATAAATGTAAAACAGAAAGCATTTGGCAAAAAGCAACTGCTGTCAGCAATTAATATTTGAAGCACGCTATTTTACGATCTTCAAGGAAAAAACACTTTAGATTTAATGCACGAGACATTTGCGGCACTCCTAAATCGCAGCTCAATCGACGATTATGGTTGATTTATAAACAAAAGAAATTATGCAAAACCAAATGTTTTAATTCGTAACCGGTTCCATTAAGATGCACAATATATAATTAGTATTTATAAGTCGAAAATCGATGCCGATTTCAAGTACATTTAAATAACAATAATAAGCAGAAAGTTCACAAATGTCGAAAATGTTCAGGACCAGTATTTTTGTAGCTGCTAGATCGAAACGCAATTGATGATTTATTTATCATTAAATACCAAAAAAAAAACCTTTCAAATTTTTGAATTGAAATGCTGAAAACGAATTAGTATTGCAATTTTGGTTTCTCGCAGTATGATTTTAATTGTCACGAGATTTTATCATCAAATATGAATATGAAATTGAAGACTTGTATTTATTATATTCTCACTTAATATTAATAACTTGGAACAAAACCAAATATGCATTATTGTCAATAGAAAGAATAACAAGAATAAGTTTCTCCATAATGGAAGAACTTAGTATATAGTATTTATTTTATTAAACTACAAAAGAATGAAAATATTTTGGTGCTCAATAATAAAATGAAAATTGAAATTAAAAAATATCGAATGAATATTATTCTAATTGGTGATATAATTTTAATTAAAATATTTCAGAGTTCTTAATATAACATTTTTAAAATAGTGCGTACTATATTATTTATTTATTATATTATTTCATGTGATTATTGTAATCTTCAAAGAATTTATGATTTTATTTAAATATTTACATTATTCACATTGGCAATGTGCTCTGATTATTGCATAAAATATTTTAAGGAATTGTTAATACAACAAAATATTGAAAAAATCGAAAAATAAATGCATATTATTTAAATTGGCGACATGATCAGGAGCAACTGATTGTTAAATTAAATATGAACATTACTCAATAGTTTATATTTCTGAGAGATAAATTCCTCTAGTTTTCATTGAAGTTCTAAATAAAATAAAACAATTATTTCTGACTCTCCCTAAAACATTATAAAAATGTAAGAATTAAATCATCTCAAGCAACTGATTATTAAATAACATATGTAGCTTGATACATATTCAAAAATTTAGATTTGAAGAATTCGGAGTTAATTTAACTATCCAATATTAGGTTAGGTCGAAATATTAAATGAGTATTATTTAAATTTACGTGATGATCTTAACCAAGTGGTTAAATAAAATATTTAGGAGCCAATTGAAATAGTTTTAATTAATGTATTTTTACAAATCCATTACATTAGTCAAATAGACACTTCCGACTTGTTACACGGCCAATTTACAATGTAAACAGTGTGGCCAAGTGCAATTGCTTCGAGTACTCGATGTGTGTGTGTTCACATTTCTAATTATTATATAACCCTGGAATTTGGCCGTTGCTTTCGCTTCACGTGTCCGAGGCACTTTGCGTGTTGCTTCGCCCTGTGGAGTTTTAAAGGCCCCCAACAAACTAACGGCACCATTAGCTAATTATTCATAACGCCCCAAAGTCCGATTCAAAATTCATGGCACGTTATTGGCGTTTTCAATTTAGTTGCAAACAGGAAGTTTCGATTTCTTTTGGCCCAGATCGCGAAGCGGGTTGAAAGACCTTTTAGGGGACTCAAACACCCTCCGAGATATATATCAATGCTATTTCTGATACATCAAAGTAGCCAATAATGACAATTTTTCATTATTTACATGAGTCAGAAAATCGAAACGAATGGAATCGAAATGAAAAGAAATTCCCCTTTATATCAGCAGCACCTTTGTCGCGTTGTCTTCTCAACATTTTTATGTAGGTTTCCTTATGGTTGGCTTTATTTTTATCAAACAATTTACTCGCTAATTGTTCGCTTCTTCTTTCTTTCGGTTTTATTACTTTGTTGATTATTTCGAGTGTTGACTTATTGCATTGCGTCTGCCTCACTTTGCACTTCTTTTTTATTATTATTATTATTTCCATTCTTATCGTGTCAGAGGGAACACTCAAAGTGAGCTCTCTGCGTGCCGAAGCAATTTATACGAACACCCTGCGAATGTGTGAATTAATTTGGCAACTGTTTAACTACAATGAAAGTGAACAAACTGTTTGCTAAGAGCCAGTTCAATATTTGTTTGATTGGCAGTTAAAAGCTGATAAACTACGGACGCGCTCGCCACGTTTTATTTTGTATTTCTTCGATTATTTCTTTTCACTTTTCGGGCTTGAAAATAATTGAAATTTATGCTATTTAAATTGAAGAACTAGAACTATTCAAAAAGTTGAATAAAAGTGATATGCTTGGAGATATCAAGAAACATCTCAACACTTAAATAACGTCATTCGCATAATATTTTGTTGTTGTTAAGGTATTTCACAATGTTGCAGACTTATCTGCTTACGTAATGCCAAATTATTCCAAACATTCTCGGCATTGTTATGAAGTGAAAGAAACTTTGTAAGCACTTTATGCATAAGCAAAAAACAAAAAAAAAACTGTTTTGTTTGTAAAATATTGCTGCGATCATTGAACCTGAATCCACGTATGACTAATTTTAAGATAATAACATTCTGAATGGGTTTTTATGACGTCGAAGTCAGACGCCAGACGCCAGACGCTGAACTACTCTCGGACATAGTAAAATATATATTCCAAATATTATGCCACGTTAAAGACCCAAGTTATTTCTGTACTTTTATTATTATTTCTCAGCCTGAACTCTGATAACGATCTCAGTGTCCGGTCACGTGATCTCCATTAAACTCGGCAGTCTTACAAGATATTTTATGGCACTTTCTGGTGTCCAATGTCAGCGAAGCGAGCCTCTACACAACTGGGGCACACTTTAAATGAGATTTACAAGTTCAATTTTTGGGTTTATTATTATTTACGGCACTGACGAACTTGACATAGGATCTCAAAAAGCAACCTTGGCTCTATTTAGAGCTAAGTAAACTTCAGAGGCTACCCAATATCTCCACTGATAAGATATTTTTCTTGCGATGTTTGTCTGAACATCATATGACTAATGATAATTTGCTTGGATTTCCTAAAGAACGGTTTCTGTGATAAGCCGAATGTAGACCTAGATGAATATTGTATTTGAGGGTAGTAAAAATATGTTATGCATTATATTTTTTGTGTTTTCACATATTTAAATACGTAAAATTTAATGTTGTACATACTACAAGTCATCAAGTATACGTATAGTAAACTACAAAGAATATTTGGAAATTCTAATATTACAAATAATGTCATTAAATGATATAGACTTTTTAAATATATATATTCAAGCATAAAAATTATATTGAATATACGAAATACACAAATGTTTAATAAAATTATACGAGTTATACGTATGTATATACGTATTATTTTGTTTAAATATAGTTAATTAAATAGTCTCTAAAATATTAGTTCTGTATATAAAATAATTGTAAAATTTCTTCTTCCGTTTCTAAGCTAAGCTAATTACCAAGAATAAATATATACATTCAAAACAAAGTTTGCTGGAATAAAAAAAATTGCAAGAATATTAATATTATATAATATTTTCCCTTTCTAAACATTGCTTCTGAACAATAATTTAAATTTGAACATTTCTAAAATAATTAAAGAATTCTCTAAACATTCTATGCTACCTTTATTATCAACTCAAGTTCTTCTTAGGTATTCAGTAATAAAAGTAAACTTATGAAGTGACCTTTAGGAAAAAGTGTGTCAGAGTATTATAATCAAGCTGTGATTAGCCGAATCAGAAAATATTCACAATAAATTATTATTTTCCACTGTATTCTGTTATCGCCCTTGCCCATTTTCTCCATAATTATATTTGGCTGCTATCTGCACTATAAAAATAATACTAGTGATGTTTTTTATTTATGTCCGCTATAAGTCTACGCTATCATTGGGACTAATAGATTTCAGTGCTCTATGGTAGTTGGTTGCACTGTCAGCAGGTAATAGATGATGATAGTGCTGATATCGAGTATTATCTCCAGCCCATATATAAATCATAATTTAGTCAAGTACTTTGATTAGCGCCTAATAACAGGTGTCCATCCATCACTGGCAACTGTTCATATAATACTCCCACATACATATGCAAAAGACTCGATCGATGTATGTATATAATCTACATATATATCGGATTATCAGTAGACAACAATTTCATATTTCTGCGTGATTTGTTATGTGTGTTATTTTGATGTGCTGCGTCATCGTTTTGGGTGCAAAGTCGGACCCAAATGGAAGTGTACTTTACCATATACCGATTATTTAGGCAACTGTCTGGGGAGTCTTAAAGGCTAGGTTTTACAACAATTCCCATAAGTTATTTTCCAGCAAATCTTTCCGGCTGCGCCGCACAAATATACTTTGATCGCAAACAAAGCATATTTATAATTGTGGCCACCGTCTTATCGTTAGACCAAACCTCTTATCAGCTCGAAATTTATACACTCGCTCGCTTTTGAGTAATGCTCACCGACCGCATATAGCTAAACCTTGAGTACTTCTGCTTGTACGATAAACAAAACCGAGCCAAAGGCGTTCCCTAATATAATACATAAAACTTTATTCGATTTACGTAATTACACAGTTCGGCATTGACTTTGGTATTTATAGTATGTTATAAAATAATCGCATATGGAACAAGTGAAACATTGCACGAGTTTGGGATAAAATTCTTTCTGCAGATGAAATCTGATGCAAAATAAAGAGTGAAACGTGATTATAGTTTGCATTCAATTGTGTTAGAATATGTTGCACAAACTAAATAAGTTGTATATTTATAATTTAATTTGTGGAGTCTAGTAATAAATCACGCAATTGCTTCGAAAGTGCAAATTAAATTTGCCATTAATATTAACTAAAATAAGACGAACGATATTTCTACAGTTTATAGATTTAGTGAATTTAAATGATTCCACATATATATAAAGTTACACATATACGAGTTAATTATTTTCATGTCTCTTCGAGCAAAGAGTGCAGTATACATACATTGCATTGTGCCAATTTGGATATATTGAATGTAGATTTGGGGGATTGCTGCCAAATCAAACTACAAACGCATCCAAGTACTGCAGAATAGGGTGCTACGATAAATTACAAACTGCACTTGCTACGTGAGAGGATCCAGCCTACACCGCGATCTGAAAATACATTCTGTAGAGGAGCAGATTGGCAGACACACAAGCCGATATAGCGACAGGTTGCTAACCCATAGAAGCAGACTCGCTAGGAGACTCCTACCAGCTAGACCGTTGAGGCGATTGAAGCGTCAAGGTTTCGCCAAAACGTTTTCCCAATCGTAATATTCACATAAACTCCTTAAACTAATATGAGGTTTGGCTCAAATAAAAACATTTTTTACCTATGTTGTTATAGTACTATTTTCTTCCTGCTGTACTGGTTCGATACTATTATATTGACAAGTAATCTGAACTTTTAGAGATGAGGAAAATATTAGTTTTTTCCGTCATCATCAACCGCACAATTCTTGTGAAAATATAAAACCTCTTTAAACACTCGACATTTTAAAAGTGCTGTTCAATTCAATCGAACTCCAGCAAAATAAGGGACCCTTGTCGTATACATTTTATCAGCAGTAAAAAACTTGACATTAAATGCTTGACTCAGCATTTGGAGCAATAGGAATACGGCAATCTTAACATACTTATATGTCTGTACTTGTGTACTTTATACTATGTAAACTAATTGAAAACCGACAAGTTAATGTAACAAACTCAACTTCAGCTAATTAAAAGTGGGCTACGACTGAAAGCCACTCCAAAGAGTCGAGTAAATACATGATAAGACTGAAATATGTAACACCTTCAAAGTGAATCGGTTACAGTTTTGAGTCCCACATTCATTTCTATGTGTTATATAAAAATCGAATTGAAACGCATTGCTTAAAATTAACTGACCTTCATGGTCACTCTAGGGATTAAAGTAGCTAATTAGTTTAAATTTAAAGAATCTTGAGGTTTGTTTGTGCTAAGTATTCAAATGTTACTTGAAACAAGCTCTAAAATTGCAAAGTATGGAATCTGGGAAATGTCTCCTTGTATAAATGTGTGAAATCTCATTGATAGGATATTCAAGTAGCTTTTTGTTGGAATCAACATTCAAATGCCTGTATTTGTTTGTATAGCCGCAACTTATAGGGTAGAAGGGTATTATAACTTTGTGCCTCCAGGAAATGTATGTAACAAGCAATTTCAGATCCTATAAAGTGTATATATTCGAGATCAGCGTCAACAGCTGAGACGTTATAGCCATGTTTGTCCGTCTGTCCGTCCGTCCGTATGAACATCTAAATCTCAGACTATAATAGATGGTGATATAATTTTTTTCCTCAGCACTTGTTATGTTTTCACGCTAATCAAGTTTGTTTCAAAAATTTGGAAAATTAAAAAAAAAAATTTAATAACAATTGTAAATACTATTTATTTATCCATCCTGAAAGTTTGTTTTCGATCAGATAAAAATTGTAGAAGTTATTTAACAAATACTTTTATATGGAAAAAACGATTACTTTTTACGGGTCTTAGATGTTTTAGCTGACTATCTGATATATTTTGTACTCTATGGAATATTTTGAATGTAGTAGACAAAATGGATAGCGGGTATCTCACAGTCGATCACAGTCGACTGTAGATTTCTTTATTGTTCTGATTTAAGGGCGACACTAAGTATACATTTGCTGTTTGGTTTCTAATTCCAATGGTATTTAGAGTCTTTAATGTACATATGTATATTAATTCTTTTGTTCGATTTGATCGTCACTTTATATCGCAGTGAAATCAAAGAAATATAGTGCATTAGAAAATTTGTAGAAATTGAAATGTTAAAAATATTTGGATTAATTAATTTCATTTAACTTTTTGTGTGATTATTAAAAAATGTAGTAAAAATAAATACATAGTAACGTATATTTTTTGTTTTTAGTTATTGGCTAATTTATTAAAGTTCTGATTGAAGTGAAACTGAATGATTTTTGTATAGAAGTTTATTTATTTCATTGGATTAATTAATTTCGTTTACTTTATTGTGTTGTAATAAATCAAGAGTTAAAAATTAAATTCAATGAATTTGAATTTACTTGTCTAAAATGTTGGGTTTCTGTAAGAAAACTTTTGAGCTCAGTTTTCTTTTCTAATTCATGGTTTAAATCAGCAGCAATATTCAAAGATGTTGAGTTCCCCAAAAATGTCAATTGATTTAAGTCTTTTAAGCTGGCTAAAATATTGAATTGAAATGTCTACTAACCCTTTATTGTATTGACTTGATACTATATCATTCTTCGTTATGATAATCAATAATAGTAATATTACTATATACCATATAGTTCATATTGGAACTGACTAAAACTAACCACCATCCTCTCTTTATTGCAGCTGAATATCCTGCAGATGATGCCTACAGACCAACTCACTATGCCGGCTACATCAATCGTGGCTACGATGATGATATAGATAGTTCCTACCTCTTTGCGCAGTACGAGGCCATGACGGATGCTCGCAATGGAGCGGCTTTGCCGCCCTACACAACCGATCATCATCGCGATCTTGGCGAAGATGTAGTTGACAACGAACTCGATGATGATGTGTTCAAGGATTGCGCTGATGAGATCACAGCTGAGGATAATGAGATCAGCTATCACAATCGCTGTCTGCCCGAATTTCAGTTCTCGATGGTCGACTCGGAATACGATGAGACGCTGGCGTTTCCCGATTCCGTGACGATATTGTCGACGCTGGGCGACAAACCGGTGCTGGTGGAGCGCAAGGAGACCGACGACGATGACGAGGAGTTCGACGATGAGAACAGTGTGCTGATGCGACAGGAGATACCCTACACCAGCATCTATGGACCCAACGTCAAGTTCAATTCGTTTCAACGCAAGGTCTTCATTCCCGGACGCGAGATCCATGTGCGCATTGTGGACACGGAGCGCAGCGTGACGACGCATCTGCTCAATCCGAATTTGTGAGTTATTTCCATATTTGAATTATGGTGATTACTAAATATTTCTCTGCCTGGCAGGTACACCATTGAGCTCACCCACGGCACCTTCAAGTGGACGATCAAGCGACGCTATAAGCACTTCAACTCCTTGCATCAGCAGCTCAGCTTCTTTCGCACCTCTTTGAACATTCCATTCCCGAGTCGAGCGCACAAGGAGAAGCGTCACACGCTCAAGGCGGCCGCCAGTCAAATGGCCGACGAGTCTACGCTCAAGGATCTGCCAGCGCATACCAAAGTCAAGCATTCGAGCACGCCAACCAACAATAATAATAATAATGGAGGAGGCGATGGAGCTGGAACTGTTGCCACCATCGTTAGTCCCACACACAGCTCGATCCTCTCGAGCTTCACGCCTCGTCGCAGTCAACGGAAACGAAAGAAAAAGAAACGAAAGCTGCCCCGCTTCCCCAATCGCCCAGAGAGTCTAATCACCGTCGAGCATTTGCCTGTGCGCATCCAGCAGCTGGAAGATTATCTCTACAATCTGCTTAACATCAGCTTGTATCGATATCACCATGAAACGGTGGGTGAAAGAGGATTTCCTTTTGTTAAACAACTTGTGATATTGTGAAGTTGACTAGAATAGGGCAACACTAACATTACAAGATGTATTTTAGAGACTCAAGCTAGTGCCAGTAAAAATTAGAAAATATAGCTTACATGAAAGGTGGAAATGATATAGAGGATGGGAGAAATTGAAAGATTACCGTTACCGCTACCGATCGGGTAGAAGGGTATTCTAAAGCTGTGCCTCCAGCAAATGTACATAAAAAAGCAGGAGTCATCTCTGTGATATAATGTAACAGTATATACATATATACTAAAAATAGCTTAAGTGCTAGTATTTTTTAATATATTAATTTGGTATGTTTTAAGAATAATACTGCTACTACTGAATTCTATGAACAGTGTATTGGAGTCATTAAATTCAGAAAGTAAACCAATTGAATAAAAATAAATATACTATTAAAGAGAAATATTTACAATTTTATATAAAGTGCAGAAAATAATTAATCTCAAAATTTGTACTTTAAAACATTTCACATAATTACACACTTCATATTACTGCATTATTTTCGAGACATCAAATTTGTATTTTATATGACAAATTTGCAGTTGAATGTCGCCACTTATCGGCTTAACTTAAGTTTATAAAATACGATCGATTTGCAGCTGTCAAGTTACAACATTTATTAGTTTAACAAAAATATTATACGATCGTGGTGACTGTTTTATATTAGTACGCAACCGTTTAAAATAAAAGAATGCCTAAAAGTATTATATATTTTATTGCTCACTGTAGATAATTGCAATTGTGTTGTTTTGTGTAAGAGAAGAGTGTGCAATTATCGACATTACTCTTTATAGTATATGATTAGGTATTAAGCTTGAAATTAACTTAAATGGAAACGAAAAACTACTTGCTTAAAATAGAAAGCGTTTCATAGGATATGCTTTTTATAACGTATTATATTTTAGAGTTAACAATCCGATTGGCTTATTTGAGCTTAGACAAGTTTTAAGATAGAATAATAGACTAATTTTTATTACAAAAACTACTGTCTGAAATATTAAAACAAGAGATAAATGGAAAATTTTGTTGTAAAATTATAAGTAATTAAAATTATTTGTATGACAATATTTTATATTTATAGTGTGACAATATTGAATTCACTAATTAATTAATTTACGATTCTTATGCTAGTGTAATTTTCATCGTTAATTGTCAATTGCACCTTTAACTTTATTTTGTTCTTTTCTTTTGTTTACAATACTCAAACTCTTTCTCTTCTTCTCTTGCAGCTCAACTTTGTGGAGGTTTCCAATGTGTCCTTCGTATCCGGTCTGGGCATTAAGGGCAAAGAAGGAGTCATACTCAAGCGAACCGGATCGACACGTCCCGGCCAGGCAGGCTGCAATTTCTTTGGTTGCTTTCAACGCAATTGTTGCGTGCGTTGCAACTACTTCTGCTCGGATGTCGTCTGTGGCACGTGGCGCAATCGTTGGTTCTTCGTGAAGGAGACGTGCTTCGGTTATGTGCGACCCACCGATGGCAGCATTCGAGCTGTGATACTCTTCGATCAGGGCTTCGATGTCTCCACTGGCATCTATCAGACGGGCATGCGCAAAGGTCTCCAGATTCTGACCAACAGCCGGCACATTGTGCTCAAGTGTTGGACGCGTCGCAAGTGCAAGGAATGGATGCAGTACCTCAAGCACACAGCTCACACCCACGCTCGCGACTTTACCTGCCCCAATCCTCACATGTCCTATGCCCCGATGAGAGCCAACACTCAGGCCGTGTGGTATGTGGATGGGGCACAATACATGGCCGCAGTTGCCGATGGCCTCGAGGCTGCCACCGAGGAGATTTACATTGCCGACTGGTGGCTGAGTCCGGAGATCTATATGAAGCGTCCAGCATTGGATGGCGACTATTGGCGGCTGGACAAGATTCTGTTGCGCAAGGCAACGCAGGGCGTCAAGGTGTTTGTGCTGCTCTACAAGGAGGTCGAGATGGCGCTGGGCATCAACAGCTACTACAGCAAGTCCACGCTGGCCAAGCATGAGAATATCAAGGTATGTTTGGTAAAAGAAACGTAGTAGAAGAATTTCAAGAAAGTTTCATTATTAAGTCATGTGTTTAAAATTAATTCTTAACTTGCTTGCTTTTAAGGAGAAAAAAGTTGTAAAGTTATTCTAGTATGATTCTAGATTGGTCATTTTTACAACGATATTGTTTTTAGGATTGAAAACATTCAAAATTCTAAAATATATTCACTCTTTACGAATTAAAGCAATGGTCAAAATGCAGATTGTTTAAAAAATATAATATTTTTCTTATATATATTTAGTTCCGTTCATAATTATTATAGACAAAGTTACACTTTACTATTTTTAGTTATTGCTTACTAACTATTATATGCGAACCGTGTGGAGTTTGAACACAATAGGTCTGAGGGACCACATGCACAATGATTCTAACTGATTGCAGATTTGTGTTTTAAAAGAACAGGATTAGAGAAATCACCTTGAGCCGACAACTTATTTTTGTTTTATACAATCCTAAGCTCATAATTGTTTCTAGTTATTAGAACTTAATTTTTTTTCACTATGTAGGTCGTATTAGATTCGGAGATTAAAGAGAAATTTCCTTGAAACCGTTTTACTTTGTTCTTCACTCTTCAGGTCATGCGGCATCCGGATCATGCACGTGGCGGCATTCTGCTCTGGGCCCACCACGAGAAGATCGTGGTGATCGATCAGACTTACGCATTTATTGGCGGCTTGGATCTGTGCTATGGTCGCTGGGATGATCGTTCGCATCGTCTGACAGATCTGGGCAGCATTTCGACCGCCTCCGTTTCGGGCAGCAATCGTTGCACACCCAGCGGTTGCTACAACAAGGACGAAGTGGACTCGGCCTTCGGCTCACGCAAATCCTCACGCAATGCTCATCACGAGGCAACGAGCAAGGAACGTGCCCCATCTCCGTCACCACCAGCCAGCGAAGAAGCTGCTCCAATGACGTCTGGCATAGAGGTGCGGACTTTGAAACCTGGCGATCGTCTGCTCATTCCCGATCTACTGTCGGCGGCGTCTAGTGAATTGGGATTGGAGGCGACAACGCTGGAGGGCGTGAAGCTGAACACACCCGAAATGGAGCGCAAAAATATGCTCGATCGATTGAAGAACAATGCGATGAAGGGCGCTCGCATGGGCAAGGACTTTGTGCAACGTCTGACGACGTCCGAGGCGCAAGAGAACCTGGAGGGAGCAACGGCCATGGGTGAGACTGTGTTCAGCATTGAGACACATGAGGAGGCGACAACGACAGAGGCGGCAATCAGTTCAACTTCGGGGCTGAATGCGACGACGACAAGCACACAAATACTCAACAGTGAATTCTACGGGCAGGCCAAGTATTGGTTCGGCAAGGACTATTCCAATTTCATACTTAAGGATTGGATGAATCTGAACGCCCCCTTCGTCGACATTATCGATCGCACCACGACGCCTCGCATGCCGTGGCACGATGTGGGCATCTGTGTTGTGGGTGCCTCGGCTCGAGATGTGGCACGACATTTCATCCAGCGCTGGAATGCCATGAAGCTGGAGAAGCTGCGCGACAATGTACGCTTCCCGTACCTGATGCCCAAGAGCTATCATCAGATCCGCCTCAATGCTCATCTCCAGCAGCTGCAGCAGCGTCGCCAGCAGAACGTCACCTGCCAGCTACTGCGCAGCGCCTCCGCCTGGAGTTGTGGATTCATTGAGGCGGATCTCGTGGAGCAAAGCATACACGATGCCTACATCGAGACCATCACGAAGGCCCAGCATTACATCTACATTGAGAATCAGTTCTTTATCACCATGCAGTTGGGCATGGGCGTGCCTGGGGCGTACAATAATGTTCGCAACCAGATCGGAGAAACGCTCTTCAAGCGCATCGTGCGTGCTCACAAGTAAGTTCAGTATATGAGAATAAGTATAAAGTGGTTTTTAGAGAATATCAACCTTACTTCACTTTACTATAGAAACACATTATTAAAGCCCACTTTCTTTTGCATTCGACTTTGCTTGTCTGTCCACGTGTAGTTTTATATTTTAAAAACAATTCTTAAGTGCTTAGGTAGTGAAAAGATAGTTGCACTTATTTTACTGATTTCCAAAAATTATTGCTGTAGCTAAGCGAGACATCAATAAGTTTGTGATTAACATGTAAACGGCTTCCGTATTGATTGATGTAGTACGATTCTTCAGACAACTTGTTGATAATGTGGTAGATAAAAACACGAAAGAAACCAACACGAATTGCAGCGTAGCGTCCGTTTTATTATGCTTCTCGATCAAGACTGACGTTGCCAATTATGTATTTCTCGCATTCTAGAGAATTGATAAAGAGAGCCAATATCGAGAGAGTTCGGATAGCCGAGAGAGCGTCAAGTTAATGTGTGTGTGTGTGTGTAGGCACTCGTCCTGCTAAAATAAGAAGATCAGTTTAAATATAATCAAAATTCTGTGGATGTTTCCTATTTTAACACAAACACAATTTAAATAATAATTGAAAAAAAGATTAGTCTTGAAAATGATTAGTGTTTAAGGAGGAGAAAAATTTACTTAATTTACCTTAGTAATCATAATTTGTATGTAAAATATGTTATTCTTGATTAATCACACGACTGATGTGTTATCGATTTATTCTTCTTGGTATTTAAATATAAGGGTTTCGTTCCTTATCTCATTTCGTAAGTTTAAAATCGGGGGTTTTTTATGGATTTTATTTTAAACTCTTTACTTTCGCTACTAATGTTTTCAGGGAAAAGAAACGCTTTCGGGTTTATGTAATAATGCCTTTGTTGCCCGGGTTTGAGGGCGATGTCGGTGGCAGTACGGGCAATGCGGTCAGAGCCATTACGCATTGGAACTATGCCTCCATATCAAGGTAGGTGACTAATATAAGCTAATTTAAGCTCATAAAAATTTATATTTGACATTTACTATGAATTTGTTACTGAGTCAAGTTTTGCATATCATAACCTTATCGAATTAAAGTTAACTTAGCAAAATTAAATCCCAAATCAAGCATTTCTGATCATCCCTAGCCAAATTTAATAAGTCCTATCACTATAAATTACATCAATATTCACTTCTAATGCTAAATCCTTAAAAACATTTTTTCTTTATCTATTTTATTATTCGAGAACGCAATTTCCCACAAAGTTTTTTTATTGCCTATCAGCTTGAACTTCCCCAAAACCCAATCTTAAAAACTCCACTAATATCAACTGCTTTCCTCAATCTTGCAGAGGTCGCACAGCAATATTGACACGCCTTCAGGAAGCGGGCATTACGAAGCCCGAGAACTATATATCATTTCACAGTCTGCGCAACCATTCGTATCTGAATAATACGCCAATTACCGAACTGATCTACGTCCATTCCAAGTTGCTAATTGCTGATGATCGGGTCGTTATTTGCGGTTCGGCAAATATCAACGATCGTTCCATGATCGGAAAACGGGACTCGGAAATTGCGGCGATCATAACGGATGAGGAGTACGAGGATGGACTGATGAATGGTAAAAAGAATCCAAGTGGAATATTTGCGGGTAGATTGCGAAAATATCTATTCAAGGAGCATTTGGGTAAGCTCTCGCTTTTTGGTTTATTCCTAACAATTTCCTCTAATTATAATATTTTTCTAGGATTACTGGATTCAGAGAGATCGCCACGCACGGATCTGGCCATAAGTGATCCGGTTTGTGATCAATTCTGGCATAATACATGGCGTCGCATCTCGACTAGAAATACAGAGATCTACGATGAGGTGTTCAAGTGTATTCCCACGGACTTTGTGAGGACATTCGCCAGTCTGAAGAAATATCAGGAGGACCCTCCTCTATCAAAAACCGAACCCGAATTGGCCGCCAAGCGTGCCACGGATATTCAGGTAAGGTTTTGAAAATGTTTTCACTGAACTGTATTCAAATTCCAAATTCCATTCTCCAGGGACATCTGGTAAATTTACCGCTGGAATTCCTCAACAAGGAAGTTCTTACGCCACCCGGTACCAGCAAGGAAGGTCTCATACCTACCTCTGTATGGACATAGTCTGCCAAAGTCTTTAAGACGCCACAATAGCTTAAGCCTTAAGGAGATCCATCAGTTTCTCTAGATTTGAAACTGGGATTAGAAAATATGCTACTATAATATTATTAATATTTTTCAAAATGCAACCCACCAAATGCGCTTAAACTTATTTCAAGTTGCTGTTGCCAAGTCAGAAAAAAATGAATTATTTGTAAATATACCAACATAAATAGTAATATTTAATATATATAATGAAAACAAACAACTTTTTGCCTTATAGCTAGTTTATTTATTATTATAGAATGTCGATGTCCCCTATAAACACTAAGATTTTATTGTTACTTGTATGATGTTAAAACAGTATTCTAGACAAACTAAAGCGCAATTCTTGTTTTTAATAAAAGTAAAAGAAAAAGTGATGCAAAATTAAGTCAAACTTAAATATTCCGAATTTTATTTCACTTGAGTGAATGTTGAGAATATCCCAACAATTAAAAAAGTACCAAACGATCTAGACTACACAATTCCCTTCCACTGACAATAGCTTGATGCGGCCGCTCGATAAAAAGCTACCTGCTACGATACGCAGACATGCTGTTAAGCAAGAGTACTGTTAGTGTTGTAAAACACTTGGTAAATTTAAATTGAAAATATTGCTTTGCATTTACAACGATTATTTATGAATTGCCCAATAATCGGATAGACTAAAGAAATTTTTAATAATTTTTTGTTAGTATACATACATTTTTCTATTCACAAAGTGTAATCACTCAAAGATCGGCCCAATTGGAAATTATCTATCAATGCTGAATATAAAAATGCAAATACAATGCTGCTCTGTCTTTCTCTATCGCTCTCGGTGCTCTCTGGTTTCTTGTTATTGTTGTTGAGCATTGCATTTGCAATTGGATTTGCTAATGCAGTGCGTTTACTTTGTTCGCTCGGTGCAGTCGCGTTTCTTTTGCGTGCGTGAATTAGTTAATAAGTGTGCACATACACTATAAAATACACACATAACTTTATACATTGTTTGAAATTGAAAAAGTTATAAAGTACTGCTGACAAAACTTGTGTAAAAGTGTCGCGCAACATTTTTCAGTGCTCTTGGTTGGTAATTTGCTGCACTTGGCAACAATACAGTTTTCTTACATTTGCTATGTTTGTTTTGTGCTTGTTCTCTATGAAAGAAAAAGCGATTGTAGCAAAATACAAAGTCAAAGGAGAACAACAAAAACAACATAAATACATAGCTATGGCTAGTAAAGCTAGAAAACAAGTTCTGGTGCTCACAAACACAAACATATGCCAAGAGTGTTCACGCTCATTCGCTCTCACTCACACACACTCTTTTACGCTCTCCCGCAAAGCTCTCAGTCAGAACAGTTGCATCACAAAGGCCGACAGCAGCCACACACACACTTGCTTTGCACTGACACATGCAAACGCACACAGTTCTCATATAACGTAATAAAAGCACGTGTTGGCTTTGATTTTTTTGCTTGCTTCATGGCTTGTTGTTGCTGTTGACTTTTCTTTGTTTTTTTTCTTCTTCTTGAGTATGTATGTACGTATGTTTTGTATTCATGACGTGATGCTAGTTTGAATGTGTGTTTGATAACAACGGATGGGCTCATGTATTTGCTTGTATTGTTATTGTTTGGCTTTTGCTTTGTGCTTTTGAATTGACTTTGCTTAATTATTAACTTTAAATTTGTTTGCGTGGGTTTGGCTTACAACTAAAGTTGCAACTTCCATCGTAATAAAATTCGTGGGCGTTGTAGATGATTAAGGAAGTCGTCCGTATAATGATAAGTATGAAAGCTAGTGTTGCCTAACAATGAGGGAATATTTGCTTAACTTTTGATTGCGCTCTGATTAAGTAAAAATCAACTGAGATTATCAAGTGGAATGTGAGCGGAATTAATTGCACTGAAGCAAATGAATCATTTAACTTTCTTGCCAGCTTGTTGGATAACGATTCTAAATAAAAATAATTGAATAGATAATCGTTGCTATATAAAAGAAATGGAAAAATTATTTAATAATACATAAAGGAGCAACTTAATTAAATAATAAATAAAGGTATATATAATATTTGTAAGGGAAAAAAGTGGAACATTATCAAGTCTCCAGAAAGGTTTAAAAAAGAAACGCTAAACATATTAGAACAATAGCATATCACACTGTATTCCTACATCTTCAAGAGCTTGTAATTTCTGCAAGATTAAAATTTCATTATCTTTTAATGATCAATAATGTTTCACAAAGTTAGGTCACATATTGAAATAGATCCTCATTGCTATACCAATGGAAAAATCAAGATATTTTTTTTTTAAATGTAAATAGTGAAATATATGTAAGTTTGGATTAGAGTAATAAATAGAAGAACTAAATAAATAAGGTTTCAATATTTGATTATTTTTTAAGGTAAAAATGATTATATTTCTACCTTAAAAAGAAAGGTTAAACTGAGTTAGGCTTTGAAATACACATTTAGTTATGGGTAAGAAAAAGTTTTAACTACCAGATATTGCCATAAATTAATAGAAAAGATATATCTTGGCTTAAAAAAGAAAGGAAATGCTGGATTAGATTTCTAAATATGTTCTGAAATTTAAGTAGAAGGTCAATGTAATCAAATATCTACATAACTGTGTTTGCTGTTTGTAACATATAACAAAAAATTATGGAGCATTGTTTCTTTCTAAAAGTTACGATTTGTTCATAAATAAAAGACCAAGTTAATCATTACAAACCATAAATTGTGTTCAATTTGATCCAATTCCTATTTATATTTATATATCTAGCTCAAATAGTTAAAAGATTCTCGTATTTCACACTGAAACCAAACCGGTTGCTTTACCTGCCTGCTGTCTGTCCAAGGTGCAGCGTTGATTGTTTTTTCTCACGCAAATCAACAGGTAGCGTGTGACATTAGCATACAACATCATTGTGCAGAGTTGCCTGCCACCCACTTAAACTGGCCAAATCTACGGCGTAACCCCAAAAACTAAATATTGAACTTCCTCTCTGTGGGACTTCAAACAAAACCAAATCATGTAAAAAACAAAAAGCAAAAGAATTATAAAAAAGCGTGTGGGCTTGTGGCGCAACAAGCAGTCAGCGGCAGCCGCACAACCGGCTTCCCCATGCTGCCTCTCCCTCTGTCGCGCTCATTGTATCGATCTCCCCCTCGCACTCGCACTCACACTCGTCAACAACTGGGCACACAGAGTATGCCAAACCTGCTGTCGCTGCACAGAAATCAAAAGTGAACATCGCATCGCTTGCATTTTGCCATCGTTACTTCTTCTTACCCCCCACCCTCACCATGCTGACGAACACTCTATCGCCACTTGGCGCTCGTATGTCGTTTGGCGCTCGGCTGCCAAAAACGAAGTGGCGGTCGTTGCTCGTTCGCGTGTTCGTTCTTGGGCTTTTTGTTCGTTTCTTGCTTGCTGCTCGGTTCTAGTTGGTTAAGCACTTCGTGTGGGGCTCGCTCGGCTCGCCGCGACTTCATTCGGCTTGCGGTTCGGCTTAGTCCCCCACACCAAAGCGGCGGCAATCGTGACCATAGTCAGTCGCAGGCAGAGGCCAGCAGCCAAAGCAACGAGCAACGAGAGGGCAACGCGCACTTTTTTTGAGCTTTCCGTTTTGCAGTTCGCAAAAGTTCGACTTGAGTCAAATCTTTCCACAATAATAACAGAAACAATAACAACAGCAACTTCGACAATCAGTGCGCGGTTTTTTATTGTTGTTGTTTCTAAACAATACTTTTAATCATTAGACAACGCGGCCCCTACTGAAAAAGCAGCATTGATAACGTCTATGTGCATGTGTTTTCTACATACGCATATACATACATACACATATGCATATAAGAGAGTGCGCGCGCGTGTGTGTGTCTGAGCTCGTGTTTGTGTTGGTGCTTATGTGTTATGGAATGCATTTGATTAGATTTGTTTGACTTTGTTGTTAAACAAATGCTTGATTTCTGACTCTTAGTGTTTCAGTTTCTGTTGCTGTTTCCTCTTGTTCGATTTCTGTGTCGGTTTCGCTGTTTCGACAAACAAAAGCTAAAGAGACGCGAGAACCGGTTAACTGTTTGCAAAGCTTGCAAAAAAAAGAAAAGAAAAACAACAAAACAACATTGGTTTTGTTTTTTTTGTATTTTTTGGTGTGTGCACACTGCAAATGCAAAAGCCCCAACAACAACAACAACGACAACAACAACAATAAAAGCGGCGGAAACGAATGAAATTCGCATAAGAAGAAAATTAGCTGCCATTCATAATGCCATATGAATACATTCACTAATTTATTCATAAACCGCGGTCAGGCAAATCCAGAAAATTGAAATATTCGACGAAAAGCAATAAATAAATGTTCTGCTGATTAAGTGCAAAAAAATGAAATCAAATGTGTCACATTTAACGAAAAATATTATATATAAATTTATATACATATGCAAAAAAAAGTGATTAAAAGGCAAAAATTGCAGTAATTTGAGTGAAGTGCAATAAAAATACAACAGCAAATAAAAGTAATTCGTGCAACCTCGTAGATACCAATTGAAATTGTGAATAATTTATAAGAGGCAATTGATATTGCAGTACAGTGAAACATGCCTACGAAGTGTTCGTCAATTTAAAATTAATTCAACGTCATGGTTAGCAAATTCAAAATATTTAATAAGAATTGATGAATAAAGCGGAAAAGTGCTATGAATAGAGCCCCAAAAGTAAAATAGATTAGAGTTTATAATACTCAATCTAAATTGAGATAAGATTATGTTTATAAGAATTCAAGAATTGAAGTTCAATGTTAAAGGTTTTCCCTGATGACTTGCAAAATGAATGTTATTCATTCATAATAAATTTGATCAGTATATTTCAGTTGTAGTTGCTCAACATAAAAGTGAAATAATCTCAAGAAATGATTGTAAAATTGAGAGATATTAATACAATAGCTATTTCGTTTTGAAGATTTTGGGTTCTCTATAGTTCTATTCTCCTTCTTCACTTTTATCATTATTTTTAATTCTAGAAAATTAAAAATGGAAATCAAAAAGATTAATTTGCACTCATAATGATTAACACTAATAACAAATAAAAGTAAAAGTACAACACAAGGAGATTAAACAAATTTTATATATACGAAGTGAGCTTAAAGCAAATGCAAATTGAACAAAATGTGGCGCATTCAGTTGAAATCAAAAGCCAAAGAAGTGGCAACAGCAATCCTGAAGTCAAGGCAAAACAATTAAACAGAACGTTGCAAACAAGTAAAACAAATAAAAGCAAATAAACAATTAAAGAAAAGTGCATAAAATACGAGATCAACTCTACAAAAGCAGGGAAAATGTCAGGCGTTCAGTTAAAGGACTCCGCTTTAAAGGCTAAAGAAAAAACCAACGAGCCAGCGACAACAAAAACAACAGCAACAACAATAGGAAAGAAAACTTTAACCTCGAGCGCGGCTTTGTCGCTGTTTGATCAGCTGAAAAACGGCGTCAATTTGAACAGTTTGACAGTTGGCGGCGCCGCAGAAACAACAAAAGCAACAGCAGCAGCAGCAGCAGCAACTGCAAAGACAGCAGCAACAACTGCCGCTGCAACAACAGCAACGGCTGCAACATTGGCACCACCCGCTACACCACCGCCAAATATTGACTTAAAGCCACCTACAAAGCCGCTCAAGGCATCGTCGGCAACGCGCACATTTAACACGCCCATTTTGCTGCCGCCCACAAGCAGCATTGGCATCGTGCACGGCACCAAACGAGGCAGGGACAACAGCAACAGCAACGGCAACGGTAACGACAACGACAATTGTGCAGCGCCTGCAACATTGTCGCATTGTCGGACTGCATCAGCGGCAGCTGCCAAATTGGATATCAACGCATTGCGATCTCAGCTCTATCAGGGCGCCAGAAAGTCTGCAACAACAACAAAAACAACACCAACGAAGCGAACAACTGCAACAACAGCGGCAGCAGCAGCAGCAACAACAGCAACAACAACAGCAGCAGCAGCAGCTCGAGGAGATCGAGGAGGAATCCGAGCGAGTGCGAATGGGAATAGCACAAAGAAACGCTGCCTGGATCGTTACGATTCATCAGAGTCATCAGACAGGTGAGTAATTAGCCAATTGCAAAGCGAAACACTCGTAAAACTGGCTCAGCTCAATCCATCAAATATATAGCTAAATTAATTGCAAATTGTGTGCTTGATGAATGGCCAAAAATAGCGATGAAGAAACTACATACTTGAGATGGAGTTTAAGATAAAAGCAAAAGAATTCTTGCAGATGAAACGCAACGAAAAATGTATAAAATAACACTTGGAAAATCTGTTTGCAAATAGTAGAAAAATAATTATTGCAGTTGTATAAAATGACAAAAAAAGTTGAAAAGAGATATAGATAAATAGAAAAGTGAGAAAAATTATAAATTTATTGCAACAAAGCAGACAAATTGTAGTGTAAATTTAACTACAATACAATGAATATACTTATTTGAACAATACAATAAAGTGTATTATACTTAATTGTTAAACTGAAAATATATTTATTTAGACTTTGGTGACTTTAGATTTCATTAAATTATAAACTTGTAATGCAAACATCGTTTTTTATCTTTGGGTATTACAACTACAATTTGAATATTTCCATCACATCATGTTCAGTTAATTTGCTATAGCTTGGAATTGTTTGTCGCCTCAAGTTGAAAGAGTAAATAACCTGTTAATGTGTTAACCAAGATTTGCCTTAAAACTTAACACTTAGAATGAAAACATTAACGATAGCTAAAAATGTGTTTTATCCACACAGTCTATTAATATACAAAACAACTTTACTTGGAACTTTTGTGATTGAAGCAGCTGCACCATGTAAATCATATAGCAGATATATCTTTTACTCTATGCACGAATAATTTCGTCTAGGGTTTGGATTTTTTTTTGTTTTTTGTGCCCAAAACTAAAAGAGGAAATCGTTGAAAATGTAGCAATGTTGCCAAAATTGCGCTAAAAACAGAAATACTAAATATATCTCGGAGATACTTTGCCAAATTGCACAAAGACGGCAGCAGAAGCATCCATAAAATGCTTGAGAAACGAGTTGAGCACGAATGCAAAACTTCAAGTACAATAGAATAGTGCGATACAAAAGTGCGCCATTAAATAATTTTGATAATTTATCTGACAGATAATTGTGTAGCAAAGTGCGCTAAAAGGTGATTAAATAAATGTATCTGTAAGCTACGCGATTACACGTCACGGCACGGTACCAACTATCTGAGTATCTAAGTATCTCGGCACGCGGCTCGTCAGCTGTTTAATTTATAGCTAACGGATACATTTGGTTGTCGTTGTAGTTTTGCATATGGATGTATTTAAGTGTTTGTGCGTGTGTGTGTGTGCCGCAGATACTCACAGCACAATGCCAACTAATTTCCGCTCATTAAAAATGCGCAGCGTCGACGACGGCGACGGCGACGTCGACGGCGTCGCATGCAAGTGCATTTTGTATCTTAAAGATACGCAAAACATGCGTTCATTTATCAACGTTCGCGAAGAGCGAAAACGATTCTGAATTTATGGCGCGTGGGCGAGACGAGCTTCCTGCATGCGCACATCCCTCAGATACAAGTTCTATACACATGTGTGTGTAGATACATCCAAGCAGACGCTGTCTCAACAGATGTATTTGTGTCTGCAACTTGGCTTGATTTTTTTTTCGGCTGCAGCATAAGCAAAACTTTTCAACATTTGGCTGCTGCTCTCTTTGCATTCTAATTAATAGTTGTTGCTGCTTTTGCAGTTGTTGTTGTTGTTGTTGTTGTTGCATGCAAATCATGCATAAATTTACAAAGTTGTCGTTGTCGTCACCATCGATAAGCGAGCGGAGGCAAAAGGTTCTGTTTTGGATCTGTTTTTTTTTTTTGGTTCCACACGCAACGCACGCATATCAAATGCCATCTATCTGACTATGAAGTATTGTATCTCTCAGTACGTTTTACTGCCCAGCAGATGCCCCCCTCCTCTCTCTCTCTCTCTTTCTGTCCCCCTCTCTCTTGAGCACTTCGGCTGTGCTTCGGCACGACGCTCGTCGTTTGTCGTCGCTTCGTTCGTTTGCTGTCGGAAATAATTTCAACTTTTGGTCGTTGAACTCTTTTTGATTTATTTTTTTTCTTCTCGTTTTTTGTTGTTGCTGCTGTTGTTGTTGTTTCACGTCGGTCACAAAACATGAAAACATTTTCTTCTCTTTTTTATTATACTTGTATGTTTGTGTGTGTGTTTGTTTCAATCTTTGCGCTGCATTAAATTTTATTGCGCATCTTTAGGCAGCCAAATTGTTGCTTTTATGTTTTTTGCAATGCATTTTGCGGGCTGAGTTTTTGTTGTTCTTACTGAATTAATTAATTATTTAAATGCCCGAAACACGTTTTCTAGTTTTGTCAATTGCCAAAATGTTGCTATTTTGCATAAATAACAGGTATATATTTTACTATTCGACAAATGTTGCTTCCCACAACTTCAACTTCAACGTCAATAATTATGTTTATTTATTTATCAAAGTTAAGTACAATCTACGTAGAGGCGCCATGCAAATTGATTATTTTTTTTATTATTTTTTTAGTCACAAGTAATAGATTAACTTTTGCATAAGTGAACCCTGAGTGATGATTTATTGTATATTTATCTTGGAAGTTTTGCTTTGTTTTATATGTGAGAATATAAATAAAGAGATTGTTTTGTAGGTGATACGATATAAAACGTTCTTAAGCATAGTAAAGCAAGTAAGAAAGTTACAGTCGAATGTGTTCGACTGTGAGATACAATTTCGAATAAAAGCAAAATAGTCCGACATTATTCTTAAAATATACAAATTTAATATACCGCAAAATTACTAAAATAAACCAAAGTCTGTATAAAGTATTTTTATAGTAGTAGTACTACATTCAAACTAAACCATACAAAATATACCAGACAGCTATGTTACTAAGATCCGTAGTCAGTATGCGTTTTTCCCCCATACAAAACTAATGTCTTAATTAAGAAAGCTACAGTCGAGTGTGTTTGAATGTGGAATACACGCTATTAATTTTCAATAAAAAGAAAACAGTGTCATTATTATTAAAATATATTATATACTGAAAAAATACTACAAATACACTTAAGGATATATTTAGTACATTAATTTATTGATAACATTTAAAATATACCATAAAGTACAAAATATATCAGATTGTCAGAATGTTGTTGCTGATCTAGGATAAATATACTTTATGGCCACTTCTTCTCCTTTTGCTGGAGGCACAAAGTTATAATACCCTACTACGCTATGGCTAGTGGGTCTAAAAATAATTAAACGTAAATATATTTGTGAATTAAACATGAACAAATGTTGCACAGATATTAAATTGCAACTATATAAATTAGCATTAAGTGAAGCTAATAATAAACGTATGTTTTGCCTTTTGCAGATGCAGTCAAATAAATCTTATAGATATAATTGCATTGGTTCAGCTTAATTTCGGCATTTTTTTTGTTCGCAAAAGAAACCTGTTTACGATACGTTTTGACTTGAAGTTAAAAACTCATTGCGACCTCAATTGATGGTTTTGCTGCGTGGCCTTCGCACGTTGCAGTTGCCAAGAACTTCACTAGAATACATACCTAGAGTCATTAAAATTTAATTTTTTCCTATACAAAAACATAAACAAAAAAAAAAAAGACAAAATACAATTTTTGCCATTCGTCGTTTGTCGTTCGTCTTTTTCGTCTTTCGTCTTTTGCCAGTCGCAACATCACAAGTCGCCGTTCAAAACATTTAACTTTAATTATCGTCCATTAAAACACAATCAACAACAACAACAACAATGAGAATAACAACTACAAATACAACGACAACTTCAACTGCAGTTTGTTGTATGTAGTCATCATCTTTTTTTTGTTGTTTTGTTTTGTTTTGTTTTTGTCTCTTGTTTTTTATGTTTTTGTTTATTTTCCATACGCTGCGGCGATAATCAACGGGTCGCTATTGACTTGGTACGCTTTGTACAGGTTTTTCCACATTTTCCTTCATGCCACAAGACCCCAGAGTGTGCGACCCGACCCCCACCTTACTTGCCACTCACTCCAAGTGCGACCCACTGCTCCAATGGCGCGAGCGCCTTTTGCAGTTTTCCCAGTTGTGGCAAAAGTTTGTTGTTGCTCTTGTTGTTGCTGTTGTAGTTTGTTACTCTTTTTGCACAGTCATGCCAGCACGCCTCAATTGTCGACACTCACACAACTGCAGATACAAACAAATCTGCAGATGCAGATGCTGATGCAGATGCAGATGCAGATACACTCACACTCGGATACAATGAGATATTGTGTAATCGCCCACGTTGATTTATCTCGTTTAAGTGACTCCAAACGACGCGACGATGACGTTGAAAGTGTAATGTAATAACTCGCAATTGCGATTGCAATTGCAAATGCTATTCCAATTGCTCTTGCTTTTGCTTTTGCCATCGCATTTCCAATTGCTTGTTATACCCTGTAACGCAAACACTTGTCGCACGCTAACGGTTTTTTTCGCGGAGAAAGTAAGCTATAAACTTGGCATTAAGGAAGCACTCGTCACACAATTAGTCAGAATAATATTCATAAAGCTGCATTTTATTTGCTTTGTAATGCAAGCGCTTTCATACCCTTTAGATACTCAGGAAAAGGTGCGAGCTTAACATAAATATACTGGAAATTGTTAAGTTTAGGATTAAAATTCAATACTATGTGGTATGTTTTTTTAATCTAAAATATATTCAAACTTTTTAAACTTCTTAAGGCTGAAAAATACTTCAAATTCTTTAATTCAGTATTAAAATGTATAAATAAAACACAATTTGTTTTGGGTAATATTAAATTGTTTTATTTTTATTAAATATTATATTAATAACTAACATTTATTATATTTAGCTGCACTTATTAGTTAAATAATACTTACGAAATACTTTTTAACGAATCGTAAAGAATTTTATCCATGATCTCGGTCCACATGAAGATTTATTCGCAACTGCTCTGCTTACTTAACCATGGGAATAATGACATGAAAATCATTTAATTAAGAAACTAATTAAAGATTAAAATTGTCTCGATTGCTTTGAGAATTTTGTAGCTTAAATCAAGTATTTGATACTCAAACAAAATTAGTTTAACAACTCAATTGTGAATATCTACTTTAAAAATCAAAAATCAAGAGTTCATTTGTTTCAAGTCGGATTGTTCACATAGACTACTTAATTTAGTTTTCATAGGGTATCAACTGTTTCTTTTATTTTCAACTTTTATAGGGTAGCTTTTAGTTTCACCGAGCGTCACTTTATTTGTACTTTAGTTACTATTCAGCGTATTGTTGCGACTTCTGCTTGGAACTGCAGCTACTCGTGTCGTATATTTAGTCGTGCCGCATTCTGCTGCCTCTTGATGTTATTTGCAATTTTTTGGCATTGCATTTGGCATTGTTTTCATAGCAGTTGCATTGTTTGGCATATCCCCAACTTGACTACAACTTGTTGTTGTTATTTCGATTCGAATTTTTTGTTAAAGCTTTTGTTGCTAACATCTGCAGCTGCAACAAAGTTGTAAACTTTAAGTTCAAAGCAAAGTTTGATGGAGCTCAGATGCGAGTATTTGTGGTCATGATCAAGAGTTACAAACTTATTTTGTGCATTGTTAATAGCAATGGCTAAAGGTCTTAAAATTGTTCTATTTAAAAAGAGCAGGCATATTTTAATTTTAACATAATTATCATCGTAGAAATATTCAAAACTTGTATACCGACAAAAATACTTAAATGTACCAAAAAGTATTCTTTTTATTACAATATACCATTACATTCAAAATATACGATAAAGTACTAAGTATGTTCGATTGTCAGCCAAAGCAATAAATACACATATTAATCAATTAAGCAGCATATACAATTATTTTTTCTGTTTTTGTTTAATCCATTTCGGAAATATTAAAATACTGTAAATATACTATTTACCATATATATACTGTATGAATTTTAAAATTATCCAAACTCTATATTTTCATATTTTGTTGTATTTTTGGTAATGCAAAAATATATTGGAAAATTGTTATAATAAATACTGTATCTAATTTAAAGTGTCTAAATACATGTGTTTGAGTTGATAATAAAATGCTGGAACTTGCAGTAGGTTTAAATTGTTTAAAGATACAATCAAAAGGTCTAATATCTAAATTAGTTTCACGAAGCGTTGCCAGCTAATAAGCTACCTAGATAATCCCAACCTTAGGCAAGTCCCTAATCTTCCTTTCTCTCTCCTTTTCTCTTTGTATGCTTCCTCTTTCTCCCTTGCTTATTCTGCTCCACTTTACAAATAGACGCCCTCGGCGTAGCGCATATTTTGCAGCTGATTGGCCTGTGGGCAGCTTTAAGCGGACTGCATTGTTGCCACGCCCACAGCGTTGTGTTGAAAGCGATTACACTCGATTACCAAAATGAATATGTTGAGTGGCCAACTAATTTGCTGCAACTACAGGCACTAGAACAGCAACAACCACAGTCACAACAACAACAACAACAACTAAGTAGAACAACCAGCTAAGTAGCCAAAATGCAAACGCCTCGTGAAGCCAGGCGCAAGTTTTGTGCTCTGTTTTGTCTGTTTCCTTTTGCACACACAGCGCCCCACACCTTCTCTGCTATCCCCCCTCCCTACTCCAACAGATGGCAACCCGTTGGCTGCCTGCCACGCCCCCACCGCCCGCACACTAGACCACATGCAGTCACGGCCACATCCACAGAGCCACCAAACTTGGCTCTGTTCAAAATGAAGATACTCTATGCAAGGGTTAGAAGCGTTTCTAATTCAACCTCTTATTGAATAAGATACAATAAATATATACTGCACTGCCGATAAGTGCAATGCTGCAATTATGTGCAATGTGCAATGCAATTTAAATTATATTATGTTTATGAAGCAAGTTCTTTATAAATTCTCATGTTGAGTAAGATATATTTAATATATACAGTTGATAGGTGGAACATCATAATACACAAAAATTATGCACTTATGTGAAAATTAAAATAAAACAACATTATATTTATGAAAGACTTTTAAATTATATTTGTTTTGGGTTAATAAACGTTGCTTTTCATTTGTGCATTTAACTGCCTTAAAAATAGTGCAAAAATTTGAAATATTCAGTTAAATGCAATGCGTTTAAGCTAAAAGGTTTCAAGCAAATAAACTTTATTTTGCGATTCCCATACAATTTTATTTAATTCTTTTTGATGTAAAGCATGTAGTCGCAGTTAAATGGATATAATAAATATTATTTATATATAATTTATATGTATACGAAATTATTTAAATTTAAATTAACTTTAAAATGTTTTATAGTAGTTTATGTTACTTTTTTAAATTGCTAATTATTTTGAAATAATCTGTAAACATCTGAAGATAGGTAAATTGTCTGGGACTTTCAAAAAGATTGAAATAATTAATGTTTCGTTTCGGTTTCGGCATAGACCAGTAGAGGTCCATAGCTGTACCGGTTGTTTTCGTATATTAACAATAAAATTATTTTACAATTTTGTACTTTTACTGACTGTAAAAGTATCTCTGAACAGTGTATCAAAATCTCGATGTGCCTTTGAAATAATTCTCGTTTGGCTCTTTATTTTATTCCCATTTTCATTTTCATATGCTTTTCTTTTTCATTGTAGACTTTTTTATGGTCCACAGTTGTTGTGTTTGTTGTTGCAGAGTGCCTCATTCTGTGGCAACTCCGCCTTTAAAGCTGTGTGTAGTTCGCCTCCTGCTGTCAGCCCTTTGCATTGGCTCTAGCTTTGGTTTTTTTCCACTTGTTTAACTGCGCTGCATTCTATACATATATATATATATATAAATATTCCTTTATTATTATTATTATTAACAAAAGTACAACAACAGCAGCAGCATCGCAGTCAGCTGCTGTGGCTTTTGTATCTGTATCTGTATCTGTGTCTGCGTCTGTGTGTGAAAAGCAGTTTAAACACGAAATTAGAGCCTCTTCTGGCAAACTGCAACTCATCTGTTGGGTCCCCTGCGAGTCTCCTCTCCCCTCTAGACACCCCTCCACTGCACTATGGGCAAAAAGTCCCGATTTGCGGCATTTTTACCATTTTTGAAGATAGAAACGTGAAACTTTGTACATATACCTAAAAAATAAAGATAGAATTTCGGATTTTTTCTTTTTTTCAATTGGACCACGCCTTCCTTCCCGCCCACCTTACCATGAGGTTATAATTTTCGATTTTTTTTTTTTAATTTGTTTTAAAATACTTTAATATAATATATTTAATAAAATTAAACTAAATTTATTAAATTAATATATTTTTAGCAAATTCGCATTTTAAATTTGATTTGGATCCATGCAAAATTAAATCAAAAATTAATTAGAGCCCAATATTATGTTTTGTGATTCCATACCTTGATGCCCACTTAATAATGTATTCTTCACAAAGCTCTTCCTCCAACTCCAGGGAACTTTGCCCGAAAATTTCGAGTTCATTATCTCCGCCTTCTTCTACCTGATTATCATTATTGTCTGCACATGCCTATGTTATTGGAGGCTCAATATCAGGAGATTCCAAAAGAGCTATAACATCTCTTGGTAGGCTTATAGTTTAATCTTTGGCGTTCGTTTAGATTTATAGTTGAAAGCAGTGGATCAGAGGAATCCAAAGCTCTATTAAACACATCTGATATAGTATTCAGGCGGCTGTTTTTCCTTGCATGAGGAAACATATCGAGTTTGTACAATTTTTTGCGCTCTTCTGACGCATTTTCACGGAGAGCTCCTAGAAGAAGTACGGAGGTTTCCATAATTTGGTGCCAATGTACCAGTACTTTATGCAAAATTTGAGATATTGGATACCTCTTATAAGTATTAACGTATAAGTACATCAAGTACCTGCTTTAACTTTTGATGGACATACCTCAAACTCACATTATGTAGCAATTAAAATTATATAAACACTTTTCAAAACGGCAGGCAACAATAGCATTGAATTTTCTGTTTCATAGACTAGTTAAAATGCTAATTTTCACTTTAACCTTTGTTCTATCTCAGTATACATCAAGCGTTTACGACCAGGCTTTTCGCATGGAACATCATCTTAAGAAACTCAATTATGAAAGAGGATGCAAGCCATTGCGCAGGCTTTTCTGTTGCATTTTCGTAAATTAGTGTTATTCAATCTGAAAAACTGAATAAGCTTATCTTTTGTTAAGATTTGCTGAACATCACTTAATTTATTTTCATCGATATTTTGCAAAACAAACTGCTTCACAGCAGTTTGTTGGCGGTTGTTGTTGCTCCAAAAATCAAGCAATGTTGAATAAGAAGACGTAAATACAACTGCAACATTAAGCTTTGCCGTAAATCGGGCAAAAACGGGCAAAAATGTTAACCACTATTTGATTGTTAACAGTTTGGTTAATAACATTCAGCTTTAATATTGCCTCGACCGGCCTAGACGCACAAGTTACACTCCACAGAAACACAGATACATTTGTTACCAGGAACCTAAAAACATACCAACAACACATTGCACGATTGGACAATATATCACATGTACTAAAAATTTAGTGGCAATAATTAATATTACATACCTTGACGATTAAATTCCATATTCAAGCTTTTTTGTTTGATTTAATATTTGAATATAAAATTGACAGAAAAAATCACAAATTTTCCCGCCAATTTTTTTTTTGTAGAGGGTCCAGACCATAGTCTTTAAATATGGGCGAATAACAAATTACCAACGATGTCTAAAATTTTGTAAAAATATGTTTCAGTATTCTTGAAGTATTCTAATTCAAAAAATAAAGTCAATTTAATGATACCGAACACAAAAAAAAATGTAAAAATGCCGCACTTTGCGACTTTTTGCCCATAGTGGCACTGGTTCTCCTCAGGCCCTCGAGCAGCACATTAAGTCGTAATAAATGCTGCTTTGCCTCTGTTTTGTACATTGACCTCAAAAACAGCCGCACAACTGAACTGCCTCGCCTCGCCTCGCCTCTCCTCTGCGTCTCCTGTTGCATGCCACGCCTCTTGTTGTACCGTTTGCCCGTTGTTGTATCTGCTGTTGTTTGTTGTTCTTGATGTTGTTGTTGTTGTTGTTGCTTTTGCTTTTCGTGCACATTTTACTAAATAGCTTCTATTTACGTTCCATGGAAAATGCATTCGCAATTGTAAAGTGCAGAAATTTGTTTTTGTTTTCTTACTTTGTCTCCTCTGGCTGCAACAAAGTGCAAACAATGCTCGTTGCCACAGCGGAGTGAGAGAGTGGATGGAGTTTTACAGAGGGAGGGGGATAGGGGAAAAACGTGCGCGACTTTTGGGGCCATAAATCAAAGAAGCAGCCAACACTCGCAACACTCACAACACAACACAACACAACTCTGCGTCGTGCCACAGATTTATGCAAAAGTTCTTTTTTCACTGTTTTTATTTTTGTGTTATTTACGTTATTTGTTTTTTGGCGAATTTGATTTCGAGTGGAAACATTCCCCAGCTATTTATCGAGTCCAACTCTATAGAATCTGAGTTCCACGAAAAAGCGCCGAAGCATCAACTTACAAGTACTTAGGAAAACACGTGTCGCAACTTTTTGTGCCAGTTGTAATAAGTCACAGCTTATGTTAAGCGAGTAGCTAATGAACTTTAACATAAAATTTAAAGCGAACGAGGATTTCATTTACTACAGTTTAGATGCGCTTAAAGAAAGAATATTCATTCAAAATACAAAACTCATATATATCAACACAATTTAAAAGTAAACACAATTCCCTCATTTATGAATTGAATTTAAAAGTATTTTATAATAGAATATCATTGTCAAATAACGTTCTTCGTTAAATCATAATTTCTGTTCAAATTTCCGTTAATAAAGGAAAATAATAACCTCATCGACGTTATTTTTCATCTTCACATCTCAATTGCTGGTTTAATTAATCGCTTTATAATCGAATAGTTCTCTCTTTAAATGGACTGTTTTACAATTTACTCAGTTAAATACGAAGACATCGTTAAATGGCTCTGTGGTCCAACTGTTGGCCAATTGGTTTAATACAATCTAATTAGGGCCATGAAATGCCACTCAAAGTGTTGCACATATAACATCAAATGAAAAAGCTCACGTTGTAAATGGGATTAACTTAAAAAAAAACGAGAGGAAAGAAGCAACAGCCAGAGAAGAGAAATGTGAGAAGATAAAAGGTTTTTTTTTTTGCACTTTAAGCGAAATATGTCACAGGAATGTTTAATACATTTGTACTGGAATTTCAGGCAGCTAGAAGTGGAACTAAAAGTGAATAAAGTAATAAGATAGAAGATAAAAAAGAATTATATGTATGTATATTAGATATATACATATATTATATATTATATATATATATAGAAATACGTATAAAAAATACTTTACATGTTAAATAGTGGTTAAAATAATATTTTTCAGAATTAATTTCAATAAAACTGGACTTGAAATTAAATTACTGATTTAAAAATATAAATATGAAAAATAAACTTATAATCTTTAATGCTTTATACTTTCTATCTTTCTACTTTCTATTTATCAAACTCTTTTAAATAAAAGTTTAAACAATATTAAATAAACATAACATAAAAAATAAAAAAAGGTGGTGCTATTCCTTATTTTGTAATAGTATAATTTGAGATGCTCTATTGTGAATCCCCATAAAGATATAAAATACATGTAGTAGGAGTATAGAACTCTACATTCTGTCACAGATTATAACTGTGATTTAAGCTCTTGATTGCTGGCAATTTGCCAATATTTAGACGCATAATTTATGCACCGCTGCGATTTATGCAAATTGCAAATTGCCAACCAAATGCTCATCAAAAAGTGCCTGGTCGAAAACCTAATGGCATTCTAATGTTGGCCACCAAAATCAAAATCGTATTAGCCAACTTATGTAGTATGCATGCTCCCGCTGTGCTCCTTCTTCGCCCCTTCCCCTGCTTACGCCTTCTCGATGTATGCTGGTTGAATGTTTTGCTTTTGGCTTTGCCATATGGAAACAGCAGCAGCAACAGCAACAGCAACAGCAACATCAACAGCAAATGCTGGAAATTTTCATTAATTATAACGTCAGTTCGCGAGCCTCGCATTGCATTTTCGCCTGGCAGACAGTTGTCCCCGCCTCGTCGTCTCTTCGCTCGCTCGTCGTGTTGTGCAGCTGAAACAACAACGTGGCAGCGGTAAAGCCAACACAGCTCCCCTTACCCCTTCCCACCCTCCCTGCTCACTCCTCCCTTGGCTATGGATACGCTATGTGGCCAGACATGCGTCCCGGGCAAGTGACGGCCGTTGCCAGGCTCTCATTTGCGATACCCTGGAAACCACAATGTCAAGAGGGAGTGTGTGCATTAGTCACTGTTTTTCTGTAATGCATTTCCTTATTGACAAGCTAAATAAAAAATGAAATGAAATGATTTTAAACTTCGATTCTTTAACTTCGAGACTTTTTTATTTTTTATTTTTTATTTTTTCATGTTACTGGGTATACGATAGTGTGTCATTCAACATGATTCCACTCTTTACTTGCTATTTCTTTTTTTTTTATTTTTGTGTGTGTGAGCGAAAATTAGTCATTAACTTTTTAAGCATCGACTGGACAAACATGGCGTATGAGTGATGTGCATGACGGTCGCACTCTATTCCCCCTGCCCCTACCCCTACCCCTGCTCGTCTGATATCGTTTGAGTGTGTGTGAGCTGTGTGTGTGCTGTGGCGATAAGCTCGACAGTCAAACTCGAATGTCGCGGGCATGTGGCAATTATGTTTGCAGCTATGTCAAGTGGATCTGAAGTTGCAACTTGCAACCGAGCCGATTCGATTGCTGCAGTTGGCTGCAATTGCAAATGCGTTAGATTGTTGCGTTGTGCTCGGGGCTATCATTAAGTTTATTACATGTAAATGAGCCTAGCTAGCAGGTAGACCTTCCACTTTGTGAGTGGCGCCATTCTAAAATTTCGCAAACCTGCAACATGCTTGCAACAATTGCAACCATCTATTGGGGGTAAATCAAAGAGTTTTCAATAACTCTTGAAACAAAATCTATCACAAAATGTTATTAACATTATATTGAATAATTTACAAGCAAATTTAAATTTGCATAAAACGATAAATATAATTCGGTGAAACAAAACAACTTACACCGCAGAAAAGTTTATTTGACAAACATTAATTCATTTCTATTCCAAATTTTGTGAAACGTTATGAATTTAATGCTTCTTCTACATTGAGAGAAATAGCAAGTACTTTCGTTCTTGAATCATGAATTACCGGTGACAAATATTCAAAATGGCTAAAATTTGTTGATATAGGTATGCAAATGTATATTACAGAAAAAATTCTTCATATTTTATAGTTCGAATAATTTAAAGCGCAATTCCGAATACCCCTTAAGAATGGCATATTCTATAATTAAGAGCTTTTATGTTGAAATTTGAAAGTAACTCGCTTAAATTAGGCATTTAGACAACTCTGAATTTAATCATTTTTAATTTTAATTGACTATTTTAGCATGTTATTAATATAATTCACGTGTTATTACATTTTAAACTTTACAAATTACTTTCGTAAAGAAATAAAATTTCAGAATGAATTATTCTAGATTTATTTTTATTATATAGAAGGAATTGTACTGTTTTTTTTTTTGAGGGTAGGTACCTAAAAGTATATTAACCAACTTCAACTGCTAACCTACTTGAGAACTCATGCAGTTTCATTGTTTGCCATTTCCCATCATCATCGTTTCCAATTTTTGTTGCTGCTTTTCAACTTTTCGTTTCCGTTTGCTCAAGACATTTTTTTGTTGTTCATTTCTAATTCTATTTCGATTTTTTGCTAGCGGCCGTTGTTACCCAATTTTTTCAGACCGTTTCGCAAAAGGCGACTTGACATTGACCTTGACGTGCTCTGTGCGTTCTACTTTATCGCTCAACCGAGGCAAAAATACATATAGAGTGCTTAGCTTTTGAAATCAAAAGTGTAACTGAAGAGCTAAATCGAATTGCAAAAGCAAAAGTCAAAGTAAAGGAGAAAAGTACAAATCACACACTTAATTTGAGAGCAATCAAAATGACAGCAAACAACGCACTCGAAATACTCTTTAATTTAATATTTTTACAGATATGAAAGTAACTAAAAATTAGCAAGAAACTCATTGAAAAAAGCACTGAGAAAAGCAACTGCAGGGTTGAAGAAAAGGCAATGAAGACAATAAACAATTCAGTTAACAAAGGTTGTCAGAGGTGGCCAAAGGGACAGAGGGGGGTGTGACGTAAGGGCCAAATAGACCAACAAACCATTATAATCGGCTTAAAAAGCTTCAGTTTGACATTTGCCTCAAAATTGAATTGAATTGTCATTTGAAATTGACGTCGATTCCATTGTTGTTGCTATTGTTGGTGTTGCTGTCACCCTTCGAAGCATTGTTGTTACTGCTATTATTATTGTTGTTGTTGTGTTTGTGTGTGCGTGTGTGATTTGTGTTTGTCCATTGATTAGATATAAATGTTGTTTAGTTTAGCGACCGAAGCGACCAACAAAACCGTTTCAAATTTATTGTATTTGCGCGTGAAATTAGTTTGCGGTTTGTGGATGCAGTCAAAGCCGCAAGGGATTCCTAAAATTATAATTTAGAACATGCAATAATTAAATTGTCTGCAAAAACGAAATTCGCAAAAAAATAACTAAACATATTTATGTGTATTCGAAGCAAATGAACTAATAAATCATTTTGCAAAAAAATTCTATGCTTCCCAGCAATTATTTTTGCCAGAGTCTCTGGTCAGCTAAATGACTAGTAATTCTACATTTCCAATGCGTTTTTTGCAGTTATTAGTTATTATTCTAATCTGTGTCACGCCCACTAGAACGAAAAAAGTATCTGTTTTTAATATTCGCATATAATCAATGTGCGCGAACTTTTTTCACACGCCTCGCGATTGCTTTGTCATAAAACACAGCAATTTGTACGAGTAGTGGCAAACGAAAAAGAATCTAACAGTAGCATAATTACTATAATATGCTAGACGATTTCAATACAATTTCAATGCACAGTGGTCTGTGAATAAACAACTAAGAAAGTTACAGACGAAAAACAAAAACATATTTTTAAAATATACCAACTTTATATACCGAGATATCCGCTATCTATTCAAGCAAAACCAACAACTTATTTTAAAAATATACCAAATTAATATACCGAGGGCTATATTTGGTATATCATATTATATTCAGAATATACCATAGGGTACAAAAAATTCCAAATTGTCAGCCAAAGCCTCAAAGACCTTATTATATTACTTCTAAAATTTGTAGCTGATCGCAATCAAAATCAGGAAACATAAATACAGTAACTATTATTCTATTTGCCATTGGCTTAAAAATTACGCTTGCTATTTGATTTTCTTTCATTTGCGGAGATGGATATAACTATATATATATCTATATTTATATCAAAGAGTCTCTAAGATCAAGGTATCTATAGGGACAGACAGACAGACATGACAATTCGTCATATACTTTATGGGGTCGGAGATACCTCCTTCTCTTCACATTCATTCTGCATTCACAAAGTTATAATAACCTTACCCTACGGGTATAAAAATGCAATTTAATTGAAATGTGTTTCATTATTAAAAACAGTGTAAACAAAATTCTCTTTAACTTAAAAAATAAGTTTGTAATCATTTTTCTTGCACCACTGTGCGTCGCTTATATATTAATTTACTTGAATACATACATTTTTTTCTGTATTAAACGAGTCTTTCATTGATTGAGTAATTGACAACGACAACGATGTTTGCTTGCGATTACGCTTTATCTTTTTTATATTTCATGTTTCTCACTTCTTTTCGTTTTTTTTTTTTTTTCATTGAAATGTTACTTAATTCATGGTTTTTTTTTGCGTTATTGTGAAGTACAGACACTTGGCAATCCCGCTGTCTATTGCCCACTTAAACCCAATAGAGTTCTTGAGCTGTGGGGCGCTTTAATTGCTTGGCATCGAAATGTAATTATCGTTGAGCCATGCGCCAAAAGTCGAGTCAAAGCAGCCAGCCAAGTTTTGTAAATGCGATGGATGGCAGTAAACAAGTCAATCAGACAGACAGACAGACAGACAGACAGATGACTAGTAGTACTTAGAGGCAGACAGTCAACGAATCGATGACTAGTCAACCTGGTATAAAGCTCTCGAAACATTTGTAAATTAGCGTAACAAAATTGCTAATTAGCTTTGAACTTGAATCGTTCTTAGCAAGTAGTTTTAAATTATTGCAAAGTTTTGCAATTTTCCAACAAATATTTTGAAAAGTTTCAAGTAATCGGGATGAGTTTTTTAAAATGGTTGCAACTTTAATAGATAGATTCCTCACATTAACGCCTTCCTAAGATTAACAGATTGTTTTTAATGTGTATTAATAAAGTTTGTTTGTTAAAATTATAAGAAATAAAGAGAGAAGAGAAATTCAGAATTTGGTATCAAAATATTGCACTATCTGAGACAATTACACTGTAAATTATTCTTGGAGCAACATTTAAAATTTTCTCTAGCAAGTATATTAAAACATTTCTTTATCTAAAATATGCTGTATTGGGTTCAAACTTAAATTGTCAACATATAAATATATATATATTGACACATTTTGAAAATTCATTATCCAATCTATAAAAAATTATATTTTTTAATAAATATTCGGTTGCAATAGTATAAAAATTGTCGAAATTATTTAAGAAATACTTTTAAATGGTATATATAAATATATTTCTATGGTATATTTTAAATGTAGTATTATTCGGTAAATTTCTAGTAATTTTGGGGCACATTAATAATTGGTAATTTTTATTAATAATGGGAAGCAGATATCGCTACAGCCGAGCACACGCGACTGTTGCCTTTCCCAATTAAACTTTAATATTTTTTTTAGCAAGAAGTTTTACATTGTTACAAAATGCAAACTTTCGGGCAAACATTTTTTTTAGCATTCTGTTTTTTTATTTAAAATAATTGCCTCATTCAAATTATACAAATTTCCTCTAAAAAGATAAGATGAAATTTCCCTCTACTCTTTCTCTATTCTTTTCTTTAAACATTCACACGTCAATATCCCTTCACCTTTTTAAATAAAATGTTCCAATAAAACATATTTATGAGCTAAAAAACTCATTAGCTAATGTATACAATACATTTTTTTTATCATGCCGATTGAACTTAGCATTCCTAGCAAGTAATTTTTTATTATATAATATTAATTTTCAATTTCAATTGCTTTGAATTGGCAAACTTAAACAAAATATAAATACACAATTCATTTGCTAATGTATAAACCTCTTTTTTTTTAAGTATTCCGTTCATTTAGTTTTAGTTGATTGCGTATAATTTAGGTAACTTAATGCATGACCTGTTACTTTGAGCATTTATTGGAGTGATTAGCATAATAGTTTTAATAAAATTCTACAGACAAGCAGCCAACAATTCATGCATACAGATATATAGATATATATATATATATATGTATATACACAGTCGTTCTTTATGCAAATAGCCGCAAACATTTTGCTCAATTATGCAAAAATATCAAATTTGAAATACGAGTAATTACGCGGCCTGCGGCTGCCACCAAACAAACACACCATATTTAATTGTATTTAAAATGATTTATAATATGATTGATAAACATTTATACATACATAAATGTATGTGTGTTTGTGGTTGATTGCAGTAAATTGTGGAGTATAGAACTGATTAGAAAATAGTCATGCAATATATCTTTTATTTATTCGTTTCGATATCTCTAAGAAAATACTTAAACATATATTTCGCAACTCTCATTAATCTTTTCTGCAATTGTTTTTAATTCACATTAAATTAATTAATATTTTGATTTTGACTGCAGGGTATTCATTCACTTCATGCATTTCCTCATCATTTATTTAATTTATAGTTTAACATAGCAAAAAATATCCATCTGAAATATGCATGTATATGGCAGAAATATTTTTGAACAATTACAAATTTGCATTTGCTGCTGGCTGCCACAGCTTAAAGTGCATTTTAATTAAATTTTCATGTTTAGTTCATTAGCAATTCAATTTGCCTGTTGCGAGCAAAAAACAGAAACAGCAAAACAACAACAATCGAAACAGCCATAAAAAAAAGGGTTGCATAATGGCAGCGAGGCGTGGAAATCGCAGTGCAAAAAAAGAAGTAAAAAAAAAAAACAAACAATAAAACTGCTGAACATTAAAAGTTTGAATAATAATTGCAATCAAATAATTGTTGGAGCATTCTCTCGGTTTTGTTTTTGTCGATGATTACTGATTAGTTAACATTAATTCTTATAGCTGCAAGGGCAGTAAACAACAAATAAAGAAAATCAAAATCTAAAGTCGAATGCTGTACAAGAGTCAATAAGAATTAGTATAAATACTTAAAATATTAACAAATTTAAATATTTTTCTTTAATTTTGACTTAAATAGATAATTTTATATACTATACAAATATTTAATATCAAAAAAAATGTTGACGAATTAAATACCTAAGAACGCTTTGAGAAAAAGAAATAAATCATAACCAGAATTATTAAATGATTAAAGAAGCAAACTTACAATTAAGTATGTCCAATCTGGAGAAACCCAGACCAGTTTTTAATACAATATACCAAAAATAGTATACCAAATATAATATCTGGTATTAAAATATAGCCCATAAGAACACTTTGAACACTATTATTAAATAATTAAAGAACATGTAAGAAACTTGAAGTCGAGTGTGTCCAATCCGGAGATATTCGAACCAATTTTTAATAAAATGTACAAAAATAATATACCAAAAATACTAAAATATACCGAAGGTCATATTTTATACATCTATATACTATGTATGACTTGAAAATTTAGCGAAGAGTCAAAATTTACCAGAATGTCAGCCAAAGCAACTAAGACCAGATTGCATGCCCTACGGATAGCGGGAATAAAAATAATTTTAACATATTTGTCGTCAAATTCATCGAAATGATTCTCAGTTCAACTTAATTTAAGAAGTTATTAAGAAGAATTTTATTCAAAAGATATTTATTATAGTCAAAATAAAGTTGAGAAATATATTCATTAAATTTAACCATATCTTCACACAATTAAAGATATTGTAACTTACACTTGACTTAAATTAAGAAGAAAAACCCTATACAATATGGTATTTTAAATAAAACACTTAATTTGATCAATACTTGTTGCGTATATTCTTAAAGAACTTCAGACACACGCTCTCTAAACACTTTTGGCACTCAAGTGAGTTAAGCAAGTTAAATGCCAACAAAATTTGACGCTGCTCTTATCAACTATGCGATTTTTGGCACTTTTTTATGACGTTGTCGGTGGCAAAGCCATCAACCGAAACTGAACCCCAGAGAAACCGCCGGCGACTATCACGCTGAGCTCTTGTCCTTGTCAGTCCTGCTTCAGCTTGTTGTTGCTTGTTATTCTCGTTCTCATTCTCGTTCTCATTCTCATTTCTCGTTGTCGTTGTGGCTGTGTTCTATACATTTTTGTCTCATTTTCATGGGCCATTTACGTAGACAAAGACGCGCGGCATGTTTATGTATCCGTAAGATACATTTTAGGTTGACGGTCCGCATCCGCGACGCTGTCTCCCGCTTCGTTTACTTCCCTCTGCCCATCTTGTCTGTCTCTTTGTCTCACTGCATTTGGCTACATACACTTATATGTGTTCATATAGAAATACCGGTTCCCTGCAAAAGTTGCAAAACTTTTATTTATTTTTATTATTTTTCTGTGGCGTGTAAAAAAAACTTTGAAGTTTTGCTTTTGATATTTGCTTTGCGTGTTGTGTGTTTTGTATTTTGTATTTTATTGCAAATGCCTTAAAATTTATCAAAATGCTTTACAAGTCGAAGTCCAAGCCAAAGTCGAAGTAGAAGTCGAAGACCTGATGATGGACCTGTCTTGCTGGGCCCAGAAAAGGACAAATGCCTTGTTGCTTTTTGGTCAGCATTAAGTAGCCATTGCCATTTTTATTTAATTAAAGACACATTTCAAGGATTTAGTGCACTGAGGCATGATGGAATTTCCAGTGTTTTTCCCCCATTCAGTTTTCTTTATTACATTTTAAAAATGTTCTTTAAACGCTGTGTTTCTGCCTTGGGTTTCTTACTTTTGAGGCGTGACTCGGAACATAAGCGTAAATCAAACTATAAAAAACGCCCGACAACAAGTTCACCCATTTTCGTTATTCGCTTTTCGCCATTTGTCAGAGGTGTCAAGAGTTGTCAACGCCTTTCAACTTGGCCCCTCTCTAATGTGGGAAAGCTTTTCGATACTTTTTAATACTCTATCCCATGGTGAAGAAATTTTAAGAGTGTTCTAAACGGTTTTAAAATGAAGGAAAAGTAGTTTATAAAACCATGTCGAAATTGAACTCAGAAGGTGAATTCTTAAGTCTGGATTCAAAGAGAGATTGTTTTTAAAGAAGAAAAAAAAAACAAACAATTTTAATTTAAGAAAAGAATTGAAAAATGCAGATATGAACTTTGATTGTTTGAAAAAAAATGTTTGTTTTATATACGGTTGCGTTCATTAGTTACCGATTATTAATATATTCTTAATATACTGACAATTCTCTACTTCAAACTCAAATTATATACATGCACCTCTTCTTTAATATTATTTACTAATGTCATTTAATATATACGACGAAAATAAAGTTAAAGCAGTTTTCTACTTTGTAAGAATCATAAGACAAAATATAAATATTTCGCTTACTTCTGCGGCAGCTGAATACTGATAATTGAACTACAGGTTAGGGTATAAGCTATTCACTGTTGCAATTGATATTTTCCCCTAAAAACATTTCTCTTTCTTTAACTACGCTCGTTAAATTTGACACACAAATGCCGCAAAGTTCAACGCGCCCAAGAAAGAAAAAAACTGTCAAGCAAAGAAGAAAAAAAAAAAATGAAATAATCAACAAATATTTATTTGTGTATTTAACTTTTACTCGCTTAATATTTGTTTATACGGCTTACTTATCAAATGTTTGCCAAGACATAAAACTAAAGCAAATACAGCCAGGCACAGTCAGTTACACACACAGGAAGCTCGACTGTAGACGATTGTCCACGTTGCATAAGAGAGGCATGAGAGAGAAGGGTTCCACAATGGGATCCGGCGTCAAAATTCTTATCAATCCGTTCTGCACTGACTCGTCTGGTTGTATTTAGACTTTTATTTATAATTTCCCAGAACTTGTGTATGCACAGAATTGTGTGTTGTAATTGTGAGAATATACTCGCAGTTATATAGAACTGAGTTATCAATGATTGTTGGGTAACAGATGACGCATTTGGCATTGAAGAATGAATGCAGCAATGGGATTGACAGTGAAAGACTTCAGCGACCTGATAACCCCATTTATATTTCTTAAATAACTTTTTAACTGGGAATTACCTCTGAGCTGATAACAGCAATAATAAAACAAAAAATGGGAGTGTTATCACTTGAACTAGGTTCTTTTCAATATTATTGCACATTTTCGTCATTGAGAAACATTTGTCATTTATTAAGTGTTGTAATGGGTTGTGCTTAAACATGAATTAAATGTAATCGAAAACTAAGTCCAAGAAATTGACATTGATTAATTGAATAAATCGAAACTAGTTGAGAACTTATGTATATGCACTGCATTTTTTTATAATTAAAATAAAAGTATTATCAAACGCCACTTTAATAGTTTGAGTATCTAAATTTAATAATTAGAAAACCATCTCAGACAATATTGAATACTAATAAGCATTAGAAAAAGGTTAAATGGGTTAATACCAGATGGTTAACATTGGTTATTTAAAGATGGAAAATACCTTTTTAATTAAGTGGTAAATTTATTCACTCTTTATAGACCAATAGATGAAAATAAATTAAAAAAAAGGGTTCAGCAGAGCGAGTTATGGATGTTGTTAGAAAATTTATGTATCTTAATTAACATAATGCATATGATTATGTCTAATAAACTAGCTTACTGCGTTTGTCTCACCTCTTTTCATAAATTATTATTTATTCCACGCGGTTCATAATTCTAGACATGATTTAAAGATATTTTCGTTTTAACTTATTATTATGAAAATTCATGGAATTGTAATTAATTTAATATTGTTTATTTTCAGGTATGTGGAACTTTCTTTAATTCAATTAAAAGTGTAAGTTTGGCTATTGAAATATTCAACTTTAAGCTAACGTGACGCTCACAATTTTTAGCGAGATTCACTATCATATTTATCTGGACAATTTAATAAAAAAAAAACATGACAAATATAATCTATGCAATTATTTATAGTACTCAGGGCCAGAGTTAACCCTTTGTAAGCCTTTTTGTTTGACACTGCGTCGCTCATTAGCGCCTCAATTAAAAAAGTACCAAAACAATAACAACAACTTGTGCATGTTTAAATGGGGTGTCCTGCCACACACACACACAAACACACACATGCACGAGTATCCTTGCAACATGTGTGTGTGCGTGCGACAATTGTTTTTGACACAAAATGATTTTAATCATAATGTCATTAAACACGCAACTGACAACTGAAATATTCAGTGAACATGGCGCGACAAGCGGAGTGTCCCTTTTCCATCTCCCTCCATCCTCCCTCCCTCCCTCTGCCCCTTGGCTGGCACAACTCCCAGTCGGGCAACTTTCAAAGACAACGGCGACAACAAACGAGCCGGCAACGTGGCAGGCCAGAGCTTGCCACATGTGAAGATCTCACACAGCTGATAATTTCTGTCACTTAATTGCCGGGGCTTAAACATTACAAAACTTTGTTCTCTCTGCCCTTTGTTAACATAATAAATTAATTTTTTCGTTACGTTCCTCTGTCTTTTCGTTTTTTCTTCTCTTTTTTTTTGGACTTCACTTGTTTGAGGGAGTTGTTTTTTGTGGGTATCGTAAAAAAGTCAAAATATGAGGAATTATTTTCATGTCTTTGAGCACGCACCAAAAATGCCAACTTCCGTTGTGTTCGGACTGTTGCCGCCCCTTTTAAGTTTGAGAATGCCCTCGAAAACGAAGGAAAAGGGTAGCATAAGTTTTTGGACGTGCGACAAATTATAATAATTTCCAGAGTTTATTTGATTTTCAATATTGAAAAGACCAACAAATAAAAATCAAATTTGTAGAGGGACTTTTCTTCTTATTTTATTATTCAGAAATAAATTCTTAAATCCAATTTTTTAAATTTAAATTGACCAGAAACCAACAAAATATTGAAATAATCAAAATTAAATTTTTAGAATTGCATTTTTGTTTTTTTGTATTATAAAGCAATGAAAATATATTGATGAATTTAATTCTTTAAATTTTACAATGATTAATAAAAACACAAACACACTTGTATTACTGACTATAAAAACTAGAAGTAACGAAAATAAACATTTTTCCAAAAGAAAATATTTATGTGTTGAGTAAATTTTGTATAGAGTATCTACTAGTTTTACCCCACAACAACTACAACATTCCTTTGATTTTTGGTTGTGGTTCACTTTAAAAAGAGTCGTAAAGGTAATTGCCGATACTTTGGCAGCCAGTGAGAGATCATTGAAGGCAGTGCCACGGTAGTTTCCGCCTGCCAAGTCACGCGATACAACAGAAAAGAACAAAGCAGAGAACAGAGAGGCATTGAAATGAAACGAAACGAAATGAAACGACAAAGAATAAAATTAAGAAGAAGCCCCGCAAATAACAGAAATGGCGTTTAGGATGTGGCCAGGGCGTTGACCAATGCAACTGAAGCGATGACGATGACGATGTCTGTAGAGATGAAGATGAAGATGACGATGACGATGAATATGAAATTCAAGTTGAATGCTGATTGTTAAATACACGGAACTTTGAGTTGAAGTTGAAGCTGCAGTTGACTTTCAGTTGAAGTTGAGGCGAATTGAGACGATGATGACTCTGTAAAATAAAATTGACTATGTAATGCAGAATGCTGGAATAGTCAAGAGTCAGTTTGCAGTAGTTGCTAAAGGGTTGTGCCCTTGCCCTTTGGGGGCTACCTCAATTTGCTGAACTCGTCAGAAGAGCAACGCCCACGTTACGCTTGATTAAAAATATGCAGCAACAACACAACAACAACAATGTTTGCAAAAAAAAAAAATGACTGTCAAAAGTTTGTTGAAGGAGGGTTGCAGACACATTTCCCGTGTACTGATGAGGGTGCTACACAGAGATAGGCAATTGCTCTTTAAGGGTTTGCGACATCCAACCAGTGTTCGGCCGTTCGGCCATAGATGGCGCCAGCTGTGCTGCTGTCAGGCATTTCAATGCTTTGCGAGGCTTCTTGCTCAGCAATCGCAAGTCTTAAATGCAGAAAACAACATTTAAGAAGTAGTTTCAGAACTTTTAAGAACTTTAGTTAAGTTGTAAGACTATTTTTACCATTATCCTTCATTTTCTATTATTCATTGTGATGTAGCAAAATTGTATTCTAAATTAATTCAAATTAAATCAAAATAGGAAAAATGGTCTTTTTTCCAGAAAAGATTTAATGAATCACAAAATTAAATGAAATTAATTGCAAACATGTAATAATTAATTAAGATGATGTAGATTTTTGTCGTTTTCGACTTTTTCTTTTTCTTAATAAAGAATATGCTTAAGTATTTTGTCATTTTTATTGACCCATAATGTTTTATGTATTTTACTACCTTTTCATTTAGCTCTTTTTCACTTAAGAAATGTTCGAGTTGATTTCTTAGCTAATAACTTTATTATTATCATATGCCAGCGTATGTCTTATTTCACCTTGTACTCTGGTCTTAACATGCAAAAATATGAGAAGTGACTTTAAGTGTCTTTTCGCGCACTTCTGCAATTCGCATGTCATATGCCACACCTCCGCAGAGACACACACTCTCACACACACACAGTTAGAGCCAGACTCAAGCAGTTTTGGGCAGAAATTTGTGTCATAAAGATGCAGTAGTAAATGTATCTCATGGCTGCGCTTGCTGGCTTGCCTTGCCTTGCTTTGCCCTGACTTGGCATCCTAAGTATAAATGTTTCAAGACTCTGACGACGGCTGCGCATCTTAATCCCTCATCATCATAATCAACAGAGCCAAAAAAAAGTGTGAAATTCGTGGAAACAGCGTGAAGAGTTGAACCGACGACGACGACGACGACGAGAGTTGGAGCCGAAGTCGCATTCGGAGTCAGAGTCGGAGTCTGCGAGATACTGAGATACATTAACAGGCGCTGACTCGGTGTGTGTGTGTGTGTGGTGTGTGTGGTGTGTGTTATTTCGGGCAGTTCTTGAACTTTGCCAATGTCATGACAGCAGATTCAACAGCGGCAGCAGCGCCGCCACTTTTGGGGGCCATTGCAGTTGGTCAGGTATTTTAGCGGCAGATACATTTGTATCTGTATCTTTTTACCTGTATCTTTGGCACGTCGACAAAAGCCAACAACAAGCGAAACAGCAACAATGATGACGATGACGATGACGACGTCTACATATGTTTGCTGTTGTATTTTGTATATTTCATGGCATTTTTATGTAGTCGCCGTCTCTGTTGATGTTGATGTTGCTGTTGTGTGGTTTTAGGTTTTAGGTCTTTCTCTCAGTCCTCAGGCCGTTTGCACGTTTGCAACGCCCTACTACCTACCTCTACCTGAAACTGAACCACAGCCAGGAACTCAAAACTCAAACTCGAACTGAGCCAGAAACTGAGGGGACCTGGGACATCGAGCCCTGCAGATTGCCCATATGCCTTTTAAACTTGTTTCAAATAATTTCAGACTAGACGTGCATAAATCTACTTAACAACAAAACGGAACAACAACACGAACAACAACAACCAGAGAAAAAAACTCAAAATAAAATATACTTAAGCGCACAAAGGCAAACCCGAAAGAGGAGGAACAAAATAAGAAACGTAAACTTCAAGTTCGCGTCTGTAAGATTTTGGCCAGGGTTTTTCTTTGTTGCCAACAACTTGCTGAAGTTGCCATGCTAAATAATTAAGTTAGCACTTTTGTGTGTTGCGGATTTACAACTGGCAACGGGACGCCTCAACGGACGGACAGACAGACAGACAGACTTCTAGCCTAGAGTATGGTAGGAAAGAGAGAGAGAGAGAGAGAGAGAGAGAGTGAGGGTAAGCGCAAATGTTGTATGCATGTTGACAGTTTTCTTGGTAACACTTCACTTCAAGTCCCGCCAGAACTTTGCTTTACATATGTCGCCCTGTCTTTATCTGCGAAACATCTCTACTGCTTCCTATGAAAATACATATATAATACATACGTATATAGAAAATATATGTCGAAAAGACAAGGGCTCAAAACAGCGAAAACCACTGCACAGAGACAAGTCTCAGTTTGTTGTTTCTGTTTCTCTTTCTGTGTTTCTGTGGAACTTTTGAGCGCACATTACAAATTCTGGGGAATCCAATTTATTGTTGCAGCCATCAGAGAAGCCAAAAACCTAGCGTCCTCTCTTCGCAAAAGTTGCCATATGTTCCACTAAGTAGAGGCAACTGTGACACATGGCCAATTGGCCATCTCCTCTCATGAAATTGAGAGTTCAGGCCATGCCTATTGACAGCGAGAGTGCTGAGAAAGTTCTTAAAGATTGCTTTAGATTTAGTTAATCAACAAATCTTTAATTGATTGATAGTTCGAAGTTTATGGCTAGCACATGGGGAGTATGATATTTGATGAAAGAATAGAGATTGGCGAATTTGACTGTTACTTGCGCAGATAAAATAATAAAAAACAAAAAAGGAAGCTACAGAGAGATTCTCGCTATCCATTATTAATAAAAGCAAACTCGTGCGGTACTATCCTTAAGATATACCAAATTAATATATATCTTCCTGTTACAGGCATACAGTTATAACACTCTTCCACTCTCCGTTTATCGGATATAAATAAAAAGGCTACAGTTGAGTGTGCTTAACTGAGACCCCGGAATAAAAGAGATTCTTAAGTGCGGTACTATTTTTAAAATATACCAACTTAATATACCAAAAACTGTATTTGGTAATTTAATATACTATTACATTCAAAATATACTGTAAAGTACAAAATATGACATATTTTCAACCAACGCAGCTATGACCCGACTGCAGCAGACGTTTTTTGATAGACAGATATGGTTATAACTGACTAAGAATAGATCTTCTATTCTATTCTTGATGACTTCCCCTGCTATTCAATACATTTACTGGCGGCATAATATTGTAATACCCTTCTAAGCTATTAGTAATGGCTATAAAAACCTCATAAGTATAGGCATCCAAATTAAAATGATCTTTACATAGAGTTCAAATAGCAAACTAGCATTTAAAGATGACGCCAAGCAAAATCTCACTCAAAAGTGCATTCCAAATAATCAAAGAGATGCGATATAATTAATTTCACTGTCATTAAGAATGTAAATAAAGTATTGAAATGTTTGCTTTGTGTATACATCGTTTGTATTGCATCAATCTTGAGCCCTACCCATATAACCTAAAGTCGATGGCTCCATCGGTTTATCATCCCAAATACATGAGAATTGCATTCTTTGAATGACTCACAGGAAGCAATGGGAACCCTTGAACTGAGACTGAGACTGAGACAGAGACTGAATCTTGGGGCTTATTCGATACAAGGTTTTCTTTGTTAAGCGCCCCTTTCTGCTTTTTGGCTGATTGTCATAAAGTTGTGCTTAAGTGTTTGTGCATTAAGAGCCAACCTTCTGTACACTAGTATATCACATATCGAAACAGGTATCGTATTGGACTCACTGGGCTGTAAACACAGCCTGGTTGCCAACTGCCTGACAGTGTGAATTATAGCGGGTTCCTCAAAGACCCCAAATGGAAATAACAACAACAACAACAACAACAGTAACCATATTTGCATGGATGCATTCATTGGTTGGCTGTAAAAGCGGCTAAAATACTTTGCTGATTTTGCATATTTTTCGAATGCTGCTTCAAAGACAAAATGCCGACAGCAAAATACAAAATACAACATATGCATAAGTAATTGTTATAGATTGTTATGGCTTTAATAGACATCGCCAAGATCGGATTGTCCATTCCAACAACAGATTGTAAGACAAACAAAGACAAAAGACTAAGAGAAGTATATAAATTAAGTATTTATAGAAATAAATAGGTTTCTGCAGCAGGAAACACACAATAAATAAATCGATTTATGCAAGGTTACGCAAAAGATGCAAAAAATAAAGGAATGCCAACAAAAACATTTTCATTCTACGATCTTAAAACATTTTTGGTAAATCTTTTTAAGGTTCATGCTATTTTTGATGATATACGTTTAATTTGGCTTCATTTATCTGACTTATATTTATAGCATTTCCGTAGATAATATTTGAATTTATGAAATAAACTATAAATAACTTAAAAATATATAATAAAAAAGTAAATTTGATGTAGACACATATATTGAAGAAAATCGATAATAGTGTTAAAAATAAATAAAAGTTTAAATTGAAATGAAATGTATTACTGTTGTGATAATTTAAAACTAACTAAAATATCTTTTTGTAAAACGAATTCATAAAATAATACACACGATAGCATTTCTAGTATTTTATCTTCAGAAACATTAGAAACTTTTTAATAATATTAGTCTTTAATAGTAATTAAAAGAGATAAAAATAGTATGGAGCTTTTTATACTGATTCATAAACAAGTAAGATAGCTACCTATTCTGAATAAAACCAAACAGCACGGAATTATTCTTATACAAAAAAATTACAAATATTAATGTTAATATTATTACAAATTACAATTATTTTTTAAATACCTTCTACAATTTTAATCTGATCAAAACCAAATTTTCGAAAATTTTAAATAATAAAGTGATTATAATTTGTACCCATTTTTGTCGATTCGCGGGGCGTGGCAAAATTTTGAAGCTAACTTGATTTGTGTGCAAACATAAGAAGTGATGTCTAAAAAAAATGATTGCTCTATCTTTTATAGTTTTCAGATGTACATATGTAGGTATTCCTCCTTCTGCCGATTTCATACATAAAAGTCATAATACCCTTGGAGTAACCTGTATAAAAACATCTCAAGATTTTGTGGAACAAATATTTTGTAGAGAATATTTGTTATAAAATTGCTTGGAGTATTCTAATGTGTCTTAATTTGAAAATTAATGAAAACTCTTAAGAGCTATCTAAGTTAAAAAAAAGTAATATTAAATTATCAGTAATTACATATATTTCTAAGACTATTATGTCTAAACGACTTCTTAAAATGAAAGAGAATGTCTAGAAAATTTGCTTGGTGGCCGCAAATTAAATTTATGTTTCTAAAAAATCGAATTTGGCTAATGTAATTAGCTGAATTGAGTGAGATTGAGTTTAAAGTGCCTTAAACAGAGTTCGATGTGCACAAAGTGCTTTAGGGCAGGCACTTTTCCTTCATATCAGAGCACTTTGGTTCATTTTTTTCATTCTGTACTTTTTTATTCATTCCAATTATCTGTGGACGACTCATGAGAGCGACCCTTTTCCCTCCAGCAAAGCGTCATACACTCGACATTTAACGCTCGGTGAAGCAAGAAAGCCGAAAGGCGATCCACATGCCTTCAACGGGTAATTACCGTCCATAGAGAATGTGTGTGTGTGTGCGTGTATGTGTGTGCATCACATACATATCTACCTACCCGATAGATGGTCTGGTCTGGCACTTGGCATGTCTCTATAATTTATGACAAGTACAAGTTTACAGCTCTTTGGCTTTGGCTTTGGCTTCGGAGTCAGAGTCGGAGTTGGAGTCGGAGTTGGAGTTGGAGCTTCGACATCGGCTTTTGGTTTTTGGTTTGGGTATCGTTGAGTTGCTAAGCTTTTGCAACATTTAAAACTAATTCAAAAGCGCATGGCGTGCTGTAATTAAACATAACGCAGGCAGCGGCGCAAGTTGCTGGAGCTGAAGTTGGGTTGGGTAGCTGTAGCTGTAGCTAAAGTATCTGCCAGATACATGCCGCAGGCGCACAAAAACCTATTAAAAAGCAAAACGTTAGGCTCCAAACAGGCCGAAGACGTAGCCGCAGTTCCCCTTCGTCTCATTCGCATGTTTGTCTGACAACACGAGCTGCTGTTGCTGCTGCTGTTGTGGTTGCCTTCTGCTTAGATACAGATACATAGATATAAAGATACATTCGTAGACAGCGGCGCGACACTTAAATGCACGCTGTGCGGTAGTTAGTGTGGCGAAATGAAAAAATTACTAAAAACTAAAGTAAAATATGGCACATGTTCCCTCCTCCTCTCGCTCTCTCTTTGTCTCTCTCTCTCTCTTGCTTTCTTTGAATGTAGCTCCTTCTCAGAGGAGGGAAAACCTGTTGAACGCATGAAATTAACATACGCAGAGAAATAGTTTTGGACTCGGACTTGGAATATGAAGTTCGTATTTCGTTTAACTTCCTGGTAGCTCTCTCTCTCTCTCTCTGTGTTATTTAACTCCCTTTTTCTCTCTCTTATTTTTTGGGGTCTGAATAACCATTAAGAATCATAATTGATTGTTTTTTGGTTTACGGGCAAACATAAATGAATCTTTTTCATTTAGTTTTCCATCTTTTTCTTCCGATAATAATATATGTATGTAATTGCCCCTGCAGCCCTTTTTTAAACTATTTGCATAATGTTTATGCTTCTAAATATATGTTTTACAACTTTTTGACGTTCATTAAATCGAAATGACGTCGTAAAGTAAATTTGGCCTGTAGTAAAAATTGTAAAATGCGGGCTTTAATTCTTTATCAAGGTAATTGGTTCATTTACGTTTAAAATATAAAACATTGTTATAACGCAAAAAATAATCACAAAAAATAAGAAAATACATATATGTATATAGCATATCTTTTTGACTTGTCTCCTTCATGTCAAGTGCAATAATTCGCAATTTAATGAATTCAATGAAATTGCCTTAAACATCGCAATTTCGCGATTTCGCGATTTCGCTTCCAATTCACAAGTTCATTGCCCAAATGCAGCCAGCGTGGAACCTTCAAATGTCAGAAAGATTTTTTGCAAAAATAGTCGGAGCAACCTTCAAGCTAAATTGACAATTCATGCTTGGGGCGGGGTCTCCCACCACTCCCCTCCTCCCGCCACCTATTGAAGTGCAGCAAATTTTGTTTATTTCCCGCTCACCTCGAGGCATTTGCTGCTGCAGCCACCCACAATAAATCTTAATTTCTTATACGGAACTTCTTCGTCTCCTCCCCTCAAGTCTGTCGGCCAACAATTCCGAATGACACATCAAATTAAATATGTATAAATAAAAATGCAAATAAATAAAAAAGCCAAGCGTGTGCCACACAAACAACAACAATTAGCCAAAACAAATTTAATAAAATACAAAAACAGCAACAGAAACAAAATATTTGCCATACATTTAGCTAGAGGGCATGCATGTGGGTGTCAGGGTGAGTGGGAGGGGAAATAGCAAAAGCACTGTTAATGCGAATGGGAATACGAATGGGAATGGAACGGGGGATGTGTGTCAGTGCAAATACATCAGTGTGCATATATGTATGTGTGTGTGTGTGTGAGTGAGTGAGTGAGAGTGCTTGTCAGCGACTGAATGTTATTCACCTTGAGTGTGCTAAGCTCTTTGTGAAAACATGCTTTTGTTGTATTCTTTGTCATCTTCTCAATGTTTAAAGTATAAATAAAAGTGTACAAAAATATATTGTTGTAAGCTTGCTATAGTGACTAGCTTATTATTTATTACGTTATATCAATATGATAATACACAATTTTAGTTCAAACAATTATATTTTTAGTAACTAAGAACTAAACTCAATTTAAAATATTAATAATAATATGAATTAGTAATAAATAATTTCAGCGTTTGTTTGGCAAGCTAACAAGAATAATAATTTAACATTTTCAATTAAAATTAATTTCTTTTCAAATTAAAATATCTGAAAAATCATCTGAATAACTCATTCAATATTAATTTTTTTTTATAATCTCAGTAATACTTAAAATAATAAATAATAATTCCGATATCTTGAATGAATTTTCGATTTTAAAAAAAATCTTGATTTTTTAAATGTATGCAACTTTAATTTCCGAAATTGAATTGATAAGTTCATCATTCACCTTAAAAGAATATTTAAACAGATTCATTTGTTCAGTTACCTCAAATCTTTTGATCAATTGATTATTTCTTTATCTAAGTAGTAAAGACAATTTTATTAATCATTGTAATTTTATGCTTAACATAATAACTTATTATTAATAAGTAATAGTAGAATGTTCGATTTTTGTTAAATGTGCATTTATGTTTATTCAGTTGCTGCAATTCCCTTGATCAATTGATCATTCTGTTCAATCAGGTTCGACAAACAAGTTTAATAAAAATGCAGAAATTATGTTCGTTCGAATTGTGAGTGTGGGCCATAAAATGGGACTATTCAGGTGTTAATTAGCTGTGTCATTGCTTGAATTAATTCTAACAATTTTTTGTTTGGCTAAACGAGCTGCAAAATAAAAACGAAGCGAAAATAATTAAAATAAATTTAGTCACTTCCCACATTAATTAATAACAAAAGAGCGAAAATGAAGTAAGCTAATTATGAATTCACTTTCAAAACCGAAAGCAACAGCAAAAAGAACCTAAAACCGAACTATGGAATAATAGAGTAACAAAAACAACAACAATGAGAATAACGACAACAATGAAGTCTGAAGACCATCGTAAACTTTCATTGAGACGACGACGCTATGACAATTGCCGAGCATCGAAGTTGTCGTTGGTGTAGTAGTGTGTGGTCAAGAGTGCGACTGTGACAGCGATATAAAGAGAGGATGGATGAGGCAAAGAAGGAGAGGAACTACTGTATTCAGAGTGGAACCGGCACTGACAAGTGCTAATGAACTACAACAGCAAAAGCAACAGCAAAACAGCAACAACTACAATGACGACGGGTGTTTCGTAATAATTGAGCGGACTAGAGATAAGCGCAGGTGTGTGTGTGTGTGTGTATATATGTGCGTGTGCGCTTGTGTGTTGTGTGTGCTTCTCTCTCATTCTCACTTGGGTATGTTAAAATATGCTAAACGATTCTAAGCTGCCCGCTCTTCTTTGCTCCACCTCTCTCTCTCTCATTCGCTCGTTTGTTTCTTTTTTGTTCTGGCCCCTTTTACTACTTCATATCTTCGCACTCTCTGCTTCCCTCCCCCCTTAGTGAGCAGGCTCATTTAGGCAACGAAACTCGTATTGAGGTAGTCTTTTTGAATATTTAGCGTCAATGCGAAAGAGAAACAGCAACAGCATCAGAAATAGAAATAGAAATTTTGTTGGAGCAAATCACAAGCGGTGCTGCAACAACTACAACAAATGGGTATAACAACAACATCAATTGGTATAAATTTATGTATTTCTCGCAAAGATTTATTGATAGACAGCGCAGCAAATTTATGTAAACTGTTGACAGTTTTTTTTCTCGATTTTTTCATCTACTTTTTATAGTGTCCGGGGACACACGAAGACGTGTGAAATAATTTAAAATGCTTGGCGAAAAAGAAACCTCTTTTTATTGGTTTCTCGATTTGCTCTGCATGGGAATTTGTTGGGCAATTTGTTACAGTTTTTTTTTTCTTTTTACAACTTCTCTGTTGGTTTACAGTCAATAAATTATTTTTATTATTAAAATACATGTTATGATTAATAAGTTTTAAGAAAAATCTTGCTCTATATCTTTTAGAAAACAGATAAAGATAAAGTTTAAGTTAATAGTGTCCTTCTTTAAAATAAAGTAAGAGTACTATAAGAGCAAAACATTTTAAATTTAACGCGTAACAATATAACGAAAACAATCAACTTTTTTCAAAATAAGGGCAAGTAACTCTTAAATTTTTTATGTAATACGAATATAATTAGATTTTTCATATTTTAAAATGAGTTGCAGTAATTTACTTGATTAAGTGACGATTCATTGAATAATAATAATTTTAAAATATTAAATACCTTAATTTCTTGCATTTTTAGTCATAATTTAATACTTAAGAAAATAGATAATGCTCAATCATGTATCAGGTTAATCTCTTAAGAAATACATTTTGTAATTTACAGTAATGAGTATTTGCACTTCGATCAATCTATTCGGGAAGTAGTTCACGTTATTGCTGTTGCTGTTCCTAAGTGTTATAGCTCATAGCAGCTATAAGCAAAATCTATTGCATCCGCTAATTAGCTGCTGATTGTGCTAAATTATGCAGATAAATAAGTTATAAAAGAGAGGCAAATCAAAGAGGGGGGAAAGGGGAATGGGAGACGGGAAAGAAGGGAATACACGCAAAGTGCACAGGAAGCTATTAGTCATTTATGAAGAAGATTCTTCATTTGAAATGAAAAACATTTGTGAATGTTTAACGAATATGTGCGTTAAAATGCGCATGCATAAATACCAAAGTGAATAACGAACACGAATGCGAGAATGAAAATGAATATGGACATGAATATGAATGTGAATGTGAGAGTAAGTAAATAGCGCAAAATCAACAGCAAAGAATACAAAAGCAAAAAATAATGAAACATAACAAACGTTTGCATTTCCGGTTAATAAATGTAGAATGCGTCAAGCGCCGTTAATGGCCAAAGTGGCAACAGCGGCCCCCAGTAAAAAGAAGTGGCCAAAGTCCCCAGGGTAGCCAGTTTCAGATGCTAACAAACTTCCACTTCACCGCCATCCACTTCCCCCTTCCCGCTTTGCGCAGTCAGCTCGTATTCTCGGGAGTATTAGCTGCATTTATAAATATGCATAAGTTTGGTCAGATGACTGGGGTTGGGGTTGGGGGAGAGGGAGGGGGAGGGGGAGGGGGATGCGGCTCATAAAAATATATATGGAGAATAAAATGAAATCAAATGAAATTAGATAGCGAGTAGAATGCGGCAGCTGAAATTTATAACGACAACTCAACTAGGCTAAATTAAATTAATGGAAACCAACGCAGCTAAGTAGAAAATGTTCGTACGTCTTTCCCTCTCTGTGGATGGGGCAGCTAGTTGCTTCCTAGTTAGTCCAGCATGCGAAAGAGAGGGGGAGCGAGAGAGTGTGAGAGAGAAGGGAACGTACGCAAAGTGCGGGAGAGGGACGAAGCTCTGGCTAATTATTCATTCATGACATGTTGAATGCACACAGGCCGGACGGACGCGACTGTTTGGGACAGACAAAGTTACCTCGTGCATGCATTCTCACACACAAACACACACATACACACATACACAGACTCACACACGTACACAACACATATACAACACTGTCCCAAGCATTATTTACAAAGTTTTGCAGCATGCCAACTTATCTGTGTGTGTGTGTGTGTGTGTGTGTTTGTGTGCAGCGACAGTAGCTGTTGGAACTGAGCTAAGCGGCGTATGCAGGTCATCACCTTTGTTTGCACAAAAGTCAAGTGCGAATCACAATTGTTTAACTAGCAACAGTGTGACCATATCGCTGAATATTTGTCATTTTGTAGCTGCTTAACAAAACCCTTATATTTATGCCAATGCTATTTATAATTTATTTTAGTTTTCAACTTCAAAACGTTAAAAATAAAAATATATAAATATAGAAACACAGTTTAAATATCTTTACAGATTGAGAAACTGTTGAATCGTTAAGTAAAATTCAAACTTTTGCGATAAACAAGAAACTTTAAAAACAAAAATTAAAAATTTAGTAATTACCACACTTTACTAGAATTATTATAACTAAAAAGTACTAATAGTAAAAGTGAGACTGTTTAAAATTCCAAAAAAGACTGAAGGCCATTATTCGACATAAACAGATGAATGCCATGAAACATATAATACGATTTTATACAGCCAGAAGTGTTTACAAAAACTTTTTGAAAAATATAAATAAATAAATATAATTTTTTATAAATATTATTTAGTTGTGATACATGACACATAATCTGTATAAATTGGGTGGTGTAATAAACAATTAAGATCTTTATATATATGATATATACAATAGAAAAGTTTTTCTAAAATTTAAGTAACATATAAAGGAGAATGTAAAATTCGGCAATAATTTTCATAAAGAAGTAATAAATATAAAATGCCTTAAATTAAAATGATTTTAATCGAGGGATCAGTGATTGTTCTTATAATATTTTTTTAAATATTATTTAATTTGTTTATTTAAATAGATCCTTATTTAAAAAAGCGAAATGTAAATTAGTATTTTTTAATTGTCGAGTATCAGAATCGAAAACATTTGTCGATTATTTACACTCCGAAATAGCATCTGATAAATGTGAACAAATTGATGGCATTTTGTGCTAAATGATTGTAATCAGTAAAAACGTATGTATGTATATTTTGCCTGCATGAAACGTGAACAGCGTACTCGGCCATCAACCTGTGAGCGAACGTTCATCAGCGGGGCAAACAAAAGCCTCAGCACCGCTGGACAGCTTAAAACAAGTTGTGGCTTTGGCCAGAAGGAACGACGACCTGCAGTAGTAGCAACCTGCCCCCTAGTTCCCCTCCTCTTGCTACCCTTGCAGCTGCCCCTTTGGAGCCTGCTAATAGCTTGTGTTGCCGTCGCTACAAATTAACTTTGGCTCCGTGTTGCATTTTTGAGCTGCGACGTTGCTGTGCTGCAAATTACACTATTTTTCACTTGGCCGCCGTGTGAAATATGCAAAAAAGACATAGAAAGAGACAGAGAGAGAGAAAGAGTAAAAAGAGTTGAAAAAAAAAAGCGGATGTTGCATGCGACTCGGTTTGGTTTTGACTTTGGCAGCTGAGAAAAACTCACACACATCGAGTTAACGCAGGAAATTTTGCGAACAGGAAGCAACTAAGAGAAGCCGAAGCAGAAGTAGAGTAAAGAAAACGAATTAAGTAAAAAACAGAGTCACAGTTTGTGCCTCACGAGGTGGCATCCAAAAGCAGGCAAAAGGATAAGAGCGCTTAAAGTCGCACATTTAGTGACAGTTTGTGGGATTTGCATGCGACATGCGGCAACACTGAGACATTGCAACACGGCGACGTTGACATGGCAAAGTTGTCATGATTAATGCGTGCCACAAGCTGCAAGCTGAAGTGGCAGCCAACAGATTTCCAAAGCTAGAGCCAGAGCCAAACTCTGAGTCAGAGACACCGCCAAACGCAGCAAGACAGTTGACACAAACTGGGTCAAAATGGGTTGCGATTCTAAGCGAAGTTACGAGCAGCTGTCGAGTGCTTGCTTATCTTTGATGCCACATGCTGCAAGACCGATGAGGTGCAAGCAGCTCGACTACTCTCTCAGCTGCGCGGCAACAAGAAAGAAGAAACTCTTGGCTCTGCTCTGATTTTGTTAATGTACTACATACTACAACAATATTTTCACAAAGTCGGAACAGGTTGAGTGAAATCCCTACTTAATCCTCAAACAGATTGATAATATTTTCAGCATTGAAGCTGGTTGCTTTAGTTCTTTATTTTCAATGAGACCTTTCGAAAAAAGTTAAGATGATAACTCAGAGATTAATTAAACATTTTGAGAAAATGTGTCAACAAAGTAAAAAATGTACGTTTAATGAATTGTCGAGAAATTCATGAAAATAATTTTACGAGTATTTAAAATATATGTTTTTAAGGTCCTTAAACAGATTGTCGATTTTATTCACACATTAAGCAAAGTAAATATTTATATAGTAATTTCATTACAAATAAACAAGTCTTTATTAAAAGACTTATGCAAATATATCTGTGATTGACAAGAAATTAATATTAATTCTATTAAAAATATATATTAAGAAAAATTACTTAAAAAACATTAGTAAGAATGCAAAAGTCGAATGTGTTCAACTTTAAAATATCTGCCACCCATTTTAAATAAAACCCTATTCTACAAGTATTTCAAAAATATATTACAAAAATACTAAAATATAAATAAGGCTATATTTGGTATAACGATATTGTACTACATTCAAAATATACCATAGAGTTCAACATATACCAGATTGTTAGCTAAAATAAATAGGTTTTAATTATTTCTCTCTTAAGTTTAGTACGTAATTTAAGAAGTTTTTTCTACAATTAATTTGTTGATATATAAAATACATTATATAAAATATAATTCAATTACCTAAGAATTCCCTCATTATTTTAAGATACCAAAAATAAATATTATTTAATACGAAAATATAAATTTACGATTCTGAATGCTTTGAATTCATTCAAGATGTATGTACTAGAGGTCTGCACGAATGCACTCAAAAGTTTCGGTTATTTGAGTACTCTAAGCTTAAGTCGCAATTCGGTGCGCCAAACCGGTTTCAACAAAGTGAATTGCGCATTGGTAAGGGTTGTTTTCGTTAAATGCAGAATGAGTGAAAATCAAACCAATGCGTAATGGATAGAATGAGTGAATGCAGAGTAAATGTTTCGAGTATTCGAATGAAATTTCGGCATTCTCGTCATTCATAGCAAGCAGAGCAGAAGCAGCAGCGCATCAAATTGAGTTTTAAAAATGCCGAGCTTCGACGAAAGCGCAAGAACTTAGTGTTTTGCGTATGTAGTACATAATATATGAATATACATAATATATGTGTAAATAGAATAGCACATTAATAATTATGTATATATGTATGTATATACATAAATTTATATATGTAAATATAAAAGAATATAAAATTTAATTTCAGAAAAACAATGTATTATTGCTATCAATTCAGATACAATAAACAAAATTATGTTTCTGCATTTAGTCATTGAAAAATAATATAAATAAATTATACATATATAATAATTAATTCATGATTTTCTATTTTCTATGTATGCCTTGTATTGAAAAGCAATACAAAAACAACAAAAACAAACACGCAATAAATTTGACGTCGCAAATGCGACGCACAACTAACCGAGTACTCGGTCGCGAAACTCATTCGGTTATTGCGTCGCCGTTCGGATAGAGTAAATTTTTTACTCATGCCTTTACCACATTTGCCAAATCCGTTTTACTCAATGTCTCACTCAGTCAGTCCGAACTTTGAGTGAGAGTACCAAATGCTGCTTTGAGTGCATTCATGCAGACCTCTAGTATGTACTATGTTTTATACCGAGTTTAATTGATATAATTAAAGAATCTATGCTGCGTTGTCCTTGTTCTTTTGCTATCTTGATCATTATTTAGATCAGATCTGCGAGCACAGTTGATGTTGCTATCAATTATTCCACGAGTTGGGAACCCTTTGCCTATAGCCTGTCTCTGTTATCGCTTGCATCGCTTGTCAACTTGCCACTCTACATACACACACACACATACACTTAGAAGCATGCGATTGGAGCGTAAGATGATACTTATTTAAAGGCAATTTGGTCGTCGCTTTAAAGGTTTCGTGCCTCATTACATTAGAGTCCGAGTTGCAGCAGCAGCAGCAACAGCGATTATCTGCGTATAGATGCAAAAGAGAGCCAGATACTCGTACATTTTGGCCGTGCCACGTTTAATGAGTTACGTACCGTGCCAACATTTGACATTTGCCAGTGCAGCACAAAAAAACAGTAAATTAAATGCAGCAACAGCTACGAAAAAAACACAGACACACACACACGGCAAATAACAACAACGAACAACGAGCGAAAAAAAACGCCTGCTGTCAGTGCGTGTATCGAGTGTTGGTTTGAGTTTATAGCCGGGTTTGCAGTTGCTTCGATGTCTGGTCACATGTTTGGGTTGCTGCGAGGCAGCAACAAAGTGGCAGAAATTGCATGCGATTGCCAGAGTTGGTGGCCCAACAGTAGGCTTCCGCTCCCCTTCACCCTTCACCCTACACCCTTCACCTCCCTCCAATTGCCACTTGCTATTCACAGCTCCACATTTCAGCTGTCCTACGGCATTTGCAATGTGTGCACAATTCGGCATACCCTGTAAATGCGTAGAAAAGGCTGTTCGATTTGGCTGAGATCATACGGAATAATGCATTCAATGTTAATGGTCAAAAAGAAAGAAAATTCGAAATAAAAAATATGAAACATTTTATTTAAAACATGTAAGATACTCTCTACTGATTTTGATAAAAAGCGGTATTAATCTTAAAATATACCAAATTAATATGCCTCACTATTATTTATATTTGGTATATTTAAATACTATAATTGTTATATTAATACATTTTAGAGTACAAAATATACCAGATTTTCAGCCAAAGCAATAATATGTACATATATCAAATATATGAAATATACCAAAGCTAAGAACAAATAGATTCACAAAAGTTATTCAATCATTTGGTAAAACCGATCTGCAAACTTTCTCTATTAAAAAATTGAAATTGAAAATTAAATGACTCTTTAAATTTTATATTGAGTAGTTAACTAGATCCTATCTTCAAAGCTTCTTTACCCAAAAAATATCTTATTTGCATTTCTCAGATATGTGAAACCTTATTCTCTTTACTATAAAACGAAAATCAATATTAATTGTTAAAGTTATTTTAAATATTTTTTATTTCTCTCTTTCTAATTATAAAACAACAGTAGAGTAGTAAGTAGAGTTTATATTTTTTCAAAGCTTCTAGTTTATAAATATCTAATTTCTGTGGCCAACTTTTTTAATTTTTAAAAGTAAAATCATTTACAGGGTATTTTTCCGTCGAGAAGCCGCTACTAGAACATGCTGGCTATCTTTATTTTTATTTGTAATATATTATTTTTTTATTTACTAAAAGGCAGCACATTAAAATTTAAATTGCATTTCGCCTGACGCGTGTGCTTTTTTCCTTCTTTTTTGTACAATTTTATTTTTATGTGTTGCCACAAAAAAAAAAAGAGAATTCTTTTTATTAATACAATGCAACAACGACAGCGACATCGGCATCCACAACGAGGGGCAGCTACAAAATGCTAATCAGTTGGCAAGCGCATGAGAGCATATATAATTTTATATAGACTCCACACTCCCCCCCCCTCTACCCCATATAATGTATTCCCCCCTCTCTTAGACTCTTAGAGAGTTGAGCTACTGGACTGCAACTGTTGCTGTTTATATTTATTTTTATTTGTTGCTGCTCTCGTCGTATTTGTTTGCATTAATCAAAGGCAAAGGTTCAATGAACGAAGACTTCATTCAATTCACTTTGCAGTCCGGTTTCAAAATCTGCCATCTAAATGAAATGAGTTTTTAATTAAAAATTCAATAAGATATGTGCACACTCGCAAAAATTTGTAAATATAATTTTTCGTTGAGGGCGTGCCAGGCTAAAGTTACACAAGATGAGCACCATGAGCCACAACAATGGTCTTCGACTTGTTACTATATAAATATTTATGTGTCTACTGAATAACGTTGCATCCGTTAGATAATGGAGCAACGGTAGAAGGAGTTTGCATTGAATTCTATTGTAATAATATTAAGTGTATTAAACGCTCGAGGGCCCATCAAAACAAACAGACAACAATCAAAAGCATTTGCCAAGGGACTTGACTGAAGTCCGAGTCACAAGCAAAATGCAAAAAGCAAAAGCAAACTCTTGTTTATTGCAATAATTTGGCCAAAGGGGTCCCAAAAAAGGGTTTCGAATTAAGCAAACAAGCATCTAAATGGACACCAAATGAACTTACCAGCTTAAACAGTACCTCACAAAAGTATGAGTACCAGCAAACTCAAAGCAACATCTTTGAGATGTACTAAACGGCCAGACACTTGTCACTTGCTGTCCAAAAGAGCTTGATTGCATTTAAGATGAATCTTAAACGGAAAATGTTGTTCCTCTTTAAATTATTTAAGATCAATTATTGATGCAGAGTCGAAATTATTTGCTGTTATCGTGTAAGAAAAGCTGAAATTTATAGTGATTTTTACACAGGTGAAAATTGTGAGTTTTGAAAGCTTAGCAAAATCATATTCATTTTTGGCATAGCTTAACATACTTTTATTAGTCTTATATTTTTTTGGTGTGGACGATCATTTATTTAATAATACATATTTTCTATATATTCTTTTATACTTTTTCTTTCCTTTATCACATCTTTTTCGTTTTTCTATTATGTATCGCTTGATATACAAGGGCTGGCTAATAAGCTCTTAGCCTAACAGGCTAATTGAAAAGTCCCCCGCCTGATGCACAGAATCAAATGCTGATGATTTTTAGTTAGTACTAAACCTGAAAAGACTTTAATTGGCCAGCTCGGGAAGCCCTCTTTTATTAATAACCACATTATAATTTTTCTAGATACTGCATTTCATTGGCGTATACACATGTGGATAAATAAAATATAATTTTGTTTTTGTATAATTGTGGATTAGTCTAACGATTTTAGCAAGTTTCTTGATTGTTAGTCATCAAATATTTATACATAACTAGATCTTAAATATAAAATTTGAGTTACTTAATCTTTATCTTATAACACTGCTTTTGTATACCTTTCAAAAATTATAAGAAATGTACAATCTGGATTGCATTTAATCTGAATCATAGACGAAAAATGCTTTTAAAATAATGAAGGATGCTATTTTAAGTAAAGTTGTTGTATAATGACAATATTAATTTGAATTAAAAAAAAAGAAGAACGCTTACTATTTGAAATGTAGAGAGAGATAAAATAAAAATGTATATGTTATATATGTATACTATACATTTTGAGTGCTATCGTTAAAGAATATTGTTTTGGGTTATCGATATCCTCGATCTCTTAAGTACAAAAATCGAGTTTGCTCTTCATATGTTTCTTTTTTGGATTCTTTTAAATTCCTTCTTTCTTTTGACAGTCCTGTTTCGCTTGTATGTATTTACTTCCATATGTATCCCTTGTAACTTACAATTCCTGTAGATAACCCTCGATTTTCAAACATGTGAAATACGCTGTCTGAATGTGTTTTTACTGCGCTTCATCTCTTTCTCTCTACCTCTCCCCTCTTCCTCTCACCTGCTCTCATATTAGATTAGCTCGCAATTGAGAAAGTGCATTAACTGTCTGTGCCACAGACTCCACTCCAGTCCAAATGGCTGAGCTTGTCAATAGGAAGCACATATTAACATCGACTGCAAACATCCTGCTGCCATCGTCCTGCTATTTTCTATTTACTTTCTTGCTTTCACTTAACAGCTGAATGCACTTGCCGTGTCCACAGCCATACCTCCCCCTCTCTGCCCCCTCTCTGATATATCATATCCGTAGGCTTAGGCGTTGCCTTGTGTCCGCCTCTTGTTATCATTGCGCCCTTTGGCCCACACAGAAATCGGCCTGCGGCGTAGACAAACAAAGCAGAAGAAAAACTGCCTTTAATGTTTATCTTACAAATACAACAATTCGTTGCATGCCCCAATCAAGCAGCAACGCAGGCACATACTATGTTTATTTTGATTTGTATCCACGTCCCCTTCCCTCCTATAACATTTGTCGGGAGCGGGGAGGGGCTATAACTAAAACTCTTCCATACATTACACTTATCAAGGGGGCTCCACATGCGGCGTGCTTCATAATTTTGTTTATTTAATTTTTATGTCATGTGCCGTTCGTCGCTCGTCAACCAAAGCGAGGGGTGAGAGAGTCGAGGGGGAGTCGAGGGTGAGACCAGGGAGGAGGAGGAGGAGGAGGAGGAGGGGAGAACAGCATCTTCTCTGCTTTGGCTTCGCTCCTGGCATCAAGTTGTCATGCTTCAGTTGTTTGATTGCCTCTGCTCGCTTGCATTGGCCCCAGGCGGCGGCTCACCTCGTCGTTGTGTGCAGCCCGCCCCCTCCTCCTTCTCTTGACCCCTCTGCACACTCCACACTCCGTCTATCTTCTGGTTAGATTATATGTCGCGTATTCCCCAGCCAAATGCTTTGGCTCTGGCTTTAGCTTTGGCTGCTGCTCGTTATATCCACAAATACCTACTTACTAGACTCGGCTACGATAGACAATTTTATTTTCATTTTCTATTTGGGATTTTTTCTTCCTTATTTTCCTCGTTTTCTTCGCCTTTTTTCATTTCTTTTATTTTCTTTATCTTTTTTTTTTTTGACCATACTAGATAGTGTATTTTTGTTGCTTTTTCTAATTTTAAAATCGTCTTCGAAATGTTGTCTGGCCCGGGTGGAAGCTTTGCCTTTGGCTTTCGCTCTCTCGCTCTTGCTCTCTCTCTCTTTCTGGCTCCATCGACGTTGTTTACGGAAGTTTTTTATGTGCCCCCTTCTCTTTGCCCTCTGCTGCTGTAGTTGTTGTCATACTCGAATGCATTGCCATGTAGTCATCATTGTCATCATCATCATCATCATCAGCAACATCATCATCATCATCATCATCATCGTCTTACTTTGCCAACATCGTCGTCTGCGTTCTTGTATCTTTGTATCTTTTGCTGAGTTCTGAAGTCAACTTGTTGTGCAAGTCAATGTCGTTCTTGTGCCTCACTTTGTGTTGACTGCGGCAAACTTTAATTTAAAATCTATTAGACACAGACTCCAACACGAAAGTTGTTTCTGCTGACTTGGATGTTGTTGCTTCTGTTACTTTTGCTGCATCGTTTGCTATTAATTGATTTCCTTATTAAGTCGAGAGAGCAAAAGTGCAGCGAGGCATCTTTTGACGCAGTTTTCGACTAATTAGAATGTGATTATAATTAGTCTGGCTCAAGTTGTAGTTAGTCTTTTGACTTACCCCAAAAATTCTGGTTGCCATGCAAAAGACTCTTTCTCCATTTCCGTCAACTGCTTTTCCTCTGCTCTCTTCCGGCGACAGCTAAATCTCAGACTTTACTCGTAAGTATCTCGTCTGGTCAATCTGTCCGTCTGTCTGTCCGTCTGTTTGTCTGCGGTTGTCCCTCGTTGTAACAACTCTTTGATTGTTGCCGTTTCAAAGTGAATCGGAAATGGGTACTCGGATTGTTTAACACTTGGCCATCGAGTTGCATAATGATTAGAAATGCGATAAGTGCAATGTATTGACTCTGTGGAGCAACACCCATCAGACCCCATCAGATCCCATCAACTCCAACAGACCGTACTGCGAGACGAGTGGAGTTTGTAGAGTTTGTTGCGTGCCCGTCTGACAAGTAGAACAAGAAACAAAAAAGCGACGATGCCGACGGAGATCAAAGCCATTGAATGCTAATCAACAATATGCAGCAGGTTCCTCTCCATAACATAAAGATAATATTATGTTAAGAAACCTTTTAACGTTCAGCATTGTGAAAATTGTAAAATTATGCACCCACACTTTCGATGCGAGTTAGTTGCAAAGATTTGTAACAAAATGTCGAAACGGGTTTGTAAATGTATCCACTCAATGCGAGAAACCTATTTAGATAAAGATTATTTTCGAATAATGATCTCCTAACTATTTTTAGAGAACTATTAAGAAGATAATCAATTTATGAACAAAGGATTTTTAAATAACGTTTAAAAATCAGTATCTAAATAGATTATGGAAGTTTTAAACTGATGTTTAAAATACAGACAGGCAAACTAAACACTTGTATTTTAAGATTCATAAAGATAAACAACTTTGTTACTTTTGGGAAATATCTTAAAATCTTATTAAGATACATTCGCTGCTAAAAAGATTTGTAAATGTTCTTTGGGTATTCAAAAATATTTTACTTTGGAATGGATTGAAATGGCCTTTACAATCTCTAAGTATAAGAGACTAAATCAATAATTGTGCAAGCTTTTTTCGAATATTTCAAAAATACAGAAAAATTAATTAAATTAATGTACTTAAGTATTCACAGAGGTAGGCAAATATTTTTAGTATAAATATCGAAATAAATATAAATTTAAATACGTATTGATTTCTTATAATTTTTAAATAATTTAGTAAGTAAAAAAGATACAGTCGAGTATGATCGCCTGTGAGATACTCATTTTTAATAAACCCATATTATTAGATTATACCGCAAATATACTAAAATACTACCAAAGTCTAGATTTGGTTTATCGACAACATTGCAGTATTATTCTGAAAATATACTAAATTAATATATTAAAAATGCTAAAATATTCCGTTATTGGTACCATTACAATTAAAATACATACCATAGTATAAAATATAGTATAAAATATACTAGGTTGCCAACCAAAATAACTAAACCCCAACAGTTATTTTGTTTATTTCCCAAATATCTTTTAAAATTTTTGATTGATCGCAACTATTACTCTTTGGGTAGCAGTTTAAGCTTTGAGTGAATTTAGAATTGTCATTAAACGCTTTAAATATAAAATAGTCATCAAATTAATGTAAAAAATGTCTTTGAATGTAAAACAATCTGAACAATCATATTTGAAATAAAGTCTAGCAATATCAGATAACTTTAAATATCTAATTATATTATGTAAGCCTAAAATGAAAACCTTGAAATATTTCTAAGCCAGGAATAACTTTATTTTCCAGCTAAATTCATGTAATAAAGCGGTTAATAATTATTATATGATGAAGCTTTTCGTTAGAAATTTCCTCGCTCATAAATAATTATTTCCAGCTTGGGCAATTGTTTAATTTGCATTCTAAAAGTTTTCGATAACAACAAGGGAGAAGCAAAGGGAATTTGTGGTGCAATTTAAATGAGCGTTTGCCAACTAATCATTAAAATAAACTTTTAACATATCAACAGATCACATTACGACGTGCTATCAGCTAAAGTATTTTTAGTCCAACAAAAAGAGAGGAGAAGAGAAAAGCCACAGAGTGAAAATTATTATTAAACAACATGAAGTAACTTTTATTCTATTTGGAATTCCCCGTGGTAAACGAAGCGTGCTTGCAACGCAGCTTGCAACTTTGGTGCACATTCTCGCACATTCTCAGCTCAACCCCCCGTTCACCTCCACCATCCCACATCCACCTGCAACACACTCTTTTGGGTTGTCTGACAAGCTGCCGCTGCTCTGTTGCCCATTGCCAGGCAGTTTGCAATTTTCACAAAACAATTTCCATTACTGCAACTTTTTAATGCCCCCACAAGCAACGCGTTGGCCCCTTGCTCCTTGCCCCTGCTCCTCATGTGTTGCCACTCAATAAAAATATGCTTTATGAATTAATGAAAAGAAAATGTTTATACCAACAGCGGCAGAAGCAGAAGCAGAGGCAACGACAACAACAACAACAACAAGAACAGTTAAAGCCGAGTCCGTGGAGACGTGGCTGGCGATAAGCATCTTGGTTTCCCCCTTTCTGTATGTGTGTGTGTGTGTGAGTGTTGTAGTGTGCGTGAGAGTGCGCCTAGTGTTTAATTTTACAGCTGTGCTGGCTACACACACCTTCCCTCCCCCTCCTTGCTCAGCTGTTGCTCTGTTGGCCAGACAGGTTTCCATTACAGCATTTTGTGGCCAAAAGCCAAATGCAAGGCAAATAGCGGAATATTAAATTAGCATTGTGGAGCATTCAACTAAAGCTGCAATTTGTGGACTGCAGAGACACAAACAAATTCCCAACAAATTATTAAATTAGAGAAAACACTTATTTTATACAATTTAAATGTATTGCATGACATTGATCTAATTAAGAGAAGTTGTTCTTAGAAATCTAAAATTGAACTGTCATTATTGAGTAAACTTCAATGTATAATATGATCAAAAATAGTTTCTAACTATTTGTATTTAGTATAAATATACAGAATATTCAGTATATTAATTATACTACATTTAGTATACTAACTGTACTATATATATACCATCTTTAGTATACAATATATACTATATATTATGCTACATAATACTGCATAATATTATGCTAGTGGAAATTGAAAAATAAATTGTACATTTAAGCGATGTTAACTATTTAAAAATGCTACTTAGCATTATCTTATTTCAGCAATTATATTATTACTCTGTTCTCTTTTAATTTCATTAATCTATTTTAACAGAAAAAGTGCTTGCTTGTAAAATATTTATTTGTGCGTTTACTTTTTAACTAAAGTCTTATAAAAAATAAAATATCATTTAATCCTATATTGAAATTGATCAATTAATGTAAGGAAATTCTATTTGTACCTTTGATATGTTATATTTTTATTCTTTTGATTGTATTTGTTTCTTAAAATGTTTCCAATTTGTTAATCATTTGTCATCTTACATTCAATTCAATATTGTTAAAAACTGAATTGAATTGTTAAAAATTGAAATGTAAGCCATCGCACCTTAAATCGTATTCTTTTTTATTAAAGAGAAAGAGTTTCAAATATTTGTCTCTCCATCCAACAACAGATTTCTCAGTGGAAGCCTCATTTTAAGCTTGTCATTGTCATCGTTATCAAATCAATGTTGCCTTTTACACTTTATAGATGACACGCAAATTTGTTAAAATATCTGTAGATCTCTCTCTCTCTCTCTCTCTCTCTCTCTCTCTATGTTTATGTGTATCCATGTGGCATTCGTGTCCAGTTTGATTCCTGTTGTGCTCCCATTTGGCCGGAGTTGAAAACGGAAATTGATTTCTCTGGCATGCGAAATGTTGCAATCTGCAAAACGGAAATGATTGCATCACCTAATGCAACCACGTGCCACAACACTGTGCCACAAATGAGACTGCAGTCCAGTTTAGTTCAACTCGGTTCAGTTGCTTTTGCATTGTGGGTTTCTCTCTCTCTCTCTCTCTCTCTCTCTCTCTCTCTCTCAATTCCAAGTTGCCCCCTTGCAACTGAAACTGCAACTGCAATAGCAACTGTGGACTGCGTACTTGGAAGTTGAAGCTTGGTGCCGCATGCAAATTGCGTCAAATTGCATATTTCCGGTGCGCGTAAATATTTTATGCTTCATTTTGTCTTGGCCTAGGCACACAAGTGAATTATGGCTAATTACGAACAAAAACAGAAAGAAAAAAAAACAAACGAGAATGCAACAAAATGTTAAATGCCAAGGAAAATCCAACTTGGCTGGCAAAAACTAAAACCTAACGAGGCGCAGCAAACGTTGCACGTTCTCTGTCTCCATGCCTCTGTGTTTTTTTCTCATCCCCGTAGCTTTTTCTTTGGCAGTTCCTTGGTCTGTTCTTGGCCTGTTCTTTTTCCCTGTCCCAATCATCCCCCTAGGGCGCAATAATGCGGTCGCTGTTCATCGTCTGCTCAGCGCCTGGGCCACACTTCTAGGGTTACAAAGTCGAAATTCGTTTGCCGCATGCCGCTCTTAATTTATACCTTGCCCCAGCTAGACTTCCACTGCTATTGTGGTCGCTGGTCGACAGTCGACTCGGGTTTGGGTTTGGGTTTGAGTTTGGGTTTGGGTTTCCACCAGCTAGCTGCAAGCTGGCTGCCCTCAAACATCAACGCATTTGATTTAGTGCACGGTCCTCGGTAATTTAGATTTGCGGTCGCCTAGTCCATTTGAGCTTCACTTCACTTCACTTCACTTTAAGCAGGTAAAATGTAACATAAAACCCGTTTGGACAATCTTTTCTTCCTCATTCGACTGGCATTATCACTACTTGGAAATTATTTTTAATTTCCTTCACAGTTTGTCGCGGAAGTTATCCTCTCCGTTGTTTCTGATAAGAATTTGCAAGAGATCTTTGAAGGGGTTATAAAAAACATTAAATTAACCCCCGGTAAAATCTTTTTGAAGTTTTCTAACTTTCTGTGTCTTACCTTTAAATTGAAAAATATTAGAATCAATTTTCTGATCAACACAAATAAATCGTAAGATTTATAGAAGGAAAAGTATATGAAAACATAGTATTAAGGTGAAATACATAAACAAAATAATAGTTTAGAATTAAGAGGGATATATATATATATGCTGTGGGTAACTACATATTTTCTTAAAATATTAGAGTACTACTATGTATATATTGTTATCAAAATCCTTAGTCTACGAAATTTGCTCGATATAAGTGTTTTTGTTTATTAGTCTACTACATAAAAAGGAAGAAACTTTTCTATAATCTATTACTAGATTTTCAAGAGTTTACTGTCTTAGTTTTGGTTTGAGTATTACGAAAAGATATAAACATATTTAAAAAAATATTTTCAAAGTATTTATAGGACTTGTTAATACTCAATTAGATATTTATAGAAATAGTTTCGCAAATTGTCAATATTTTGATAAACCCTATTTTTTTGATAGTCGAAAATTCTGATTTAGTAACTAAACTTCAATTCAATAAAAAGTTTGACAGCTTTTTAAACTATTTTCAGCGTTGTTATGTTGTTTGTTAAATAAAACAAAAAATGTGTGGATGGAATGCAAACTAGAAACCTCTTTGTCAGTTTTCCATCCAGAAACAAAACGGCCAAAAAGTTTTGGCATAGCTCAGCAATTCATTAAGCCTGCATGCCTTTTACTTTAAAGAGCGAAACCACAATTTTCCAGTTAGGTAAACCCTTGGGAATACCCCAAAGGGAGCAAGAGAGGGAAACAAAATGAGAGTGGAAGAAAGAGACAGAAAGAGAGAGGAAGCCTCTCCTCTTGAATGGCATTCGCTGTAAGTCCTTCAGCAGCGGTGGCTCGAAGGTTGTTCAACTGTGTTGCAAGTCAAACACAGGGGACGGCAATGGAAATGGTGAAGGAAGAAGGTAAAAGGAAAGGGAGCGGTGTAGAGGCATTTCCAGTCGCCGTGGCCCAAGCAATTAGTCACCAACAGCACCAAGAACAGCAGCAGTCACAATAGGCATAAACACTGGGAGTGAAATGTATATTGCTACCTGGCGAGAACAGGCGATACAATCGCCTTGCTAATTTCTTGAACAAATACAAACTTCCTTTCGCTAATCTACATAATTATCTTTTCCACTGCGCGCCCTCTCATTTGTGTATATCTCTCTCTCTCTCTTTCATTACAGGTAAGTGCAAGAATGAGGCCTGTTAATGTGCTCTAATTTGCGAGCCATGCGGATGATGAAGATGCAGTTCTCAGTGTCCAGTGCTCAGTTCTCTGTCTTCAGATAGCATCGACTCTATTTGCCAGTTGGCAAGTTTGCTTCACACTGGCTACCGGTTAATGCCAGGCGGGAGACTATTTCTGCCCCCTCCTGAGTTTTGTTGTCATTCTTCAGAAAAACCAACAGGTAACACAAAAAAACTAGAAAGTTAAGTTAAGAAAGTAAGTTATCGACCAAGAGATACCAGCTGCCCATTTTGAATAAAAGCAAAACAGTGAGGTAGTATTCTTAAAATATACACAAAATAATATACCACAAAAATTCTAAATTATACTGAAATCTGTGTTTGGTATATCTATGAAGTACTACAATCGAAATGTATTAATGTCTGTACCAAAATTCGCGACTCTAGCTTTAAAATTACACCTGTTAGGTTTTTAGCAATTGATGATTTGGGTGCTAACATTACAAATGGGTTCGAAAAATAATTCTGAAAATATCTCCTACACACTCTAAGATCTAGTTGTTCATGCGGACGGACAGATAGACTGACATGGGTATATCGACTCGTCTGTTAACGCTAATCAAGAATTTATATCCTGCCTGTCACATACATTTCCTGTCGGCACAAAGTTAGAATACCCTTCTACTCTATGGTTAGCGGGTATTTAAAGAATAAGAGAAACAACCACACTATTTGCATTTCACATTATGGCTAGCATTACCCGTATTTGTACTCTGCAAACTGCATAGTCCTATGCCTAGACTCCCCTGCTCAGTTGTCCAGTTTCCGTTTAGTGTTAATGACCAAAGGCCAAAGTTGCCAATGACCACAACGTGTGAATTGTTTCACTATGCAGGGAATAACCAAGGAACCAGATACATTCTACAAGGGTACAGCTAAGGCTACTGGGCTCTGGCTTTGCCTCTGCCTCTGCCTCTGCCTCAGACAGCCAGCAGGGGCTAATGCCCTTGGGCTAATGTTGCTAATTAAGTTCTCAAGGAAGCGTTGCAGCCAATTGATGAACTTCCTTAATTTAGTTGTACATATCTCGACGGTATGTGACCAGGTGAGGAGCATTGAGTGGAAGCGATTACAATGCATGCAACAAAGAGAAGCAGATAAAGATTCCCTGTGTAAAACAGCAAAACATTCAAGGAAAGTGAAGGGCTTCTGCAAATTATAGATTATCACTCAATGATCGATTTTAAGTGGATCTGGTTAGGGGAAATATAACAAATTGTTGATGATTTGTATGAAGAGGAATCTAAACTGTAGGAAATATATATTATACTCAAACGTAAAGAGATCTCTCAGAATGAATATTCATATGTTTCTCTTGTAAAATAAACGATAAGCAAAATGTATATAAATTAAAATTCAGTTCAGTACTTGTTTGAAAATGCTGAAATTTTTTGTCATATTACGGGTTAAATATTGGGGCATTGCTTTAGGTTCTGGAAATAAGAAGATTGAACTTAGGAAGTAGCTTATTAATAAACAAAAAATATAGATTCTGTTTAATAACGAATATAAAGAGAAAATAAGTTATTCCTTAGTTTTTAAGACGTTAAATGAAAGATGACGTTATGTCCATTAAGTGATTAAAATAACATAGAGAAGTTTGCATATTTTTTAATAGCCGTAAGATTGTCATTAAGAGAAGTGCATGATGAAAAGTATATTAAAGTAATAATTGTAACTTTAATTTTCCCGATTCAAACATAAGCATATAATGTAACGCTAAATTACCTGAATATTTTAAATAGGTCTACCCTTAAATCCTACAATCATTACTAATTCGAAACCTTAAACATTCTTTGATATTCTCCGTAGCCATTTATGTTCAAATGCATTGGAATCTCAGTTTTATAACTACTAAAAGTTTGCTTTATTGCTCATCGTTCTTGTGATATGCGCATCAAATTAATATTTATTCTAAATTTCTCTTGAAAGCAACTTGCTTTAATTGGAAAAGTGTTCAGTGTTGGCTTCTCAAAAACAAGTATTTATTTGCGCAAGAGAAAGATGCTTGAGTCCGCAGTAATTATGGGAAGCTGAATAAAGCTTTTGCTGTGGCAAAACGGAAGCCTTTAAAGCTGACTTATCAATTTTGCGACGGTCCATTTAACATTGCCAGAAATCCAATACAAATTTCGGCAGCTCAAGGAAACAAAAGAGCCACAAGCAGATAAAGTACACACACATACATACAAAATAGGATCAGCTGACAATATGCTGGGACTTAAGTGGAGAGCAACAGCAGGGGTCAGACAGAGGAGAGAGGCAGCTTGCACTTGCCACATGAGGAGACGATAAGAACTTTGAGTTTACTGCAACACGCATAATCAACACTTCATCCTTGGGGTATTGGCTGGCTGGTCAGTCACTCTGGCAGTTGAGTTTCAGTTTTATGGCCAGCGAACATAAAACAACTTCAAACAGACCAAACATTAAAGCGCACACAACATTGTCTATGTCCACTTACCATAGAGGGGCACGTTGCACGTTGCACGGCAGTTGAAGTTGCAGTTACAGTTGTGTGCGTGTGTGGAGGTCAATGACAAGTCCAAGCTGTAGCCCAAGACCAGATCCAAGTCCAGGTCCAGGCCTAAGACATCAAGCCAAAGCTAAAAGCAAAAGCAAAGGCAAAGGCAACAACAGCCAACGAAGCATGCATACTAAGCAGTGTTTGGGGCAGCTATGTGTGACCATTGGCCAAGGCTCGAGTCGAGCCGAGTTCCCAGTTCCCAACACACATAGACAGACCTGAATGCATTCGTGCGTATGCCAATGACGACGACGCTGCCAGTTAACAACACGATTTGTTATTGTTGTGTCTTCCCTTCCCTTCCCTCTCTACCACTGTTCCTCCCCTTTCCACACTCCGCGGTGTGGCTCCCTTTTGGCCAGGCAGAATCAAACCTTAAGCCTAGCAACCTGCTGGCTTTGCTGAATTTATTAGCAGTCGCTTGCCAGTTGTGCAAGTTGCAAGTGCAGACAGACAACGGAGCGGAGCCCAATGCCAGGGACAGACTCTCGACTCTCAGACTGTGGTCAGAGGGGGGGACAAACAGACAGAGGGAAAGGACTGCGGGAGAGACGGACGCCAAAAGCGGGTAGCATTGGGCTGTGCGCCGCATGATGCACCATCGCATTCCATGGCAATCGATGAGTAAATAATGACCAACGCAACGCAGCCAAACTGGGGCGCAATCAGCGGCAGTAGCAAGAGGGGAATGTGGCAGGGGCAGGGGCAGGGACTGGAGCAGACGCTGTGTGTGTGTGTGCGGGTTGTTGTCGTCGTTGTTGTAATCACACTCAGCATGCATTTCAACATGCTGGCTCCCCTTTGCCCCTCCGCGTTCCCTTCCTACTCGCTCCCTCTCCCTCCCTGGCTTGCCACAAATTCTGTGGTTTGTTGTTGCCTCAGCACTGGCGATAGCATATTAACGCCTATTGTTGGGGTCACATTTGTTCGGCCAACGCCCCATTATAATTTGAGTTAATTACGTATTTTAGCTATATAAATATTTCATTTATCATTATGTCTGCAGTCTCTCTTTCTCTCTCTCTCTCTCTCTCTCTCTCTCACTTTCTCTCTCTGTCTCTCTTCCTCGCTCACTCCTCCCGCTCCTATGCAACCGCTGAACCTTGGGTGTGTGTGGCGAGGCAGCCGTAATTGAATATGAATTTATAATGGAGCAAGTCCGAGTGGCATTGTTTAGTTGCACTAGTTGGGGGAGCCAAGTTGACCACAGCACGCAAACACAGCAAAAGGGGAAAGGAGAGCAGCGAGGTAAACTATAGGCGCAGGCTTTGTGTAAACACTTTACAATCGAATTAGGTAGCAGGCAATCCTTGAGTGGACTCCTGAGTCCCACTCGGCTGCTCCTCAATTTGTCTGTCCAAGAAAAGCGAAGTCAAAAGCAGGAGAATCAGCAGCAGACGTTCGATAGCCAGGCAACATAAATCAAGTTGGCAGCCCCCATTTTGATTGGCATTAAGCTCTGCCCTCCAGATAAATGATGCGTAACGTTTTTAATAGGCTTTTCATATTGCTTCCTGGGAAGCAGCTTTCGATGTGGATAAGCCCAGCAAATCAATGAGCAGCAAATCGCCAGTAAAAGACAGCAAAGCTTTCAAAATGGAAACAACGTAAAATTGATAATCGATTGTTTAGAAATAGAAAAGAAAAGTTAAACAATCACAAAGCAAGAAAGTTACTGTTGTTCTAAAAATGTTCTAAAAATGTTACTATATTCTAAAAATATACCAAAATAATATGCTGAAAAGATACTGAGATATACCGAAGTCTATATTTGGTTGATCGATATAGACCTACATTAAAAATATATCAGACTGTCAGTCAGAACAATTAAGACCCGATTGCTTTACAATAGTATTTCTTAAATAACTTGACAATTTTTTTTTATAGCAACCAAATTCAGAATCATTATATACTCTAGTTTTTTTGGTATACCCCAACAATCGCTCGAGCTTCATAAAAACGTTTAGTATTCGATTTGCAATCTAAAGCATAATTTTACAGAGTGCAAAAATAAACATATGGTCAGACAGACATGATTATATTGTCTCGGCTGTTGACGCAGGTCAAGCTTAGTTATATATATTTTCTTGCAAACACAAGAATCTAAAATACTCTATGGGTAGCGGGTATAAAAACTATTCAGTATTTATAAATATTGTGCAAATTTTTTTGTTTTATCGTAATTTACTTGATCTCATTTAAATTCTTTTTAACTTCACATTATTTCGCCTAAATTTAAAGAGAATTTGTGACATAATAGAAGAAATAAATCACACATTTACGGACACAATGAAAATTAAAATTGGTGAATGAATGTTACTTTAATAAATAGTTATTAATTTCTCAATTTTAAATACAAATAATTCCTATAAATGTAGACATTCTTGGCATTCTTTACTAAACTAAACTTCTTAAAAGTGAAATTATCTCATTACTAATTAGAAAATTCTTATAAACAAAGTTCTCCTTCAGTTGTCTCTCTCTTTCCCTCACTCGATTCACCTGCCAACTCTCTCATTCTAATGTGTAAGTAATTAACTTCTGAAGTTCCTTTGTCGATACTCACTTCTTTTGCATGTCGTGTCCATGGCTCCTCTCAACATATATTTGTCCAGTCATAGGTTCTTGTAGGTTACCCCTTGGCTTTCGTCTCTCCCCATTTCCCCCCTTTCTAATCACGGAAAAGTTGTGCCTTCAATTCGCCTCGGCTATCAAGTTGTTTTGGAAGCCGTGTTGTTGTTGTTTCTGTTTCTGTTTCGGTTAGGAGAGGGCAAAGTTTAACTTATGCTTTGCTTCATTATGTAATTATTAGTTTGTGCAATGAACCGTTACACTCTGCTGGCCGAGTGCTTGGATGTGTGAATTATTTAGTAACAAGTTGTTAGTTGGTTTCATGCTGACTCGTTCTTCTCGTTCGTGTTGTGCTTGTTTGTTGTTTATGTTTTGCCAGTCGCTGCCAAGTCATGGCTAAGTTGAGTAGCATTGAGCCACGATTAAATATTTAATTTGCAGTTATTAAATGCAGTTGCTAAAACTAATCAAATTATGCGCCACAATTGACAGAGTCGAAGCCAAAGTCTAAGCCTCAGGTTGACACAGTTATTTCTTCCCCTCTGCTGATAGCCGATAAGGTTGAACTGATAGTTGATGACAGGTGCGATAGGTTGACAATGTCCCCTCATTGTTTCATTCGCATTGCTTATCACCAACCGAGTCCCCCCTCAGTGTCATCAGTGTTAATCACACTAGGCACCAGAGTGTCAACATTTTGCTGCTACGTTCTCTCTATTCCCCTTGAGACTCTTTTGGGTCAGGTCTTTAAGTATTCCAAATATTTGTTGTAATTTTCATATTTTTACATTTTCCAGTTTCGCTTTCGTCTGCGCTTAATTGATGGAAATTCGATAAGCCTGTTAGCAACGTGATAACAAGCTAGTTGACAATTGCTTGCCAGCTCAAATTGCCAACAGTTGGTCTAGTGTTTGTCGAGTATTGGCCACAAACCAGGCCAACTTCCATCTTCCATACTCCATATTCCCTAGGGTGGCTTCGAAAGCCATTAATGTTAAATAGAAGCGCGCATATCTTAAGCGAAAAGTAAATGAGTTTTTATCATATTTTATATGAGAATCTATATAAAGTGCAGAGTTGTCGAGGAGTACTTTAAGGGAATTAAGTCGTTATAGTATTTACTATGGTCTAAGGATACATATAGTAATTACTTATATGCATTGTGATTTAGTTGTTTTGGTTGACACACTCTCGTATATTTTGTACTCTACGGTATATTTAGATTGTTATAGTATACCAAATATAGCCTTTGGTATATTTTAGTATCTTTCCAGTATATTTATTTTTATTTTATGCATAATACTGGACAGTTTTACGTTTATTGAAAATGGGTAGCGGGTATCACATAGTCGAGCTTGTTTTAAAATGGGTTTAATAACAATTTATGAATACTAAATAAATTTTGGAGTATTCAAAGTACTTAACTATCGTTTTAAAGTATCAGACTAAAAGTGTTAGTATTATTTTACCTGACAACTAACTAACTACTATGTAAATACTTCGATTATCTTATGCGCTACATTAATTTTATCTGATGTACTTTGTATTTATATTCGTTTTAAATGCTTTCAAGTACTGAAACTCATGATTATAAAATTATATGTATTTTTCCATCGATTTCATTGTGTAAGTATTTAAATATTATTATATTAGAGATTATGTATTCTAGAAATATGAAAATTATGGAATACTGTAGACGTTATTCAACTGTGATTTCGCTATGAATTTATATGCAAATCTTTGCTTAAATTATAAGTCTTATTAATGTGACTTTCGAGCACCCCCAGATTAATTTCACCCCAACTTATTGTCTTCAGGATAACCCTTACTTAAGGGGCTTTAAAAAAAAAAGGTTTTAAATATTTCATTGGATTTCGATTAGCAGAAAGCCGCTTTCTGGCTGACTTATGAATGCTGAGCAAGTCTTGCCTTTAAGCAAGCTGTGATCCAAATATTTAACCCTGTCAACATGCCACAATATAACCTTTAGCGCTCTTGAGGCTGGCGACCTGCTCAAAATGCTTGCTTCATTGCGTCGGTAAAAGTTCAGTGAAGCATGAAAGCGCTTTTCGCACTTGCAACACCAGGCTGGGCACTCTTTTTATTTGGTTTTTCTTCTTCATCAATACCATCGTCATCATGATGATGTTTTACTTGCACCTGCCTCCAACTCTGACCAAAACAGCAAGTTGACATTAGCCTTACAAGCTCGTGAGTTGCTGTCATAAACTTTTATTATCATTACACTTACGTTGCCGTTGCCGTTGCCGTTGTCGTTGCCTTTGCCTCGTCTCTCTGCCCCGCCGCCTGTGGCTGTCATATTTGTTTTATTGACTCCACCGAGGCACATGAACTGGGGGACTGAGAGTGGATCGGTGTGGAGGGGGCCGTCAATGGGTGTCATGCTCTGTAAACTGCAGTCAATGTCCTCTTTTGTTTTCAAACACTGTCGCCAGGGCTGCAGCTACGATGATGGGGTGGCAAATGCACTTCTAACATTTGTCAGCGTGAAGTGTTGCACACTCACTGATAAGATTACCGTACGAATGCCTGATAAGGTGACAGTGCCACAGTCATAGTCACAGTCGCTACCACCGCCACTGCATGAGGCATTTCCTGAAGTCGCCTGACATTTGATAAGCACTCGAACGGTCGTTTACCATTGCTGAGATTATCAGTCACACTGCTACGTAGACCCATTTGCCACTTGAGTCCCAATCAGATATGTTATTTGCCGTCTTCTTTTTGTTTTCCTTTTTTTTTTTTTTTGACAATCCCATCAAATGATTGCTGTTGCTTTCGAATGGAAGGGTTACAGTTGATGGGTGTCTTCAAAAGCGTTTCTATTCGCGCCTTTCGGGCATCCTTTGCTCATCCTTAAATTTCAAAGCAGTCGCAGCTCCTAATCACGCACAAGCAAAATGCCTCTGAGCAACTCAAATGAGAATTTCACACTCTCCACTCTTTGGATGCCGTTTGACGTTCGACTTTGATGCCGTGTGAAAACTTAACATTTTTTTGTCTTTTTACTTTCTTCTGCTCCATTTATTCATTGTTTCAGCTTAGAGCTGACAGTATCTAATATTTATTTGGTGCACTTTTCAATTTGTAAAACCAAGTAAAAATAATATGTTCCTAAAATATTCTGCAAAACTTCTCTTTCGATTTAGCACATTATTATTTTTATTGTTGATATTAGCTACAAAATTAGCAGACTATATTTTTTAGAATTTTTATGAGGGAAGTATACTAAATTATTTTCAACATTTTTGAAATATTTTGTTGATATAACTTTATTTATAATATTAGCATAATAATCTCATATTTTAAAATATTTATTAGCCAGAAGATATACGTGTCGTTAATTTTTTTCTTAATCTCGCTCCTTTTTTTCAATGTTGATAAGAGTAAAGCAAAATTTGTTTCAAATTTTTTGGAATATTTTTTTTAAAACCCGTTTATCTTAACATTTATTCAATTAATGATATTAAATTATTTATTTATTTTAATTTTCAAAAAGATTTCTAACCAGAATAAAGTCGTGCCTTTTCGTGTCACGCGCTCAGCTCTAATTCTCTTTTACTATCTGTGCTTTCTTTACAGCCTGCCACACGACAATGTTTGCTGGCATTGTTGTAAGCTGAGTGGAATGGCTGAAAAGGATGTTGGGAAGGACATGGGGGAGCATAGGGTGCGATGACAGCAGGGTTGTCGGAGAGAGAGAGAGGGGCGACCAAGTGAGAGGTATAGAGACATGCGATATATGAATACAAGCGGCTCATCTGCATGAAGATATATGTATGTATGTACATACAAATGTTGATGTACTCTATACATATGTGTGATGCATATCCTTTAGCTTATCCTTGCTGAGCGAGTGCTTTACGCCAGCTTGTCGTGTGCCGTTGCCTTTGGGTTATACATTTAACTCACTCGCTCATATTACACAGACAAAACAGAAGCACTTTGCAACGGATTAGGTTTTGGGTATGCCTCTCGTATTCCAAAGGGGTGGGAGGAGGGAGAAAGGCGAAATAGGGTCGCCTGGTGCCTGTTGAGTTATGTGGAAAAAGGGGTTAGTGGATTAATAGATGAAACGAGCATTTCTTCTCATATGAATGCCAGTCTTGAGCCAGACATTGCCAGCTTATCAGATGCTGAACACTTAGCAAATAAAAAAAAAATTATAAACATTACAATTTGATCTAATTAATTATGCAATGAGCAAGGAATTCAAATTCTTTTTATGAGTGATTAAGAGGTTGTAGTAACACCCTCAACTACTTTAAGCTATTTACATGATGGAAAAGCTCGAAAGCTCTAAGTATTAATGAGCTTCATGTTTTGCAAGATTATATTTGTTTAACATGTCAACAAAGCTTAACAATGATCGCAAACTGATGTTGACCTAAAACAAACAATTATGGTAGGATGTCGCTTATTGAAAAGGGAAAAGACTTCTGCTTTTTCATTTAGTTCTTTCATTTTTGTCAGGCACTAAAATTTGCAATCATTTAATATATTCTTTAAAATGATATTAAATCAAGTAACAATTCTGAAATCATGTCTAAATAGAACTAGAAGATAAATTCTTAAAATAACACTAATTATTACAGATATAAACAATCTGAGAATAAAGTAATAAAAATATGAATAATTATTTTCACTTCTAGTCATAAGATTGAAATATTCATTCATATTTATTCTTTCCTAGTTTTGATATATCTTATTTTAAGATTTGTTTTATTCAAAATTCTTAAATTTGAGAAATTTTAAAACAAGATTTTTTAACCTTGAAACAATAATGGAAGATTGAAAATTTAAGGACATTTTTAGAATGAAAACTTGCTAAGATCGAAAAATTGAAAAGTTCACGATTTTCATTAAAAATTTTAAACTCTACGCGAAATTCTTTCAGTTTATAGGATTGACATTATTCGTACTTTGTGTGATTACGTTAAATGCAACATAAAGAGATAATTTCAGAAATAATCATGCATAAGTTATTCAGAACTGGATGCAAAGAACATCGTGATTAATCTGTGATAAATACAATTTTCTTAAAGTTCTGCAAATATACTTTATTGGCTGCTGTTGCAGTTGCAACACTTTGCGACTATCCAGAGCTCTCGTTAAGAGCCCTTGATGAAGACTTTAAACTGCCTGAAAAGCTGCAGCCAAATGCGAAAAACCAATTGAAGCCCTTCAATCAACAGAAGCAGCAGCAGCAACAGCAGCAGCATCGCACATTGCAGCACTTTCAGTCCGTCAACAATCAGTCAGTCATTCATTCATTCGTTCGTGTGTGCGCTCAGTTGTTCATTCGTTCAGTCATTCATTCATTCATACTCGAACATTTGCTCATCCACAGAGACGGGCATTCATGAGCAGCGAGGCATTCATTGCAAATCCGCACAATGTCTTTAATTCCCTTGATATTTCACTTTGTGTTGCTGCCGCCGTCGCCGTCGACGTCGCTGCCGCAGTTCAAACAGACACCCAACAAATAACTAGGTGTATATATTTAGTTGTCTAGCATCGTCCAATACTCTACTCGATGACTGCGACTGCGACTATGACTCTGGCAGCTTAACCCGTCGCTGGGTGGGCGTGGCAGCACCCATGGGTGTCATTGCTACGTTTAATATTGCAAAAAGGATGCCGGCAGCGACAGGAGCAGCAACAACAACAACAACAACAATAACAAAGACTTCGACGCGGTGGCGCCCACATTTGTCTTGTGCCCACTTTCCGCAGTAGCTTGGCTACAGTGCTAGGGAAGGGAAGGAAGGCGGGGGATGTGTTTAGGGGCTGGATATTTACTTTAGTCTGGCATTTGCTTTATGCTCTCAAATAAAAAAGCGCTTTCTCCGGCTTCTGTTTGCTCTCTGTGTGTTTCTCCTTCGCTCACTCTTGAGCCCTTTTCGCCATCGCCATCGCCTTGCTCGGCTTTTGCCTCTGATTTTTTCACAATTTTTCCTTGTACGTTTTTGTGCTTATTTCTCTCGCCATTTCACTTTTCTCTGCTGTTTCTGCTTCTGCTGCTGGGTGTAATGTTTGATTTAGTGTTTGTTTTTTAGCTCTCTGCTTCCGTTTGCTGAGCTCAGATCCAACTCTCGACTAGCAATTTTACTTTTTTCTTTTATTTTTTCGTGATGCTTCCAGTTTTTTCTTTTTTTTGTGCTGTGTGTTGGCTTTAATAAGCTTTTATTTCCGTTTTTCAGCATGTTTTATACTCGTTCTACTCTTTTTACAGTTTTCCTTTTCCAAATACCCTTCGAAATTGTAGAAAAAATAATAGTTGCAATACATTCACTGAAAATTATTGTTTTATAATTATTCTTATTATTAATATTAATTTAAAATCCATAATTTTAAATTTTGGAATATTATTTGAAATAAGAAATAATTATAATTGCATTTGTGCTCTCTAAATGATCAAATAATAAAGATTATTGTTATTTTTGAATATAGGGTATCTTTTAGTTGTGCCGCATACAAGACTGCATTTCTACATGTAATTTTTGTTATTGTTGGCGATTTTTTTCATTCCTTCCACCTTGTTGCTGTTTTCATTTTGCCTGCTGCTCCACTTGGCGCTCTTATTCATAGCTTTTAATTTGCGGTCGAAATGAAATAACAATAAATAAAATGGCCATTCCGCACCCTCCGTCGTTGAATCTCTCCATCTCCTATTCTCCATCTCCCCATCTGCCTTTTCTTGTCTTCTTTTTTCCTGCCTCTTCTTTGCATTTGTTCAAGAATTGTTGGAATTTTATGTAAAAATGCAAAAGAATAAAAGAAGCTAAACAAAATATATACGTATATATACGCTATTTGTTTATATTTGTTTTTATCTAGATGGCGTTGATTGCAGGTATTTGTCTGTGGGCATTTGGATCCCGATCTGCGGTCCGAACTTTTGTGGTCACCGCGACTCAAAGTGATTAAGAAGTTATGTCTGTGCTTGGGTTACATTTGTTTGGGGCCCACACAGAATGGAGGCGATTAGTTGCAGCCCAAACAACAGCCAACAGCTGGGCACACTGATAAGAGAATATTTATTTTTATATTTCCCCTTAGGAACCTTTTAATAAATATCGAATTGGCACTTCATTTTCAAGGGCACATCTGATAAAAATGGATATCGGAGAATGAATATGTGTGGAGATTAAACTAAAAAAATTAAAATTAATTAAAAGAAAACAAGTAAGAAAGCTACAGTCGCGTGTGCTCGACTGTGAAATACCAGCTACCCAATTTGAGTAAAAGTAAAATATTGCGGTATTATTACAAAATATATCAAAATTCATCAAAAATACTAAAAATATACCAAATGGTATATTTGGTATATCGATATAGCATCACAAATTTTCAGGAATCGCAGCTACTATAGTTATTATTGTATATATAACAAAACACTATCTTGAAAATTACGCTTTTTGTAGATTTGCGGAGGCGGAAGTGGGCGTGGCAAAAAATTGAAACAAACTTGATCTGCGTGCAAACATAACAAATGCTGTTGAAAAACAATTATAGCTCTATCTCTTATAGTCTCTGAGATCTAGGTGTTCATACGGACGGACGGACAGACGGACAGCAAGAAATAATAAAGATGGTAAATATCTGTCATATTTGGCAGAAAGCATTCCATTAAAAAGTTGTGCGATTAAAAGTTGTTCCCATTTGATGGGTTTCACATTTAATTTGGCAATCTGAAATCTGCAATCTTTTACAAGTAACATTGCTAACAAGTTCTAAGCACTTCCGATAAGTTGTTTAAGCTGCGTTTTTCCACACCCCACACTCCACACCAAACACAAAGACATGAGCACACAAAATTGGCAATGAAACTTTCGAGCTGCAATAAATTCAGTTTGGCACAGTTTTGGCAACTTGGCAACTTCCACTGCACAGATGTGCTTATAAATAATAATAATAATAATTTTGTGCAACATATTGGCAACTTGGCAGCGCCAGCTGCCTGCCACAACCAAAAATCGAGACAAAATATTGCACAAATTCTAAAGACAGTGCTAGACTTGAGACATACTCTGTATATAAAAATAAAATATATGGGACTTTGACTTTAACGAAAAATAAGATTAAAAATTGAGAATTATAAAAAGAGTTGAATAATTTGTCATCAATATATGCAATACTCATTTTAAAAGTAAAGGAAGGGGAAGGATACGTAAAGTTTGTTTATTTTGTTAAAGTTGACTAAAGTTAAAGTTTAAAATTAGTTAATAATAAAACTTTAAAGAATTATTACTGATATATGTAAATATTAAAAGAGACATACTTTAATAAAAGAAATTTAAATATACGAATTGAAAACTTAAGGACTCTACTTTATCTCTTTTATCCATAAATAAAACACAGTTCTTGTACCCTGAACTTTTACTGATTCTCGAACCGGACATACCTTCATTTGATAAATATTTTGTGCAGGGTATAAACATGCACACAAAAGTTGCAGCGAACAAAAAAGTTGCCGTTAAATGTGCAGGATTTAATAATAATTGTATAGTCTGTTTTTTATTCACATAGTACTTTTCTTTACTGCCACGGCTGGCTGCGGTTGTACATATGTTATTGCATTAGTTTGGCAACATGTTGCATGATTGCAGCCAGCTTCTTTTGGCAATTGTAATTACGCAAACGCAATGTATCTCTCAGATACATCCGCTGAGTGGAGTGTGATTGCCGCCTCCGCGTTCTACCTTCACCCCCGCCCCCGCAGCCACAACAGCCGCACCTCCAGCAGCTACACACAATCGTGTGTGCTGAAAATAAAATAAAATAAATCAATCTATAAATATTCGTATTCGTTTCTGAGGCCCATGCTGTGCTTGTGCTTGGCGAACATAAAATGTTCATTAAACTTCATTTCCAGCGTATTTGTATTTCTTTTATTATAGTAAGCTTGATCTTTTTCCATCTATGCGGTATCATAATTCTGTTCATTGTCTGAGCAAATGGGTGCGACGACATTCGACGACGTTTTATTCTCTCTTCGCCATGCACATTAAATAGATTTTATAGTCTGCTCTTTGTTAGGGACTGCGCACAAAATGCAAATGAATTTGAAATGCATATGAAATTGTTAGCCCAATTTCGAGCGTATAATTAAAGAGCAGTTAAAATTTAATGCATTACATCGTTAAACTTGAAGCCATAACTATGCCCCTTATATGTATTGCAGACTTTGTTGCCATATCTATTAAATGGATAGTGATTAGTTTATTAACCATAGTTTAGTCAAGTTAAAAATCAGCACTGCGGGAGATCGATCTTAAGTGTTCATTAAACCCGATATTATCTGCTGAGATTAGCAGAGTAAGATTTTGAAAAACAAACTGGAAACAATTTGATAATGTGAACATATTGTTTTTGTGTAACTTGTCATTAAATTGAATTCAACGCTACAATATAATCTGCATTCAATTTTCATTTATCTTCCTAATGACAATCAGAAGCAACATATTACTGGTCAGGACATTGATTGATTGATTAAGCCAATGTGATTATATACACATGTACATATTCGACATGATTCAGCTGTTTTTTGTCATCCTCCTGGGTAGAGTTCACACCCTTTTCTGGAGATCAATCAATATTGCCACTTGCTCTGTTACGCTTATTACACGTTGCACATCTGACACAGGTTCTTACCCCCAAAACAAAACAAATTCAACCTTACACCCAAAAGCCTTCCCTCCCTCTCTTACTCACTCTTACTCGCATTTGAAAATCGCTTCTTGCACTTTAACTGCCAACAGTGCGGAAATTTTGTTCATTCTTTCACGTTTTGCTTTGTGCCTCTTTCTTTCCATTCGTTCCATTTGCCAACTTGAAATGCAATACAATGGGCATTAAGTAATTGTTGGTGTTCGTGTTGTTCTTCACCTCATTGTTGTTGTTGCTTCTGCTGCTGCTGTTGACAAGCTCGGCTAGACTGCGTGTTAGAGATGCTCACGTGACAAAATAAAACCACTCACTAATATTGCAACTCCAATTAGAAGTTCTTGAGTGAAGTCTTCTTCATGCTGGTTACACTTCCCTTGATACTCACGACCAATGCACGCACTCAACACTCGTGCACATAACATACATATGAGTGCAGTACTCATACTCCAAGTTATGTATGTGTGCTCTCAACTTGTACACTCCGCAAATATTTCAGTCGATTTTCGCATTTGCTGTCGTGCGATTTTGTTCCATTTTTATTTTTTATTCTTTTCGCTTTTTGTGCCTATTATGACACGGACGTGAACGCAACGTTTCAATTGCGTCGAGTGTCCATCCCATTCTGCCATTCTGTCGTTTAACCATTTCGTCGTCGTTATTCGTTCCCGCTTTTTCGTCACACGGTTTATGAGGGCACATTATGCCATTTATCGCAGCTTAAATGCCGCTCATAAACTCGATGACTTGAGTCACTTCAATGCTGTGGAGACCCCCACTTGCTACACTCCCTCTTCCCACCTCCCAGACTTTGTTTCAGTTTCATTTTCGGTTTCAGTTGCATTCCCAGTTCCCAGTTCCCTGTTCCCTGTTGAAGTTTGTCACCAAGCAGAAGCAAGAGGCCCGGATCGTTTTGCGCTGCTGTGGATGGTGGATGGGCCCACATATCATTGAGCATATGTAAAAATGTATATTAATCTACTCTCGTTTATGAATATTCAACTCAATAAAAATTCATGTTGACAAGGGGGGTAAATTGCATAGTACATATGTTATTCTTATATGCACTTCTCCACCCATTTTGACGATCGATTAATTATCTTTATTAATTTTTTAATTTAATTTAAGTACCTATATAATGCTGAATATGATTTAAAAGATAAGATTCACAGAAATAATAACAATAATAAAAAAAAAATATATTTGTAGAATAATAAGAAAACTAAATTATCTAGAAAACATTTTGTATTCAATTAAACACATAAATAAGAATGTTTTTTTCTTTCTTAAATAAATAAAATTGCTCAACTTGATCAATTATTTAAATTTCGATGCTTATCCCGAAATGAATATTAATGAAATTTTAATAAATTGTTGCCAGGGCGTTAAGTGTTCAATCTCCGTTGTATGAATTGCTCTTTCTTTTGCCGTATTAATTAAAAAGATTTTAATTAATTATTTCTGGCGGTTGCCAAGTAAAACGATTCGCGTTTTTCTTTGTTTTGCCATTTTCGCTTCCTTTCCTACCGATTTCGCAGAGTCGCAAAAAATGAGTAATTGTGCAGTTACCTTGACTTTTGCATCTATATAAATTATAATTAGATAATAACGACGGCAAACAAAAAAACAACAATTGCAACAAGACAAGACACAATTTTAAAACTTTATAACCTTTGCATTCTTTTTATTTCGTTTTTGTGGCTCGTTAAATTCGCAGAATAGCAAAATTAGCAAAACCATTTGCAAAAAATTATGAATTATTATGGTAACCTTGAAGTAGACTGAAGAATGCAACTAACAGGAACAGCAAAGATCATAAAATTTGTGATAAAAGTCATAAAGCAAACAAACGAGATACGAAAAAGATTTAAAGCTAGCGCCGTTTTGTCTGTGAATAGAGAGCTGTAAATTATGACGAACTTTATGTGATTAAATCGAAGATTGATGCACAACTTCCTTCTATAAACAGTATTGCGGGCTATAAAGAGAAGAGACTCTTTATCGAGAGGGAGGATTTAATAGTAACTCAGAGCGATAGTAATTTTATAATACCCAATCGATGATTGTGCTTTGGGAATCGAGAGAAGGAATTATTATTTTTATGGAAAATATTTCCTCCAAAAATGTAGTTCTTATACCCGCTAATCATAGGGTAAAAAAGAGAGAAGAAATTATCTCCGACCCTATAAAGTATATACAGTGGCGAACAAAAATGGATACATGTTTGACAATTCTGACTTTAAGGTGATGTAAAGTTCGTAAGAATATGTTAATCGATTTAATTTCTTTTTTCTAATATTCTTTAGTTATTTCTATTATATATAAAAAGAACATCATCTGCCCATCTGTTTGTCCTTTGGAGTATTTTTTGTATTTTTTTGGTATATTAATTTAGTATATTTTACAAATATTATAGCAATGTTTTGCTTCTGTTGAAAATGGGTAGGCAGCATCTTTCAGTCGAGCTGATTTGACTGTAGCTTTCTACGTGTATTTCTCTTTTTAATCCCTTTTCTTTTCATATTATAATAATAAAATTATGTAATTATCATCATATTATTAGTACGAATGGGCATAGAAAATATTTCATATCCCGAAAAGATTTGTTACTGCAAACATTTGGTTCTACGTTAGATACGTCCCTGTGAGAGCTCTCGGTTATCGAACAGCACTTTGGTTACATAAAATCTCTTTGAGCTGCTGTTCTTCAACTTTAAGCACTGCCCGTTTAGCTGTTGTTGTTGTTGTTGTTCCTGTTGTTGTATTTGTGTACATGTCACAACCCCAAAAAGGCTGACAGCTCCTGCCAGGCGCTCAACAAGCCAAAGCCAAACCCAAAGCCAAAGCCGAGCCAAAGCTTTACTCGATTATATTGCTGATTGCTTTCCGGTGACAGGCGTCCCTGGTAGTCCTCCTCTGGTCTCCTGCCTCCTCCCCCTCCTCCTCTGACTCCCCTAGGGCACCTCAACAGGCTGCCGCATGCTGCTTTTGAATACGTCGCGTTCCTGTCGCAACCCATGTGGAAAAATGCGGGTCCCAGCACTGCTGGCACCACCACCACCACCCCTTACACCCCCTTCTGGGAAAGGAAAAAAGAAAAAAAAACGCCAGAGGGTGAACTGCTTGTCACTTCAATTGTGTGGAACGCTGAAAATATTGGCAAACTTTGGCGCCCCGCGCGTACGCAGAAAATACCAACAAAATTTATTAAAATAAATAACAAGAAAATATTTGCGAATGCGTGACTTTAAGCTGTCAGTTGAGCTGTGTTGTGTACAGCTAGATGCCCATTAAAAAAAAAAAAACAAAAAATAAAAAGAGGGCGTAACAGAGGCATTCAATTGAAAGATACAATTGGCCCGCATGTCTGCACTTTTGGCGGCCACTTGGCCCACTTATCAATGCAACGGCATCGCCATTGTGGCCCCACCCGAAGCCAATCGAAGTGAAGCCAAAAACTTGATGCACACAAATCGATAAGCCGAAAAATCACAGTTCCAATGCAATTACCATAAACAGGCTTAGCTCCCGTCCAGCTGCAGCACTCAAATTAAAAACTTTGTATCAAATTGGAGGAGTTTAAGCTTTCCGTTGGCTAAATACTCCAAGACATCTTTTTGATACCCTACAAGAGTAGTTGACAAGACGATTGGTATTTTTAAGATACTAAATGCCAGGAAATGTACTGAGTATAATTTTTAAGTTACAATTTAAGTTGCTACAAAGCGGGAACCCATTCGAAATTCAATATTGAATTAGAATAATATTATAAATATAATTCTGTCTTATGTTTACAGTCTTCAAAAGTGTTAAGCTGCTATTGAAAATATATATTTTTTTTTAAATAATTGCATTTGTATCATATTTTGAGAAGGATTTTACTTTATTCCAAAATATCTAACCCAATATAACGAATAATATATAGAAATAATAGATTGAAAACCTAATTATAAAATTTGAGTTGCCATACAAAATTGTTATATGAATATGAATATGAATTATCCTCAATTTAAAACTAAATTATCTTGAAAATTGCTTGAAGGAGATTCTTACACAGCTCAGCAAATATTTTAAAAAGTATCCTTAAATTCGAAAACTTGCAAATAAATCTTGACTTATTAAAAGAGATTACTTAGTCAGCTCAGGGTATCCGACCAATAAGCAATTGCAAACTAACCATTTTGACCAGTTCTGTTGGCCATGTTTGTAGCTGACTTCATTTGCCAGTTGCATTTGCCGCTGACTTCTAACTTTGTCTGTCTGGCCAGTTGAGTTTATTTTGTTTTATTTAGTTGCCAGTTTTTCTATTTATCTCTACTATATTCTCCTCTCCCCGCGTCCCCTACTTTTGGCAATTTGCAGTTGTATTTCCTATGCAATTTTGTGTCGCCGTTGTTGTTGTTTTTGTGTTTTTTGGCTGGTTTTGCCAGTTGGTTGGTTGCTTTTTGTTTGAAGGTCGTCCAACAATTTTTGGAAAGTACATTTAGAAGTTTGTTGCTGCTGTTGTTCATTTATTGTTATTGCTGTTGTTGTTACTGGTATTATTCTTGCTGTTGCGAAAACATAATTGTTGCAAAATGCGGTTTGGCTTGGAGCGTGGACCGGAATCTACGAAAATAGATTGTGATTGCATTATGAAGAGCTTGACTATCCATGAAGTTGGCCTTTTAATGACTTAGTGCTTAGAAACAATGGCACAAAACATAGGATATACAAAATATGAATAGACTGCTTATATTTTAAAAGCATTAAATACATGACTCAAGAAATACAGAAATTCGAAAAATGAAATATCTATTATTTTAGTAGGAAACCAAGAAAACATTTCTTTGCCATGTATATCATAATATATTTTGAATGTAATAGCATACATTATATAATATGGTTAGTGGTAATAGTATATCAATATACCAAATGAAGCCTTCAGTATATTTTAGTATCTTTTGGCATATTAGATTGGTATATTTTAAGAATAATGCAGTTTTTCTAAATGAGTAGTTGGAATCTCTCCGTCGTTGATTTGCATTACTTCAATTAAAAATTTAGCTGTATATTTGGTAAAAAAAAGATCGCATGCACTTCTTAATATGGATGCCTTTTTTTATTGTTAACTTCAAATAAATTGTAGGAAATATTTTAATACCGAATTTGAAGAAAGTTAAGTTGTGCTGATTACGAAGGGACGAATTCTTTTTGAAAAATGTTCAACTTGATTAATATTAGTAGTATTTTAATTTTGAATTGATTTATCTACTTGATTAACAAAAGACTACATGTGATTAATCATTAATATGGAAGCAGTTTTTTGTATTACTGACTGCTTTTTGTTGTAGACAAATCCGTTTTGCTTTGTTTATACTAAAAGTATGTTTGAGAAATTGCCACCATAACCTGCCTCACATTCTGAGGCAAATACTAGAGCAGCCGCAAAGTACAGCTCGTTGACATATTTGAAAGCATTTTGTGTCTAAAGGAAAAGCGGCAACAACGCCTAAGAGAGACATCAATGGCAGGACTCGGACTCTTTTTGGCTTTTTAGGTTCGTTGGTCGACTGTCGGTTGCTTATTGTGGCGGTGTGGTTAGAGGGGAATTGGAATCTCTGTAGCCAAAACTACAAGCAATAAGATTATATCGCTGGCATTTGGCCAAAATTTATAAATCAGTGGAACAATTTGTGCTGATTTAGTGACATGATACGAATCGAGCCAACTAAAGGACAACAGGAAGGCAGCCCAGAGAGTGGACAAAGCCTCAAAGTGACTGCAACGGACAACGGAGAACACAACACAACACTGAAAATCCCTCGATGTGGGACTCGAAGCCAAACAGCGAATGAAACAGCGGGAAATGGCAATTGCCAAGCTGGAAACGGAACGGGAATAGGAAGGCAAAAGGGAAGATGGTAAATGGTAAATGAGAAGTGGTGAAGAAGTGCAATGAAGTGAATAACGTTATAAATAAAGAAATGCTCAAATTAAAAGTGCACACGTAGTACACAGAGAAGAGAGAAGATAAATGGACCGAAAAGCGGGCAATTAGCAGAAGCGAGAGTGAAACGGCAACAATCGCGTTAGACTGAAACAGAAACAGATGACAAAGTCGCCGAAGTTGTTTTTGTTTGACTGGCAAATGGCCAAACAAAAAAGTACACACCAAAATTGAGTTACTTAAAAGACAAAAACGTGAAAAGCAGACCAAAAGAAAAATATAACGGTCTCTAAGGCAACGAGCTTGGCATGCCCTATAAAAGAAATTTACGAATATTTATAGTGCCAAGATTGTGGAATTAGAAATCTTAACTTAAAAGTTGCTCAGGTTAAAATTTAAGTTTGTGTGACTTTCGAAAAAAATTAATCAAGACTTTTTGAAATTTATTAAGACAATAAATTTAAATTTTTTTATTTAACAATGTCAAATAAAATAATTTAAAGTATCTTCTTATATACAAAACTTAAAAAATAAAAGAATATATATATTTTTTTTAAATTCACCTAATTTAAATATTATTATTATTTAGTTTATAAATTTAAGTACAATTATATAAATTTAGGCAAAAAAAATATTAAAATCGTACTTATAAAAAAATGTGACTTTTTATAAATTTAAATAAAATTATTACTTATGCCATATTTAATACAATTATTAAATTTAAAATTAAAGTAAAATAATTGAACGTTTTGCCCAGCTTTATTAACAAGTCAATTGAAATTAAAAGTCATTAAGATTAGAAATAAAATATTTAAGTCCCCAAAATAATTTTAAGAGATTTTCGAATCATTTGTTCCACTCATTAAAAAAATGTGTGATCCATCTTTTTTCCCATCTTATGTCAAAAAACAAGAATTCATTATATATAAAAAGTTTTTGCAACGTTTGAATTAAAAACATTTGAAATTTGTAAAATTACTGTATTTGTTTTGATTCTCAAATCACTTTGTAAATTTTAAAATTGTGAGAGTTTCAATGAATTCAATACGAAGAGCTAAGTGCTTGAATAAAATCTTTGTAAAGTCTCAATGAAAATAACAAGTTATTTAAAGCTAACTCTTGTTAGATAAAGCCACAAAGCCCCGAATAAAAATTGGGTATAACAAGCGAAGGCGAATGTGAAGCAAGAGTAAAAATGTGTTGCAATTTTTGTGCAACCTAATTGTCTTTGAGGTAGGGGCAGGGGCAGGGGCAGGAGGCGTTGCAGCTGTGACTTTGCAGTGGCGAATTTCGCACGAGATGTCAACACAGTGGAATGACAGCATAAATCTTGAGGTCAGGGAACAGCACGCAATCCGGCCCAGAGTCCGGAAGCAGATACTGATTAGCACGTTCCCCGCACCGGAAGTGGGGCAACAAAATTAAAATGCAAACTGCAAAACTGCGCGCATTGAAATTTGAATAAAGCGCGCTCAGAGCTCAGAGCTCCGAGCTCAGCGATTGCAATTGGGCAGAGTAATTATGCAAACCAGATGGGTGAATACAGCGAGAGGGAAAGAGAGAGATTGAGAGTGGGGTGTGAGGGAGGTGAAGAGCAGGGTCGAGAGCTACAGTGGCAGAGGCAGAAGCAGCGACTATTGCCTCAATTTGAACTTTTTTAATTTAATTTTAATGAGGCGCGCTTTTCAATGTAAGCACTTCAATTTGTGGCCACCCTCTCTCTCTCTCTCTGGCCAGCGACTGCAGTGCACATAATTTATGCAAATTAATTTGGCAAAAAAGGAACTTTAACTATGCAGCTTTGTGACAGGAAGCGCAGCTTGGCTAGGGGACACTTTAAAGCACATTAAGTATGCGCCACGTAGACCAGGTGAGCGGGCTCTGCTCTGCTCTGCTCTGTGTGGATGGGTTATACTCTTGAATGTTGCGGTCACAGTGGTTCGAGTTGTGAGCTCAGAGGTCTGTGCCACACGCTGTTGGGTAATTAATTGGCCATGTTGCATTTGAGTGGCCAAGCAAGTGGCAGAATGACGTTCATCCCCAACTCCATTTCCCTCACTCCTACACACTCCCACAAAGCAATCAAATAGCATTTTCCATTGCTCTGGATGTGTGCAAAGGTTTCGCATTACAACGGCAGCCACAATTGAATTCTGTTCCTCTGTTTCTCTGTTGTTTTGTTGCCGCGAGCAGCGAGTTGCGAGATGGAAGAAGGAACAAGGAAGAAGGAAGGATTTCCATAGTTCAGTGGCAATCGGATAGCATTAGCAATTGAGGGCTAGACAATGTGCAGAATGCAACGATGCAACGATGAAGCACAAGGCTTCGTAAACTTCTCTTTTGAATAGGTTAAACTATTGTTACACCGACAACGACACCAACTTTGTTGCTAGCTTATCTTGTTGAAGCCAAACCAAGTGAATTCTCATGTACTCGTAGTAATAGCCTAATGAGACAAAACAGTCGCTAAATAGGCTTGAATTTGAGTTAATAATTGTAATATTTGCATTGAGTATTCAATAAAGTACGAGCAATTTGCTTAGCAGTAAATCCAAAAAGTTATCTTTCCCTTTGAGAATTTAAATTGAAAGTAAAGTAAGAAATCAGCAGGGATTTTAATGTAGCAACAGTAGAATAATGATTTATTTCAGTTAATTAAATTTTAAACCTAAATATTGTTAAAGCTTTATTATTCTGCATAGTAAAATGGTTTAATATCCTGTATATACTTGAGATTAATACAAAATATAATATACAACGCATTGAAATTAGTTGAAAAAATGTAAATAAGGAATGAAATTGAAAAATGTATTTATGGGTTTATTTTTAAATTGTTGATTTAATCCCATATTTTGCAAATGTCTCCAGAGTCCTATAAAAGTGCAGATAATTTAGATAATTTAATAAATACGATATTACATTGAAAGTAACCTGATACCTGCCAAATCTTTACTAAATTTGTTAAATAGTCAATAATAATTAAGTATAAAATAAGATTTAAATGTTGTTATATAACTAATAAGCTTAATTAGTAACTCTAATTCATTCGAGTATTGTAAAAAACTGACAAAACAATTTTCATAAATATATTGGTAAAATCTAATTTGGATAGATTTTTTTTAATTCTTCATTCATATAGAAAGAATGTTAAACTATAAAAGCAATAATAAAAATATATATACAAAATTTACAAATAAATATCTCAATAAACATAAAAATTGCTGATCTGACTTTTCCAATTGAGTAATTTAAATGCAATTTAATTCTTTATAAATATCACTGTGGTACTAACATAAAATACATAGAAAACCATGGAAATGTAATTTTATTAATAACGATTTGTTAGTACCAAAAAATTCTATACAATTATAGAAATAGATTGCTTTTGAACATGTTTCCCGATATCTTCATTTATGTAATTTAAGCCCATTTAAATTGGACAACTTCTAAGTTGCAATTTCGCTTTAAAATTAAATTTAACATGCCTGTGAAGTTTGTGCAAACTCACACTTTTCAACAGCTGCATTCAGACTTTACTTAGAGCACTCATTTGTGCACACACATGCACAGACACACACACACATGTGCACACACACATTCAGATGCTGAGTGTGTGCTTAACTTTCACCGGCCACTTGATAAGTACATCAACAACAGACCAAACAGAGTCCAGTCAAAAGAAAATTTGCATCAGTTTATTAAACGTGCAACCCTCTCTACACATTACTTTCCCCCTCTTCACCCTCTTCACCCCTTCTCCATCTCTATCTCCCTCGCTCTGCTCCTGCTGTCTTTCTGCTGTAGTTGCCCCACCCTCTGGGCAGCCCTTTTGAGGCACTTAAGAGTGCAGCAGAAGCAGTCTTGTTTTGGCTGCTGAGGACTTTAAGTGCAGCCGCCGACAGGCGACGCAGCTGTTGAAGGCGTCAACTGCAGCTGGACAACGTTGCGTATGCGTATTATCAAAAAGGCCTGGCAATAAATTATGTGCCAATTACAAAAGCCAATTGCATTAATCATGCGACGACTTGCAAGTACCTCAAAAGGCGCCAAGCCTGCGTCCCCCTCTCCTTTCCTCTCCCGATCTCTCACTGCATCTGTTTTGCTTGTCAAGAAAGGGGCGTGGCAGTCGTCAGGCAAGGCAAAGCAACGCAAGGCAGGCAGCTGCTGCACGAAATTGCAAGTAAAACTCGTTTCGTGTTTACTTCTTCTAAGTAGACGTCGCGTCTATATGCGTAAAATGTCATAAATTTAACGCAGTCGAGTTGCAAACAAACTTTTGCCCGCCTCCCTCTCTCCCCCCATCCCCCACTCCTCGTTACTTGGCAACTTGGCCAAAAAAGCCAAGTGTCATGTAAATGTGCAACAGCCTGGAGCCTGGAGCCTGAAGTCTGTAAAGCCGCCAACTGCTTTTAACTGTCATTAATTATGTCAAAATAAGATTTAAATGCCTTTTTGTCTGCACAAACATCAGCGGCATGCGATATGCCAACCTAACAACAACAACAACTCGAGCAACCTAAGCAACCCATCCGCCCCAACTAGTCATCTTCAGCTACCCCTCCCCCATCGCCTCCCACTCAATCTCGAAAGACAAGTGACAAAAGACACGCCCTCCTCTTGCCTCCAGCCACCCACAAAAGTTGTAGTCGCTCTCTAAGCTCCTGCCGCATAAATATCATTTGTTTAGCACCATTTCAGGGGGCGACTAACGTTGAGACTTTTGTGTTTTGTGTTTTCGGTGGCTCCGCAGCTCTGAACTACTTTTTTAAAGGTGGGTCCTCCACTGAGCGGACTGAAACTCTAGTCGCGACAGCTGCACAAATAAACTTGAACTTTCATTAATTATGCGCATTCGCATTTGAAGTTGCGAAGGCTCGACCATAATTAGCTTCACTTTTGAATGGGGCGACTTAATAGAATTTTGAATAAAATATCATTTCATCAGCTCAAATATGCTGTAAACAATTGATGATGATTGCATTTGCATTTGCATTTACAAACAAAGTGAGTGTCCACTGAAATTCCTTTGTTTAGTTCAACATTTTCATAAAACTCAAGTGTTTGTGCATAGTAATTGTAATTGTAATAGATTGATTCTAATATGTACTTTGTTATTAATTTGCCTTATTCGCAATCAAAAGGCAAAATCTCTAATCTCTGCTTCTTATTGACAACTTTATTTTTGTCAAGTCCTCAACTTAATAAACCTTTCGCTTAACTTAAGCTCTCTAGACTTTTTCATTAATAAAAAATCATTAATTGCTTATTTTATCATTACATTTTGTAACATTTGTTATAAATTCTTATTATATTTGCATGGGTTTTCCTTTTATTCATCAATTGTTATACACATTATGTTTAAAAATACTTTTGTATGAGAAAAATGTCTGCTTAGTTCGGGTCTTAGTAGCTTTGGCTGACAATCTGGTATATTTTGTACTTAATGGTATATTTTAAGTGCAGTACAAATATAGACTTTGGTATATTTTAGTATTTTTGTGGTATATTTATTCAGTATATTTTAAGAATAATACCGTACTGTTGCTTCTATTCAAAATCGATAGCAAGTATCTTTTTGTCGAGCACACTCTGTGGTCTACCTTATTTGTTACTCGATGTTTGCCTAATGCTGTTAATCCGTCTTACATTCTAATTCTTCAATGAGTTTCTCTCTTCTCTGTAATCCTTAAATCTGTTTTGTTTTCGTTTGATTCTTTCTTCTTAGTGTGTCTCCATATTTGCATTTTCCAATTTGCATTAGTTTCTTAAATCTTATTTCTATTATATACAAAATCCGCATTTGTTCTTCCTTCTTTACAGTGCTCAGACCTTAATCTTTACCTCTGTAAACTTCATGTGAACTGCGTTGTTCTTCTTACTGACGAACCTTAAACAATTCTTTGTGTAATAGTCGTCATCGTTTTGCTTCATTGCAATAATAGCATTCGTTTTCAGTTTGGTAATTACACGCTCAGACCTAAGTTTATCGCATTCAGAGACCGCAACCCTTACACATTACTATCCCACAGATCTGTTTTCTTTCTTTACTTTCTCCTTCCGCCTCTAACTTCCCCGCAACCGTTCCTAAATGCCAGCTAAGTCACAAAAATCTGTTACTTAATTTCAATTGACTTTGAAAAGCGCGACGTATGGCAAAAGTGAAGTCTGGCTGGCTGTTTGCTTCGATTTCGACATGGAACAAATCAGTTTAATACAACTCCCCCCGCCCACTCTGTGGGAAAAGCCACCACCCAACGGAAACTAACCAAAGAGCAGAGAGACAGTCGAATTCAAAACCCAAACCCGAATCCAATCCCAGGCAGTTGGTCGTCAGTCGGGGAGCGATGCTTATCAATTTGAAATTACTTTAGCCTCGAACACAAAAGACAAGCCACGCACACGATAAAGACTCACCGTGATACTGATGGGAGGGGGGGACGAAGGGCTTGGCATAGGGCGCAAAGACAATCGCGCCAACATCGACAATGCTGACACCCCATAAAATATTTAAGTTAACAGCGGCTGTGTGGCCCGAGGGGTGCGACAGCTATTCAGGGGGTGAGGGAGAGCGGGGGTAGCATTAAAGGGCGTCACAGAGCGCGCACCCCAAGCCAAGCCAAGGCAGAAGCCAGAAGGAACAAGCAACAAGGACCAAGGACCGAGGACCGAGGACCGTGCAGCGAGCACATTAAAGCGCCTCAATGTGTTGCCTTTTTTTTTTGCTTTGCCGCACGTCCTTTGCCGTCGCTTTGACTCGCCTCATATTTGTCGACCCTTGTAAAACTCGCTTGGCACTTTTCTGTGTGTCTCTGTCAGTCTATGAGTGTATGTGTGTGTGTGTGTGTGTTTATATCAGTGTGTGTGTCTTCCTTCCTTCCGGTTTCGTGCTTGCCTTTTTTGCTCAACTTTCTCTTTGGCTGTTGCGCCTGATAAGGTTCTGTCCGTTGCTTCCAATTCCTTCGCATTCCCCTCCTCATTTGACAGCGTTGCCACTTGATTACTATGCCGACAGTCTGGCAACGCTGAAAGGCGAAAAGGAACAATTTCACTTCGCTGTATTAAATCTGCGAGTTGCAAATCTTTCGATGCTCTCACCAAACACCTTTCTAGCTGCTCCTCTAAGTTCTTCTTTCTCTCCTTTCGGATCCTTGTCTGACAACACTGTCGTCTCACAGGACACAATGTTTCATAAGTTTAAAGAGGCGTTAAGTTCATTTCGTCCGCCTGTGCTTCCTTGCCTTCCTTCGTCAGTCTTTGGCTTTCTAATGTTGCCACACAGCTCCTTCACTGAGCTCCACTTCACTTCCTTTCGCTGGCTTCATTTTATGTTTGTTTTGTGTTTCGCCGTCGTTCTCCTGCTCGTCTAGACGCGTCCTGCTTTAGCTGCTGCTTCTGCTTCTGCTTCAGTTTCAACTTCAGCACTGGCTGTTGGCTTCTGCTTGCCACACAAGTTGCCGCGACTTGGCTTATTCATTACCAACATCAACTTTCAGCTTCATCATCATCATCATCATCATCATCATCGTCATCGTCATCGCGCTGTAAATAAAACTATAAATATAAATATAATAATAATCAAGCTGAGAACACACACAACTTCATTTCGCCTGCAACAGCTCGTGTCTTGCAACAGCTGCCACAGTGGCGCGTGACACGCAGCACGTGCCCCCAGCTCCTCCTCATTAGCTCCTCAGACATCAACAAACAAGAAGACAGCAAGCAAAACATGTTTATTGAGTATTAGTCGCTTTACAGATACTCTTACTCACACTCACTTTATTCATATTCGCGCTCTTGTTATTCACAAATAGTTTGAACTCTCTGCTGAATGTTGCAAATGGGTGAATTAAGCGGCGCCAGAAACTTGTGCGCGATTTTAATTAGAAAACTTTTACATTTGTTTTGCGAGCCCTTTTTTTGGGGCATCGTTTTCCAAGTTTAATTGAAGACAATTCGCAAGTTTATAAGTGTGTGTGTGTGTAATCCAGGGCTACAAAATCAATTTGCAAATTAATTTAAGGGGTTTTAATAATGGAAATCGGTAAATATGAATATCTGTTTCAATCGTTAACTTCTTAAGTTATATGAATTTATACAAATATTATTCAATAAGGTTGCAGAAAATTTTCTTGAGAATTTTTAAGAATTTGTAAATCAATCTTTCCATTTACTATCATCTATTTTCACTTTTGGCAATCTTCTAATCTGTTAATCTAATCTAATCTCTCGATTGATTTATTTATCTATTCATATTTAACTTTACTAATGGCGTGTTTTTAGCTGTTAGAAATCATTTGAGTGCATTGAATTCACAATAAACCATTTGTGAGTATCTATTTATATTCTGTCAGCATTTGAATACGTATTTTGTCTTTGCTTGATTATGATCTAATATCGATCTTCATTTGCAGATTAAGCGTTTGTATATATACTTTAGGATAAATCTAAAAGCTATTCATCAACTTGAGCTTGGAAAATAACTAGAATACATTTGTCCACATGCTATAACTATTGTATCTAATAGCTTATATTTTCTCTCGAATATCCAGCCCTGATCTGTATCTGTATCTTACTGAACAACTCGACCCTTGACTAATATCTGCAATCGTTGACTGAGTCCTAAACCCAGACACGATTTGTGCATTTAGCAAATAAAGTTGTTGATTGTTAACCAAACTTCTCCTAACTGACTTTTTAATTAACATGTTTTTCTTTTGACTTTCAATTTCATTTGCAGGTAAGAGGACTATTAAAAGTGTCGAATCAGCCAAACAAAAAAAAAAAAGAAATCATAGCGTACAACAATATTAATGATGATTAAGAGATAAATTCGGTGAGTGTGTTGACTCTATTTTTAGTGCAAATAATAAGGAAATATTGAAATAGATTTATTGACGAAGCAAGTGAAGTGCTCTTGAAGTGATTGCTGAAAATTATTGATGCGATAGAAGCACAAGTGCTACACACTTGTAATCATATCTAAGTAGCGACGCCTGAATGAGTCGAATCTCTTTGATTCAGAGAAACCGACGACGTTGGCTGATAAGTCAATAGTTGAAAGTAAATATGTGAGGTCAATAACTTGCAGCTGATAAGAGGAAGAAGGCGTCGCAACGCTCGCAATCTGTCAGTCAGTCAATGTGCCAATCATAATTTAATACGCCGTCAATCGTGTCGTGCAGTTTGTCGTTCGATTTGTCATCGACTGTGTGTATGTATGTGTGTGTGTGACCAACTAAAGTAAAACAAGTTAAAATAGTTGTCAACATGAATTATTTACAGGCGACGTGCGTCGCATGCAGCAATAGCAGGCAGTAAGCTAGCATTTCCATCACCCGCGCGACAGGTGTAAGCGACAACGCGGCGTATGCGTAATGTGAAGACGACCCTGCCACTCATTACAAATGCGAGCGCACGCGCGCAGCTGCCCAAAAACGGATTGCGGATGGTCACTAGACTGCTCTGTGTGTGCATGGGGAGAGGGAGGGAGGGACTGAAGCAGCTGAAGCGGGGGTCATTGAAATTAATACGCGCCGACAGCACAGAAATGTGCGTCGAGTTATGTGAAAAAAAGAGAAAAACATGAAAAAAAAAAAGAAACCAGTTTGGTAACGCGAAATTGGCAGACAGACGGCGGCCACTCACTCACTTCGGTTCGTTTGGAGTGGAGGGGGAGGGAGCAAAGAGGGGGCGCATTTAATGGAGTTAAGTGCCTGGGCCATCAAAGGGAAGGAGAGTGAAAGAGCGAGCGAGAGAACGAATTGTAGTCGTTGCTCTTTGCGCTCGTTTGATTAAAAAACGGTAGCAAAGCAATTACAGCAACAGCAACAATTCAATTACAAGAGCAACAGCGATGCACAGCCGAAGATTAAGTGAGTAGAGAGGGGAGTGGGTCAGCAGAGAGGGGGGTAGGGGGGAAGAGCAGCGTTGTGGGGGCGTAGTTGACTGATGTGAAAGACTGTCTCTCTTTCTTTGAATGTGAGTGACAGTTGATAGAGTTGCAAGCACATTTAATTCCACACGCACTGCGAGCAACTATCAACTACAACACACATGACGATAGGTCAGACATTAAACGAAAAAAATAAATTAAGTGAAGCATTATTCAAAATTCAGTTAACTACAACATACAAAAAAATAAAATAAATGCAAAGAACAAATGAAATGCAAATATCGCTTTTCATTAAAGATAAAGAACATTAAAGAATTTTAATAACCGTAGATTAACCGTAGAACTATATTTATTTTTCAAAACTAAATAAATTTTACAGTTGCGAAATAAAAATCTAACAAATTTTAATTTAAAATATTCTTGTTAATCATATAGATATGGTTCTTATGGTTCTGATAGTAAATATTATTTTAAATATATAATTTAGTTATCTCTTGAGGTAATAATATATGTTTGACCGAGATCTTATATTAACTCGTTTTTCTTTTTTAGTTTTTTTTTCTTTTAAATTGTTTTTTAATTAATACACCATTAAAAAGGAATCGAAATACAAATGAAGACACAACACATATTCCTTATTATTGGAAATTTTCACAGATCACAACTCATTTTACTTTTAAATATGATTATTATTATTTAAGAATGTTAGATATAATTAAAATTAATACTAACACTTTTACTAAGCACTGGCTGAAAATGCCTTCCGCTTAAATGTTAACTATAAAATATTCTATTTCGAGCAAAACTATTTCAAAGTAAAACTTTTAACTAATCACTCAGAAACTATTAAGTATTATGTATTATGTAATTAGCCAAAAATATCATTTTTGGTAATCAAACAAAGTAAGAAATGAACTTAACTCAATGGAGGGCATAAATTAAGTAGACGACTGCGCGAATAAGTGATTTGCTCTAAGTGGAATTTATGTTGAAGACCAAAAAGTGGTTCCACAAAGATGTTTTGTTTTCTTTTTAGTTTTAAAATGTTAAATTTTCATTTTTCTGATTTTGAGCCTATCGATATGCCCACCCAAATGCAGTGTAGCGCAATGGTTATGAAAAATGTAAATCAGCAGGCAGATCCATTCCACTTGTGCGACAGCCCCCCACCGTTGCCCCCTGCTGCCCCTTCCTCTGGCCCCTGGCTGCGTCATATTTATGAAGCGTGTGCTCATAATGCAGCTGAAAGGCCCACAAAACTGGCTGGGAAAAGTGCCACAGCGAAGAGTGAAGAGCGAAGAGTGAAGAGTGCAGAGCGCGTTGCAAGTTGCAGTCAAGTTGTACACGAGTAGTTGGGGCGTCAGCGTCTACCACGCAACGCGTTGCAAGTCGCGCTTTATCATGGAGATAAAAAGTATATAAAAAGAAGCAATGAAAAAAAAGCGAAATGAAACACAGGGCAAGGTGGGGCACTCGCCCTGAGTCTCGAATTGGGATCGGGATTGGGATTGGGATTGGAGAGTCGGAGCCTCACCTGCATAACGATAACCGCAGTCAGCCACCAGCCAAGCAGCCAAGCAGCCAACCAGTCAGTCAGTCATCCAGTCATTCAGTCAGCCAGTCAGGCAGGCAACAAAAGCTGCAGGCAGCCACTGACTGACTCTCTCTCTCTCCCTCTCTCTGACTCTGTCGCTCCGTCTCTGTTGTGGCTGAGGCATGCAACTCGTGCCTGACGCCAATCAACTGGTTGCCCGTCAGTGTCCAGCCATGGGGCAGAGGAGAGGGGCATGCTCTGTGGTGCTACGTTGTATTTCGGTTGCTCACCTCCTCCCCTCTCCCTCTCTCACGCTCTTCGTCACTCGCATTTTGCGTTTCCGTTGCATTTTTTCAATGTGCCTTCAGTCGTCAGTCGACGTCCGTCGATGCGTCTGCGGCGTCTGTTGTTGTTGCAGATTTATATGCGGTTGAATGAACACGCCTCCCTCGCACAACAACAACAACAAATGTTCATTATCATCATGCTGTACAATAACAATAACAATATACGCAGCAGCAGTCACTCACGTTTTTTACTCGTTTCGCTCGCTTTTTTTGGTTGGAGGGAGGGATGGGGAAATAAACAAAATTTTAACAAACTTTAGCGAGGCGCACAACGACAGCAGCCACAACAAGAACAACACAAACAATTCACAAAGTGTGCAGAAAAATTTCGCATAATTATTTTTCATGTTCCGCGGTTCATCTGGCTTTCCCCCTCCACTCCACTCCACTCCCCTCTCCCTCTTGGCGCTCCCTCGATAGTAAGTGAAAAAATTTGTTAAAGTGTCAACATTGACAGCGATTTAAGTCATTTTACTGTCATCATTAAGTGTCGGGGCGGGGCATTTACTTGTTATATATGTTGTAGTTGTTGTTGTTGCTGCTTTTGCTGTTGTTGTTGTTGTTGTTGTTGTGTGGGTCGCATTGTGGTTTTTATTTAGTTGTAATTCCATGCAACTTGCGGCAACTGTCTGGCACTTTTTTTTTTGAGCCAACTGCGGTTGTCGCATCTTCATTAACTCGACGAAATGAAAGTGAAAAGAATGTCCTTGAACGCAGTATTATATTTCACATTTTATTTTTACCTTTTGACCCATACTAATTACACTTCCATTAAATCTCTTTTTTATGATATTTGGAGAGCAAACTTTCCTCTCTGCAGCGGGAGATGAATGTGAAATAATGAGAATTTTAAGTGCATTATTTAGATATCCGTTACTTACTTTAGATAAAACCATATTTTTAAAATACATATAAGAGACATATACCGCAAAAATACTAAAACAGACAAAAGCCTACATTTTTTATACCCGCTACCCATAGGGTGGAAGGGTATTATAACTTTGTGCCGGCAGGAAATGTATGTAACAGGTAGAAGGAGGCATCTCCGACCCTATAAAGTATATATGGGTAATTCTCTGAGGGATGTGGCGTGCAACCAGCTTTACAGTTACAAAAAAAAAAACATAAACTGAAACGATTTTAAAAATATGAAAAGGTTATTTTTATAGCTATAAATTAGTACTTTAATTAGAGCTAAGAATGGTTTTGGAATTATTTTTCTGTTTTGTTTTCGGTTCTGATAATGGCAAAAATTAACAAATTCGGACGCAAAACCAAAAAATGAAGGAATTTATATATTTTATCGTAAAACAGAACAAGCTTCTAAAATCAATCTTAGCTCTAAAAATAGTGCTAATCCAAAGCTTTAGGAATAACCTTCACTTATTTTTATAATTGTTTCAGGTTATGTTTTTTTTTTGTAACTGTAAAGCTGGTCGCACGCGACATTTACCAGAGAATTACCCATATGTATTCTTCTATGTCCGTCTGTCTGTATGAAACACTGGATCTCAGAGATCAAATTTTTGCCACGCCCACTTCCGCCCCCGCAAATCAAAAAAATCGAATAACAAGCGTGGAAGTTATTAAAGAAATACTCTTGTATGGGCAAAAACGCCTACTTACTAGGGCTCTTAGTTGCTTTGGCCGACAATCTGGTACATTGTGCCGTCTATGGTATATTTTGAATGCGGTATTATATCGATATACCAAATGTACCATTTGGTATATTTTTAGTACTTTTGCAGTACATTCGGTATATTTTGAGAAAAATACCGCAAAATATATTTCTTTTATTCAAAATGGGTAGCGGGTATCTCACAGTCGAGTACACTCGACTGTAGCTTTCTTACTTGTTTTCTTACCCAATATGAAAATCAAGCCAGTAGATTTTTATATAATATTCCTAATGCAATAGAATGCTAGTTATAGAATAACCCATATCAAAATTTGAGTTATTTTTAAAGTCTTGGCATAACTTTCAATGAGTCTTCTCCTGAGTTTCCCTTTCGAAGGGCGCCAAAGCGTGCTGCAAACATTTTCGCTCCGTTGGCAAAGAACAAAAAGCCGCCGACATAAAAATGGAAAAGTAATAAAAAAAAGAGAAGAAAATCAACTGCAGGCAGCGAAATCAATTAAAAACTTTGCTGCCAACATATTCCCCCAGCTAGGGTTTGACGGGATTAAGGATTAAGCGTCTAAATTACGAGCAACAAATAGTCGAAAAAGGGGTCGACAAATTGGCAATATGCGGATATGGAAATGGTAACGGAAATAGATGTGGATGAGCTTTAATTAAAATTCAATGCTGCTTCTAAAGTCAACCCCGGCCATGTTTTTTTTCTTTTTTTATGCTTAAGCAACTCAAAAGAAAAATCGTTCAAGTCAATTTCAAATGTCTTTCTGGGCAAATATATACATATATATATATATAAAAGACAGACAATAACAAAATTTAACAGTGCTAGGCTTAAGGCCACGCCCCCTCGTTCGACAAAAGTTTTACGCCCTGTAAAGAAAAAACCTAAACCTGAAAAGAAAATTGAAAACGCGCCGCATTTTCTCTGTATTTTTGCTTGTTTTCATTTTCAATTCGTGGCTGAAAAACTTTTTTTTTGGCACAGACATTAATCTTGAGAAAGAAAATTTGCATGAAATTAAAAAGTGAAAATATTTTAGCTACAACAACAAAGCGGCAGACTTGAAAATGCGAGAACGTGCAACATTCTGGAAAACGGAAAAGTGAAATTTGCAAGCACTTAACAGAAGCATCGACTTTGCCCCTTAGTCCGCATGTTGCCCCCTAGCCCCTTCCCAGAGTTCTAACACCGCTAAGAGGGTGTATTTGTAGTGCTTTTAAAAATTCTGGATTTCAAAATTAAATTCTGTGTAAAGAACGACTTTAAAATAGCAGGATTAAAGCAAGTTAGACAATCCTTTGTGATTTATTTATTATTCTTTTCATTTATAGCTCCTATGAAGAGTCGATATTTAAAAAAAATAATTTAGTTTTATTAATATAAAAGTCATGTAAAATAAGTAAGAAAGCTTCAGTGCGAGATTTTGAGATATTTACTATAAATCCATATTCCAAAAATACTAAAATATACTGAATGGAATGCCAATATTGTAGTCAATAGAATATATTTTAATAAATATAGAAATGCTCATTTTTAGGGGAATTTAACAATGTTAATCAATAATCTTGATATAAGATTTTGCCTTCTTGGTCCAATTTTAACATTTTTCCATTCTTGAATTTCAAGATTGGGCAATCTAGATTTTTGTAGATTTTCGATATTGATGTAAGAATAAACCTTCTTGGCTATTTTTTGACGTCAAGTAATCTTGATTCAAGATTTTCTTCTTAATCTTACAACTATTTAAAATACATATGTTATTTTTTGAGATGTTATTTAAAGATTAGATAGAAGCGATTGCAAATTTAATACTTTTCTTTATTATCTTGCCTAGCAATAAATATTTACATTGGAAATCAATACAATAATCAGCATTTAATTAAGTCACTTTTAGCTGCTTTGATCCGATTATCTCACCGGAAGCTCTAACTAAATTGTGTTTTTATTAAACTAACTAAATTGTGTAATTTTATTAAAGCAAAAAGGAAAAAATCGTTGTTTAATTGGAAGCAGGCGGAAGAATTTCCGGACGGAATCTTGTCCGTTGGCATGCAAAAGCAACACTTTAAATATTTAATTACGTAATGTCCGTAATTCTCTGTCAGCCCCTTTGCCACTTTTTCGGCGGCACAGCTGCAAATTGTTGTAAAGCCTCCCACTTCAGCTCCCTTTCACCTCTTCAATGCTTTAAAGGGAGAGAAAATGAAGGAGAAGCAGAGCTTTGATATTCTTTTGTTGCCACGACGACAGAGAGAGAAGAGAAGAGAGAAAAAAACCGCATCAGCTTCGAGTTATGCCAGTTGGCATAGGCAGCATGCCTCAAGTGTTTGTGGCATCCACACAAAAATAAAAAATAAATGAAATAAAGCAACAGCAACCAAAACGCTGCAGTTGGTGGCACAATGGACGCATTTGCATTTGACGCAATTCGGCGTTGAATCCACGCCCACATACGCCGCTCCACCCGCCCCCTCAGGTGCCTTCCCTTAGTCCTTAGTCTTTGTAGTCCGTGGGCAACTTATTACTTTAGTCGGCTTTCAGGCGCAAGAATTTCATTCATTCATTTGCACATTCACTCCTCGCTTTGGCTGCCATTTGCGTTAAAATGTGATTTTTCACTTGACTTTTTAATTATGCGGCAATGCCAGAGAACAACCAAGCAGCAACCAAGCAACAGAAGCAACAACAAAGAGCGGGGAAACATAAACAAAATACACCTACTTGAGCCTTTTGCCTCCTTGTCCTTTTTTTGTGTGTGGAAACGTGCCTTGGAATGAGCCCGCAGCTAACCAAAAAGTTAAGCAGTAAATCTAAAAACCATAGACGGAGAGACAAATGAGAGACAGAGGGAGAGGGAGAGGGAGAGGGAGAGAGAGAGAGAAAGGGTGAAAGTCTAAGGTAAGGATAACAAAATGTATTGTTACCGACAATGGTTCGGGTTAGATTTTTGTTGATTTTTGCTGAGCTGGCAAATTGCGGCGATTGAGCTGATAAATTTCTGTGCACTCGAGTGAAACTCACGGACAGCACTTGATTAAGATTCCGTCTGGGCTAAGAAATAAAACGAAAACATAGCCAAAACATTAATATACAAAATTAAAGCAATTAAAGTGCAGTTACAACAAGTAAGAAAGTTACAGTCGAGTGTGCTCGACTGTGAGATACCCGCTACCCATTTTTAATAAAGGCAAAATATTGCGGTATAATTTTCAAAATATACCGAAAATACTAATAATACTAAAAATATACCAAATGGTATATGTGGTATATCGATATAGTACACAATTCAAAATATACCATAAACGGCACAATGTACCAGATTGTCGGCCAAAGCAACTCAGACCCTAGTAAGTAGGCGTTTTTGCCCAAACAAAAGTACTTCTTTAATAACTTCCACAATTTTTATCTGATCGCAACCAAATTTTCAGGAATCATAACGACTACAGTAATTATTGTATAAACCAAAATTCGTAGCTCTAGCTTTACACTTGTTATTCAATTTTTTTGATTTGCGGGGGCGGAAGTGGGCGTGGCAAAAATTTGAAACAAACTTGATCTGCGTGCAAACATAACAAATGCTGTCGAAAAAAAATTATAGCTCTATCTCTTATAGTCTCTGAGATCTAGGTGTTCATACGGACGGACGGTCAGACGGACAGACGGACATGGCTATATCGTCTCGGCTGTTGACGCTGATCAAGAATATATATACTTTATAGGGTCGGAGATGCCTCCTTCTACCTGTTGCATACATTTCCTGCCGGCACAAAGTTATAATACCCTTCTACCCTATGGGTAGCGGGTATAAAAACAAATTTGCGGATGCCAAACAGCTTCTTCAAATATTATTTTTGGTTACAACATTTTTAAATTCCTCTTTGAAGTACTTACTTTGATATTCAAGAATAATGTTTGCTATTATTGAATAATGAATCGAAAATTACAATACTCAAAATATTAAAATTCTTTATTTTAATTTTTGTACAGACTTTTGATAAAGTAAAATAGAGCACTTAAGTAAATATATGTTTCAAATGATTGCATTGAGAGATATTAGAAGAATAAAATATAGATTATCTAAACATTATTTTTCCCAAAAGAAATGTATAATTCCTTAAAATGGCGAAATTGTTTTGAAAAATATAATACACAATTGTACTCTTACAACTTTATATCTCTCAATCGCTTATATCGAATTACTTGGGAATTACTTCCACAATTTGCCATTGTTGAATGTTTTGAATTAATGTACAGAATTATTTGATGATTTAAAATAGTTTGCAACATATTGCTGAAAATGTAATGTAAAAAAATTACTTTATCAAATTTGCGCATTTGAATTTTTCAAATCTTTGGCACTTTATTAAATTACTTTGCTGTTTAAGAATTATTTTCACGATTTGCCATTATTGAGTGTTTTGAATTAATGCTTGAGCAGATTTGCAAATGGTCCAGCGCGAATGTTTTAAAATTGTTTCAACGCTGTTTCAGCGTAGAACATAAAACAGAAAGTCACAAATACACAGACTACTTAGATTTGTTCATTCGTGTTGAATTTGCATACAAATGAGTGCATTGCGTAGCCAGTCTCCCTTTCTCCCTCCACCTTAAAACACCCTCTTTTCCATCACATCTCTCCCTCTCTCTTTCTCTTTCATATTCGCACAAAAAAAAGCAAAAGTTTTTGGTTTGCGTTCGTCCCTCATTTGTAGTAACCGTTCCAACGCCACGCCTTGTTGGTGCCGTTATGCAAATGACTTAATTTAAAACATCAAATTTTGCACTTTACTCTCTGCTGGCCTCTTCTCTTCTCTTCGCTCTCCTTTTCTCCCGCCCTTCTCTATCAGTCAATTCGCTGGTTGCCAAAAGGACGACGACGAAGATGACGACAGCGACAGCGAGAGCGAAGAGCGACGACAACGGAGCCATTGGAAACATTTGAAATCATTATTATACCACTCACACACTCACAGAGACACACACACATACATAGATGGGCAGACAGACAAACTGAAAGGCGGTCGAGAGCATTCACATTATCATTATTATCATGAGCGGAGGGGAAACTCCTCTTCATCTTCTTTGCTGTCTTCATCGTCGTCGTCATCATCATCATAATCATTATCGTTGTCTTCATTTTTATGAAGTGTCATTTTTGTATAACATTTGCGCCTATAAAGCAGACGTCTAAGACCAAAAGGCGCACAACCCCTTTGCGACAGACAGACAAACAGTCATTCAGTCATTCAGTCAGTCATTCAGCTATTCACTTGAGTTAGGGAACGTGCTTTTTGAGCTCAGCCAGCTCTGCTTGACTCTTGCGTAAAGGGTAACAGAAAAGTTTATATGAACATCTTCAATATTCTCATAATAATTAATAGCTATTAATTATGAAAATTACATTTTGAAATTATGGAATTGAATCTCCGAAAATGAATTAATCGAAGTACACATTTTTAAAAAATAAATCATTATAAGACATAAATAAAGTCCGAAAAGTAAATATTCTACTAAAAAATAAAGTTAAATCTTTAATTTCATTTTTAAGTTAAGTAAGGAATAACTTTAAGTCGTGCCAAGTTTCTTCACGTCTTTTTTTTATCAGGCGTCCACAATCATTTTTCCAGCTTCTCTTTGCTGTTCTCGCTCCTCTCTCATTTCCTCTGCTTTGCACTTTTGTACGCCCCTTTCATTTGTTTTCCAGCTGTTGTTCCTTGAATTTTTCATTACGTGCAACTTGAGCAGAAAATTCTGGGAGCCTATTGTTGCTGTTGGGAATGCGGGCGAAAGTTGAGGGATTTTTGTGTGGGGCTGACGAGTCGTATACTTAATAACAGTTTAATTAAATGAAATTATATTTAATTGCATTCGCAAAGCAAGCAGATACAACGATAGCAACAAAGCATCTTTCCTAGAAGGTGTCAACCATGAGTACTTATATTCGCAACTGCTCGCCATTTTACCACTTGTCACAACATTTGGCGGCAACAAAAGCAATCATAAACATCAACATCATCATCATCATAATCAACAACAATAACAACAACAACACTCACACACACTCTCAATGTTTATTTGGTATATCAGAAATTCCGCCCACTGCCTCAAAAGCGTTGCGTATACGCCCCGTTTGACCGGCAAGCGACCCACAAGCCATTCAACGTTTTTCTCACTCGCTCGCTCGCTTTTCCCATTGTCCAGTGAAGCAAACAGTTGCCGTTTATTGAGCCGTCCATCCCAGCTGTCCGTTGGTCCGTTGCTCAGTCTTCAGTCAGCTTTAGACATTTTTATGGTTTCATTGACATTTTTGCCTGTGGCCACAGCCCACAACGCCCACCTCCCGAATGTCTGCGAAATTGATAGTCTTGATAAAATATTCAATAATAAATTATAGATGTGCGTCTACCAGATATACTATATGTACATATATGTGTATAGTAAATCAAGTATTAACCATATTTTTTGTACTTAAGTCGCTTTCTTGGCAGCCACTTCCATTGCTCGACTCACTGAAGATTTGAGTTTTGGTGTCACAATTTGTTATCTAAATGATTAAAATAGAGGTAAACGAGTTTCATTTGCAAATTCCTTATTCAAAAAGTGAGTAAACTGGTTTGAAAATTCTTGGAACATTGTTACACAAACATATTTTCAAAAGTTCGTTAATTGAAACAATTAAGCATTTAAGTAACTATTTATAGTAAGAAATATAGTGCAAAGAAAAACGTAAAAAAATAAAGAATTTGTTCTTGAATCAAAAATTTTAATCAAGACAAGAATTGTGAAATAATTCCAAATACTTACAATTCATGAAAATATTCCTTAACAATATATTCTAACTTAAGATTTGTATTTTGATTCTTAGAACGTAATGTGTGTTCAATAATTATTATTCTAAATGTAATGTTATTGTATTATAATATAATATATTATTTTATATTAGCCTAAAATAATATATTAAATTATTTTATATTATGACTGACTACTTTCATTTTAATTTATATGATATTTAAATTAGAGTTTTCAAGTTTCATATTTTGCGACTTTTTCGCCAAGCAATGAACCACTGTGCACCTTGACGCATTTACTTGACTTGCCAATTTCTTTTACATAAATAAAATACGCTTGGAGTGCAACTGGCAAAGCGTGCGCTCGGCTCATGCAAATTAATCATATTGATTAACCAATTAATTGCCGAAACATGTTTCGCTTTGCGCTCAGATTTTCAATCAGAAATTAAAGCGAAATAAATAAATGAAAACCGAATCGGGGTCTCTCCTCCAAAGCCTCCAAACTGGAAATGATTTATGTGAGTTTGGCCGGCAACTGTTTGGGGCAAGCTTAGGAGCTTGAATGTGGAGGGGAGTGGAGGGGAAGAACCGACTGCTGCTCAACCGTGTGGCTTGTGGCTGTCAATATCACACGATGTGGAGTCCGTCCGGCTTCTCTATCTCTCTCTCTGATTATCGACAAACGATAATGAACTTGGAAGTCAGCTGGCTGGCGATGTTGTTCGATTGGCGGTTTTGGCGCGTTTTTGTGCAATGAAATGTAAAATGTGGCTCAAATTGACATTTAATTGGCTTAGAAGAGCAACTTGGTTGGGTTTGGGTCGAGCGTAAAAGAGAGTTTAGAAACTCGGCCGTAAGCTGATATAGTTTGGCTAACAAAGCAGCGGCGACTCTGTGCTTAATGATGATATATTTTATGGCTAGTCATTAGCCCAGTCAGTTAGGGCTTAAACCTTTGAGTAGGGTCAAGGTGACTAGCCAACTTTGTGTGCTGCCGGCCCAAAGGGTCTTCGAATCAGACAGAGAGATAGAGAGAGAGAGGGCAAAATAAGTAACAACAATCAATCAGTTGTTACTGAAATAACTTTGTTATTCTGACACCATATGAGACTGAGAATGTTCATTTCGGACTCCTGGGATACAAGACTATAATATTTATGAGCGAGTATTTCTCAAGCAACCCTCGCTTGCCACAGCTTTGAGCCTAATCCTGTTACCTTTTAATAATAATTTCAATTTCGGTTCTTTATTTGCGACCCCTGCAATTAAAGCGCAATAATTATGATGTTTGGCCGAACGACATCGAAACGTTATTCCAATTAACTTCCGAAATTAAAGTTCAACCCGAACCATAAACTGCCAGACAATCAACGTTCAGATTATATAATCCATAACACAGCTGATTTGCCTGTTGTGTTCCGCACATCATCAATTTATGTACGAGCATAGCTCTCCTTTCTACGAACCTCTGTGGTCCCCTCCTCCTCCTGTCTTCCTCTGTCTGTGTGTGTGCTTGGCCTGTCTGCCCTCATCATTGGTATTGTTATGCGCCAATGCCCAAATCTCTGGTCGGCTGACTGGACGCCGTGCTCAGACCCTAATCGCATTTCAATCATCAATGAGCGTATCGTGGCAGGCAAAAGACACACACACACAGCCAGAGAGAGAGACAGAGAGGAGGACCTCAGGGAAATCCTGCAGCGAACGTCACTTGCAGAAGCCGGACTCGTCTCGCTCTCGCTGACAATATGGCAAGAGCACTCGGATTACCTATTCACCAAAAGATTCCTATCTGTGTTCGCATTCGTATTCGTATTTGTTATTCACATTCAGTTCATTTTCATTTGATATGCAACAAGAAACATTCTTTTCTCGTTTAGTTTTCGTTCTTCTTGCGACCCCGTAAAAAATAAAAGATGTGCAGGAAAATTTAGCTTGGCATTTTCTTTAATGATTACATGCAGTTTTCCTGCCGCTTTTTCCCTCAGTTCTATTTACACAAGTCAAAGCAGGGCAATGACAAGTCCGAGCTGCAGAATGGAATGAAAAACTGTGTCCATGTCTTGGCTCTGCAGACTCTTTCTCTCTCTCTCTCTCTCTCTCTGTCTCTTTCTCTTTCGCTCTCGCCTTCCTCGCTTTATCTACTTTTCTATCTCCTTCGGGTTTGCTGTTTGCCAAGGACATAATGAACAGAACTTCCGGTACTTCCGCGCAACAAGAAAAACATATCGAAATGTACACGAGTATTGTGCAAATGACTCCTTTGAAGTCAAAATGTTGATGAGACAGCATTTGTTGTGCAGGCAGCATGAAAAAGGATGTACACTCCAGAGGGTGAATACTTTCGCAGAGCACTGTGTAGAAAATGCCCAAAATGAATACTATGTCCACTGGCATTTTTGTGGCTGTCATTGCGAAGGATTCCTATTCTTCTTCTTTCTTTCTCAACTTGCAATTGAGATCCAAGCTGGATTTAAATGCTGCGATTAAATGCAGACTCATATTAAAGACTCAATTACGAGTACTTGCCACAAGACTTTTTTCAAAGTTAAAGTAACATTATTACCTTAAAGAAATCTGTTATTCAAACATGAAATTCTTTTACTTCTTGTTTCCTAGATCAAGCTAAAGCTTAGAAGCTTTGATGCCAGTCAAAAGTATTTGCATTTTGAAATAAATATAAAATGGTTATATTTGTAATATATTTAATATACAAAAATGTATTATATATGTATGTTTCATTTTCACATTGTAAATCTTTAATAATTAAATTTCAATTCAATTTTCTCTTTGCTTGGCCTTATGTTGAAATAGATGATAATTGAAAAATTAAATCAATTATACGGTTTCTTTAGTTTACACCAATTATAAATATTCAGCATTTATTCAGCAATAGAAAATGCTTTATCACTCAAATAATTGGAAATGTAATTTCCATTTTATAAAAGATTAAAAATCAACACTCTTAAAAAAACAGCTAATGCAGCTTATTTGAATATAACCAACTGATGATATTTATAGGCAAAGTAGATTAACAAGCACAGTATAATATTATACTATCGCTATCAGTGAATAACTACAAAATAATAATTATCATGCTATACAAAATTAATCAGTCTAATAATGTGTAGAAACTGTATTTCTTTGTTATTTTATCTATACTAACTTTATAAATAAACAGTGTAAAAGACAGAAGTGTTGAATATTTAAAAAGCATGTTTTTTAATACAACCGACTAAATATATTATTGAAGTTATATAGTATATTATTATACTGTTCACGAAGTTATCATACTAATTAGCAATATAAAGCATTTCAATCTGTTCCTATATTATAAATATATATGGTCATTTACAGGAAAAGGTCCAATATGATCAAAATAATAAATATGCATTTAGTTTCTAACATTTCAAAAATGCGGAGTAGAAAAAAAATAATTGGTTTTGAACCAATGCAGAGCAGAGTTTCTAGTTTGATTTCGACTTTTTCGGCTTATTCAAAGCTAAATTTACACAATTCTGTTTTGGTAGATTCACATTTGCTGTTTTCTAATCTTATTGTTAAATGTTAGTTTACCCCATACCCTCTTTCCTTAATCCTTTGCCCGCAAAGAGTGAAGAAAATACATATTCACACATCATTTACAATGAATTTTTTTGATGACAAAAATGTCATGATCGCGAAGTCACTTAATTAAATATAATTAATATCGCAATACAGTGATTCGAAGTTAGACTTCAAAGGTAGTCTTCGTTTATATAATAAATATTTATTTTAAAATGACTGAAATACGTACAATATCATTTTGTAAAATATATATTTTTGACATAATTTAAAGAAATATTTATTATATAAACGAAATATTTATTATAATACCGCCATATTGTAAGTTTACATTTGAAATTTTTCTGAATGTGTTTAACAAATACAATATTTAGTAAGGTGTTATATTTATGTTGTTGCATTAAATTATTTGGCTTACCAATATTTAAATTTCGTAGTCATTAAACTCTCACAGTGCGTTTTTATCATAAAACACAACTCTAAGCTTCAAGTTACGTTCACAAAAGCTTCGCACACTCGACTTTGTATGAAAATTGTCATATTTCACACCGCAGAGCAGAACAGAGCGGAGCAACGGTAAATGGAAGATAAAAGAGCAAATATCTCATCAGCAGCTGAGCAGCTGAGCGAAAACTAATTATCACCCCGTTAAACTCTCGGCTATCAATTTCAATAATTAGAAATTTTCCAGAGCTGTGGAAGAGCAACAACAAGAACAAGAACAACAACAACAACAGGAAAGCAGCTTGAAACTTTAGCCGTGGGGCAGCCAAAAAGAGAAACGGCAACAGCAGTTTTAATGATGGAAAAGCTTAATAGTTGCCATTAAGAAAAACGCGTGCAGGACTGAGTAAAGTAAATCAAAAATAATAATAAATAACAACAACAAAAAAAAGGGAGAGAACCTAATCCACAAGCTATTAAATTCTTTTTTCGCAGAATGAAATTTCAAACTAAAAGCATTTTGCGCCTTGAAGCAACAAAAAGCCATGGAAAGCGGGGGCGGTGGCGGAGGAGGGGGTTTAATGCATGTATATAGAAAGCAGTTAGTTGGGAGATGGAAGACGACGACGTCGTCTGCGTTGGCAACCAATTAGCAGCTTATTAGAATGCACACCAAAAAGTAATCCTTTGCAACAACAATTTGTAGACTTAAAATATTAAATTGCTAAAACTTAAAAACAGATTTCTCAGCACAAAAAAAAGTGAAGCAGAGCATAAAAAGCGTCGAAAACTTGCTCGACAACCCAACAGCCAAACTGCCAGTTTTGTTGGCCAACTCAGCCGGGTGGCCTCAAGGAACTTATGGGGCAAGCAGACGGAGGGGGGAGAGAGGAGGCGCAATTGCAGACGAGACGCCGAAGCTCTGAAGCTTAGCGAGTAAGTGGCCAAGGCACGAACCTGTGGCCATGTTTGGCATTAGGTTTGAGCAACTGAAACTGCCACTGCGACTGCGACTTGGACAGAGACTGCGACTGCTACTCAGACTGAGACTGAGACTGAGACTGACTCTGAGATTGGGCACTGAGAATTGGGAACTGGGAACTGGGAACTGAGAACCTGCCCATCGTCGTCGCTTCAAGCGTAAAAAGTTATACTCAAAAATGCTGTTGAGTTGCTTTCTTGGAAATTGGTCCTGCACTCGCATTGGCATTGGGCAAGCCCAAAGCGGACGCATCGCAGCCAGATGGAGCGGGAAATCGAGTTGGAGATGGAGCTGAAGCTGGAGTTGGAGTTGGAGTTGGAGGCTGCAGTAATACTCCTTCGTCTGCGTCTAATATGCACGCCCGACTTGCTAAAACAAATTATAAGCTAAAAGACATTGCTATGATTATAACGTTGTCTGCCCCGATGTGACCAAAAGCCCCCGGGAGAAGAAGGAGATGGAAAGCAGCTTGTGGGATGGACCAGATGTTGTCTTCAGGTTGAGTCGCAAAAGACAACAAGTCTGAGAAAAAGGAGTTAACCTTACGGTTTGCTGCGAAATTAGAGTTCAAATTCGCATTAAATAAATAAACCGACACTCAAAAAGTTTACTTCAGCGTTCAAAAGAGGAATTATTTATTTTCAAAAATGAATAAACTTATGTGAATAACGCTTACTAAACATTCATTAAAGATTAAAATGAATCTTTTTCTTATTTCCCTATCTTATCTAGTTTACCTGTTCCTAAAGACTTTACACTAAGTATATCACAAAGTAGAATTGATCATTAGTAACAAATTAATATTTAAGTTCACGATAAATACATATCTAAGTACTTTTCATTTGGCTACCAACATAAGTACCTATATCAAAAATTTTATTTTCCTTTTGAAAAGCACAAGAGACTAATATAATGATGACTAATTAATATGTTTAGAATAGGGTTTTTTAATGGGCAAATGGAAAAATTAAAAAGAAGTAAGATGCAAAGGTCGAATGTGCTCGACGGTGTTATTTTAAAAATACCCCAAATTAAATAGTAAATTATACTGATGATTGTAGTTGGTATATTGATATACTCTTATGCCCAAATTATACTGTAGATTCCAAAATATACTAAATTATAAACCAAAACAACAGACTCACGACCCGAGCAGCATTTTTATTTAAAAATAATTAAGTTAAAAGAGTTTTGCAAACTCAGCCAAATTTGAAAAACAAATTGATAAACTTTCGCTTAAAAGAAAATTACTTAAGTGATGATCTTTTATATTTTGTATAATACATAAAAACGATTTTAATCCACTCAATAATCAAAATCTGATTAACATTTACTTAAATGTCTGGCTTTTTGACTGGCAATCGCCATTTTTCATTTCCTGCGCTCCAAGGATCAAGAACAATGGCATTTAATGTCCTATTGATGACACTATCTATGCCTAATTTGTGCGCTTCTAATGCATTGAGGCATTTTCGACAATGCGACTTAATTACACCATATTCACACACGCTCACACACCGACTACACACAATAATGAAAGGGATCAAAACACACACACACACACACGCATAACTCGGCAAATATGTGACTATATTGAATGACAGTTGTTACCGAGGGGCAAGGGGCGAGGCAAGGCAAAGCATTGGTATATTGCCCAAAAAGGAAGGATAAACCAATTAAACTGAGTCCGAAGCCGGTTCAAAAATGCCTGACTGCCTGACTGTCTAGCAATTCAAACAACAGAATTCAACTAACCAACAATGAAAACCTCAAAAATCTGATGCCAGGAGCGGAGAATGTGGTGTCATGACTACTAATGCCAGAACTAATGCCAATGCCCAGGACAGGGCAGGATAGTGGGAGATGGCGATGGAGATGGAGATGGAGATGGAGAGTGTCCTGTGTGTGTCCCAATGCTTGACAGTCGCTCAGCTCAGTTCAGCTCAGCTCAGTTCAGCTGAGATGGGTTTGCGGATTGTGTTCGGGGGAGTCAACGTTGCTGAATGGCATGACTGCATATTTCGACATTTATGTGGTCGTCGATGGGTGTCGTTTGTGTCGTTGATTTCTTGCTTAAGCGTTGCGCGATTCAATTTCGAATCCTGAACACATTTCCACGAGTGGCTGAGCCCAGAGCAGGACACAGACCAAGGACAGGACTCAGGACTCAGTGCTCAGTGCTCAGGACGGGGCAGCTAACAATGTTATCTCGTAATTTTACACGTCGATGATTTCAGGCGAATGAGTTTGATTCGATTGTCTCAAGTTTTTTTGCAATTGTAGCACCATCTAAAAAGGATGCGCCGCTCACACCGACAACAGCAACAACAACGACAACGACAACTAAAACTGCGGTGCACGCTGGTGACGACGCCTTTGACATGCTTTTGACAGCCAAACACCGCCCGTTGTTGCCAAAAGCGAGAGCTGGGAACAGCAGCTGGCTTCATGTTGCCGTGACTGGCAACTAGCAACTAGCAACCCCATTTCATGTTATCCCAACCCATCCGACTTCATCGTGTCGTACCATTCACTACCATTTTTGGGAACAGTCTCGGAGTCGGAATCGGAGATGGCGATGGAGTCGAAGTCGTGTGCTGCTGCAATAAATTGCTCGAATGCAACAGTCGAAAATACTTCCAGAGCATTAGAAAAGGGTTTCACGTTCTAGCTGCCAACTTCCCCTTTTGGCCAACGCCTTCAAAAGGGAATCAAAAAAAGTGGGGGAAAGATTTGGTAGCAGACACTGCGACGGCATTTGAATGACATGCAAACTTGTCGCCCCGTTGCAAAACTTTCGTTGAAAATCATTCCGTATTTTCATTCCTTTTTTCGGCTATGGCAAGAGTTTAGTGCCACGTCCTTGCCAGAGATGTCACAATTTCCATCTGAAAGAAATCCGAAAGAAAACAACACAGAATATTTAATACTCTTACAAAAACCAATTCTTTGTTAGTATATTACTTGAAAAGTACTCGAAAAGTAAATACTTTTATAAAATACTGTTCTGTTTGTTAGTTTATTACTTGAAAAGTAAATACTTTTATAAAATACTGTTATGTTTGTTAGTTTATTACTTGAAAAGTAAATACTTTTATAAAATACTGTTCTGAATTGTTAAAATGGGTTAAACTATTTTTAGCCACTTCTTAATATACCAAACATCGATAGGAGATAAAATGATTATTTTGAATATTGAATAGAATATTTCTATTATAAATATATATCCAAACCGAGAGACAAACGAAACCCATATATATTGAAATATAAGATATATAAATTAAAATAATAACTAAATAGGAATTATTCTCATAATCAGTTTTAAACAATAAAATGGTTTTAAGCAATATTAAATGTTTGCTTAAATAAATATAAAAAAAAATTGTGCTGAACACTTTCAAAATATTAATTTAAATTTAAATAACTTATTAATTTAATCTCAAATATTTTCAAAAAAAAAGTTCTAGAAAAAAGTATTATTATTATTATTACATATTCGTGCTCAGCCCGAAAAAATATTAGGAAACAAACAATTTTAAAATATGTTTTATAAATCTAAACGATTCGCTAAAACTAAAAACACATCTAAAGATAAGTAGCAATAATACATAACACATTTCTAAAGAAATGAGCAACATAAAATTAAAAATTAAACATTATTAAAAATATTAAATATAAAAAAATAAAATATCACTTAAACACTCTTCTAATGAAGTATATCAGTTAAACTACAATTTCAAAATTTGGGAAAATAAATATATAAATAAACACTAATAATAATGAATACTTTTCTAAAAATATATTTTGATGGAATTTGAGAATTAGAATATTTGGCAAAATTAATTTTATTAATTAAAAAAAAAAACACTATTCGTGCTGACACTTTTCTAAAAACTGAACAATAATTTTAACAGATGGTATCATATTTTTTGAATTATAATACATATGTTGCATATAAAGTAAGAACGCATTTGCAGTGGCATAAGCTTAGCTGATGAAAGGAATTCAGCTGCCTTTTTACGAGGAAAAGGCTAAAATAATACTTGCAACTCTCATTCTTGCTTCAAATGCAGTGCGCGTCCTTTCATTGTCCTGGTAATCAAATAAAAATCAATGGCTTGTGAAATTCAAATTGTGACTGCGAGTGCGAGAGCTGCCACCACTCGCCACCTCGCCACCAAATAGATAGCGGCCCTGAGACTTGGTTGGACTTGAACGTCCAAACTTGCCCCAACTTCTGCTTTAACCACTCCTCCATGGGCCAGGAAACTCATTTCTTCGAGTGCTTCGCGTCTCGCACTCGCACTCGCGTCTGTATCACGTGCCCAATTCTCATTTGCCGTTAGCATTCGAAATCGTTGAAGTTAATGATCTGATGCAGTCTAGAGCGCACAACTACATCTACATACATATCTATAAGCCCTTAGCCCATGCAACTAAATCAACTGTCATTAGGGCCACGTTGACTGCGCCCAGCTGTGGCAAAGACAACTCAACTCAACTCAAGTCAGTTCAAGTCAAGACCAGACTGAAAATATACCTCCCTCATTTTTTGGTGGGGGGAGGGTGAAATAACTGGAAAGTTGTACCCAAGTCTCTGCATAAATTAATTTTTAAATAGCAGAAGGAAGTTTGAAGTTTGCTACGCTTGTTATTTGGTGTGATGCTAGTTAATTATTGGGTTTACTTTGCGAACTGGTCTTGTTTACCTTTAAACGATCTCAAATGTTGTCTGCATTTAAATTGTCTTCAACTATGCGGAGTATAACAAAAGGCAAACCTTTGCATTTATTTTCATTTCACCCGTTGAGAAATGATAGTATAAACTACGCGGAAATTGCTTTAGTTGTTATCCATTCCTCCCTCGGGTTTTCCATTACTAGAAACAATGCCTGCTTCATCCTCATTTATTTACTGCCCCGCCAGACTTTTCATCAATCTGTGTGTTTTGCTGACATTTCCTTAGAAACAAACAAGAAATTAACTTCATATGTTTGAGGCAGCGATGCGCAACGCTAAGCCGCAACAAACCTTAAGGAATATCTCACTTTATCGCTTCCTGCCCAGCTCCGTTCCATTTTGCATATCCCCAGGGGAAAGCTTCCACCTCTGTTCAAATTTCTTAAACAATTTTTTATTAAATGACAAATACTTTTGTCCAGAGCGACACGCTACAGGCAAATGTTGACATTTGTTTTTGGGGTGTGCGTGTCGAGTATTAGCTTACACTCCCCACGAAATAATTCCACCCCACAACCCCCAACCACCAAGCCGTGTGTAATAATTATGCTAAGGACTGTCAATTGTGAGGGCTGGAAATTGAATAGAGATCGACTCAATGACAGCGATACACACCGCAATAGAAAACCGAGAGCGACATTGTCGTCGACTTTTATTGGAAGGGTTGTTTTCCCTTATCCTTTTTTTTGGTCCCCGCATTGTCTCAAGACGCAGTCGATGTCGATGTCGATAGTTGCCTCCCATTCAGCATAGACCTCAAATCGCTGCCCCTTTTATTCACAAATTAAGCTTGCTTTGGCTTTTCACAGTCAATTGACTTGACGCGAAACCCTTTGCCACTACTTACCCCCTTCTCAACCCTTTGTCCCATTTACTTTCTTAGAGGTAACTGTTGTTGGAGTGTTGTCAGCTCTTCACACACACACACACACACATGCACGCACTCTCAATGGGTTTGTGGCAAGTTCCCTTTCCGCTAGAACGAATCGCATTCGTCCATTACTTGCAGGCACTTTAAGATATTTCCCTCCGACTCCAAACTCCGTCTTCAACTTCGTCGACCGATGCTGGCCACACTTCAAGTACTCTGTTGTTGCTCTTGAGGCATTGCTGTCTGCGCCTTTGACGCATCAGACTCCGGCTTGTGTCTCTCTGCCTGAGCTTCAACTGCTGCCAGCGACTGTCAGCGACTTTGCATTAAGATTATGCAAATTTTTGGCACTCAACATGCGAAATGAAGGCAAAAAGAAGGATGAAAACAACTTGAAAATGCGCGTGTTTCTGGCACTTTTCAAACCAAAAAAAAAAAAAAAGAAATACACAAAAAAGGAATCTCCCTTTTCGAGAAGGAGGTGAAGAAATTAAATTTTCCCCCATTTGCACTTAAAGATGTGCCACAAGGAAATTGCTTTAAATTGTATGCCATGTAAATCATAAAATCATTTTCCTATTTTAATTAAAACTGCCAACCGAAGGTAGAAGTAAAAGTCAAACCCTTCCTTGCGTTCATTTTATTCTTGCCAGCGCAGGAGCCAGAAAAAAAGGGGAAAAAGGGAAGCCTGAAACGCTCTCAGCTGTCGCCTTTTAAGTTTTGTGCGTTTAATTTTCTGCCATTTTCCATTTTCACTTTTCTCCCGGCTGGCCGCTTACATTTATCAGTACCGCACAGCCACGCCTCCTCAATCCCCATCCCTATCCCATTGCCATTGCCACCTCCAGAAGCTGCCTTTGTCAACACTGCGGCAGACGCATGTGGCATGTATGGAGTCAAAGTTAAGACTGGAAAAACTTTTATACCTAGGCTGTAGCTATAGCTGTAGCTGTAGCTGTAGCTGTAACTGTAAGTAAAATGTTTGGTCTTAGTTTTCTTGTTGCCTTTCGTATCGCAGCCAAAGAGCCAAAGGATAGCCTTACCTCACTAAGGGGTGGGGATTGGAACTGGGACAGGGTCTTGGCCCCTGTCCGAGCATAAGGAAATTTATTTCCTGCCCGCCCGGCCCATGACATGAGTGTAAGTAACTTTGACTGGATACTCGCCCAGACTTGGACCTGCACATATGGCGAGTAGTTGCAGAAGAAGAGGATGAAGAAAGGGGACACAAAAAGAGCAAAGAAACTAACACAGAATGTCGTGCTGTACAGAGTCCAAAATAGTTGCAACATTTGCAGCAATTATATTTATAAAGTGTGCGGCAAAAGCTCTGAGGGCAATCAAAAATTAGCCACTGCCTGGGCAGAAAGTTTAAGTGTTCACAGAGTCAGAGAAAGGGATGCAAAGAGAACGGGACTGACAAAAACAAGTGCATGTGAGACCATGTTTAAGTTATTTCTTTAAGTTATTATTGAACCGTTTAAAGAAAATGTGAATAGCATCACTCGATGAATGCTGAATGTTGAAAGTAATCAAAGATACGCGAATAGAAGAAGGGAGCAAAAAGTTGAATTCGTTTAGTGGATTTCAGATTATCAGATCAAATGACGGAAAATAGAACATCCCTGTTCATTTTCATCAGATTGCAGGAGGAAGATCTGATAGAAGCAAAGAGCTGATCATATGGACCAAAATGAATATAGAAAGGTAGAGGAAGAGAGAGAAATCTAGCTGGAATTATCAGATAATCAATGCGATTTCTTTTTAAATGCTAAAATAGTGAACTACAAAGCATACGAAGATATGAAGCATACGTTTCGTTGAAGTAAATCGCTCTTAAAATGAGATTGTCGATAGGTTCAAGAGCACTGTGGGATTAAAATAACACAGATAAGAATCCGGAAGTTGAGGATTATTATTAGTAATTAGAACGAAAAGTGGAATCCTGAATTCTTCATTCAAATGTTGACAATGGTATTGAGTGCTAGGCGGTAATAGAATATAAATGATTTAATCTGTTGTATATCTATAATTGAAATATCATATTTTCATTCTATTACACTTTTTACAATAGCTTAGCCCTTAAATACCGCAAGACTTTTTTGACAATCTTATATATTGCAAATTTAGCTTAACTTGTTTCTATTTGACAATTTAAAGGCTTTCTTTGGTCTTAAATCCAATCGTGCGTTACCGCATGCAATGCTGTATAAGATAGCTATATTTTAAGGTTTATACAAATTAACAGTAGAATCACGGAATGGAAGAAGTCTCAATCTCATTCCAACATAAAAAGCGTAGCTAAATTAAAATATGCAACAGATACTCTAAATCTAAGAATATCAAATGAAAGGGAAGAGAGCCCCAAAGCCTATTTTATTCGGTTCTTATAGATGTCACTATATATTGTCACATCAATCTGTTTCCTAATACAACAGGCAACAAAGTTAAGCTCATCGAGGCGACTCGAGTTGGGAAGTAGAAGCAGAAGCAGTCAGTTGCTGCACGTGCTGACAAAGTTGTTGCAACTGACAGAGTGACAGGCCAGTCAAAACTACCCACAAACACACACAGACAGATTGAGAACGGTAGCAGCTCTCCAGCTCCAGCTCCAATTCAAACTCTAACTCCAGCTCCATCTCCAGTTCTCGGTTGCAGCAGCCCAATGCTACTTAACACTTTTAAGAACTGAAAAAAATGCAGGCACAAAATAAAAGGAACAAAGGAGAGAAAGAAACCGCAGACATGTTATGCCTGGGAAAGGCAAAGCTGAAAGAAAATGAAATTTAGTATACGAGTTGTGCTGAAAGGGTGATGCCCCAAGGGGGGGATGGGAAAGGGGAAGGAGAAGGGCCTGAGGCAGCTCAGCTGTTTGGACCACAGTCCTGTGTGTTGTTGTTGGTTGTTGTCCCCAAATGGCATTTAGCGTTTGACTTAAACGCGACAGTGGCTGGGGCAAGTTTGTGTGGTGCAAAGGGGCAGGCAACAACGACGACGACGACGACGACGACAACCTGCTGAGGCCGAGCCCAACAGCAGCAGCAGCAACAGCAACAACACAATCACAACAAGCGAGCGAGCTGCAGTCAACATATGTTTGCAGCGTGTGTTTGCTTGTGATTTCATGTTAAGAACGTCGAATACTCTTTTAGGAGTATTACTCTACTCCACTCTTTGCTTCGTTCTGCATTTTTTTGTAGCCTTTTCTTTGTTTGTCTGCAGACTTCGCACTGTTTCCCTTTGGCTGGCACAACTTGCTGGGCAACTATTAAGTCACATGTTTGTCTCTTCAGTCTCGACTTTTGAGTTATGACTCTGGGCTCAGAGCATCCTTTGAGCGAAGGCCCTCTCGCTCTCTCTCTCTCTCTCTCTCTCTCTCTCTCCGCTGGCAACCCAGTTTAACCTGAATTTCCACATTAGAGTTAAAGTTGGAGACAGAGTCAGAGTCAGAGCCAGAGTCGAAGTCTGTCTCGTTTCTCGCTTGGTTTCATTTCGTTTCATTTCTTGCTTCTTTCATTCTTTTGGCCTTTATTTGCCTTTGTTTTTATAGCCTTTTTCTGGCAGGTAAACATGCGGCTCGGCAGTGTCCAACGGCAGTTGCTGCAACGCAGACGTGCAACATCATATGGTCGAGACCACAGTTTGTGTGTGTGTCTGTGTGTGTGTGGCAGCAACTGAGTCACCTTTTGTTTGGTCGCCTGCTGCTCAGCTTCATTATGCGCCTGTTGCCACTTTGCTGCCCCTTACTTGTTGCAAGACGCTGCTTTGTTCCTTTTTGGGTACGACTGAGGCGCTTCTTTGCTTTATTACTTTGGCCCACGGGGCAGTTGCAACAATGGCCAAGCTACGTGCCACAGCTGCGTGGCAAGCACTATAACTATTCTCGCACGCACCGAGACACAATATGACAGCGCAAAACTTTCAAGTTTTATTTGACGTCCAACGCGGGGCATGCAACATCATCATCATCAACGTTATTATCATCGTTAGCTGCTATTAGCAAAAAAAAACATAAGAAGGAGCCAGAGTCTAGACTCGGTTAGCGGCAACTTTTGCCAGCCAGTTTTATCTATTAGACATAATTTACACGATTTAACTAACTTTATCTGTCGTATACACTGTGCAAAAAACTTAACGTTTCTTTCTCTTTCTTTCTGCTTCTTTCAGGTAAGTCCCGACAACAGCTCGAAGGCGGCAGGTCTTAACTTCAATTAGTCGTAAGTGCTGAGCCCTTTCTCCTTCCCTTCAACTCCTCTCTCTCTTTCTCTCTCTCTGTCCCACACTTTTCTTCTCTCCTTGGGCCACAGTTTCGCACGCTTCTCGCGTATATTTTATATGCTTTATCCTTTGGATTGCCAACGACTCAACGTTGCCAACATTCTGCGAAAAGTTGGGCAAACTTATGTGTGTGTGTATTACTGTGAGGATGTCTATATATATGTAACATATATATATATGTATATACGTTTGTACGTGTGTTCGCTTCTTTGGCGACCGAAATTGTTTTCAAAGCTGTTTTCGCTGCATCTCTTTTGCTTCTCTTATCTTTTTGGTTGTTATCTCCCTTCCCCCAAAAAGTAGGCAATAATTATGTGCTGGCACTTGGTGGGCGTGACTCGCATTGGGCGTGACACCCACTCACACACAAACACGCATTCAACTCTTCTGTTTATATTCACACGTGTGTTTGCCGAGCAGATTAAGTGCACTTTCACTTTACAACTAAGTAAAAAGGCGGCAACTTTAAAAGCAAATTAAATTGGAATAGGATTTCAAAATATCTGAATGATTTAAAATATGATTTAAGATATGTATTTAATAATAGCTATTTCATTAAATACGCATCTACTAGTTGTGCTCAATAATTGAAATATTTAAATAATTTCTATGTTTGCACCAAGTGCCTCAAACTTTAGTGCTTCGAGTTTTTAGTTATTTATAAATGTAAAAGGGTTTTCTATCACTTTTCATATATATGTTTAGATATACAAAATAAAAAATGCAATTATTGAATAAACACTTCACATATTTAAATTACCTAAATTTCAATGAAATTCTACCTAAAGATTTACTTAAACACAAAGCACTAATAAATCGTAAAAAGATATCTTAGTGAGCGTAGTTTATGGAAAGGTAATAATACTGCAGTCATTTCAAATTAGTTTAAAAATGAGCATAAAATATAAAAGTTGATATTTAGTGCTTCACGTATTCACTTATTTTTACCTCAATCCTGTTCACTAAATTATATATAATTCTGAAGGCCTTAGTCGCTTTGACTGATCTCATTGAAATAAGGAATTGTATTCGTTATTTCAATAAAATAATAAATTATCTAAAATATCCACTTGAAATAAATCGTTTAATTCATATTTGGAAAATTGTTTTCAAAACATGATCGTAAATTATAAGCACATTAATCCGCTGCACAAGTCGAGTGAAATCTCAAAGACTTCGCTGGCTGGGCCACGTTGCCCGTATGGATGAAGATGCTCCGGCTCGTAAGGTGTTTGATGCGATGATTGTTGGGACACGAAGGAGAGGTCGACCCCGAACGCGTTGGCAGGACCAGGTGATGGAAACCCTGTCCACACTTGGTGTTACCAACTGGCGATGGCGCGCTCAGGACAGAGCCGCGTGGAGGCACATCGCGCTTCAGGCTGAGACCCGATAAAGGGGTTGTCATGGCCATATAATAATAAATCCGCTGCACAAATAAATTCGTTTTTATAACTTGCTTTAACCTTTTGGAATAATATCTCCCTAAATAATTGTAGCAAAGCTGAAAATGTTCACTTGCATTTTACACAATTCTCACCATATATTTCTTCTTTATCCTGACATTTTTGAGTGTGTGTTTTGTCCTTAATCCCACACATTTATGGAGCATTTAACTACAGCTCTTAGCATAGCAGCAGCACATTTAAATGCTCCGTTTGTATAACATAACTCAGACACAGACCACATGACACACAGGCAACAAAATGTCATTTGTGAATGCTTTTGGCCTCACCGCATATCATAAATGCTGTCACCTTTCGCATTTTTTATGCAAACTTTTACCCTCATTTTTTGTGAGTTTTAACTTTATAAATAAAGTATCACAAGCGAACTGGCTGAAAAATAGTAGGAAAAGTTTTGTGTATGCAGAGATTTTTGTGTAGCTTTTGCTTTTTGCCTTTTGTCTACTCAAAAATTCATTATGAAATATCCATTACTCAGACTAAGCACACATGCAGAGAGAGAGAGAGAGATAGAGGGCTGGAGAGGAACGCAATAAAAAGTGCGAGACGGGAAATAAACAGTTGCAAAAAACTTTCGAAATGAACTGTGGCTAAAAAACAGAAACTGAAACTGAAACGTTTCCTGCAAATTCCTCGACTCGACTTCTGCAGCTTGAAACACTTGAAAAACTTTCGCCATATTCACATAGAAGCCAGAGTTAGAGTCAAAACAGATTCATTAGATAAAATAATAAGCACTTGCCGAGTCGAGTCGTGTTGAGGCTTGAGTCAACGTTGCGTATGAGCGATATTTCTACTACTTGTTATCCTTAATGGTCTCTCTCTCTCTCCCTTTCTCCCTCTCTTTCTCTATGTTAAGAATATTGCAAATGCAGTCAAAGTTTTTTTCTGTATTTTTTGCAACACTCGAACAGCAAACTTCAACACTTTGGCTGAAAAGCGAGCGGCAAAATTACAACAAAAGGGGCAGCAACAACCACAGACAAACAAAAAAGGCGCATAGAAAACAGCTCTGAAAAACTTTGCTACTTAAAAGCGCAAAACGCAACGCAATGCTCGAGTGGCTGCAGAGAGGGGAGGGAGGGGGTATGGAAAGAGGGTGGCTTGGCTGCTTGGCAAAGTAACTGCGAACAAACCAATTAAGTTTATTACTTTTGCGTTTTTCAAGTGCCTCACTCTGAATACGTGGCACAACACGATGCTACACTCGCTGCGTCTCTGTGTATGTGTGTGTGTGTATGTGTGTGTGCGTGAGTATTTGTGTGTGTAATGGCCAGGCATTTAACAAGTTGCGTTTCGGTCCCTCCATCCGTTTGTGTGCCGCAAAGTTGTTGCAAAAGTTTGACAAAGTGCTTCAAAAACAACAGCGGAGCCGGAAGCGAAGAGCAGCAGCGTTTGCCACTCAGCGTTGCATGCAACAGATTTGTCAAAGAAATTAATAAATACCACGTCATGCTGTGTGGGGGAACAACTTCCCCACGTTCATCACACTCAACACACTCTCTCACTCTCAATCGCATTCTCTCCCTCTTTCTTGGCCAGGTGAATTTGGTAAAAATCGTAGCATACTTTTTGGGGCCAACCAGGCAATTAATTGCAGTCGTCGTCCTTGAGTTATGTGCGGGCTATTTGCGCTGAAGTTTTTCAGCATTGAAGCTCGAGTGCTTTATAATTAAGATGCCACTTTCAAATACCAAATATATATGTATGTGTATACACTGTGCGGCAACTCTGCGAGCCACATTTGCTGTGGCAATTAAAGCAAATTACAAAAGGCGACATTTATTATTATTATTATTATTATGCCAGTTTCATTTCTGCCCAGGCAACAGTCGAGCGACTGCTGACCCTAACTCTCTTTCTCTTTCTCCCTCTCCCTCTCTCTCTATCTCTTTCTCTTTCTCTTCATCATTCGTCTGTTCGTTCTCTGCTCTCGTCGTCGCTATTCGCCGTGCCTTTGTCAAGGTGATTTATCACTTCTAAGCGCCTGGCACTCATTAATTTTTGATTGGGCCAAAAAAGGCAAACGGCAGAAGATGTTCGGACCCCAAATGCTTTTGACTTGTTGTTGCTGCTTGCTTTTTTTTATTGTTGTTGTTGGTCTGCTTCTTCTGCTCGCTGTTGTTGCTTTTGCTTTCATTAAAACTTCATGCAATGCCAGCGCCTAATGATGTGCCCAGTCAGCGGCTCCGTTTTCATTACGAACATACCCTGTTATTATACCCTATCAGGCACAAAAGGGTATATCAAATCAATAAAAAATGACTATAAATTTCTGGTGAATAATGTTAATAAGTTGTTGTTTGTGTATTAACATTGATATTGACATATTTGTGCATTGATATTGAAACTGGATATTTGCTAGCTATTCAAAAAGTTTAAAAAGTTATGCGTAAAGGAAAATCAAGAATAACAACTTAAAAGATAAAAATTAAATAATAATTGGTTTTAATTGGTTTTTAATAAGATTTCTGAGGTCGTGAATTCTTATATTAATAAAAACATTTAACAAACAAAAAATAAACTTCGAAATATTCTATTCAAAGTAAATAATTTTTCTCTCAATTCCTTTTACAGGATATCTATCTAACAATCTATAATTGAATTCAAATACTTCCACTTATTTTGATGAAATAAAAGACTTGCATTCGTCCAGCAAATGGTTCATTAGGCTAAACGATTGCCTGGATAAAGCGTTTATTTAGCTGATAATTTTCGGTTATTGATCTGCAGAGTGTATTAGCTCATTGTCACTTGGGTTTTAGGGTTGCCTTTGGGGCTTTTACTCACAACTTGGTCTGCGCGACTTTAAAAGTGCTTCAATAGTTGACCACAGAATTTGTGCACACAATTAATTATGGCCAAAAAGCCGACAAAGCAAATGGCAAAAAAATGACAACCGGCGGCGGCGGCGTCGATGGCGGTGGCGGTGATGGTGGTAACCCTGGCCACTAACCACTGTCCACTAGTCGTATGCATTATGCGCCGCACCGCAACTTGAACTATGCACTCAACGGGGATATATTCATGGCTAGTTTCGAATAGGTTTTTCATTTTTAGCTTTGTCGTCGTCGTCGTTGCCAGTTCCCGGTTCCATTGCCATACCGTTAAAACTATGGACGCCGCTTCCGCTGACAGTTATTTTGATTTATGTGAATTTGTTGCGAGTGTGTGAGTGTGTGTGTGTGAGTGAGTGTGGCAAATGCGTGCTTTGGGTCCATAGGAAAATAGCAATAAATAGCCAAGCGTACGTGGTCCGCTGCTTTTTGGCCCTGACAATCCGCTAACAAAGAACTTCTAGTCAGCAGAACCCCAAAAAGCACTCAAAGCCCTACAACAAATTGTCTGCTCTCTGCTCTTAGCTCTGAACTCAAACTCCATTGGCTTCATTCAAAGGTGTTTCTATTGATAAATACTTGAAGAGCAGATCGTGGTTAAACGAACGCACCTTGAGCGCTGATAACACACAAAAGTTATTCGAATAGCATCGATTGATCATCATGAATAGAAATATAATGTGTATATAAAAAGACAAAAGGAAATGTTGCATAACAATTCACTCTGAAGCTCAATTTTAATTTTGAGAATTGATTAAGATATTTACTTTAGAAATCAAAGCAACAATAAATAAACAAACTCGTATCTGACTCCAAGTGAAATAAATTCCACTTTTTATCTATATATAATCTTCACTTTCTATTAAAATATTAAAAACAGTTTCTTCAAAGTTTCATAAATCACATTTTAAAGTTTAATCTCAAGCCATAAATTGGCTCAAACTCTGGGCAATCTCTATCTCTATCCATATTTGAATCCTTCCATTCCACTTTCTATCTTCTGTTTCTTCGGTTGTTCACGCATCACTTGTCGCTGTGTCTGCTCACTCCTTTTGGGTGTCTCAACTTTATCTTGGCCACTTAGCAAATTCAACAGCAGCCTCTTGTCTAATAACTCTAATGGCAGCAATAAAATATCCATATACATTTGAAATTAGCCCTCGATTGGAGAGCAGGGAGTTGCATAGAGAAGAGGACTGAAGCAAGAGTGGGAGATATCTACTGGGATGTCATTTGCAGTCCACTTCTAGTCTAACCCATATTGCTGGGCCAAATGTAACCGCAAACTACATAAACTATAATGTGTCTGCGTGTGTTTGTGTGTGTGTGTGTGTGTTTATGCTGCCAACAAACCAAATTGAATGAAATGCAGGAAAAAGGTTTCGTTCGTCGCTTGGCAGAAACAAAAAATGAAAACGACAAGTTGGCCAAACAACCGCACAAGCGGCGACTGTGGGTGCCACTCTGGATGGTCAACAACAACAACAACAACAGAAACAACAACAACACCGACAGTCAAACCAATAAAGACCACTAAGTGTCCAAGTGTGTGTGTGTAAATGTGATTGTATTTCAAATAAACCAAATAGTCGCACATAAATGCGGGTGTCACAAATGCCTGACCGCCACTTTCCCCCTTTCGTCTGTCCACAAAGCCAGCGCCAACAGCCATCGCCGCTGTCTGCATAATAGAGATGAGCCTGAGCTCGTGCCTAGTAAGCAGATATATATCGCATTGCAAAGAGTCCTTTTATCATACTTTAAACGTAAAGGGAAATTAAAATACTTATTCATTCAAGTAGCAACAAAAAATTAGTTAAAAGATGCCCAGAACTCAACAGAACAAATCAATTAAAAATTCATTCATTTAAATCATGCGATATCTGCTTTTAATACTAATAATAAATCAATAATCAACCAAAACAAACCAATAATATAGTATTCAAGTGATTTGAATATATTACAACTTTAAAGAATATTCTTATTTCTATGCATATTTTAGTTAAAACACTGTAAAAGAGAAGAATTCAATCACTATTCAAAAAATTCTCACTTCCCATTCACTTAATGGTAAAACTCTACAACAAAATTATACATAGTTTCAAATGTCAATCATCCAAACAACATTTACACTTTTAGAAGAAAATTTTAAAGTTTTAGCGAATGATAATAATAATACAATTTTATACATTGAATTGTCTCTCGTAAGAAGAAATGCCAATTATTATTATTATTAATTTTGTAAAGACAGATATCGAAAGTATATAACATAACATATTTACAAAGAGTATAACTGATTATGCTGTGTGATTATGTTTGTGTTTTTGAAAAAACTATATTATAGTAGGATTATAGAAGATTTCACTGTTCACTGAAATATTATTATTAAAATATAATGTCAATTTTCAAAGACAAATTTAAGAAATAAATCTAATATATAACCAACAAAGTTGTACATTATTTTAAATAAACAACATTCACATTTTAATAAAAAAAAAATAAAGTTAAAGTAGATATAAGTGAATGATATGATTTATTTATAAATGAAACTTGAACAGTTTTGAAATGTATTCCCAAAGGCAAAAGCCTAAGAAGAACAGGATACTCTCTTCACCATGAAATAACTTATAAAAGCTTTTAGCATATTTTCACATATTCATATGGACATACGATGCTATTTGAATCGTTCTCGGCCTGGGATTGTCCCCGTATCGAGTGTCATCGCTATTGCATTGTCGTACATCATAAATTGTGCACAGGCTGCTGTTGCTGGTGCCCTCTAAAAATGTCCTGAAACAAGCAGCGCAGCAGTTTCCGTTGGCACTCTCCTCCCGTTTTCTCCCCCACTCTTCTATTGTCCCTCACTATTAACATTCGCTGCTCCATTCGACACCGCAATCCGAGGCAAGCGGCCAGCCAACCGGCATAGCTAAACTTCCGGCCAATGCTGAGCGGACTACGGACTACGGACTCCGGACTACGGTCTGCGGCTGTGACTACGACTGGGAGTCCTGGTCAGGGTGCAACTCCGGTTGAGACTCCGTCACCGCACCGACTGATGTTGCTGTTGTTGCTGCTGATAAAAAAGTTTGCCTTTGAAAATGTCTATTTGAAAAGTTTTTCGGGGCTGGCCGTTGAAATCAGGGCGCGACCATAGTTTGTTCTTCCCCCCTGCCGTTCCCTAAACTTTTCCTCTGCCGCTAAATGAAAGTCATTTATTTTCGTAGGGTATTTGGTGATTTTTTTCTCCTGCTCTCTACGGTTCATTGCCGGACAATGTTTTTAATCAACTTGGCACAAAATAGTTCGCGCTTCTGTTACCCGAACGAGCTGAAGTGCCGCCATCTAAAAGCCAAGGTTCGGGCTTCACTAAAAAAGGGACTCCACTCTGCTTTTGGATTCCCTATTCACCCTGAGCTGAGCGCTTCAAGTTTCAAGTGCATGCTGACGGCTTTGATTAGTCTTCTGTGTGGCACATACTCGAGGCATGTGATGAAAGGCACTGCAAAAGCCTAATAAAAGCCATAGCAATTGAGATTAACTGCAGCTGTCTGCTGCAGATTAAAAAGAGGACACCACTCGTAACTTCAAGCAAGCACTTCTTCTCTTCGTAGCTTCACTCCCATTGTTTCTCAGTCAAATTTCCTACTCTTTTCTGTAGATAAATGTTGGAAACGCATACAATCTTGCTTAATTGCATTGGCAAGAGCAAAAGCTTTTGACTTTTTGTTCGACATCTCTCTTTTGCAGCAGTTGTAAATTAATTTCAAACCAAACTTTAAATAGTTCCAGCTAACAAGGAAATGAAAATGAATTTTCCAATACAATTCATCGATTCTCTCGGGTTAACATTAACATACTTTCACTTTATATATGTATTTTAATACGAAATAAAACAGTGCATCAATTCGTTCGGGGGTGCTTTGAGGAAAGTTTTCTACAATTAAAATAGAAACAAAACTTTTTATCTTTAGACAATAACATTTAGTTTCCTATCTGTAGAATTCTACTTCATTAATTATTCTTAAATAAAATAAAAACCTTTTGACAACTTAAAACAATAAACTTTTTTTTTAATCTTTTTCTTTGATAATTACATCTATAATTATCCGAGAATCCTTAAAAATTTATGAATTTAAAATATATTATCCTACATTAAGACAAAGTGTTAATTTAAAACAATTTTTAGTTTTATTTATTTTACTTATGAAGTATTATTTACTATTTCGAATTGAGAACTAATAGAATAGATTGAAGTTCGCTTCAATCGTTAATATTATTTTTTATTAATTCTCATTAAATCTTTAACACAACTTTTGTCAACCTTAAAGATGTTTAAAATATTCGATATTAAGTTTGCTTTCATCAGTAATTCTCCTTAAATCTTTTAACATTATTTAATTTAAAGTCTTAAAACCATCATTCAATTTTTGTTAATTTAATGTAAATAAATTAAAAGTCTAAGATCCTACATTAAAGCTTTTATTAATCCCATTCTTACTATATTTCTTTTCATGTTATATTAATGCAAATATAATTCAGAGCATTTTAAAGTGATTATACAATAAATTTTAAAAAGTCAAGAAACCCCAGTAATAGGAATCAAAATATTTTGAAATTTCATTTAATCATTATACCACATTTTCATTTCGGTTGTTTTCATAAATTCTCATTAAATCCTTAATACCATTTTCTGCGAATTTAAAAGTCTTTAAACCAACACTAACATACTTTAAATTAATCTATTTCTAACTTGATATTCTTTAAAAGAAAATTCGCTAGCTCTGCTCGTGTTTAGTCCGCGACTATTCAGGTTTTATTCCCATCATGTAAATGCAGAAATTTCAAGGGATTTGCCAGCTGACGCGCCTAAAAGCACGCCACGCTTTTCTATAGCATGCGATTAGCATGTAACAGGAAAAGTGAGTAAACAGTATGGAAAACAGCAAAAAAAAAAAAACAGAAAAAAATGGCAGAGGAAAGTGTGGAAATCTATTGAATGGCATGCATTGAAGTGCAGTTTGATGCAGTTGCTTTTGCCTTCAACATATTTAAAACTTATTCAGGCATTAAATAAATATTTACACGATGTCGGGGCCGATCTGCATGGCAAATCCGTGCTTAGCCTGCCAAAACGTGCATAGAAAATGGGCGAGTTGTGGGCGTAAATGGTGGGAAAAATGAACGGGATATGTGTGGAAAATAAAAAGTGAATGAATGGAGCACAGAATGCTTCATCATTTGTCGCTCGCTGCGCCCAAAAACTATGCAAATAATTCATTTGACAGACAGCCAGGCAAACAAACAAACAAACTGTCAGAATGGTGTTGGGGGTATCAAGGCGTAAGGGAGTGTAACATGGGAGTAGTTGGACAGGGAGAGGGGAGGGGGATGGACTGAGGCAAATGGCAACAGAGACGATAAAGTGTGAAAATATGCAGCAGGCAAAATGGCAAAGAAATTAAAACGAGCAAAACGCCACAGCAAAAAAATGTCGACACTCCAAAGCAGGAAAGCGAAGGGAGCTCGAGGGATGCGTGTGTGCGTATTAAGGATGTGTGTATGTGTGTGTGTTGGTGTGAGTGTGATACGTGTCCGGAAGTTGGCCGCTTGCATAGACATTGCCTCGGTTCTAGCTATCTGTCTGCCTCTTTGCTTCTCCCTCTCGCTCTCTTATTCTCTCTCTTTCTCTGTCTCAGTCAGGTTAAAAGTCAGCTCCGACCCCACGCTGCGCCCCTTTGCCTTGGCACTGTTCGTGCCGGAAGCTCAAAGTCAATGTGCAGATTTGTTAGACGCCTGCTAAACTGTTTGGAATTTTTGCACTGCTTCTGCATCTTTCACACCTTCAATTTACCTTCCCCTTTACCAACATCCCCAACTCCCCCCTTGGCATTCAAAGTTTGGTTCATTGTTTGAGCGTTAATATTGCATGGCTTGAACGCTATAAAGTATGCTTTAAAATATTTTTGTGCAAGAGCATAAAATAAACAAATCGACGTGAAATTCGCATTAAAAATGCAACATGTTGTGTCGCATGCGAGCTGTGCCACATGCCACATGACCTCCAACTCCTGCTTCTGCTCTGTCCCCAGAAAGTGAAATAAAAAATACAGAAAAAATCAACCTCAGTCGAGGCATTTTAAATATTTCATAGCTCAACATTATTCGGCAATTGATGGCAGACACTCTATGGGAAGAGCTTTTGTCGAGAGAAAGTAAGAGGAAAATAAACAAACCGAAAGCGAATCAGGCAGCGACAGAGAGAGAGAGAGAGAGAGAGAGTGATAGGAAAATTGCTGTCTATTAATTGTGGCTAAGAGCGGAAGCGTTTATATTGTTGCTAACAGCTGTCAGGCATTGAGGAATTCATCTATAAAAGCATTTTCCATGCATTTCCCTGACATTTCCGCAACATATGGCATTACGGTATACAACAAATAAGCAAAAAGAAAAAAAACAGAAAAACTGAAAAATATATATTGAAATGACAGCGGCCGAGAAAACCCCTAAGGAACTACTGTCAGTCGCTGCACTGACAGAAATATTATATAAAACTATATAAACCTGATATGAGAATACACTTTACAAATGTCACTTTTAGCATTGTTTATTTAATTAATTATATCCTGCACATACAGTTTTCTCATTTAAAATACATCAATCAAAAGTAATTGAATTTAATACAAAAAAGATGAAATTGGTTTAATACTCCTTTGTGAACTTTTCTGAAAATAATTCGAAATGCAATTAAAAACGTGTCTGCCAAGATTTAAGTCTCTTACTAATCTTTAATAGATTCATCTAAATAATAAGAAGAGATAATTTCTGAACCGTGTTTCGAGTAAAACGCGTTAAAAGTTTTAATATGCAATTGCATTATATTATAGGCAAAAAAAATCGATTTCTTAAAAATTGTACAGTGTTACCCCTTATTCAATAAAAAATTTAGTTCCGATTTTTAATATAATTTTTTTTTAATTATTAGCATACTTCTAAATTACGATTAATAAAGTAAAATAAAAGTATTTTGTTAAAAAAAAAGTAAATAGTATTTAAACTATTTGTTTAAGCATGAACATGAAGAAGCCACACTGCACTATGGTCCAGCCGACCACTTTCCTTGGCATTAATCCATTTTTTAAAAGTTAATATATATATATATATATATATATATATATATATATATATATATATATATATCTTTTTTGATGCGGTTTTTTTATTTTAACTAAGGAAGGTCCTTAGAATATATATATATATATATATATATATATATATATATATATTAGAATATATATATATATATAATATATATATATATATATATATATATATATATATATATTCTAAGGACCTTCCTTAGTTAAAATAAAAAAACCGCATCAAAAAATCTTATCTAGTTCAGGAGTTATTAATAAATGCCACAAAAAGTGGTCGGCTGGACCATAGTGCACTGCACCGAGTTATCCAAAGACTTAAACAATACATGTACATGATTATGTTCAGAGCTGAACAATATTTGAAATTTAGAATCTCTTTAAAAAGTATTCTTATATGTTTTCTTTTATTAATTTGTAGTTAATCATTGTTTTATGATACATTAAGATTATTTCTATATTTAGTTGTCAAGGTAATTTTGATTTCAGTGTAGCGCAAGTATCATTCATTACAGAGAAGGAAATAGACCTAGGGAAAAGAAAGAAAGGAAGACTGATAGGGAGAGAGCCAGAGAGAGAGAAAGAGTGTCTCTACATATATGTCACTTGGTATAACCGACACGGAAACGCGATGTCAATTCAAATTTGGGGAATGTGTCTGCGTATGAGTGTATGTGTGTGTATGTGTGTGTGAGTTTGTGTGTGTGTTAGCATATGTGTGCAACTTTAAGTCGCCCGCCTGATACTTTCTAAGCACGCGAAACTTTTTCGAGTGCGTGAGCATCCTTTATCATCATCATCATCGTCGTTATCTTCCTGAGTATCGACATCATCATCGTGTTCCGCATCATCAGAAACTTGTGCTTGTTCTTCGTGTTCCGCTCCTTCTTCTTCTTCTTCGACTGTGCGGCGCTGTTCCTGTCACGCTTTGATATCCTGCTTTGTGTGACATATCCGTTTCTGGCAATACCTCGCCTCCAACCTCTTCTCTCTCCCCCGCCCCCGCTCCTGCCCCGCCCATGCAGCTCTTTTGATGGCTGCAGCTGTCGCTGTCGCTGTCGCTGTTGCTGCTTGCGCTTTTGTTTGTCAGCAAACGGCGCAGAAATTTTCCGTCTTTGCAACATTTTTTTCCCTCGCTCGTTCGTTCGTTTTGCAATTGTTGCGATTTTTCTTTTGCCATGTTCTGTGCAATTGAATTAAACGCGACACCAGACAGGAGTCGCTGCCGTTATGCGGCATGTGGGTGGCACTGCCACCTGAGACACTGTTAAGTCTCTGCTCCTCAAGAGCTGACAATCAGATGTGTTCAGCTCTGGCAGATGTGAGGATGCGAGTCGAGCTGAACTGAACTGAACTGAGCTGAGCTGAGCTGAGAGTGTCGCTTGTTAACCCGCAAGATGACAACTGATGATAACAGTTGCCACTCTCGAACAACAATCACGTGGGCTGCGACTCTATATAAATCACACTGACGTGAGTCACGCTTTGCCAGCTGACATATTGAGCATGATTCCTACAATCAATTGGGATTTCTAGGCAGGCAAGATAGTTATTGACAGTTTTCTAAATAATTACCAATCTACTTTTCTCGATTGCAGTGCTTAAACGAAGAAACACTCAATGAAGGGATTAAAGATAGTCAATATTATTTTACCATAATCATTTTATCATTAAATGTATATTTACTTAAATGTTATATTTACTATATAATATGTATTTAGCATATATTTATAACTGCATGATTCAGCAACAATATAAATATATCGTCTCTATCTGCAGATCTTAGAGATTATTCTTTAAATGAGCATAAAAATCAAATTATATTTTGTTACACTACAAATTGCATTGCTAATTTTAAACTCCATTCCATTTATTCACAATAACATAATTTAGTTGTGTTTGTTAATATTTTTATAGATTCGTCCATCTATGGTGTCTATCTACATATCTTCAAATTTTTAAATAAGAATAATCCATTTATATAATTTGAATAAAGTAAATATTTAGAAATTAAAAATAACTTGATTTCATAGTATTATACTTTGAAATTTATCTTCTACATAACTTCAAATTTCAATTCTCTCATTTTCAAATGATAATAATATCGAAACTATTTTATTTCACTGCCTACAACATTAATTGCTATTACTTATCTCAATTTCTAGCATATCTAGTTATTGGCAACAAATTATCATAAGTATAAAATGATTTTACAACCGCATAAAGGGCAGCATGTCTATTCTTGACTATTTACATGGCATTATGTCAAAACAATTAGTATCGCGCAAATCGCTGGCTCCTAGAATTACCAACAGCAGGTCGAAGCAATTGCTGTGAAGCTGCCAAATCAGATAACAATAAATTCCAATTTATATTGCGCTTCGAACGAAACCAGTTTCCGAGAAAACTGTCGTTTTTGGTATCAGTTTCCATTTCGAAGAGAAACCCAAAGTTACTCAAGTTCTTAATTTGTGTACAACGCATAAAGTCAGCCAGTTGACTAGACTCGGATTGGATCTTAATATATTTGTTACTCAAACGCTGTGGCATCTAACTTACGCCGATTATTTACGATCGATGGGCATAAAGTTGTGCACACATTCCTCGTTAAACCAACGCACTCAAGCACAATTGAGAGCGCCACACGATAGCAAAGAGACAGAGACAGAGGCGATAGAGATAGAGAGAAAGAGGCCAGAGCACCGGAGGGTATCTAAGACCATTGGCATTAAAGTCGATGCCAACTGGGGGCTAATTTAACGACACAAGCGACATTTCAAGGCACATTTCATTGCACTGTCGACTGTCTACACACACACACACACATACACACACGGAGAGACAGAGAGAGAAAGAGAACAGCACATAACGGTAGCTACTAGTTAGACCCTCTAAAACACGAGCCAGACACACGAGACGACGAGACATTTACAGGTGGTCGGAGCTGAAACGTTGGTCTAATGAATTTTATAGCCAGGAAATTATTATGGCAGGCATCGATGGGCCAAGCTAAGGCCCGAGACGGAGGGCAGAGTATCGATGGGGGGAGGTAGCTGACAAAGACGATGGTCGCGGCGCTCACAGTGACTGCGAAAACTTGTGCGACGGTAGAACGAGTTGAAATTGGCAATTAACAAACCATTGAATCCAATAAACAGGATTTTAACATTTTGAACAAACACACAAACACAAGCATAGAGAGAGAGAGAGAGACAGAGCATGGCAAGCAAAAGGTAGCAAATTATGGGAACGTATTGGCGCCAGGGGCAAAGGAGAAACAGCAGGAAAACGGGGATGACAGGCAAAGCGAGGACAGCCCAGCAGGAACCAAGCAAGGGACTGAGTCAACAACTTCCAACTGCCGATTCCCGAACCGAACCGAACGTCGACAGCCGACAACCGACTGCAGACTGTCGTTGTGTTTGTTTATATGCCATTTTTGATTATTTTTATGTCGGTGTTTGTGGGCGTGTTCGTGTGTGTGTGTGTATGTGTGTGAATGCCCAGCCCCCGACTATGAGTCCGTGTATTGGTTTTTGAGACTGCCTCCAAAATGACTGTTGTTGTAATTGAAACCTTTGAAGTGTGTTGCCAAAATGTTAGTTTCACATTTAAATTTAAATGAAAACGGAAGGCAAAAGGAAAATGAAAATTCATTTAAATCATTTGACAGTCGCAGTGATTCAAATACGCAGCCCTTTTTTGACCACTGCTCAAAGGAATTCCCAAGCTATTTGGCCATTAGTGAAGCGACCTTAGTGAACCGTGTCAAGGCGACTCAAAGTGACGGTTTTAATTGGAAAACGATTTAATGATTGAGCAGAACTCGACAACTTTATAAGCTTACATTCGAATAAAAGCATCTTTTGATTTCTGTAAAGCAAAGGGATTTGTTTACTTAATTGTATTAGAATTCAAAATTAATAGAGTATAACACAAATACGTAGAATTTAAGGATAGATATCCTAAATTAATTTTAACTGTAACCTTTGTATATAAATTTTTGTATTGAAAATAATAAAAATCAACTTTGTTAACTTCACCGCAAATAAGTTGTGATGGTTATCTTAAGGTTGTTTTCTAAGACCGCACCAGAATAATCCCTTAAGCTGGTGGAAGTCTGAACATTGAAGAAATGACTATTAAGTTCTTCAGCATTCACGTGTCCCCATTCCTATGGTGAGCTGTACAATTTGTCATCTCATGGAGCCACCATCAATTACAAAAGCCTTTCAGTTGCCATATGCGCCTAGGAACCAGAGCCAATCGAGATCTCCCCCAATTGCATCTTAATGAACAGTTTTCAATTTCGAGCGGCTTTTAATGAACGAATGCGATGTCAGTCAGTGTAGGGACTACAATAGATCACGTGGACTACAATGCAAACCACTTAGACATACTTAGTCCTGGCAGCGTTGTCCCGACGCAGTCCAGGCATATGCTGCTGCGTTGGGTATTATTAAATCAAATTAAATTAAATTAATGCCGCTGATTAAAACGTAACGCGACGACGTAAACAAAGGCCCAGCATTTAAGAGTGCGTAATGCACAACAAAAGGTCTACAGAGAAACGAGAAAACGAGAGAAGGGAGGAGAGGAAGGTTCTGGACCTGGAGACTTAGAGAGCCTAGCGACGAGTAAACATCATAATCAGGGGGCTATCAAGGGACGCGCAAGCATGTGGGCTCTTTAATGCCCTGACAAAGAAGTGAACAGTCCGGAAATGTGGAAATTTGCAATCAGCATAAAAATTACATTAACATACAGCTCAGAGCATAGCAGGAGTTTCCCAACCTAGCTCAAGGGCACATAACAATCTTTATGTGTGGATATTTAAATGAAATTATTTTAGGCAGAAAAACGCAGAATAGAACGCCAAGCTCAAAGACTTGCGAAGTCTTGAGCGAGAGTTATCTCGCCTCCATGCGCAGGACTTCAGTTCCTTTAGAGTTCCCTGTTGTAATGTACCCGGTTTCTCTCTCAGTGACAAAACGGAAAGTGATTAAAATCACATTTAATGCACAAGCGACGCGTTCGCTTAAACCAAGGGAACGGGACGCAACAGGGGAATGTTGTCGATGTCGATGTCGACTTCGATGTCGATGTCGTAGCTGTTGTTGCTGTTGTTGTTGTTATTGTGGCTGCTGGTGGCGGTGGTGGTTTAGCGGGGTGTGGGTGGGCTCTAAGTGTTTGAAATATATTGTATGTTTAGGGCAGGGCTTTCGACTTGAGTTGGGTCTGGCGAGCATTGCGCTAATCAACGGGAAAATGACACGAGCAATGGGGCCCAATCTTTCAATATATCGAACGGAGCTTAGCCCGAATAAATGGCAATGGGAATGAATGCCGTTTCGATTTCAACATGGTTCAGGATGTTGGGGCGTAAAATAACCTTTAGAAATACTTCAGACATTCCTTGAAATCATTTCCGCAATGTGACAAGAGATTTACCATTGCCTAAGAACATATTTATTTAAATAGACTTGAATTAAAGTGAGGAACTCTTATTCCTTTTTCCTTGCTATGATCATAATATATAGTAATATTCAGAAAACTGTTGAGTAGCTCTACAACTATCCACATTTATTGTCACTAATCTTGCCTCTTCAACATCTTCTTAGCTCTTATGCAATCTTCATGTAGAACAAACAGTCGAATCGAAGAAAATAAAATAAAAGAAAACACTGGCCAGCAGATGTATGTTTAGTGCTGTGCAAACAAGAATCCAGCATTATTGCTGTACAAATGTAAGAAAACATGGAAATCCTTTTATCACCGCTGCACATCGTTTATCATTCAGGAGCAAGGATCAAGTCGGCCGAGTTCCATGGAAACTCGCATGTTCAGCTGCTCAGGATCAGTGGAAAGCAAAGGCAGCACCTTCTATCTACCTGGAACTGGGAGAACAACCTGGTAGAAACACTAGAGATTGTTGTGAAAAATGGAAACGAAATTGTTTGTTTGACAAATAGAATTTCCATAGCATTAAAGCGAAAGCCGTCAATAAAGATTAGATGCGATGCGTGCTGTAAGCGGAGATTGCATTTGCTCTCTAAACGCGCAGACAAATAAAATAAATGAAATTCTGGCAACCCTCCGAGAGGTACGGCTCATTAACGACAGCTGCTCAACAGGCAAACAGAAGGACAGACGAACGGACGGACAGACGGACTAAGGAACAGAAGAAGCTGGCGGCTCATGCAGGTTGCCAGCCCAGCTACCTGTGTGTGTGTGCGTGTGCGTGTGTGAGTCCCTGGTGTCTGGTGCCATGGTGCCACAATACCCCTCGCTGTAGGGAACGGAGACAACTGAGCTGAGGGCAATACTCAGTGCTGGAATGAATTCTCTTCCTCCTCCTTAACATAATAATCATCGGGCCAGAGCAGAGCGCTTATTATGCTTGCTTCTGTTTAATATCGAGCCTGGGCGTCCCCCTTCATGTTTTTCTTTCCTCTTTTTTGTTGTTTTCTTTTTTTTTTGCACCTTGCACTTTCCTGTTGCATACCGCAATAGCACCGCAGATACCTGATGGATTCAGGCTACACGATCGTTGGATTGTCCTCATTCTCGACAGCTGTTTCGCATGGCTCTTCCCTTTGTTTTGTTTTGCTTTTGATGCCAAATCATCTGTTTTTTTGTATTTTTCCTTGTTCCTATTCCTGTTTCGATTGCTGTCCCGACAAGGACAACTTAACCATGCAACGTGTTGGAGGCCTTTTGTGTGCACAGTTATTTAAATTTGTCTTGCGGTTTTCGACCACGACAACGACGACCTTATTGTCAATCATCTGTTGTCTGCTGTCTGAAATGCTATTAAGATCGTTCTTCAGATCCAAGGAAGTGGTCGAGAGAATTAAGAGTGCCCTAGGGTCCAAAAATTGGGTGTAAAAAGAGAAAAAACTCTTAAAATACATAAAGTAGGATAATGTGAACTAAATTTAATAGGAATTATGTAAGGCATTAGTAAGTTTATAATTCTCTACAAAGTTCGATAAGGGCTAATTGTGAAATGCTCTCATACTCTTCGATAAATTTACAGCGCAAGAGCAGTAACCATAAATGAAAAGAATGACACTTAAGATATCATTCAAGCAAGAGATTCTCAAGTTGAAATACGAGAACGAAGTAATTCAAGTGGAACAAAGGCTAGTAAATTGTCAAAAATTATAAAGTAACCCACTGAAACTATAGAGAGCGACCCTAAACTCTTAATTGAGGCATGGGAATGCTTTGTGGCCAAGTATTCACTGAAACGGAACCAAAGTAATGTCTAACGAGAGAAATGCATTATGGCAGTTGAAGATCTTAAAGGGCTTATATGTTTTTCTTAACAACTGGTCAAATAGAAGATGTTTCTAAATATTACCCATCTATTTGAAAGCGATGGGACCCCATGTTGGGTGCCCTGTTAACTATAGTATTCATAGACACACCATCGTTTATATGGCTTTTTATCTACACCGCTTCAGTTCGTCACACCAAAAATCAATTTCCATCTAAAATGCTCCTCTGTCTTTTCAGTCAAACTTTTTGCCTCACGTTTGTAAACAAAACACTGGCTCCCCTTCTTCCCTTTCCCCCACCCTTCCGACGAAGCTGAAGCGAAACCGAAAGGCAGAGGCCAAGGCAGAGGTTCGATGCCGTCGCCGCCGCAGCCGCTGCCATCGTCGCGTCGCCTCCCCCAACAAAGGCAAACGAATTTGACTAAACACTTGTAAAAAATACATAACACCCCCGACCACGCTGCCAAGAGGCATGAAAGGAACGCTCAACCCAAAAAAAAAAATACAGAGAGCTCTTCTACACATGTACACATAGATATGTACGTTTATATGTGTATGTGCGCCAAGTGAAGTGCACTTTAGCAACAACAACTGCAAAGCCATTGCCCAGTATTTAATGGGTGCTCTCGCAAAGAGAGCCGCTCTCACAGCGCATGTGCATGTCAACGAGAGCGAGAGCACATGACGGAAGTGTTAAAAATACTGGGAAATTTCATAAACCGACAGCATTACCGAAAGAGCGCTAACAAAAACAAGAGCGGGAATGGGAGCACGAGCGAACGAAGTAAGAGTGAGAAGCGTGTGGCCGGGTGTGAGTATGTGTGTTTGTGTCTGATAGGGTAGCAAACTTCCCACCAGGGTGTGTTCAACTCTTGATGAGCAGCCGCTAAAATATCCTGCATGAAAATGTTCTCACGCTGCCAGAGCCTGCTTCTACCCGTCTTCCTCGCTCTCTGCCTGTCCCGCTTCTGCTCCTGCTACACCCCTATTTTGACGCCTCTTTACGGCCCCGTGTCCCGCTCCCTATTACGGTCCCTCTTCGGTTTGCCATTTGGCATGGCTTTTTAAAGTTCGTCGGCGCTTTCAATTTTTAGGCAGAGTACGAGAAAAGCCCAAACGAAATGCTTAATTTCTTGTCTAACTTCCTTTTCGCACGGCCACTTGAGAAGGCCGCCTGTGAGCCTAAGAGGGCTACTGCCACTGGGACTGAAGTCCGAGACTAAGACTGCGACTGAGACTGAGGCTCTGGCTTAAAGCTATTGCCAAAAGGTCCTTCAGGGCTGCGCGCGCAGTCAGCAAATTTAAAGAGGAGCCGCAGCGAGTGTATGTTAAAGTGTGTGTGTGTGTGTGTTGCCTGTCAGTCAGCCCGTCCCTCCATCTGACTGTCTGTCGTTGGGTGTCTCTCCGTCGCTGTGTGTATCACAGTTTGTACTTAGCGCCAGATGTTGCACGTTGCTGTTGCTGTTGCTGTTGCTGTTACTGTTGCCCTTCCGCTGGCGCTTGGCGCAGTCTTCCTCTTTTGCCTTCTTCCGCAAAATCAAGTTCCCAAGTTCAAACAGACCGAGAGACAGACGAACAGGCGTAGCGACTGTCAGTCCGTTAGATGTTCATAGCATGCAGGATTCCCGACTCCACTCGACAATTAACACACACACACAATCATGCTACTCACACATGGAGCGTTTATCCTTTTTTGCCTTCTTTTAATTTTTATAGAAATCATTTTAATGTCTTCCACGTTTCTCTCTCTCTCTCTCTCTCTCTCTCTCTCTCTCTCTGTCTATTTCACTTGTCTTTTTCTCTTTTCATAATTTACGCATTGTTGACTTGGTCTTTAATCCTTTTTAGTGTGTGTCCTTTTCAGCTTGAGGTAGGACCCGCTGTGTCCTGCAGCATCCTTGTGTGCCCAGGCAAGCGACTGCGGCTGCTAATGAGCAAGCGACAAGTTGCTGCCAGTTACTCCCACAAATAGTTAGAAAAAAGCAGAAAAATCTACGTGTCCTGTCCAGGAGAGGTTTACATAGCAATTAAGTAGGCGTGCCAAAGCAGCAGAAGCCGCAGCAGCAGCTTAATTGGAACAACTAAGACTGGGATGAAGCAAAGAATAGTCTTTGGGTTAGCTAATTCAACAAAGTGTGATAGTGAAACAAAAGCTAGCTTCAAGTAGTAGATCAAGTATTGAAAAAAGTTAGGATATATGTATAGAGGTGCAGATTGTAAGCACTGTTGTTTCAAATATAATTACTTTATTTATAATTCCACCAAAGTCGTATCTAAAATTAAATAAAAAAAAACTATAATATTGCTCTTGTTTAGTAAGTGTCAAAGACACAGATTTAAAATTAGGAGAGTAAATTAGACTGTTTTCACTGATATGACAACATCAATGTTATTAAATTATGTTTTCAAATATATGCTCCATTATATTTAAAATGCAACATCTGTTATTGTTATGACTGTTATCAAACTGAGCTCTCGTTATCTACTTTAAGCTTTCAGTCCCAAATTTGACACTCAACAACTATCAACCTTCCGTAGATTTCATCTACGTTCCTTATGTCAACATTGTGCCTGCTGTTCTTCATTTAGCACTTTAATAAAATAGACAAAAAAAAAATTTCATGACCACACATACACAGAACTACCACCGCCCTGTCTCTCTACTCCCTTATCGACTGATGATCCCTTATCCTAACTACACAATGCAGAAAGGAACTAAACTCACCCCGCAGGCATAAGCCCAAGCGACATGACATCAAACTCATTAAGCTGACATTACATCTAATTAAAATCAGTGCAAGAGCTCTGCCTAAAATTTAATTTGACTTTAAGTCGACTGCCAGCTTGGTTTTGGGCCCAGATGCCAGAAGCCCCAAAGCAGCCAATGCCCTACAGCAAATTGCGAGTCCATGGCAATTTAGACGCTTTGCTTTGTCAGTGAACTGTGAACAGTACTTCCCACTTTCCACTTTGTTACGCCTACTTCAGACCCCAACCCAAACCCCAACCTCAACCCAGACCCAGACCCAGGTGCCGGGCGGCAGTCTGAACATAAAAATGTGTTAATAACATTGAACAGCATCGGAATTTATTAACAGGTTTATGATTTCCACAGCACAGACCGGCGACTTTTACTAAATCGAATTGAAGAGAGCGAACGAACTCAAGCTTGGGAGCTTTAATGTCAACGAGGGGCAAATCATTGGCAATTCAATAAGCTAAAGCCAAATGAGCTTTGAAAACTGCCCCAACGACTAGACTCTGGATACTTCCTTCCTTCCTGCATGGCCACGATATGCATACATACATTTTTATGGCCTGCCTATAAAAGCTTTCAATATTTCATTCGCTTTGCATTTATGCTTTTTTTTCTTTTTACTGTTTTCGAGCCAACAAATAATTTCATAAACGCACCGCGGTGTCCTTTTCATCCTGTTTTTCGCATGAAGCGGGCTTGCGGTGCCTACAACAACCCCACATCGAGCTCACTTTTGTTGCTTGTGTTGCCGTCGGCTCGTTGAGCCTCAAACCGAACCCGTGACTAGGGATGAGGACGAACAGAAGCAACAGCAGCAGCAGCTGCCTCCTGTTTGGCGGCTCTGTGGATTGAAGTTGGGGTCGGGTCAGCTCATCGCATTCGTATTATCCTTTTTATTGCGTGTATACACTCGCTTCCCACTCGCTCACCATGACCATTTACCGTTGCAGACTTCTGGGCCAGTTCAAAATGTCAAGTTCAGTTCAATAACAACGCAAACGACACACGACTAACAAGCTGAGTCTACACTTCATGCACTTTTTGCGGTTTAAGTCGACCGGTTAATGCCCTCATTTAAGAAAACTGTCTGGCTATGCGTCAGTGTGCCCAGACTAAATGGGCCTAGGTTAAAAGAATGAAACTGATAAAAACTAGTTTAATGAAGGAAGTGATGGAATATGGGAGGTAAAAATAAATTAAAATATCTTTATTATTTCATAAAAAGATGGTATCTATCAAAAGTTCATTGCACCAATACTTTATAAAGAAAGACTTATCTTCGAGCGTCTCGGAGAGGAGCTATAAATATACTTAATTGACAGCAAGTGGATTACTGCATTGGCTCAGCCAAGATTCGTATGCTCCTGTTATTTATTTTTTATTTTTGTGTTAGAGCCACGCCCCGAGAGCACACTGTTATCTGCCCTAGCTAATTTGACAAATGTAACGCATTCGTCACACTCCCAAAACAGAGAAATGGGAATCGTGAAACAAGAACAGGGAACCAGAAAACCCGCAGGGGGGACAGAGAAACCAGAAATCGAAACATTGCTGCATTACAATTTGGAAAATCAAATACAAAAGAGTGAAAATCGTTTGCCATTACACGCGATGAGCCAACCGACAATCAGACTGCCAGTCAGAAAAACATATAGCCAATGGAGGGGGTTAATGTGTGTGTGTGTGTGTGGGAGCTTCCCCTTCAAGCTGCTTTCTTTCCTCTCTGTGACATGCTATCTCTCAGAATGGGGTCGTGAACAGAGTTCGAGAGTGTCGTCGTTGAGCACTTTCTGGCAACAAATGAGTTATGAAGTGAGGATTTTGTGGTATTTGCTGGCTGGCACTGCTCATGTTTTATTGCCAACATCTTGGTGCTCACCTGGTTCGGTTGAGCTGACGACGATGCATTAGCATGCCAGGAATTGCTCGTAAGTACCTCGTTTTCTGGGGTAATCCTTTACACGGTAAACAGATCTGAATTATTTGTGGAACATCTAAATGAATGAGCTCATCTTCAAGGATACTGGACCACCTTAAACTGACTGCAAGTGTTACAGTAAATCAAAAATACATTTATCTCTGAATGCTTCTTATAGTTACATTTATTAAAGTAGACTTCTTCTATCAGTCTAATCTGTGTTAATCGTTTTGCAATTGCAAATAGATGTCCACATCAGGACTCATAACAGGACTATTAGAAGCATAATTGAAGGAAGTCCACGGTTTTACCGCACTTGGCGACACTGTGATTACGCAACAAGTGAACAAGACCTAGCTTAGCCTGCAGAAGTCCAAGTCTCATGCCAATGCAGTTGCGGGGACCGATACCAAAAGGCATATAGGCATCCATGTTGATCTTATCACGGTTTTCTGGCGCGAAGCGATCTGGATCATATTTCTCAGGGTCTGGCCAATACTGCAAATTAAAAGAAATAAACAATAATTAGTAATCATGCTAACAACACGTAGAAACACACTCTTACCTTTCCGTCCCGATGTATTCCCAGAGTGGAAACATAAAAGGGCATACCGTTTGGCACCTCCAGATCATAGTAGGGCTTGAGAGTAAACTTTTCTCCCGTCTCCGGTTGGGCACATTCTCGCTCACTAAACCCTGCAATAGGATATTTTCGCAGTGTTTCATTTACCACCTGCGTGAGGTAAGGCATTTCCTGGATTCTCTCGTAGCTAATGAAATCCTCGTCTGCAAAATAGTCATTTATCTCTCGGCGAAGACGCTCCTGTATGACAGTATTACGTGCCAATTCAAAAAGAGTCATGGACATAGTCGAAGAGCTTGTCTCAAAGCCAGCTGTCTGGAAGGTAGCAGCATGGGCCACCAAATATGCCAAATCCTCAGTTTTATGTTTATCGTTTTCTGGATGAGCTGCTGCTTCGCGTTTCATAGCCAATAGGACATCAATTAGATCATTGCGATGTAATCCAGATTTCTCACGCTCCGCAAGAACATACGAAATAGTATTCATAAAGAAATCCCTTGTTCGCTTCGAAAATGTTTTGACTCGTGCCAGGAGAAGCCAATGTGGGAAACAAGAAAATTATGAAACTGTCCAAAACTCGCGACAAGTCGAAATTAAAGAACTCTGTATTCACTCTGAAGAACTCGCTATTCGTGTCCTTCAGAGCGTTGGCTTTGATTCCAAAAGCAATAGTCGCTATTAAGTCGGTGGTAAATCGGGAACAAATATCCTTAATGCATACTATAGAGTCAACAGGCAAATTCGCCAAGAGCTGTTCCAGATCTTTGCCAATCTATAAAAAAGAAACTTGTTTTTATAGGTTATATTGATATCTTAGAGTACTTACTTCCACCATTAGCGGATACATTTGCTTGATCTTGCCGCTTGTAAATACCGGTGATATTTTACTCCTGACATTCTTCCAGTCCGAATTACGTACAAAGAATAAGTTGTTGTAGCCAAGAGAATCGTGAATAGGATCAGTTCTTATAACACGATTCACAAAAAAGTTAAATTTCTTGATCATTACGGTCTTAATTAGATCAAGATCACGAATAATTATGCCCGGTCCTTTTACCAAATAAATACCAATCAAAGGTTCTTCCTCGAACCCTGGTGTATTATACAGCATACTAAGTTGCTCGAAATATGGCACTTTTCCCGTCAGAAAACTGCGAAAGTTTCCAAAGATTAGTTTAGGCTTTATAGACTTAATGCCATGGCGACGCCAATAGCTGTGAACTCGTTTCTGCCAGAGATAGAAGGCAAGAGCCAAACTAGCGATGAGTAAAATGATTTCAGTATACATCTGAGTTCTGGATTGCACTATGGACTGACACTGTTGCATAGCCCATCTCAAGCTTTTATATACAACAATTCCATCTTAAAGCTTTCCATCTAAATGCATTTGCTTTCAAAACGTGTCGTCTCATTTTATTGCTGATATGCCGTGACAAAGCGAAAACAATATGTTTGTATAGCAAGTGTGTATAGTTGTTGTTAGGGAATAACATTTGTTTGTAGGATTTATAATTTCTTGATCTACATTAACGTCGAGTGCTGATATCTGTAGGAATTTCATAAGCCTTCATTCAGTTTTCATAATACAAATGTTATGAAAGACTGATTTTCTTCGGCCGTGATGATAATGAATATTCACTCGTGAAATGCTTTTATACCCTGTATTAAGGTCTTAATAACTCGGGTATAATTCGTACTTAATTGCTACATAAAGAGAATAAAAATTATTTTCCAGCATATTTGAAGTAAATATGTTCATATTTATGCTATTGATATATTGCCCATTTTGAACAGTATTTGTTTATCAATTACAATACATTTATTTTAATCCATTAAATGTTTTCTACTGAAAATTTTCTATTTCAATTTAAAAATAATTCTTAACTTCAAATGACTATTTCCTTTTAAGACGATATTTTAACAAAATAATTTTATAAGGTATTAAATGGTCACCACTTCAAAATATTACAATTTTTTGCCAACTCAAGAGAACCCCCCGTTTATCAATTTGCTTAGTCAGTATTACTTTCGTTCTCTGCATGGGGGACTAACAACTAACTAATATGTTATTCAATTATTATCAGTTCTTCGTTTAAGTGTTTGCTGATCTTTGTTGCTACTTAGCATTGCTGTCTAGATTCGTCAGAGAACAAAGAACCGGGGAAACCGTTTATGGTTTGTCTTGAGAAAACCCCTTTCTATTAAATATTTCACTCACGATCTCGCTATATATTCCACTCACTCAATTTATTACTTTTTTTGCTCTCTCTTCATACTTTTCCTTCTCTCTATCACACATTTTCTAACAGTGTTAGAAATGAATATAATCAAATATATAAAGAAGTTCATTATATGGAATTAAGGTATTGTATGTAGTTAAATTTTTAAGGGCAAAACTTTAAATTGGTGTAATCTAAAATCTAGCTATTTATAATCTAAAATTGATCTAAATCGATTAATACAAGTTGCCATTTCTCCGCTGTTCATATAATAGAGAGGTGTTTCAAATTCATACAGCTCATGTTAAAAACATTTTAACCAGTCGCAATAAGTGCCTGTAAGAAATATGTTATAAACTTTTGGAAAACCTTTATTATAATAAAAAAATAAAGATAATTTGTGGATAGTTTTAATCACTTAAAAATTTATTCGAAAATATAATCTCTTGTTAGACTTAGGTGGAGCTTCCTCACATTTTTTTTAAAGGTATTTTAAATAAGATTTTAGAAAAACGTTTTTTTATTGAGATTGAAAAATCAATAACACTTTGCACATTGGACAACTGCTGCTTATTAAGTAAATTTATTGCAAAAGTAATCTTCAATACAAAAACACTTCTTTACATATCAATCCTTTTGCAGTCGTACATAGATGTCCACATTGCTTGCCATAAGAGGGCTTTTTACCTCAAACTTAAAGGAGTCAACGGTTTCATTACACTTGGTTACACTGTGTTTGCGCAACAAGTGAACTAAACCTAGTTTAGCCTGCAGAAGTCCAAGTCTCATGCCAATGCAATTGCGGGGACCGATACCAAAAGGCATATAGGCATCCATGTTGATCTTGTCACGATTTTCTGGCGCGAAGCGATCTGGATCATACTTCTCAGGATCTGGCCAGTACTGCAACGCAAATGAAAGAAATAATTATTACTAATTAATAATACGGCTTTTTAAATAAGTGTATACCTTTTCATCTCGTTGTATCGCCAAAGTTGACACATAAAACGGCATGCCATTTGGTACCTCCAGATCGTAGTAAGGCTTTAGAGTAAACTTTTCCCCCGACTCAGGTTGGGCGCATTCTCGTTCAACGTAGCCAGCGATGGGATACTTTCTCAAAGTCTCATTGACAACTTGACTAAGATAAGGCATTTCCTGCAAACGCTCATAGCTGATGTGGTCCTCATCCCCGAAGTATTCCTTTATCTCCGAGCGAAGTCGATCTTGGATAGCAGTATTGTGGACTAACTCAAAGAGAGTCATTGTCATAGTAGATGAACTAGTCTCAAATCCAGCTGTCTGAAATAGAGCAGCTTGGGCAACCAAAAACTCCAAATCTCTATCACTAAACTCTTTTTTTTTAGATTGAGTCTCTCGCTTCATTGCCAGAAGAACATCGACTAGATCATTACGTTGCACTCCAGACATTTCACGCTCATTTAACACATAAGATATTGTACGAATAAAAAAATCTCTGGTCCTTTTCGGAAAAATTTTGGCATGAACTAAGGAAGCCAATGATGGTAGTAGAAAAATGCAAAAACTATCCAAAAGTGTTTTTAAGCTAAGCTGAAAGAATTCTGTGTTAACCTTAAAAAACTCGCTATTATCAATTTTCAAAGCATTAGCCTTGATTCCAAAAGCAATACTCGCTACAAGATCGATGGTAAACCGAGCACATTTATCCTTAATGCGAACAACAGACTTAGCGGGCATTTTCGCTAAGTTCTCTTCTAAATCCTTACCAATCTGTAGAATGATAAATTAATTTCTATGTATTTCTTATAACATCAAGATGTACTTACATCCACCATCAGCGGATACATTTGCTTTATTTTTCCACTGGTAAAAACAGGAGAGATTTTATTCCTGAGACCTTTCCAATCTGGACTTCGGGATAGTAAGAGATTATTGTAGCCAAGTGAATCGTGAATTGGATCCGTTTTCATAGCTCGATTCACAAAATAGTTGAACTTCTTGATCATCACAGTCTTAACCAGGTCAAGATCTCGAACAATTACTCCAGGACCCTTCAGGAAGTAAACTCCTATTAATGGCTCATTCTCAAATCCTTTGGCTGTGTGGAACAAACTAATTTGTTCAAAGAATGGAACTTTTCCAGTAAGAAAACTACGTATATTTCCAAAAATTGGCTCTGGTTTTATCGACTTCACACCATTTCGCTGCCAATAGCTATAAAACCGATTCTGCCAGATATAGAAAACAAGTGCAACACTAGCAAAAAATATGAAAAATTCCGTAACCATCTTTTCAATTTGCACTGTAAAACACGACTAACCGTAATGGCAACTTTCGAAATTATTTTTACCAAGCCTCTTATCTCTTTAGAGCTTTACTGATTAGCGGTGGAAAAGCTTAAAAAAAACATATGTAGTATATATGCACTATATGATATAGAACACGAACTTTTAAAAAAGCTTTTTCACAACTTCTTCAACTTATTAAAGACTGTTGAAAATGTATAAGATTATTGCGACTTAACAATACTTTTTGTGCTTTCGCCATATTAAGATGATTAAAGGCATGTATAATTTCATTCAAAACTAACTCTTGCGAACCTTCTCCTTATCAATTGCCCATTCATTATTTCATTCGTCGTCTTGGGGACTACCTCAATTTTTAATAGTACGTTTCTATAGATTACCAATAACCTGGACAGCTGTTTCACTACTAGAGATTATATTATGAATACTAGAGATGGACAGTGGCAATTTTACACACACAGTAAAGAGTGAATTCTTAAAACCAGAATAGTATTACAAAGTCCAATATTTATTAATCTTCAATCACCATATTAGAATTCTACTCTTTCAATATGCATACTTTTAATTCAAAAATTCTAAATCAAACTATTGATTACGAACATTTTTGTATTTGTTTTCTCTGAAAAAGAAAATACGACTAAAATAAGACCTAGGAAAACATAACCGTGCTGCTCATGAAGTATATTTAATGAAAATAATATTTTCAATATAGAGGGACTACATCTTAATCCTTTTGTAGTCGCACAATTATGTCCACATTGCTCGCCATAAGTGCACTTTTCACTTCAAATTTAAAGGAATCAACTGTTTGATCGCACTTAGCTACACTGTGATTATGCAACAGGTGAACTAAACCTAGTTTAGCCTGCAGAAGTCCAAGTCTCATGCCAATGCAATTGCGGGGACCGATACCAAAAGGCATATAGGCATCCATGTTGATCTTATCACGGTTTTCTGGCGCGAAGCGATCTGGATCATATTTCTCAGGATCTGGCCAGTACTGTAATATTAAAAAAATAAATAATTTGTAGTACAGTAATTAAAAGAAATATTAAATTGAATATATACCTTCTCATCTCGATGAATCGCAAGAGTTGATACATAAAATGGCATACCACTTGGCACCTCAAAATCATAATATGGCTTTAGAGTAAACTTTTCCCCCGACTCAGGTTGGGCGCATTCTCGTTCAACGAAGCCAGCAATAGGATACTTTCTCAAAGTCTCATTGACAACTTGATTAAGGTAAGGCATTTCCTGCAAACGCTCATAGCTGATGTGGTCCTCATCCCCGAAGTATTCCTTTATCTCCGAGCGAAGTCGATCTTGGATAGCAGTATTGTGGACTAACTCAAAGAGAGTCATTGTCATGGTAGATGAACTAGTCTCAAACCAGCTGTCTGAAATAGAGCAGCTTGGGCAACCAAATATTCCAAATCATTATCATTAAACTCTTTTTTTTGAGATTGGGTCTCTCGCTTCATTGCCAGAAGAACATCGACTAGATCATTGCGTTGCACTCCAGACTTTTCACGCTCATTTAACACATAAGATATTGTACGAATAAAGAAATCTCTGGCCTTTTTTGGAAACATCTTGGCTTTCACCAGAGAAACCATTGATGGTATTAAAAAGATACAAGCGGTATCCAAAACTCTTTTTAAGCTGAGCTTAAAAAATTCAGAGTTAACATTATAGAACTCGCTATTGTCCATTTTCAAAGCATTAGCCTTGATTCCAAAAGCAATACTCGCTATAAGATCGATGGTAAACCGAGCACATTTATCCTTTATTTGAACGACTGAATCAACGGGCACTTTTCCCAAGTTCTCTTCTAGATCCTTTCCAGCCTGTAAAATAATTGATTAATTTCTATATATGTTTTATAATATCAAGTTGTACTTACATCCACCATCAGTGGATACATTTGCTTTATTTTTCCACTGGTAAAAACAGGAGAGATTTTATTCCTGAGACCTTTCCAATCCGGAGTTCGGGATAGTAAGAGATTATTGTAGCCAAGTGAATCGTGAATTGGATCCGTTTTCATAACTCGATTCACAAAATAGTTGAACTTCTTGATCATCAGAGTCTTAACCAGGTCAAGATCTCGAACAATTACTCCAGGACCGTTCAGGAAGTATACTCCGATTAATGGCTCATTCTCAAATCCCTTGGTTGCGTGGAGAATACTGAGTTGTTCAAAGAAAGGAATTTTCCCAGTAAGAAAACTACGTATATTTCCAAAAATTGGCTCTGGCTTAATTGATTTCACTCCATTACGCTGCCAAAAGCTATAAAATCGCTTCTGCCAGATATAAAAGAGAACTGCAACACTGGCAAAGAATATAAAAAATTCCGTAAACATCTTTTTAGTTTGAAGCAAAATACTCAACTTAGTGTGACAGCAAATGTTTGGTGGTATTTATACCAATCGTCTTATCGCTTCAGAGTTTCGCTGATACACGATGACACAGGTTAGAATATACTCATGTGCAGTATATATGGTATATACAGCCTCGAATATTTATGTAAATTGCTTGATGTTATCACTTAAAAATAGCATATATAATTTTCATCTTCCAATAATATTATTTTCATAAACTTATTGAAGATTCTCATAAATTTCATCAGACTTGCACTCAACCCAAGAGTGTAGCGGTTTTCGCAATATAATGATGAATGAGATCGTGCGTAATTTTATTCACTTCAATTTACTTACTACGAGTCACCTTATCAATTAGCAAGTCATTATTAGTTTCGTGGCCTTACTTTAAGACTATATCAATTTTATAATATTGTTTTTCTTTTGTTGGGCATTCCTCTCTGATAACGAACTAGACTAACTAGACAGCGCGTCGCAAAAATATAGGGTGTCACAATATCCATATCACAAAGAACATGGTTAAGTTCAAGAGTTGTAGAATTATTAATGAACTCACAAAAAATAGGGTTTTCAGACTTAAAACAAACTTCTTCAAATTTACAAGTTATATTTGAAGAATAGGAAAATAAATAATATTTTTATTTTTTTCAAAAATTTCAGGTTTATGTATAAAATAACATTCTTGAATTATGGGCTTACATTATAAATTTAGAATATTTAATTTTAGATTTAATAAAAATATTACAAATCTGTTTTTGAAAATTTTGTAATATAAGACGACTGTGCGAACAAATAACCTCTTTCATTGCACTTCTTGTGTACTTTTCATCTTATCATAATAAGAAACTTTTTGAACCTTGATATAAAATGACGGCTAGTACCATAAAATATTGCTTTCCTTCTATTTATTTATTTATTTGTCTGCTATTCTCTCTTATGTTATTGATCTTCGATTCATACGAGGTTTACCTTTCTATATTTCTTCCATCCAATCCATAAATACTTGTTTTACAATTCTCATACTTTGTAATTTAATAAGCTATGAATTACTTAAGAATCGTTAAAATAAATAAAACAAAGTTGTGGGTCATTGGGTCATCTTTGAGTGAAATGACAAATGCCCCAAACCAGTGTCGCGAACTACCCCAAAATATGCAAGTTGAACCCCTGGTTGAAGAACACAAATTAGATTATATCAGCAGCGGTGGCATTACGAACTTCATTGGACAATGGCATAATTATGCAATGAGCAACCCTCGTCGCAAATCGTCGCAAGGCAATACTCGAACTGCCGTGCCAGATGTTATCGTGAAAACGTTTACCGTTCGACTGTCCCCAGTCTTCAGACCCTGCTCAAAATTATGATGGAACACGCGACACAGCACACGGTGCTGCTTCGCTCTTCTCTTTCTGCCTCCATCTCTGTCTCGCTTTTTAATAATATGCACTTTGAGATTTTCTGCCCCTATCTGGTCAGCAGCTTTTGTTTTCTTCCTTATTTTTTTGGCACATGGCATGGGGTCGGGTGTGGCCAGTGGTCAAACCCTTGAGAACAAGTTCCGATCAAACAGGTTTTTGCAGTTGCATGCCATACAAACATACGACCCCCTCATCAACGGTAGCATCAAGTCAAAGGCTTACACATTTCATTGATGTTGCTGATGCATGCGCCCTGCCAGGCTCAACAGGGTAGACCATGGTAGGGGTAGAGGCAGGCAAGGTCCTGGGGCAACTTGCAACCTAGGGTATTAAGTCCGCGTGACATTTTTTAAATTAAACAAGATCCAGCAACAAATAATAACAACTTACTACAGCAGTGGCTTGTACGCGATTCAATTTTTGTATGTGTGTGTGCTTACGACAATCCTAGTTAGGGTTGCTGCATGCTCGTATTCGATTAAGGGCTTAAGGGTTGGAGCAAAGTCCGAAGAGGGTTGTCCCTGATCAATTCCATTGACCAAACGTTAGCGCTGCTTTAGTGACCAAAAATTCCAATAACTGAATATAAAAGTGACCAATTACTAGTGAGCTATATATACTATACTAAACAACCCTATGCCATATTTCAACTCAGTGATAAAAGTCTTAACTCTAATCTATAAATAATATTTCTGCTGGCGAGGGGATTAAAGCTCATAACAAACACCATTGCCATTGCCTGATGTTCGTATTTACAAATTAAAGTAGTCAATCTCGATCTCCAACTGGTTTAATCGCAAGAGCAGAACAATCTTTTTTTTACTTGAAACTTTTCAGTGTTAGTAATTTTTATAACTAACTAATTAAGATTTGAGAAACAAGAATTGGATCCTTTTGATTAGACATTACAGTCTTAGAATTTAGTTGCTTTAGAACTAAAGTATCACATTTCTATGTATTTATATTCGTTGGAAAAGTCACAAGCAATTTAACGATTTTATGAACATGCATATTCTTTGTCAAACAGAATCTTTTCTTAATCTTTTAAAGACTTCTTTTAGAACCATTTTGAATATAAATTCTTCATTCGGCTTCTTTAAAAGACATTCACTAAAAGTCAGACCCTTGATTCAGCCACCTTGTCTCAAGTGTTTCCATCAACTCTTGAAGTAAGTTTCTTAGACGTGTGTTTCCCCTTATGTTCAACTTCCACAAAAGTTAAACAAGCTCAACTTCCTTCATCTATATCTGTGCTCTCAATTGCACAAGTCCCTTCTAGATTTAACTCCTTTTCAACTGAAATTCACTTAACTTCATGCTGAATATCCACCGAAATAACCACACCTGTCCCATCGGCTGCGACTTTTCTCTCCTTTTCTTACTCTATCACTCCTCTGTTCGTGTAGTCAACTTTCCGACTTCGATTCGGCTTGTGATGGGCAAACCCCTCTATAATGGCTCGTCGATGGTTATGAATGCATAATTTCATTCCAAAAATTTCTGCTTCCTTCTTTTCTTTGTGACTCTGACTCTCTCTTTTCTGTTCTCTTCTGTTCTTTTCTTTTCTATACTTTACCCTCGGACTATTTGCCTGCTGTTGCCAATGCTGTCGTTGCTGCTTGTGCATATTTCACCGCGGAACACACACAATCGCACGGGGTCTGATCCTTCTAGCCTTTCACGGTCACACCTCACCCCACTTGAATCTAACGCATTCCATCTCCCCTCAGCCATGGTTTTGAATATGTTAGGGTAAAGAGGTCTGCCAAATCTGGTTTATAGTCGCGCTTATAAAAAAACACAACAACATTGAAACTCCCCACGATGGTACACGGCCGAATGCAAGTTTAGGGTAAGGAAAAGGGGACAACGATGAGGGTGAGGGCAGTAAGTCTAAGAGTGTGGGATTTGGGTAGAGAACGGGGGTCAGTTTATGTGGTGTAGAAGGCCGGTCTAGCCTCTGCTCTAATATCTACATAAATACATGCAACACGCTGCTTCCGGTGTTGAAAGTTCCATTTCACAAAAGTCCACGACTTCATGTTGATGTAATGTTGATGTTGATGATGATGACGATGGCGACGAGCACGAAACCCAAATGAGGACTAGGCCGCTCTCGTGGTTGTCCTGATGAAGGCGAAAGCAATGGTGGTAATGGTAGGCGTGTGAAGGACGCAAGTAAAAAGGGCCCCCAAGTTTGGGGACAGTAACAGTGGTAACAGTCAAAGCAATATTTCACCAAAATAATAAACTATATTTATTAAGTCGAATCAATTCAATCACGTTGCAATCGCAGCAAGATGTCCACATCGGATGACAACACAGGACTTAATGGCTGGAATTTGATCGACTCCACCGTCTTGTCACACTTGAGCACTTTGTGATTGCGCAACAAGTGAACCAGACCCAACTTTGTTTGCAGAAGACCAAGTCTCATGCCAATGCAATTCCGAGGACCAATGCCAAATGGCATATAGGCATCCATATTGATATTGTCACGATTTTCCGGAGCAAAGCGTTCGGGATCGTACTTATCCGGTTCTGGCCAGTACTGCAAAAATTATTAAATAATTATTGATAAAGCCACTAACAGAAATAAAGCGAACTATAGTACCTTTTCATCTCGGTGTATAGCTAGAGTGGACACATAGAAGGGCATGCCACTGGGTACCTCCAGATCGTAGTACGGTTTCAACGAAAACTTTTCTCCGGACTCGGGTTGCAAGCATTCCCTCTCAGCATAGCCGACAATGGGATACTTTCTCAATGTCTCATTGACAACTTGACTAAGGTAGGGCATTTCCTGCAAACGCTCATAGCTGATGTGGTCCTCATCACCAAAGTATTCTTGACCTCTGCACGCAATCGATCTTGCAATTGGCTATTGAGGGCCAATTCATAGAGTGACATGGTCATGGTAGATGAACTAGTCTCAAAGCCTGCTGTCTGAAATAGAGCAGCTTGAGCCACCAGATAGTCTAAATTGAGGGCTTTCTCTCCCTTTTCTGATTGAGCAGCTGCTTCTTGTTTCATAGCCAACAGAACATCAATTAAATCATTGCGATGCACTCCAGATTTCTCACGCTCCGATAAAACATAAGATATGGTTCGAAAGAAGAAATCGCTCGTTTTCTTCGAGAACAACTTGACACGAGCTATAGAAGCCAAAGCGGGTAGCATGAAGATAATGCCAAGATCCAAAGCGCGTTGCCAGCACAATTCAAAGATTGCCATATTATAATTAAAGAATTCACTTTTTATATTGCTAAGAGAATTCGCTTTCACGCCAAAAGCGATAGTTGCTATAAGATCTGTGGTAAACCGCGCACAAGTATCCTTAATCCGAATCTCAGAATCATTGGGCACTTTTTGGATGTTCGATTCCAGATCTTTGCCAATCTGTAAAACAATTCAATCAATTAGCTTTTCCAGTTCCCTTTTCTATAAATGGATGTAGACTTACTTCCAACATGAGTGGATACATTTGCTTGATCTTGCCGCTGGTAAACACAGGCGAAATCTTGTTGCGAAGTCCCTTCCATTCCGGACTGCGGACGAAGAATAGATTGTTATAGCCGAGGGGGTCGCGATGTGGATCAGTTTGAAGAGCTCGATTCACAAAGTAATTGAACTTCTTAATCATTATAGTCTTGATAAGGTCAAGATCACGTACAAGTATGGCGGGACCCCTAAGCAAATAGACACCGATCAAAGGTTCGTTCTCAAATCCCTTGGCCGTGTGAAGCAAGCTCATCTGCTCAAAGAAGTTCACCTTTCCAGTGAGGAAAGCTTTCACATTGCCCACGATGGGCAGCGGTTTGATACATATTACCCCATTGCGTTGCCAATAGGTATGAGTTCGCTTCTGCCAGATAATGAACACGGCCACTAAACTGGTTATCAGTAATAGAAGCTCCGTAAACATTGTGTTCGCTCCGTTCGTAGATTTGCGACTACTGCGTATTTCAGCTCTCGCGCTTGCTTATAAGTAAGTAAACAAGATTTGCTTTCTCAGAGTGTCGAGTGAATATTTTAATTTGCCGATCGGCGATGACAATGCAGAAAGTGACAATGCGAAATGTTTGCTTACCCTGTTTTAATGTGTTGTGGGGAATATTAAAATTACTTTAAGTAATTTTAATATTTCATGTTTTTCTGTGGTTTCTTAACATTATTGAAGAATGTTTCTTATTCAATTTTTTTTATCTTCTTTATAAATAGATATTTAGTTTTCCAGTTCGATTACTAGCTTTGCAAATGTTTAAAATTATTTTCAAAAATCTGTATTATAAATCAGTCTATTTAACGTTCTTCTTATCAATTAAACCTTGTGTGTCGAATTCATTGATAATGCTTTGACCGTCAAGTCAAAAGACCTCTCTGATAAAATTTGAATTAATGTAGAACTGTAATTACGGAATGTCTTGTTTTCTACGTAGTATAATTTAAGAGCTAAACAGGGTAACTCTTAGTCGGACAATAGAAGTGTTCAGAACGCAGTACGATTGGATAGTAAACTCTCCTTATCTTATGCTCAGTCAGTGTTACTTACGAAGTCGGCCACTGTGACATGCTCAATTCTTTTTTGCTTAGTGTTAATCAAGTTTTGTATCAGTGTTTGGCGCCCCCCTTTTCCGTGCTTTTTCCTTGCCGCTCTCCCCCTTAGCAGCACATTCACGGAAATCGGTTTCAGTCTCGGGCTCGTGTTTAGTCTCACATTAGCGTATTGACTGCCCGCCCGTCCCGCTCCACACTCTTCACTCGACACTCGTCGCCCGTCGTCGAGTGGTAAACGATGCGACGCCGTTTCGGCTTTGACTTCGGGTTTGGGTGGCTCGGGTGGCTTGGAAAGTTTAGCCAGGGGCGCCGTCTGCTTTAGCTATCGCTTTGGGGTGTGGTCTTTGGCTTTGCTATCGTTGCTAGTTGCAGCCCTCGCCACCCACTGGGCTACCCCTTCTCGACTCCTTATCGTCTCTCGTGCTGTGGCTGCGTCTGTGGCTGTTTGTTTGTTTGTTTGCATTGCCTTTCGCTGGCTTCTTTCGTTCGCAACTCCCACTTCCTTTGCAACTCTACCCTCCGCACTACCCGCTAAAGCGGACGCATACTTCAGTAACTGCCAGTTGAACGCATATTGACGCTTATTAATATTTACATTTTTATTTGTATTTTGGTTTTTTTGCTGCTGCTCCCGGATGAAGTTTGGACGCCGTTGATTATCGCTGCGACAGCGAAAAAAAAAATATGAAGAATAATAAATGTTTTTGATTGCTCCCTTTTTTAATTGTCATACAATTTAAGCCAGTTTGGAAGCCGTGCCACATGCATTTTGTTTTTCTGTAAATATGAATAATCATAAGAAGGGTAGTTAATTTTTATACCCGCTACCTATAGTGTAAAAGGGTATTATAACTTTGGGCCGTCAGGAAATGTATGTAAGAGAAATAAGGAAGCATCTCCGACCCTATAAAGTAATAAAGTTGATCAGCGTCAACACCCGAGACGATATAGCCATGTCCGTCTGTCCGTTCGTTTTTACGAACACATAGATCTTAGAGACTATAAGAGATAGAAACTTGTTATATTTGGCCGCAGATCAAGTTTGTTTCAAATTTTTGCCACGCCCACTTCCACTCCCGAAAATTGACAAAACTCCAATAACAAGCGTAATTTTTAAGCTAGAGTCGCGATCAGATAAACATTGTCGAAAGTATAGAACTAACATAGTTTTGTATGGGTAAAAACGCCAACCTACTAGGGATCTTTTTGCTTTGGCTAATAATCTGGTATATTTTGGACTTTATGGTATATTTTGAATGTAGTATTTAGTATTTTTGTGGTATATTATTTTAGTATTTTTAAATATTAATACTGTTTGTTTTGCTTTATGGGTACCGGGTATCTCACAGTCGAGCACACTCGACTACAACTTTCTTACTAGTTTTTGTTAAGTTCAAGATCGAAAATAAATTGAGATTAAGATATATACTTGCTAACAAACGATAAAGGCAAATGAGTTTAACAAAAACTAATTTATTATTTATATAAATATATAAATATAAGTAAAATCTAATCTAATGGAAGGATGAATTTGAATATGAATATGAATATTGTTATTACAAGATATCTATAGTTAGAAATATTCATCATAAAGATTTATGTTATTGACAAGTATTTCTTAAATGCGATATGCTAGATCTTTACAAGGTATACAGCAGTCGAATTACATTACAGGTCGCACTTTAATTTAATGGTGTTTTGCTATGTTTCCTGCAATTTGAGGCCGTAAAACTCAGTGACCATAGATTTACAATTTACAATTTACGATTTGCTTTCCGTAATTGGTCCCAGTCGCCACATGCGAACTCCATTAAAGTTCGGATACACTCGTAATCTCTACTCTCTTCTCCCTCTTACGCAGCGTTTACGTGCTATTTTATTTCCACTTTTTATGTATTTTTTACACAATTTAATAAAATATGAAATTTCTTTAATCTCACATTCTGTTTCTCTCCCTCTCGCTCTCGTTGCAGGTAAGCACAGCGTCCAGCTGTCATTTGAATCTTTGGCTCTAATTTCGGAGGGATTTTGTGCACGTGTCATTGTTTTCCTGGTTTCTGGTTCCTGGTTCATGGTATCTGTTGTTCCGATTCGACTTTCAGCCGTATAGTGCTGTTGCTCGTCAATGCTTGTTGATGTAGCGAGAGGAACCCCTAAACCACTTGAATTGTTTGCTCAAATTATTTTGAATTATTGCATGCGCCGTCGGTTCATTTCCACGCGACTTTTATTACACCCTGTCCGATCCCCAAGGGGATGTCAGAGAAACCTTACCACCACCAAACACATCGCCATCGCTATCGTCATCGGCAACGTCATCGGCAACACTAGGACTATCATTAAGAGCATCAAGAAGTGTTGTTGTTGGGTTCTCTACGGATAAGTTCTATTGCATCCTGTTGGGTTTATGTTTTCCCTCGCAATTCTCAATTCTACTTATTTCTTGATGTGGCGTGTCCTTGAGCGCAAATGTTGCATTTGCTGCTCAGCATGTGGCAGCTCAAACGCACTTTGAAAGGATTAGTTCCATTTCCTTTCCCTTATTTCCCTGCATAGCATAATGCTCACTGCATGGGTGGTGGCAGTTTTCAATTTCCCTCCATCAGCCAAATAAGGATCAGGCAACAGTGAAGTAAATGCCATTTGTGCTCGAAGCTAATAAAGATTAAACAGAAATCAACAAAAAAAAAATATTATGATACTTTCCTCCATTTGAGCAATTATGGAAATAGGTATAAGTTATTACTATTTATTCATATTCGCCAATATCGTGATATTTTCATTGTCTAGATAATAGAGATCTCAGAAAATGGTTTGATATAATAAAGTCCATATTAAATAGAGCCTTCAATTCAAATTTAATTTCATTGACATTTTGTCAGAGTGATAATAAGATTCTTTTTTGGATACAATAATATCTGCTTTACTGCAAATCTTCCTAAATTGATATTTTTTGAGAAAATTTCAATATATCAAATAATAGAGAGTTCATCCACATCACTTGGATATATTCAATATTGATATATTAAATAAGTAAAATAAATGGAAATCTGCAAATCTTCATTAATTGACATAATTGACATAAGAAAGCTACAGTCGAGTGTGCTCTACTGTGAGATACCCCCTACCCATTTTGTATAAAATAATATTATTGCGGTATTATTCTCAAAATATTCAAAAATACTGTAAAAATCCCAAAAAAAAAAATATATATATTCAATGATATCTTTAGTATACCGATATAGTACCGCATTCTGAATACACCATAGACGGCACAATATACCAGATTGTCATCCAACGCAACTCCACAATTTTTATCTGATCGCTTCCAAAGTCTCAGGAATCACAACTACTATAGTTATTATTGTATATACCAAAATTCTCTAGCTTTAAAATTAAGCTTGTTATTCGATTTTTGTTAATTTGAGGGGCCGGAAGTAGGCATGGAAAAAAATTGAAAAAAACTTGATTTGTGTGCAAACATTACAAATTCTGTCGAAAAAAAATTAAAGCTCTATCTCTTATAGTCCCTGAGATCCAGTATTTCCAACGAACAGACGGACAGACAGATATGGCTTGACACTGATCAAGAATATATATACTTTATATGGTCAGAGATACCTCCTTCTTCCTGTTACATACATTTCTTGCCGGCACAAAGTTATAATACCCTTCTACCCTATGAGTAGCGGGTATAAAAAATCATAAGGAAAACAGAAACTCACTATTTTATTTATTATTCAGTGTATATTTGCGAGAATTAAATTAAAAAAAGAACATGATTATGAGAAAGTGGATTGGTATAGGTATTAAATATGTGTACTAAATAACACCAATTCCTCTTTTGACATATATTAATTGTTTAATAAAATATTTCGTGAATTTTCTTTTATTAACATTTTGTCAACTATTAGTAGAGAGATCAAAATGTATTTTGATAAATATTAAAGCCACTATTCAATAGATCCTTTATTACACATATAAACTCAACATTTATTTCTATTTCTTCTTTAATTTTTACGTAATCTTATTAAACATTTTAAATGTTAATTTACCTAACCAAAGGACAATAATAACAATTATCATTCAGCTCTTTAATTCTAAGGAAAAGTCCCTCCATCGCTCTTTTCAAAATATATTTCAAATTCCTCATTGTGCATCTCAATCATTAAACATCAAAATTGTGTCTGACCTTGAAGCACAATTTTCAATTATGTGTTTAATCGACTTACATAACCATAATGTGACAATTATGATTAATATAATTGCAATGCGAATTGCCGAAATCATCTGCTGCTTTCACACAAAAACATTCTCTTAACTCTTGGGTAATAATTTATCAAATTCCACAATTGAAGTGTGAAATGCTCCAATGAAATCAACTTGGAATGTCAACTGATGTCGCATCATGAAGAATATGTACAAGTATATTTCTGTGCGAATGTAATACTGTATTATTAAGATATTTATATTCATTAACCCACAAAATACAGACGGCAATTGATAGGCACACTTAACACGCCAATGCCCCGAGAGACCGGAGAAGAAGATGTGGAGTGGCAAGTGGGTGGCAAGTGGCACGAAATACTATTAACATAATTTATATACTAACAAAGGCGCCGTATAACGATTTACATAACAACCTGGCTTGAAGAGTGCGAGTATAGCGATTTGGCCAATAGATTTTGATTAAGCCGCAAAACAAGAAGCAGCCGTCTCGATGTGGACATGGATATGGTTATAGATGCGCATAAGCCGAGCCAAAACGCTAATTGTTAGTCAGCCAAGGCAACGACAACGACGAGTATAAAACATAAATAGGGCAGACGCTTGTACGAGGGATACGTGAAGTGAGCACATCTAGAAAATTACATTGACGACGTGTTGTCGGGAGAGGGAAAATAATTTGGTCACGTGCGGCGATATCGAGAAGGGGACTCCTTTGCTTAGCTGGTTGACTATTATTTCCATTTGATCTCCACATCCACATCCACATCCGCATCCTCGTGTCTGGGCTCAGGGCTTATCGCCCACAAAAACCCGAGCAAGAAAACTGAAGGCAGTCAGCGTAATGAAAATAGATTTTTGCTTTCTTTGGATAAAGTACAAGTTACAACATTGAATTTCTCTGAGGGTATTTCGGGTGTCCAGGGCAACAGCCCGCCCTGGGCCTGTGGTTTCGATAAGCATCTGAAATTGAATTGAAATACAATTTTTTTCCTTTGCTGGCGAACAATTAGAGAAATGAAGTTATAGGAAGTTCTTCAGACTGAAGCCGATTAACTGTCACAAATTTGTTGGAGTCGTGGAGCAAAAGAACTTGGAAGTTTGAAGTTGAAGAAGGTGTAGTTTTGCAGGTGCTAAAACGCCACTTCCTGTGCCTTGACACTTGACTTGACTCCAGTTGACTTGAGCGAGCTTCCCTCTCAGGGAAATAAATTGCGTTAGGGGCGCTAATGAACAACGTCTGCGGACAGGTGAAATGTTCCCGGCGAACAGATAAGAGTTACTCTCATATAACTGTGGTCAGCTCTCGATTACAAAATGCGTGCCCTCAACGCACGAATGCGGCCCAGACAGCGACCTCAGTCGCTGTCGCAGTCGCTGTCGCAGTCGCAGTTGAAATTCGCATGCGATTCGATGCGTTCAAAAGCCGGGATACATTTAATAACAAATAGCATGAACGAGCACATACGAAACCATGAGGGTAGTTTTATACATCAATTTTTTTTTTCAGTTTTTCTTTTTTTTTTACTGTGTTGTTATAAAACTGCTATGCACATAATGAGCAAAAAACGATGCGCCAGTTTGGGTTAGACCGGTAGCAGGATGCGGGATGCGTGGAGTGGGGAGTGGGGAGGAACGTGAACCAGACGGTCGGACAACAAAACGAACGCATGCAATGGCTCATGGTTCATGGTTGGTTTCGTGTGAGGTCCTTGTTTTAGAGCACTCGGCTCCACATCACATCTCCGCATGCAGCTCACGTATGCGCTTAATTTTTTGTTTATAACGCCCCCAAGGCACACGCCCAGCTGAAAACACCCGATCCATTCCGATCCGGACGCAGGCTGCGTATGTCACTTGGGGACTTGTTGGGGTAGACCATTAAACCCTTGGCCATTGCCATTGCCTTTGACTATGGCAGCCTTTTCATTTATTTTTGTCTATTAACCGCATCGAATCGAAATAACGTCTGTGCTGTAATGAAGGTATCTTTAACATAAACCCTTTTGCAACTTATTCTAGCTGTTTAATTCAAGGCAATGCTTCCTAGATAATGTTAGAGTATTTACACTTCACTGCATTTAAAATATTTGCTAAAACTTTTTTTTTGGTTCTGTTGATAATCAAATGCGAAATTCTATGCATGGCTTAGTTACTTGGGTTATGTGTAGCCTGCGCTCCTGACTCTAAAAAGGCATTTTACTTTTAAGCCTTGTCTTTCGCTCTTTCGATATATGTATATATATATTTTAACATGTGACCGTTGAAAAACTCTCTGGAGAATACGACTTATATCCGATTACAACACCACAACTTTTGTATATGTGTTTTGGGTGGTTGAAAGCAACGCGACGAGATGGTTAACATTTTTTTTTTTGCTTCGTAGACCTTTTGTCTAATGGGGCTAATATAAGTCGAAGTAAAGCGAGTTTAAAATTTCATAAATTTCAATTTTAATAATAACTGAATGACAGAAAAAGTTAAAGGAGCACAAATTGTAGATTTATGGTAAAAGTTAGAGATTAACAAAAAATAATATTCATTCAATTCAAGAATTCTATTTGTAATATAATACAAAAACTTTAATATTTCGATTGACTACATAAAAATTAAATAGATCAGAAAAAAATTCGAGTTTTTCTTAAGCAAACTTTTAACGCCATTAATTAGCGAATTAGAAAATATTTATGAGACTTTTCTACACATCTATAGCCTGTTAACGATGTGAGCCTCTCTACGCGCTTCTCAAGTCAAGTTTCGTGACACAGCGAAACGAAAACTATAATTACCCAAGAGGCAAACCACAAGGCAGCAGACAGTGACGCAGGCTCAAACGAAGAAATTAATATTTTAATTACAACACATTTAACATGCGATTATGCGCTTCAATGAACATCTTGTGGCCCAAAAACCAAAGAGAGGGTGGCTCAGATACACACACAGGCGCACGCACACACAAAGCCATGCAAGCAAACGTTCACATGTTTACCGCCCCACGGCACAGTGGGCGTTAAAAGTGTCATAACTTATTACAGGACTACGACCAAAAGCGACACATCCGCCTGTTAAGCGTAAGCAACCCTAGACGCAGCAGCAATAGCAACAACTTTGAGGAGTAACAGAAACGTCGACAAACGCAGAGTCAAACGAAGAGCAAGCAGCAGTACAGCTGTAACAGAGCTTAATGAAGAGTAAGTCATAAACGGGACGAACTAAGCCCAACACGTACTGCACTTTAATTACAGACGAACCGAGACGAACTCGGAGCCGAAGAGCGACTCAGTGGTCACTCGGCTGCAAACAACATACATTTCAACACATACATTTACATGTACAGAGAAACGCTTTCATTAGCTTAACAGTGCAATCTAGGCTGGTAAAGCAGACAACGCTCAAAATACAGAGACAGCGAATGTAATTGACAGCTGTTAACTTAACAGACAACATCTAAGCTACTGTTGTTGGTGTGTCTGCTGCTGCTGTTCTGCCTCTGTTGTATTTGGGTATAATTGTAGTTGGGGGCTGTGGCTTGGGCTCCTGCTGCCAGCAGCTGTCGTCGTCATTGTCAACGATGTACGACGGCGTCGAGTGTTAATCAAAGCGTAGTTAATTGCTTTGCCGAAAGAGCCGAAAGAAAGACAGTGATTGGGCTTGAAGTTTGTCTGGGTAAGAGTAAGGGAGTGCGAAAGAGTAACAAACTGTTGACGACAGAGCCACACATGTGTGTCTGAATAAATGTGTGTGTGACTTTTGATTAAGTTAACCCTTTGGTGTGCTATTGCTGCCGCTGTAGATGTTGTTGTTCTTCATGCATTTCTAATTTAGCAAGTGTTAAGTGCCCGTCTGGGCACAACAGGAAGAGTGGGAAGAACGTATTTGCCCAAATGGCAACGCCAGTCGTCTACAAAAACAATAAATACTAATTAAAATGTATTTAAATACAAATTCAGACACGAACATGCCCAAAACCTCACACACACACGCTCACTCGCACATGTACATCAATTTTTATGCGCTGTGAAGCGTATGTTTTTGTAGCAACACAAGCCAATCCCCATCTCCACATTCGCACACACACACACACACACACACACATATAGTCGCCCTGCAGTGCCGGCAAAGCAGCAACAACAATGCGAATGAGTCTGGCGCCAGCAGCGAATCGCTCGTTCCGTCTGTTTGTCTGTATGCGTGTGTTCATGTTGTTTACTTGTTTTTGCACCAGCACACTAGCGCCACCTAACGGAAATGTTTCATAAAAACTTAATTGTCCATGTAACACTTTTTTTATAGCCTTTCTCTACGAAAGTCTTGTTAGCCTTTAAGTGGCATGTCGGGCATAGTTATTATTAAAGACCCCTGACTATTTCTAGAAAGGATTTCAAAGATATAGGCCAGAGAGCGTGATAATTGGCATCTCTTTCACTGCCTTTAGAAGGACATAATTCTACAAATTAATGGGTCCCTAATTTGTTATGGTTTGTAAAGTGAACTCGTTTATTCATTTAAATTTAAAAAGAAATGTCAAAATAAATGTATAAAATTAAAAACAATACCTTCATAGCTAAGGACTCGGTGGCTTTTCGAAAGATTTTCTAATTTACATTAAACTTCACATTAAGCTAGAAGAATCTAGAGTTGAAACCTGAACTTTTCTGTTGAAATACAATAAGTTCAAATTTTAAATAAATATATAAAGAAATTTGAGAGATAATACAGACCGTTAGATCGTTGTCGTTAAATTAGTTAGTAATGTGATAGCTATTTCATTTTAAATACGATGTGGATGTTATCATTATCTAAAAAGTGCAATTATTCAATCTATTTTATGTTGACTGCTTCATAAAATAAAAACGAATCAAACGAAGAAAAGTCTGTTGCATTCCACTATTGTTTATGTTGATTACGAATAGCCTTCGTTAAACCCGAATAAACTAACCACGTGCAATAAAAGCAGTTTTGCGGCAGCATTGTAATCAGAAAAAATGAACTTCCAGAATGCAATTCGTGTCACTTCCCCCTGCTGAAGATAACGTCAAAAGAGAAAGAGAAAAGGAAAAACCGGGGAAAGAAAAAAACTTGAGCGACATCATCCATTCGCATCAGTCGCCGTATCCGTCTACCACAGACGATTCACATAACAAAAAGATTCGGAATGAAAAGAAAAATAGATTGAATTGCGTGCAAAATGCGTTTGCTGTGCCTCGCTTGGGTCAAAGCAGGGAGAAAGGTAAGGTGAGGGTCGGGCAACATGCACCAATAAAGTGCTACAGCCCTTGAATGAGGTTTTTCAGCTACAAACGCACACCCAGATAACGCAGACAAAGCATCTACGAAGCGGCTATACACTGCCAAATTAAAGGGACATGATATTCTGTAGCCATTCCAAGTATTTATGATCTGGGTGAGATATAAAAATCTTACGGAAGTAATTATTATACTTCATTTCACCAAAAAAATGAAAAAGTTTAAAATTACATGTTTTTATGAGATTCGTTTGAAGATAGCATAACGTTATCATACATAACGCTATCTTTAAACGCATTCCTAAATCGAATATCGGAAATATTGTCATTGATTTGGATAATCTATACCAATTTTAGTAATTTTTCTAGAAATAACAATCTTGAAAAGAATTAAGTACAGAAGAGATAATGTCATGAGGTTTTCCAAAATCATGTTACCCTCTAGCGGAGAGGGTGCAACAATAACAACAACAACAACAAAAAGCGGCAACAACACGCGGCCTAGACAAAGTGTCGCCGTCTGTCCGCCAGCCTAAATGTTGTACGTGTAAAGCATTTAAAGTAATGAAGCGCCTCTGGGCTGAAGTTGGTAGCATAGCCATCACCCTGTCACTCCCTGAAGGGTGGGGATGGGATGGGAATGGGGATGGTGCAGGGGAAGAGGAAGGAGAAACATGTGGCAAATACTCGCACTCTCAATTTTATTATTAGTAACATTTGCGCGTTGACTTGATTCGTTTTTCGGCTGAACAATCATTCAATGCACTCAGCCAATACATCAATATGTCCTCCACTGAGAATACGTTCAATGATGCGTCCAGTCGAAATGTGGAAACTGTCAGAAAGGTGTCCAACAGGACATATATATATGCATATATGTATATGTAAGTGTCTGTGTGTGTATGGGGAATGAAACGAGCTCAACTTTCTGCTGGTGGCAAGCTAGGACTACGAGTGTATATGGTAATTTATGTGCGGCATTTAAATGGATCAGCTATGGTCATAGAGTCCCCCCCCCCCCTCACTCTTTGTCCACCTCTCTTACCCCTTACCACGTGATGCGACACGCCCCCGCTGGGCATCCGCAAATTGTTAAAGCAAACATTTGGTAGCACAACAGGATGGAACAGGACATAACAGGCAGGACTTGGATTTGCCTGAGATCCGTTTCATTTTATGGCGAAGGCGCGCTGTTTGTCTTTGATAAATGTTTGGCTTTGCCTACTCCTTGTTGTTTCATCTTCTTCTGCATTTACTGCTTCTTCTTCTTCTATTCCGTCTTCTTAGTCCTGCATATCCTTGTAGACATTTTACGTGCTTGGCTCCATTCGCTGCGATTATGAGCAAAGTTTTCGGTTATTTATCAATTTAATGACTTTGCACTCGGCCAACGTCAGTTGCTGTTTTACTGTTGTTGTAATTTAAAGCTTTTAGATTGGATTTATATTGCGAAATTAAGTTGAAAATCTTTTGCTACTGAAATAAAAGAATAATTAATTTCCTTTATAGCTGGACTTTGACTTGAGAGTCCTGAGAGTGCCTCAGGACAACAGTCGAATAAATATGCTAAACATCTTCAAGATATATTTACATTTTCAGTCTCAAACAAAAAACATCGAATGTAAAAAAAGTTTCACAATTGGATTTTAAATATATGCAATCCAAGAATAGAATCAATAATTATTAATGAGACAATTGAAATTGAATTAAGCAATCTTGAATATTAACATTGATTTACATATGTAAGTATTCACTTCTCAAAAGTTCCTCGTTTTTTGTAATCTATATTTTGCCACTGGATCGAATTTCCTAGTTTCCAGAGTTGAACAAATGAACACTTGGAATCTGGCTAACTCAAAAATTAAAGTATTTAAGCCACTGACTTGATATGGTTTCATATAATTTTTGAAGTACAAATATTCCATCAAATTAAAGTAAAGAAGAATTACTTTCAATTTAATAAATAATGTCTTGGATTGTCTTAAATTTTATTAGACTACTGTACTATGAATTAAATTTGAATTTAGCAACAATCCATTGTAAATAAGGGTTGTCCTTAGAGTCTCACTTCTTTATGAGGTGTTTATCTATTTATTGCCATCCCTTTGAAGTTAGCACTCTGTAATACCTTACTTTATTCTCTTTCGCACCACATTCCATTCCATTGCTCATCCACTTGCTGTCAACTCCTTATTGATGACAACTCCGAAATCAATCCCTAATGCCCCTTGCCAGTCAAATCCTAAGCACCTGCTGGCACCCCTCCCCCTTCCCATCACACAAAATGTCAATCTTCACTCCCTGGAAAGTTGGAGAAGCCCTTTTCGATGGTCTCATTGCCCATGCAAAGTCCAAACCCCACGGCACCTTGACGAGTGACTCGCCAAATCCATACCAAAAATTCCAATTCTCCCTCATATCTCACTCTCTCTCTCTCGCACTCTCACTGTCTCTCTTTCTGTCGCTTTCGTTCGCATCGCTTGATTGCACTTTTTTCGGGTTTTGTTATTGTTGCTCGGTACAAAAAAAAAACGTGAACGACAACAAACGTTGCCACACAAATGTCAGCATCATAAACCAATTTTTACAAAATTTTCCAATTTGTTTAGTTGAATTTAAGCAGCCATTGAAGGCGAGCAAAGCAAGCAAAAAATCCCAGTCAAGTAAATACTGTGCCGTCTGTCAGAGAAGGGCGCTACCCCTCGGCCTAGGGGTTGACTGTGGACGGGGGTGAAGTCACAGCTCACATGCCACGCCAAGCAGAACCTTTCAACTTTCTGAATGGGTGTGAGTGTGAGTATGAGTGTTGTGCTTGTGTAAGTGTGTTGATTGTAGAGTTGGGTGCAATTGAAGTAGCTTGCCGTGACACGAAAATGCTAGAATGAGAATGTCAGGTAACAAATGAGAAAGCTACAGTCAGCAGCTCGAATGGGAAATATCGGATACCAATTTTCGAGTATTCCGAAAAGAATATTTGGTATAACGTTATACCACCACATTTAAAATATACTATAGAATCCAAATATACTATATTAGAGAATAATACATACTCTACTACGATTGCTCATTTGTTCAGAGATTCAGAAAGACAAATAGATACAATATACAATTAAAAAGAATCTGAATAAAAGTATCAAGTTAGTAACTTATAACGTTCAACAAGCATCTCTAAGTCATATTCTACACATTCAATCTCTAGTTCGTGTCACGACAGAGCGCCCACCTCTAAGGAGCACACACCCTCGGCTAGCCTAAAAGGCGCACCATCACTATGCCCATCATCATAATCATGAGCAATGAGCAGGCGGAGAAGCGGAGACTTTGTGAAGACGCGTGCTGCCATTTTTTTTGACATGTTCGATGCCTCCCACCTACCATCTCCCACCCCTCCTAGTTCTCCCCCTCACTGTTGTGATAAATTGTTCAATAAACTTGTTTCGCAACTGATTTGGCTGTGCCAATTTCCGAAGTGGCTAAAGTTTGTCCCCATCCACCATCGTTGTGCACTGAAAGTTCATGCCAATAGTCCAAGCCAATTTGACTGGCAGAAGTTTGAGACTCAGAGTCAGGTTAAGTCTCGAAAGCCTTGAAATAATTTCTTTGCTATTTAAGTTTGTAACCAGTTGGCAGGATCTGACTTCAAGTAGCCACGTGATGCAGCAACAAAGTCCATTATGGCCGTCATCGTTGTATGAATAACACACAATGCACTTTGAGTCTACCATTTCCCTGAGTTTTTCCCTTCCCAATTGGCTTTTCAATGCACGCTACTTAATTTCAAATTAGGGTGGCATTTTTCATGGCTTGCGCCCGTCTACAGAAAGTTGAGAGTATGGGCTACGCTATGTTTGCGATTTTCATTAATAGCATTTGGCACAATTGCAGCCCTTGGTCCAAACAGAAGTCCAAATCCCGAAACTCAACCCTTTGATGCACAAACTGCAATTATGCGTCCTGACTTTCCTACCCCCTTCAGTGCGTCTGCATGCCGGAGTTATCAAAAATCAAAAGAGGCAAGGCAACAACACTGGAGTTGTCGGCCTTTGTTTCAGGTACTCGAACGATCTGCCCTCTTCAAGTCAATCTTCAGTATTTGCAATCAATTTAATTTCAATGACACAAAATTTGCATCGTTCGGGGGGCTTTTTCTATGCAGTTTGCTTTCTCAACTCAACTCAACTCGACTCGACTTTGTAGTCAACTCGAATTCGCATAGGCTGTAGATTTTGTGTAAATATGCAAATCGAAAATGCAAATTAGTTGAATTTTGATTTGGATTTCGCATCCGATTTTCTTTTCAATGAAATGGAAACGAATGAATCAATGAGTGTGAATGGAGAGAAGGTAAAGCCAGCTTAAACAAAAGGATTCACGACTTTGACTGTATTCGCAGTCAACTGGAAGCCAATCGATAGAGGAGGGGCTTGGAGTTCAGTGAAGAACGGCCTGTGGGATTAGAATGCGTCATGTGTGAGATTGGATGTATTCATGAAATAAGTTATCTGTCACTCGCACTTGCTTCAGAACGGGTGAAAGTGAGAAATGAATAAATACCGAGAGCAGGTGAACTAGAAACTTGGGAACCCCTTGCAGTTTATGTATTTTGATGATTAATTCTTCTCGCATTTCACTTGAAGTGAGTGTCAAGTTGATTATCCTTCATTAGAGATTAAAATATTTATCATAAATATGTTTTAGAACTTACATTTTGTAATTTCAGTTTTATTTTGAAACTTTTTTTCCCTTATCTGCTATTACCTTAAAAGTCTTTTCGTATCTTATCCCTTTTTTCTCCTTTTAAGCTATCAGAAATGTAAAAACATTAGTAATATTTTAGGTGTTTGTTCCTTCTAAAATTACTATAGATTTTTTATTTTAGATCTGTTTATGACATATGTTCTTCCAAAACGCCAAGTTCACTAGCAATTTCGAGGCTACTGCATTTCATATAAAGGGCCACTTGAGATACCTTTGACTCAATGTTCATCCTACTCATCCCATTGTTAGCCACTCGAAATACCTTTCACGCACACACACTTGGCAAGGGCATAGAGACTACGGCGATTATATACGATGATTCTATAGACTTTGCCATTTCATGTCAGGCGCGCCCTCTTTTATTTTTATTTTCTGTGCTGTGCCTCTCAGAAGTTGTTTACGCTGGAAAAAGATTAAAATTTCAGAAAACAAAATGCATTCCTCGAATAACGCAAATATTTTCGAAATTAAATAAAAACATTGTGAAGAGCGAAAGAGTCTCAGTCGAGTTTTTCGAGTGAAACGCTTAGGCAACCCTTGTTGAACTGAACAGAGCAACCCTATGTTATATGTGTGCCAAATGACGCGCACAGCATTTGGCGCACTATTATTATCATAATGCTCAGCTTTCATTATGATGATTATTATGGCACGCGTAGCCTATGAGAGCAAAGCAACTGCAATAATTGTATGGATATATCAGAGAACAGGGTTGTCAGCCAATGAACATCAATGTGACAGCTACTTAAACATTTTTTCGATAAAGGGCAATATTTTTTTCTATAGACATGTGAAAAGGGGATTTCTGAAATACAATTATAATTTTCATATGCATTGAGCAAAACTATTTAATTTTAGCAACGGAAATATGGGAAAGGAACATTATTTAGATTGTGTAGATTGGGTTACTCTTTAAGCACTATTACATTTCGATTATAAAATGTTTCGGAAATGATTTGCTTTGCATTTCATTTTTCATCAATGCGATTGCATAATATAATTGCATCATTGGAATATTTTAAAAACATAAACTAAAAGTTCAAAATCGGGTATTTACCTTTCATAAAAGATCAATATTCATTCATTTTGTTGCTGCTGTAGTAATATATTTATTGAAGAACTAATCCTCAGTTAAGTTGTAGACGACATCTTAGTCTTTTTGCAGTTGCACCAAAAGATCGACAGCGGAAGACATAACCGGAGAGTTAGTTTGGAACTTGAATGAGTCGACAGTCTTGTCGCACTTATTTACACTGTGATTGCGCAAAAAGTGAGCCAAACCCAGTTTCGTCTGCAGAAGAGCAAGTCTCGTGCCAAGACAGTTCCGAGGACCGATGCCAAAGGGCATATAGGCATCCATGTTGATGTTGTTGCGATTCTCAGGCGCAAAGCGCTCTGGATCATATTTATCAGGATTTGGCCAGTACTGCAAAGTTCATAACAATTTTAATTAAAATGTTTTGCAAAATGAAGACAAATAGTTACCTTCTCATCTCGGTGAATGGCCAAGGTGGGAACATAGAAAGGCGTGCCACTGGGTACCTCCACATCATAGTAAGGTTTGAGTGTGAACTTCTCTCCTGTCTCCGGTTGGGCGCATTCTCGCTCAACGAACCCAGCAACCGGATATTTCCGTAGGGTCTCATTAAGAACCTGGCCAAGGTAAGGCATTTCCTGAAGGCGTTCATAACTAATGTGATCCTGATCTCCGAAATAATCCTTAATCTCGGCACGAACGCGTTCCTGGCAATCGGGATTTAGTGCCAGTTCATAGAGAGTCAAGGTCATGGTGGATGAACTAGTTTCATAGCCCGCTAATTGGAAAATGGCAGCATGAGCCACGAGATGCTCCAAATCGGGAGTCCAATTCTTTGACTTTACTGATTTAGCATCGTCTTCTTGTTTCATAGCCACCAGGATGTCAATCAAATCATTGCGATGAACTCCAGATTTCTCACGCTCATTTATAGCATATGTTATGGTGCGAATAAAGAAATCTCGGGTTCCCTTCGAGAATATCTTGACACGGGCAAGGGAAGCCAAAGCGGGCAGCATGAAAATTATGAAACTATCAATCACACGCATTAAGCTGAAGTTAAAGAAGTCTGTGCTAAACTTGTAGAACTCGCAATTCCTGTCCTTTAAAGCATTGGCCTTGATCCCGAAGGCTATAGTTGCTATATTGTCAATGGTGAATCGAGCACAAATATCCTTAATGCGAACCGCAGAATCAGAAGACACTTTCTCCACCGTTTGCTCCAGTTCCTTGGCTACCTGAGATTAAGAGTAAATTAATTGATGTTTGGCAGATATCCTTAGGAGTACTTACTTCCAACATCAGAGGATACATTTGCTTCATCTTGCCACTAGTAAATATCGGCGTGAGTTTACTTCTTGCATTCTTCCATTCGGGATTGCGCGAGAAGAAAAGAGTGTTGGCACCCAATGCGTCATGAATCGGATCAGTTCTCATAGATCGATTTGTAAAGAAATTAAACTTTTTGATCATCACGGTTTTGATGAGCTCCACATCACGAATAACTACTCCCGGACCCTTCACCAAATTAACACCAATCAATGGTTCGTTCTCAAATCCAGGTGTATTATAGAACAGGCTCAGCTGCTCGAATAACGGGACTTTGCCACTAAGAAAAGTGCGGAAATTTCCGAGTATGGGCTCCGACTTTATGGACTTCACCCCATTGCGTTCCCAAAAACTATGGAGTCGCTTCTGCCAAAAATATAGGGCAATAAATACACTTGTTAAAATAAGAAAGAATTCCGTAAACATATTGTTTGTTTGCACTGAGAAACACAACTAACTGCATCGAGTAGACTGAGGAATACTTATATACAATCTTTTAGCTTTTGCTGATTCGCAATGACACAGCAAAAAAATGAAATGTACTACGTTTCAGAAAATGTACATTTATTACAAATAAACTAATATTTTTCATTATATTTAAAGGTTAGCAAATATAATACACATTGAATAATAAATAAGTTTACATTTTTACAAAACTAGGAAAAAATAAATTAAAAATTAATATAAAATGGGCATACAAAGTGTTGTAGCCTTAAATCACATGGTGCCGGGTAAACAAATTTGTCGATTCTCTATGACGAAGCATATATGTATTGAATTTGTAGCACGATTACTACGACTTTTCTTATCAAAGTGCCAAGTCAGTATTACTTTCATTGAGTACCTAGTGGCCTATCTCAATTTGTTCAGGATTTTACCCAGCAAACATTTTGTATTACAAGAATCTTCTAACTGATTAAAATGATCATTTTTAGCTCATTTTCTAATAAAAAATTACTCATCTGTCGGCAGAAAAGTGTTGATTCTTATTTAGATTCGCTATTGAGAGTAATTTTATAAACATATAATGCAAGCTAAATTTTTAACAAATAAAGCTTGTATATTATTTATTTAAAATTAAAATTCAAACATTGAGAGCTTATTGCAAGCTATTACATAACATGAAAAATTACATTCTAGACTGACATATTTGCAATCTTGAAAAAAAAATTGAACTAATCTTATATGAAAATGATCTGAATTTTGAAATTTTGCAGAATATTTTTTATCGATCAATTTCCATAATTACAGAATTCGTTTCATTTTTAATTTTAGCATTTTTATCCTTTGTAATAATATACATGCAAGAAAACTTAGAATTACAATTTTTAAAGAGTTCAGCATACTTTAACAGAATGCATGGAATGAAACACGAATTGCGGCAACAGCGCATTCAAACGCTATCGTTGGGGGAAACATTTGAGAAGTGAAACATGAAATGAAATGTGTGCAATGCAAAGCAGTAAATTAAGTGCCCGCTGGGAATACGCGCATTCATCGTAGTAGAAGTGCGTGTGCATGAGTGTGTGTGCACATCTATGTGTGTGAGAGTGAGTGTGCTATGTTGTGTTTGACTGCGAACAAAAAAAACCATGCTCACTGCTGGATGTTCTTGGCTCTTTCACGATTTAATGGGCTCGCTTGGCGGCTGCTGCCGCCGTCGTCGTTGCTTCCCCTCTGTGCCCAACCACTGCGCTTGGCTGGCTCAACGATCAGGCCGATGGCTCAGAGGCTTACCCTTTCATTATGGGCTCAGCTCTTTGTGGGTCTTGGCATTGTTATTGGTCGACTACGATGACGACGTCGACGACGACGTCGACGAAGGCAACGCTGATGGGAAGTATATTTCAAGTTCTTGCGATACAAATTCATTTCAGAGCAGCTTATTTTTTGTTCACTCTGCCTGATGCCGCAGCAACACTTTCCATACCGTTGTTGTTGTTGCATTGTTATGTTAATTTTGATTATACGCATTGTTATTGTTCTTGCTTGTGGTTGTTGTTGCTCTCAGTTGGCACGAGACTCGCTTTTCATATCTGCTGCTCACTAATTTGTGCGCGTGCCGCACGGGGTGTGTCGCCCCCCCCTCTCTCTGTCCCGCTCTCGGTCGATTTGCTTACCCCACATCGCACTCTAACAAATCACATTTAAATAGTGCTGAATATGTTTTGCGTTCGCCTCCCTCAAGTTGTGCCCAAAATGTTGCTTTGTTTTGTCTGCGCCATCCGTCTGTCTGCCTGTTGACCAACCATTCCGTCGCTCCTGCGGGCATCGTCATTATCATGTACTTCGTCATGTCCACGTGCCGGGCATCAGTTTCAAGTTCGTCTTCGCCCCCGCCAGCCGGCTGGGGGGGGGGGGAAGAAGACACAACATCCGAAAAGGGGTTTTCTACACAAAAGTTCTCAGGGCAACTACGAAATTAAAAGTGTTGTGCTTAAGTGTTTTGTTGTGTTATTGCCAGTTTCCAGTTGTTGTTGTTTTGGTTCATTTTGTTGCTGTTCCACCCGCAAACTTTAACTAATGTGTAAGACAAAAAGGTGACCGTAGCAAACCCATTGTGCCTGCCCCTTGTGGGTGTTGACTGACATTGCCAGAGTCAATCAGTTGCCTTAACCTCTAATAACCCTGCCAAGGTAGAACACTTACCCAGCAACTCATCTACAGTTACGTGTAATTTGTGGCTGCACTTTGAGGTAATGTTCGCCATAAGCACTATTATTATAATGTTTAGGTAAAAGTATAACTGTTATATGCGGACTAGAGCTTAAATGCCCTTACATATGGTTTCCATAGTTTCTTATCATATTTCCTAACATATGTGAGCGGTAACTAGTAGTTCGAAATAAAAAAAAAGACTTCAGATTATTAAAATCGTCAGAATATAAAAAATCTACACTGGTTCAACTTAGTGTATAAGAAACAAGTAAGAAAGCTACAGTCGAGAGTGCTCGACTGTCAGATACCCACTACTCATTTTGAATAAATATAAAACATTGCGGTTTTATTCTCAAAATATACAAAAAAAAACTATAAAATACTAAAAATATACTAAATTGTATATTTGGTATATAGATATAGTATCGCATTCAAAATATACCAGGTATGCCACAATATACCAGATTGTCAGCCAAAGCAACTAAGACCCCTAGTAAGTAGACGTTTTTTCCCATACGAAAGTACTTCCTTAATAACTTCGACAATTTTTATCTGATCACAACCAAATTTTCAGAAATCACAACTACTATAGTTATTATATATACCAAATATATACCAAAACTCGCTTAATACGGACAGACAGACAGATGGCTAGATGGTCTCTCGTCAAATGCATTTTTGTGTTTTTAATTCATCAATAAGAAAATGTCGTAGCTTAATCAAGGACAAATCTCAAGTTTTATTTGAATTTAATAAACATTATTTAGTTACTATTTGGTAATATTAATTACAAAAAAAAATAAATACTGATTTAATACTTATTAAATATTTAAATTGCGTTTTATCTTTAAAGAGAACCCTACTCTGATTAAACTTTAACTGGAAGCTAGTCCAAACCTCGCCTGTACACTCTTGTGTGGTGGCTCTGAACTTTTGTAATCTTTCATCTTTTTGAGAGTTAATCAAATTCGTTTCTATGCAATTATATACGGCACCCCGCTTTTTATGCTAACCCTAATATAACCCTCAGTTTGCAACATGCAGACCAAATCACCTGCGAATCTCCCTTAGTATTGCAAATTAATGCATATGTATTATGGCCATCAAAGGTGTTAATGGACACGACACGCCACACACACACAATTTCGGGCCAGCGCTTGCATGGGGCAACGAGTCAAGTTGAGGTCAGGGTTCAAGGGGAGCAGACCAGCAGCACGTTGGGTGTGCTATGTGGCATGTAGCAATAACAAAAGCGTTGCAGCCACAAATTGCATTAGAAATGCAAACAAGTGGGCAGCCCCGCACATGGCGGCGCCTATGCCACGAAGTAACGAGTAACGAGTACCGAGTACCGCGAGGCGAGTACTGAGTACTGAGAGTACCGAATACCGCGGGCTGCTTCTGTTCCGTTTATTTGGCAATGGAAATGTTCGAGGACACACAGCCAACTAATTGAATATACAAAACGCCTAACCGAAAAGCAGACGAAATAGACTCTGCCTCTCTCTCTCTCACACACATCCTGCCGCACATATTCCTGTGAAAGGATGGATGGATTGTGAGCGAGAGTATGGTTGTGGACCACGTGTTAACCCTTCAAAAGTTGTTATTGTTGTAAACTGATTGACCACTACGGCAGGCAAATGTGGGCGATGCCACACCCCAACTCCCTTCTTCCTCCCCAAGACACCCGCTGAGCACACAGTGTTCAATAACGCCAGCTATGGCTTAAGCATCATTGAGTCTACCTTGTGAGGGGTTACAACACTCTTGCATCTACTTCGGGGAAGGGGACTTGCAAGTTCAATGCTTAGGGTGGTTTCTTTCTAGCATGTCGCAATTTCGCGCAGTGTATTGACATCGTGGGAGTTTAACAGTTGTTGCCGCCGACTCTTTTACCCCTCTACCCAACTACTCCCAGAATATGTGCTGCATATTCTACTTCCGTTTCATGCCATGCTCTGCAAAAAGCTGCGATGATGTATATTACAAATAAAACTTAAACACAGTCACTAAACGTGAAGAGGGAAATAATGGGGAAGAATTGTGAATTTGATTCGAAAATATTAAATAGTTCTAAAGTGACCAAATTCTAATGTACTCAAGAACCAAAAACGGCTTTAAGGAAGCTAGTTTCAGCCCAATGAAAACGGATAGATTTTATAAAACTACAAATTTATTTATATTTTATATCTATTATTTTATTGTTTTTTTTTTAATAATCTTTGTTGTTACTTTATAGAATATTTTATTTTAAATATAATTTTTATTGGATTATAAGTTATATTACAGCCAATTCCTGGAGTGCCTCCCTTTTTTCCTTCGACATTTTCGAGGGTATATTTTGAGTCGCGTCTTACCCAGCTTAACCCTTTGACTTGTGCACTGTGTTTTAACAAGTTTTTTGGACCTTAATCTCATCCACATATTTATTTGTGTAGTAGTCTCTTCGTCCATCTCCCTCTCTCTCTCTCTCTCTCTCTTTTTCTCTCTCTCTAAACGACTGTCCCTGTCTCTCTTTCTCGACATGTCCACCAGCCTGAGGTAACTGCAATGTTGACTTTTTGGCTTTGGTTTTGGCTTTGCCTTTAGCCTTTTGATATGCGTGCATTTCCTTTATTTTTGTTTGTATCCGTATCAACCCTCCTCCTCGACCCTCCTACCGACTCACCCCATTGCCCCTTTTGCCATGTTGTGGGCCTATCGCTTTTAATTGGAATTGTTTTACTCACATTTTGTGCCCACATTTCGTCGTCTCTTTTGTTAATGTCATCGTTGTTGCTGCTGCTCCCGCCAGTTATCTGTTGTTGTTATCTGCATTCTTTTTTCGGCTGCAATTTTCAGTGCGGTTCGGTTAATCGCCTGGACTTGCGTGGGATTACACCACGGTGGGTCGCGAAGGGGCAACAATGACCCTGGATTTGGAAGGGGGTTCGAGTCTGGGGTATTGTTCTTGTTTTGATTGCGACGCACAGATGTCTGGCCAGGTAACGGCTAGAAAGTTGCAATCGCAACATGGAATGGAACAACAATTTCTGCAAACCCGCGCTTTGCCCTTTCAAAAAGTGAAATAATCTATTCTCTTTCCTTTCAGGTATGGAAATTCAAAACAAACATTTGTACCCTGACCACAAGCAAAGTCAAATAGGAAGAGAGAATTATAAGAGTGAGATGGGCATAATGCTGCTTACTCACTCTTGCATCGCTCATATTGCATCCAAAAACTATTGGTAAAGTAAAGAACAATAATATCCGACTTATTTTTGGAACTCCACCCTCCCCTCAAAAAGTCTTCTGTATATAGCGAGGGGGCTTGAGATTTAGGAAGCTATTCTCTCTGGACTTTCATTGAATTTTTGGCATATGCTGTGCCCCATCAATGAATTGTTTATTGGTTCCATTGTTTGTGTTTTCAATTTGTTCCACTGCTCAACTGGGTTTAGAGGCATTTTCCAACCCACACTCTCAAGCACACACACACGCACACTCCACACAATTCATGGGCGTCAACCATTGCAAGTCACGCACTTCCGGACAGCGACACGCCCCCTAATTGCAGCTACCGATAGCGCCGAGAAAGAGAAATGAGAAATGAGAACGACGGCAGCGCCAAATTAGCAATTGTCATTGTGAGTTCTACGACTATTCGCAGAACATTCGCACAGCTGTGAGGAATTTACCAGTTTCCAGTTTCCCAACAGCTGAGCTCTTAGCTCAACTAAACTGTCCGAACCAGACAGGGGCAACATCCCAACCACTGCCAGGGGTGCAAAACTCGTAACAATTAGCACTCAAGATTGATGACTGAGGGAAAGGGAGAGTTCTGCGGAGAACAAAAAGGAATGAGGCATAAGGTATCGAGGGTAAGAGCTACGGAGTAGCGACGTGTGGTATGATTTTTGTGTGTGCATTTTACAACGAAAGAGTGTTATTAACATCCGTTGCATGCCACAAGTTAAGGCGTGGCAAAGACCAAAAATGCTCTCGATTCGGATATGATGGATTGCTATGATGCATTAGAGAACATCCTAATGGAGTTTTAAAGATGTATGTGCTCTAGCTATACCTATGCAACTATAAAATTCGATTTAAATAATTAGGTATATAATTGGAGCATATTTTTCATATATATTCAATCTAAAGGAACGCTATTAAACCTAATATACTTTTTAAATTAAAGTTAAACAACTCAGAAAATTTTGTTCAACAGATATAGAAAATGCATAGCTGCATTTATATAATTTGATTAATTGAAATTGTAGGATTTATTACATTTAGTTGAATAACTTAGTTTTATAACCATAATTCACTGCTTCGAATATTAGTTTTGACCATCAGCTGATAGTAAATAAATTATTTCGAATCGAAATTTGCCTCATGTGGATGAGGATGGATATGTCATAATGAGCTAACGTTGACACCACTATTTCTTTAGTAGGAAGCCGTCGTATTTAAATTCACAAATCTAGTTTGCGAGATATAAATTGTAGTAAATATTTACCGACTATTCTTAATTAATCTTCCACATATTGAACTCCAATTATTTAACGAACCAAGCCCTGTAGATATACTATATCGAAATGTTCAGATTTTTCAATTTATTAATTATTTTAAAGAAATTGTATTTTAAGCTTATGTAATATTATAAATTATTTCATTTTACCATTATCACAACTAATTTTATATTGATTATGTTTTAAATATTGCAGAAATATCTAGCACAACGTTAATGTATGTTTGTTTCAAATTAGTGAAACTTTTGTGTAAATTTAAATCACTATATAAACTGAAGTTTCAACAAAAGTATTGACCAACCCAAATTCCTATTTAACTCTAACTGTATTGTTAAAAAATTAAAAAAGTATAAATTTGATCATACAAACTAATATTCCTCTTTTTACTCACAGAGAAAAAATTTTGTGAAGATACCTTAAATTGAATTCTACCGAAATTTGAGTTGCATAAAACAAAGTCTTCAATACATGTCTTGAGTTCAGTAAAAGATATTTCAGCGAGCTAACTCCCAGCAACCACTATTCGATTTCTTATGCCACGAAAAATAAAAAAAAAGACGCAGTTCCCATGACACCCACCTTATAAATAGGGCAATCTATTGTCTTGCTTAGTACTTGGAAAAACTATAAAACCTTTTATGAACTTGTAAAGATTTAGCATGCTGTAACTGACACATCAAGCAAGTTGGTTAGATCTTTTTGATTTGTGTGAGTTAATGATCCTTGACTGAATGGAAGCCGAAATCGAAACCCCACAAAATCTACTCGACGACCCACACACACCGAGAAAGAAGTGCACTGCGACAGACGAAGACAGAGACAAATACAAAGAAAGACCCAGAGACAGACATGGACACGGACAAGTGCCACATGCTCCATTAGCGGCATACAATTTGTACCTACCGAAAAATCCATCAAAACAAGCCCACAATAAAAACCAATTCCAATGAAATTTTTCATGCCACAAAATTGAAAGAAGAGAAGCAAAAAAAATGGAAAAAAGCAGACAAGAACGAACAGCAAATAGCCTAGCTCGCTGTGTTGTCTTGGCTTGACTTGGAGAGGAATGGGCTGAACTGGACGTGGACGTGGACGTGGAAGCCACAACATGAAATCTCCGAGAAGCCCTTTTTATGGTGCAACAAATCTCAAACTGAATAAAAAACAGAGAGAAACAAGTAAGCAAGTTGCAAAAGAGGCATTGCTCGACTGAAGGTTACTCGGTATAGTGATCTTTAGGTTGTACATTTTGTAATTACATTAAAAAACATAGCTCTTCTTATGTTAACATAGTTTGATAAAATATTCGAAATTAATATGGTTTACTTAGGTCATTTGTAAACAACCTTAATAATTTCAGGAAGAATCAAAATATTACTATCATAATAATCTTATAGTGTGGGAGATATTTTTATACCTTTATGTGGTAACTAAAGTTGAATTCAAAATAAATAAAAAGTAAAATAATAAAGCTTTGCTTATTTTATTTTTTATTTATTTTAAATTCAACTAATTTTATTGAATTGAATTTTGTCAATCAACCACATTTAAAGTTACTTTTGAAATTAAAAATCATTTTAAATTATCATAATATCATGGTACCTTTTATATCTCATCGGTTCCGGGTATAAAAGCGAAAGAAAGAATTGTTGGACGATGACGACGACGACGACGGCGACGGCGACGACGATGATGACGACCAACGCTGAGTGAAAAACCCGAACAAACAATGCGGCCAAGGCGGCTGCCCCTGCCTTACATTCTCTCCCTCACTTATTCTCCTGCTCTCCTGCTCTGTCAGATTCGAGCTCTAACTACCTAGCTGCCTCCCCCTTGACAACGTCGACGACGACAAGTTGTAGCAGGAGGCGGGCAGAGAACTTCGCCACGGCCACCGCAATGAGTCGAGCTGGAGACCAAGACACGATGACGATGACGATGACGTTGTGGCTCTAGTCAAGTATGTGTGTGTGTGTGTGTTTGTGTGTGTGTGAGCAATACCATATTATTAAGTGTAGCCAGAAGCAATTAAGTGTAGATAAGCAAACAATAATGTTCCTAGTCACGTACCATACAGTCTTGGGACATTCTCTCACTTGCTCCCCCCACAGTCCTAGCTCCTCCTTCGACCCCTCTTCGTCTGCTGCTAAAATTCTTCTCTCGTGATGTTCAATCACTCAAGTGTATTGGTCAGTTCACGATTTCAAGCATCAACTCCAACTTCAACTCCAACTCCCAACTTTAGTTCCATCTCCATCTTCAACTAACAGCTCATAGCTCCTGTTTCAGTTGCTGCTTCGCTGCTGTCTTTGATACATTTAATTTCATTAGTTGCGACCCCCAACAACAAATCGTTCTTCAAACGGAGACATTGCTTCATGTGTAGTGCCATTTAGCCAATGTTACAGATTGACAGTCTATTGGACACGGTCTTCGACTTCGGTTTGGGACGGCAACTTGAGTGCGGGAGTTAAACTGCAAGTCGATGTTGGGGTGTAATAAGTTTCAGGGCTCGTAGTTGTTGACCACAATCTCTAAATAAGAAGCAAGTAAACAAAAAGAGTGTAGCTATGTTTAAAAAGGAAAAAGCTTTTCCTGATATATATATACTCGGCTTACCCTATGTTCGTTTTATTAGATATTGTAGAAAACACTGAAAAATAGTTTCTTCTTTAGTCTGCTTTCTTGAGTGTGACCGGTAAGCGAACAATGTATGCCCATACGCTAACTACATTGTGGCCGTTAAGTGAACATTACTAAAGCGAGGTAAGTCTTGATTAGGAGTATCCGAAATGGTTGTGAATAGAATCTGAGATCGACACAATTATGTAGATGGATAGATGAAAGTAGAAAAGCCGAAAAACATAAGCTTGCCAAATACTACAATACTCGCTTTCCCTATACCCAAAAACTACAGGATTTAGCAAGTTATCAATTTATTTATCTGTTCATAAATTCGCTAAGGGAATTTATCTAACCGTGTGTGCAAAGCAATTGAGTAATTGGCAATTGACCATTTTAAGGATAAAAACCTTTGAAGTGCAAAATACAATAATTCACCTTTTGCAAAGTACGGTTGGACAAATTCCCGATTCATCAATTCCTTATCATTGACTCACATCAATTGTATTTCTCTCCAAATTGCCGCACATTTCATTGAACATGTGTTCCATATCAACTACACACGAAATACTTTGTCAACATGAACGAACATTGGACAATAGAACCAAATACTGACCACAGACAAGAGCAAGGCAATGCTTTGAAATCATAAGCAAATAACGTCACCCGAATACAAATACAAATCATAATAAACAACAACCACAATAGAAATCACATTTTTGTTCTCGCTTTTCAACTCTATTTGCCTCTGCGTATTCGCAAACGTATTTCAAAATTCGCACACTTTTCATGTACATTTTCGTTCATTGTTTTAGGTTTCAGTTTCATTCAATTCACTTAGCTTATTTCGTTTCCTATAGCGTTCCATTTAACACATGTTTCATTTCATGCTGTTCCTAAGTACTTATTAATTAGGGAGTGACAAAAAAGTGCGATTATCATTATGAATAGTTATTTGTATAATGAAAACTAATTATAAATCTGACACTAGCATACGCGACAACATTTCTAAATGTGGGAATCTGGGATAAATTAAAAAACTTCTCTTGTCTAGGAACTTTCAGTCATAGCACTCGCATGATCGACAGACAGCATATAATGAACCACATTGTGGGTGCTAGTCCAACACTGTCAGCAGGGCGAGAGCATTTATTCCTGCACTTTTCGCAAAACCTTACAGGATTTCCATAATCGTAAATTAAAACGCCTATAGCGGCATTGCAGCCAAAGTTTTGCGACCAGAAACAACAGTATTTTGCGACATGCTCTGCAAAGGAAACCGCTTAGAACTACGACCTCCTAAGTACGCTTCAAGTACTTACCTAATCGGTATGGATATGGTACGCAGGTAGCCCACAAACTGTTTGGATTCGGTGTGCTAGTCGCGTAGTCCTCCTCTTTCAAGTAAACTTCAGATATTGAGGCACCGTGTTCACAAAAGTATCCCGTTTCATCTATCAAACGGCCGCTGTGCCAATACTCTGTACAGTTTACACACTGACTCCTGAGAGCTATGATGATAAGAAGTAGAATAGAACGGAATGATGGAATGAAACACGCACCTACCAGGCAGGTACATGATCATTGCTAAAAGAATGCTTGAGTAGTGCAACATAATAACTGGAATTTTTGAAAATCAGATTTTGTTTTCTATATTTTGTAATTATCTGACGCATATCGAAAATATGCTCTGGCTCAATTATTTTCCTACTAGAATTAACGTCAGCAAATTAAACCCGCATTTTATATTCTAAATCATAATCGTATTTCTCTCTGACAACTTTTGGTGATGCGTTTTATCGCACAGCGTGCGAATAGTGAAGTTTCTCCATGTTGGTGTTCCTGCAATCAGGAACAACCATAATTAACGGCATCCGAGTGACGTTTGCATATTTCAGTTCATCTCTTTGCCGTCTCTGAAGACGATTCGTTCTGTGGCTGGCAAAATTCCGATGAATTTTTAATGCTCATTATGCATAGTGGAACACGCCTGACTGTTCCAAGAAATCAACTGACCCAACCCGCGAGTCTTCGCGAATGTTTCTTTTTCGTTTACACCTTTCTGCACATTTTCGAATTGTGTTATGTGACCATCCAAGCGAAGAGACACTAATAACAGAGGCGTCCAATTGGGAATTAAATTCATCAGCATTAGCCCTACAGATCTATAGATAATTGACCTGTGTCCGAGATTCAACTTTTAATTAGATCTCAAATATGTTTTAACTGACAGAAGTCAAAGCGATTGCAGTTAAAATTAACTACGTTAAGGATCAGAAGTGATTATAAAGACTGCTTGTTCATGATTCCAATTGAATATTTTATGTATTATTTATGTTATGCAGTTGTTAAATTTAAATTTATCTTAATGGATTTTTTGAGTTTTATAGTTCGGAAATATTAAGAGAATTTATATAGAGTACTGCCAACTTTATACAAAATTTAAGAACTCTAGCTTTTATAAGATCGGACTATGAAGAAACGATGAGCCTAAAGCAATGCAAATCAATTCTTAAATATTATCGAAATATTTAAGTTTTAGAAAAGTAATAGCAGAAGCAAATTTTAATGAGCAAGTAAGTCTTTCTCTATTATTAGGATATTTTAACATTGTGCCTGCAGGATATGTATGTATACATAAAGTATATATATTCTTGATCAGCAACATATGTCCTTGTGAATATCAGACTCTCGATCTCAGAGACTATAAGAGATATACATAGATATAATTTTTTTCGTCAGCACTTGTTGTTTATACGCTGATCAAATTTGTTTCAAATTTTTGCCACGCCCGCTTCCACCGCAAATCGAGAAAAAAGTGTATTGAAGTATGGAAAAAAAACGCCTACTGCAAAAGGAACTTAACTGATTTTGCTGACAATCTGGTATATTTAGTACTATATGGTATATTTTGAATGTACCTTAGCAATATACCAATCAAATTTAACTACTCTTACTTATGTTATGATATACTCATATATGTACACTTGCAATACATAAATTTCTGCTATTTAGTAATAGAATTAAGCTGAGGCTTTAATATCTCTGCTAAAGAGCCTAAAGAAGATCCGCAGCAATTTCTAACAATGTCCGATTGGTGGCGCCACCAGACACCTGAGCAACTGCATCACAAATTGGCCTTTACACTCAGGGCCACTTGTCGTCGGTAGTTGTCATCCACTCCCCACTGGGTGGCTGGGTGGCCACTTGTCCTATTGCTGGAGGGAGGTGTAGCTGCGGCTAGAAACTTTGTCGTCGGTGTCCCGGCGCCAACATCATTGGCGGCTGCTTTGGCTGCTGGTGCTGCATTGTTATTCAAATGCCTCCATTAATACTTCACTGGCAATTGCAAGGAAATGTAAGCGAGGTGGCCACTCTTTGAGTACTCCACACAAATGGGGAGCTCGGAGCCCACACACGTCATGTATGTGCACGGACTGCGGCTTCAGTCTCCGGCTCGGCGCTTTTCATTCGATTTCCAGCAGCTATTCATATGTAAATGTTTCTACTGAGACTTGGCTGAAGAGAGACAGAGGGGGAAGAAAGAGATTGCTTGGCACACGCCCACCAACCACTACACAGAAGCTAGCTAAAACCCCATCCCCATCTCCATCTCCATTCCCAATCCCATCTCACTCACCTCCATCTCTATTCAATGCATAGATGGCATTTCTTTTCACTGAGGCCCTTTTGAAATTTAATATTCGTAAATGAAATTTTCAAGTGAATTTGAATTTATTAACTTGGCATTCAGATGAAGAAGGCCTTCTAACTCGGCCGTCCAGAGTCGATTTTTTCTCATCTTTGTATTTTTTTTTGGTCAAGGAAGCCAAACAACAATTGGCCCTGGGTTCATATAGCCAACAGCCTTGGGTCCTTTCTAACGCTTGTATCCTGTTGCCGCTTGTTACTCTCCAACTCCCTTCTGAAAAACTAACAGCACCCGTTGCTGTGCATTAACGGAAAATTGTTACAATGAACTCTACATACAAACATATGAACACATGACAGGCCAGGCCATTGGAGAAGCATTCTCAGATTGTATCAATGTTGAGTTAATGAAATCTAATGGGAACAACTGATAGATACCCTAAGATACCTTACATGAAATCACATTTTCTTGAACTTATATTTCAATTGCATTCACGAATGCGAGACTCGATTTACTGTTAATATAAAAGCTTAGTAGAACTAAAGAATTCGTATTTTTGAAAACTAGAATTATGTTTGATATTTATTTATTTTGATATCCTATATTTTAATTTGAGGTAAATACCATCGTAAAATTTCTGTTTTTAACACCATTCGGATTTAATTTACCGGATACACATTAATGTTATATCACTATTATTATTGACAATTAAATCATTATAATAGAGTTTTGTGGAAAACCTCAGAAAATTGATTACAGCACGGGAAAACATCTCAAATTTCTGTTTTGTTGGAAAAATGCGCCTTGCACAAAAAGTATCTTTCTGTAGGAGGATCCGCTAAATAGAGGTGTCCGTTATAAGAAGTTTCACTCTATGTGTTTTCAAATACTATACTTTTATTAAAACTATACTACCCATTTACAATGGTTACAATGGGTATATAAAATGTGATTATAGTAGTTGTTAAGGGGCAAGGAAAAACATCATTTTCGCTGTGGAGTTCATGATAAGTTTGGAGAGCGCAGTGCAACTGAAACCCCGCATAACAACAACAACAACAACAACACCATCAACAATCAAAATAACAACAAAGCCAACAACAACAAAAGTGACACTAGGCAACATCAATAATAGCAACTACCAGAAGAGCTATGAGGGAAGGAGAGGACAAGAGAGAGAGAGAGAGAGGGAGAGGTTACAATGCAACATCCCTCGTGAAGGTATTGAGTTACAGTTGATATCTTTCGGTCCGGTTTCCCCCTGAGTCGACCCATCGATGTACTTTCGGTCCGGTTTTAATGAATTTATCAGCTGTGGCCATCGCATGTGTCGTTGAGGTTCCATCTTGAGACATTTTCGTAGAACTTGACAGAACTCAGCCAGAGCCCATTTGCCTCATTGTAAATTCAAATTCCTTCCTTCTATCTCTTTCTTTGTCTCGCTCCCTTTCTACTCTTTCTTTTCCAAGTTCGATTTTATTAACATTTAATGTGCCGCATTCGATCTAATGTTAATGGATTTGTGTGTAAAGTTTCGTATTTCGGCAGGGGTCCAACTCCAGACTCACTTCTTCCCCATTACAATCCCCCAACTCGTTCCTCCATCAAGTTTGTCTCCAGACAGTCAATTGTATTAAATAGTTTTTGGAAATCTTACAATGTAATGGCTTCAATTGTGAATGCCTTCAAATAGCACATCAATGTACAATAAAATCTATAAATAACTGATGAACGCGCTCGCCCGAACAACATTATTTGTTTGTGTTATTCTCAATAACCTCTGAAAGGGTTGATTTGTAGATGCTGCTCTTCTTCTCTCAATTATCAAGCATTAAATTTCCACTTCGCTCAATATTTTTTTAGCTCTAAATATTGTCTTACAAAACTGCCAAGATGTTGCTTGCATTTTTATTGTGCCACTTGTGCAGTTTTCATACTGACTTTTAACGATTTATCAATCCTTTTAATTTCCATTGCATTCATTTTTCTTTTCGCTTAACTTGAAAATTGTAGTTTAGATTCCCAACTTATTTCTTATATGTCAATCAATCATTATAGTGTCATTAATAGATCTATTACTGTTCATTTCGTTACCATTTTGTTAAATTTTTGTGAACCTCAATCTTTTCGTTGCATTCTCAGTATATTTTTTCTTTTATTCTTTAGTTGCTCTCATCGTATCTCATTGTAGATTCATTTAAAGATCACCTATAGGTTCTAACTGCCAGTCATCAATCATTTGTGCCCATAATATGATTTTCCTTGCTTAAGCCTTCAAAAATAAACTTGTTTTTAGAATCAATCAATTGATTGTACACATTATGATAATTAAGAATTGAAATTGCAAATATAAAAACAACTTCATTTTCAAGACTGTTTCACATGTTAAAAACAAATCCTCGCTGATAAGCAGAAACATTAAATTTCCCTACTGAATATTAACAAACATTATACATCAATAGTTTTCTCGATTGCCCATTAAACTGACAATCACGTTAGCTTCACATTCAGTGAAAACTTGGAGTAATTGCCACTGGTTACGGTGCTCAAGACCATAAACATTAGAATAACAGAATAGAACCATGAACACCAGAAGACCAGCAGTCATAAAACTTTAAGCAAACACTGTAATTGTGGTTGGCAAACGATGAGCATGAACCGCAAGACTCGAGTCAGACTCCGAAATAAACTAATATACAAGCACATAAATGTATCTGCATTTGTATATGCAGAGAGCAATCCTTTGTCAGATGACAGACAACGACACCTGACTGTGTGGATTAAAGACGATTTGCAACAGCGCCGTGGGGCAAGACAAGAAAATACGAACTGCTGAAGTTGCAGCAAATGAAATGTATCTACAAGCAGCACGACAAGAACAAGATGCCAGCTACACAAAGACAGACAGACTGATAGACTGCCAAACAGCCAGACATGCAAACAGACAAATAGACAAACATACAGATTAACTAACACCGACAACAAGACAATTAAATTATGCAGGATTTTTCACTTTGTGGATTTCGCATCCGCAACCTTTTCCTTCCTTTCCTTTCATTTCTTTGGCTTCACTTTTGCACAATATGCAAGATTGATTTTAAATAAATTAAAAGTTAAATATTGACAATGTTTCTCTTGACACAGGTGCTAAACATTTTCCCCTGGCTCTCTCGCAGCCCTTCACCAACCCCTTTTATATCATCCCTCTTCACTTGCCAATATGTGTCAAATTTGTCAAAAATTTCAAATGAATTTCGATAAATTTTGCAAAGGCAATGTTCGCCTGGGAGCTGAACCATTTAAATATTTAACTTAAATTTGTTTCTGGAATTTGTTACGGTTATGCAAAAAAGTCAATAAATTTAGGAATGCAGGTAACAACAGCAAATTGTATAAAATCGCAAGTAGCATTATGAGTTTTCTGCCATACAAAAGATATTTTCAAATATCTTCGACAAATTTCTCCCGACCACTACCAAATTTTCGGAAGTCATAACATATATACTCTGGTTATAATTGTGTGTAGCGATACTAGCTTCAAAAATTACGATGGTTTATTTTTTGCGGGGCGGAAGTGAGCGTTGCAAATATTTGAAGCAAACTTCATCATCATCATATGTGCAAAAATAACAAATGCTGCCAAAAAAAAAAATTAAAGCCGCTTCTCTTAAAGTCTCTGAGATCTATGTGTTCATATGGACAGACAGACAGATATGTCAATTTCGTCTCGTCTGTTGATGCTGATGAAGAATATTTTGTATGAATCTGAGATGACTTCTTCTGTCTGTAATACCCTTTTATAAAACATTAATATGAATAGACGTATTTAATAATAATTCTAGATCGTTGACATTTTTATAATTGTTTACTCTATAAAGTAACTACAAATCAATCCTTTTGTAATCGCACATAAATGTCCACATTGGTTGCCATAAGAGGGCTCTTCACATCAAATTTGAAGGAATCAACTGTTTGTTCGCACTTAGCTACACTGTGATTACGCAATAAGTGAGCGAGACCAAGTTTAGCCTGCAGAAGTCCAAGTCTCATTCCAATGCAGTTGCGGGGACCGATACCAAAAGGCATATAGGCATCCATGTTGATCTTGTCACGATTTTCTGGCGCGAAGCGTTCAGGATTATATTTCTCTGGATCTGGCCAGTACTGAAACGCAGATGAAACAAGAATGTATTATTAAAATGAATATCAGGGATTTGAAAATGTATATACCTTTTCATCCCGATGAATCGCCAGAGTAGAGACATAAAAGGCCATGCCATTTGGTACCTCCAGATCGTAGTAAGGCTGTAGAGTAAACTTTTCCCCCGACTTAGGTTGGGCGCATTCTCGTTCAAGGAAGCCAACGATGGGATACTTTCTTAAAGTCTCATTCACAACTTGACTAAGATAAGGCATTTCCTGCAAACGCTCATAGCTGATGTGGTCCTCATCTCCGAAGTATTCCTTTATCTCCGAGCGAAGTCGATCTTGGATCGCAGTATTATGTACTAACTCAAAGAGAGTCATTGTCATGGTAGATGAACTTGTCTCAAATCCAGCTGTCTGAAATAGAGCAGCTTGGGCAACCAAGTACTCCAGATCTTTATCATTAAACTCATTATTTTTAGATTGAGTCTCTCGTTTCATAGCCAGTAGAACGTCGACTAGATCATTACGTTGCACTCCAGACTTTTCACGCTCATTCAAAACATAGGATACAGTACGAATAAAGAAATCTCTGGTCACTTTGGGAAACATTTTGACACGCAGCAAGGGAATCAGTTTCGGTAGTAGTAGCATGCAGAAAACATCTAAAAACGTTTTCAAGTTGAGCTTAAAGAATTCAGTGTTAACCTTAAAGAACTCGCTATTGTCGATTTTCAATGCATTAGCCTTGATTCCAAAAGCTATACTCGCTATAAGATCAATGGTAAACCGAGCACATTTATCCTTAATGCGAACAACAGAATTATCGGGCACTTTCCCCAAGTTCTCCTCTAGATCCTTACCAACCTATAAAATAATCGATTAATTTTTATGTGTTTTTTGTTATATTATGTACTTACATCCATCATTAGAGGATACATTTGCTTTATTTTTCCACTGCTAAAGACAGGAGATATTTTATTCCTGAGAACTTTCCAATCCGCACTGCGACAAAGTAAGAGATTGTTGTAGCCGATTGTATCATGAATTGGATCCGTTTGCATAACTCGATTCACAAAATGGTTGAACTTCTTGATCATCACAGTCTTGACAAGGTCAAGATCCCTCACAATTACGGCAGGACCCTTCAGGAAGTATACGCCGATTAATGGCTCGTTCTCGAATCCTTTGGCTGAATGAAGCATACTAATCTCCTCATAGAGTGAAACTTTGCCAGTCAAAAAACTACGTATATTTCCAAATATTGGCTCAGATTTTATTGACTTCACACCATTTCTTTGCCAATAACCATAAAAGCGCTTCTGCCAAATATAAAAAACAAGTGCAGCACTCGCGAAAAATATAATTAATTCCGTAAACATCTTTTTAGTTTGTAGCGAAATACACGACTTACTGTGAATGCCATTATTTGGTGTATTTATACCAATTCTCTTATCTGCTTAGAGTCGTGCTGATAAACGATGATAAAATGTACATGACGATGATGTCAAAATGTACACGTGTTCAATATATATGAAATATGCTATATTAAATATTTATGAAAATTGCTTAATGTTATATCCATTAATCCAAAAATACATATGTTCTAAAATTTTCTTCTTTTAATAATATTATATTCATAAACTTATTAAAAATGCTTTTGAATTTCGTCAGACTCGCACTCAATCGTAGATTGTAGCGGTTTTGGCAATATAATGCTGAATGGGATCGTGCGTAATTTTATTCACTTCATTCAACTTTCTACGAGTCTTCTTATCATATACCAAGTCATTATTACTTTCGCAGCCTTACGCTTTGGCTATCTCAATTTTTATTTTTTATACCCGCTACCCATAGGGTAGAAGGGTATTATAACTTTGTGTCGGCAGTAAATGTATGTAACAGGTAGAAGGTGGCATCTCAGACCCTATAAAGTATATATATTCTTGATCAGCGTCAATAGCCGAGACGATCTAGCCATGTTCGTCTGTCCGTCCGTCGGTATGAACACCTAGATCTCAGATACTATAAGATATATATGTAGCTATAATTTTTTATGTTTGCACGCAGATCAAATTTGTTTCAAAACTTTGCCACGCCCACTTTCGGCCCCGTAAAAAAAACGAATAACAAGCGTAATTTTAAATCTAGAGCTTCGAGATTTGGTGTATACAATAATAACAATAGTATGACTCCTGAAAATTTGGTTGCGATCAGATACAAATTGTGGAAGTTATTAAAGAAATACTTTTGTATGGGCAAAAACGCCAACTTAGTTGCTTTATCCGACAATCTGGTATATTGTGCCGTCTATGGTATATTTTGAATGTGGTACTACATCGATATACCAAATATACCATTCGGTATATTTTTAGTATTTTGCAGTATTTTTCGGTATATTTTGAAAATAATACCGCAACATTTTGCTTTTATTCAAAATGGTTAGCGGGTATCTCACTGTAGCGTTCTAATTTGTTTTTTATTTATGGGCATTTCTTACTGAAAATGAAAAAGATGGCACGTCGCTAAAATAAAGGATGTCACAATATCTGAAATACAAGATGGTTCAGGATTTGTAGATTTGTCAGCAGTCACCAAATAGATTTCCAAGACAATTATTAACAAGTCACAAAGCTACAGTCGAGTCATAGGCTAAAACAAGAATGTATCGGTTTTAAATTAAAACAATTAAGAATGCTACAGTTGACTGTAAGATACCCGCTGCCCATTTTGAGAAAATGCAAAACAGTTCGGTATAATTCTTAAAATATACCAAATTAATGTACCCCAAAAATACAAAAATATACCCAAGACTATATTTGATATATTGATATAGTACTTACTACGTTCAAAATATATTGGAATGTTTTTCATACTATATAAAGTACTAATTGGGAAAACATAAAAAAGCGGAATTATCCAAGCAATGTACCAGCAATAACAAACATTGGAGAAGTATTAGTAACTCCATTTTTAGTTATTTCCTTTGTCAAAAATTTCTTTAGTTAGAGATATTTTAATTCATATTATATTTTATTATTTATGAACAGTGCTGTTGGTAACTAAGACTGTTTTATAAAAGGAAACTTGGTAAAATTGTAAAGCAGAAGCATTTTCCTCGAAATTTGTAGATAAGTCAGCTTCTGAGATCTATATCCTCTAAGAGACTGATAGATGGAATCAACTGTTAATGCATTAAACTGTAGATGTTATTAAAAAAAATCAACATTTTCTACCTTTCTCGCTTAACTACGTCTGTCTCGCTTTTTCATTCGCCAACTGTCTGACTTGTTCAACTTTCCCGGGATGGCATCGTTGAATGTGGCCCCTGCTCAAGTTTTGTAATCGTTTCAAGTTATCCAATTTGTAAGATGTTCCAAGCGCGCCCTCTGTCCCGTTCCCCTCTGCTTCCCCTCGTCTCCACCCCTGCACTAGCAATGATAAATCATCTTTTGTATTATGATTATTTTGTCGGTGTTTTTTTCGGGTAACCGTTTCCCATCTTCGACGCCTCTCCAGAACAGACGACGCCGCCGCCACAGCCAGTGCCAGCTGCTGCCTGCCGCATGTTGCATGCCGCTTGCCGCATGCTGTATGCCGTATGCTGTATGGTGGCCTTTTCTTGCCTCTACCTGGACAGTTGCATTCGAAAATTTCATTGTAATTTTATGATTATGGCCGCACGCATTTTGATTGATACTTTAGCACTACTTACGAGGCCAACGGCCTTCCCCCTGGAGCCATCGAGTTGCCAAAGGGAAGCGTGGGGGATTTGGATGAAGGGGGAGACTGCACCCTCCGCTGGCGATTCACCCTCAATCCTGCAGTCCAATTGAATTTCGATTTCAATGCTCATCATGTTGAAGATTATCACGTTATTGTACTTCCAGCGAATTTCAATTTTCAGTCGAAATGCATTCGAGGACCCGTTGAAAATACATCAATCTCATCGATGGGGCACGATGGGGAACGATGAGGAACGGGGACATGGCGGCGGGGGAAGCGCACACACAAAAAACTTCCTGCGGCGCACAAATTTTCAATGCCTGTGGCAACAAACTCGCGCTCATTATGGCCCATTGAGGGGGGCGTGGCAGCAGCAGCAGCAGCAGCAACAGTGGGGCAACTGTGGGGCAACCTTTGGCCAATGTCCGGCCGGTAAAGCCCGCGAGGCCGGCAAGGGGCAAGTCGAAGCACTTGTCGGCTGCGTTCGCTTTGGCGGCCTCTCATTTCGTATGCCGTTAGGCGGCCCAATGTAATTATTCAATACATTTTACGTGCGTCGCATGGCAATGCTAGCCACGCCTTCTGTAGCCACCGCCCACCTACACACACACACACACACGGACACGCACTCGCTCGCCTTCACATTTGTATGGCTTTCCACTTAAACTTCATTAGAATATGTGTGGTGTGCACAGCTCGTTTCCTTCGCCCCTACTCCGTCGCATCCCCTCGCACCCTCTTTGTGGCATTCTTAGTTCGTCTCTTGCTATTGCCTCATTCACTGTTGCCACTTTCGGCGCACTTTGCAATTTATTAAACATTTTATTGCGCCCCAAGGCGTGCTTGCTAAAGTAAAATGCTACACAATGTGGCCAGACAGCTCAACTTTTCCCACCCATCCTCCCACTCCACATTCACTCAGCTGGCAACGCTGCACAATTAAAGCTTGAGCCTAATGCTCAGTGCATAAAGTAGAAGAGGAAGATACTACATACATAAGAAAGGTCTGGGAAAACTTTGGAATGAGTTTTCTTTGGATTTCAAAAACCATAAAAGTAAAGAGTTCCTCAGGTGTTTCGCTTTATTGCTTAGGGGACGTGTATTTAAGGCGCCCTGACAATAATTTGTTCTTTAACTTTCCTACAAATTAAAATATACCATCAGTTTTTAACAAATTTAATTTTAAAAATACGAATTGCTTGTTTCCTGTTTATATAAAACCTGGTTTTATGAAGGTGAACAGATGAGATACCAAAAATTACATTTACAAAAAAAAAAATGAAGATGATGAAGTGATGAAGAAAGTTATTTTAGTGGCACCTACTTTTTCAATTCATACCCATAATTAGTTTTTCTTTATTTATCAAATTACAGTCGTTTTTCATTTTAATTTTCCCGCTAGCGATGGCAACCCTGTTTGATATATTTACAACTTGTACCACCTTACTTGGTAAGAGCTAAGCTCTTCTGATCCCACGCACACATCCTCACAGACTCCCTCCAGCTGCAGTAAAGGGAGAAACGAGAGAGGAAAAAATAAAGAATTTAGGTCTTCCAGGCGAGTGCATGCATTGTATGAGTCCTGCCAGGGACCACTCAGCACCCCAATTATAACGCGCTAGACAATAAACAAAAATAATAATACGAAATCTAGTCCGCACACACACACACACACTTACACTTGTATGAACACTACTCATGTGTGCAATGCTAAGAGCAACCCTCGCTAATGAAGCTGCAGTTTTACTTCTGCTTCTTCCTCTTTCTCTCAGTGTTTGCCAACTGTGGTGTTTTGACTGTTGGGGGGAATAGAGTTGGAGGGGATTATCACCAGTAGCAATGGACATTCATTAGGCATAGGGGGAAAAAAAGCCAACCTGCGATATCCACAATTACGCTTATTTGTAGCAAACATACAACAAAGTATTCGTGCTGCCTACTATCGGCTAGCGATGGCACGACTTAAGCACGAGCACGAGCACGAGCACTCACACAAGTTCTGACACTTGCTGTAGTTGCAGTTGTTTGTTTTTTGTACTTGTGTTGAGGCTACGCACATTCAGGCATTACATTCAATGGAGTATTCCATTAACTCACGCACACACACACACACAACGATAGTCGCGCACTGACACAGCTGAGCTGCCTGGTAACCGCAGGCAACATGTGCCGCACACAGCGACAATATCAGCGTTTGCATGTGTAAATGGAAAGAGCGAGAGAGAGAGAGAGAGAGAGAGAGCGGCGCTTTATTTGCTGGGAACAAATACTTACAACAACTGCAAATCACAGCTGCAGGCTGCAGCAAGCAAACGGTCGTCGGCATCGTCGGCTCTCAACATAAAAAAGCGCCGCCGTCGCGTCTGCCTCCCCATGCTCCTCCCCATCCTTTTTCATTCATTCTCTCTCTCTTTCTGTCGTTCGCTCTGCGTAACATTTGTTTTGACATTGCCCCGTTGGCTGCCCACCAAACACGTCGTTTGTCCATCTGTCAGTCAGTACGTTCGTTCATTCGTTCGTCCGTCAGACGATCAGACCAGCAATCTATTTTTTTTCTGTAGATTGTTTGTTGTTCACTGAGCTTTTTTCTTGCCCGTTTCGAGGCGTAAAGTTTTGAAATTAGTTTCAAGTTTTTCTATTTTTTTCCTCCCCGAAAAAGCGCGACACATTTTTTTGTCAACTTTCAGTAAAGTGCCTAAAACAGCAGCAGGAAGCAGAAGAAAAACCAAACAAACAAAAAATAGAACTATTCCCATGCACTTGATAACAGTTTTTGGTTCAATTGTTGACAGCGTGCGAGCAGATTGAAGACCCTAAAACCAAAACTAAAACTCAATGGAAATTGGATTGACAAAAATTTAGACCAACTCTGTGAATCGATCCCCTCATCTGGAGAAGAAATCCATAAATATGTGCATTGATTTGGCGACTTTCATCGAAATGGAAAAAATCTCGTTCTAAGAATAGCTAAATTTTATTCTGGGCTTAAGTCGATATAATGCTGACTGGAATTTTTCTGTATTTTTTCGTTTTCATTTTATGCATCCACAACTGCGAACAAAATGCATTCTTATTTTTCCAATTTATTCTCTACATTTTACTTCGGGTTTTCTTCTTTTTTGACAACAACATTTACTACGGCGAGAACATCTGCGGGCAACTGTGAAGCAATTGCAACTGATAAGGGTTTTCAAATATTGTATCTATGTGAATCTTTTGTTAGTGTTGGCATTGTTGCCACACACGATGCCACATTCTGTGTTGATATGCGTAAAGGTTCTGTCAGAGTGTTTACTGAGGAAAATACTTATATCGCGAGATACAACTAAGACAACCACCAACAAAAAACACACTCTTAACACTTTAGAGATGTTTTGAAGGTCTAAAATGCTGAAATTATACTAAAATAGTGAACAGTTGAAGTCTTATTCTTTCATGTGAATATACAAATATGTATATACAATAAATAAATACCTAAAAACTACAATTCATTAAAGAATCTATGATAGAAAGTTATTGTTAGACAACTAAGATTATTTCATATTTAACTTCGTTTTCATTAAAACTTAATCATTATTAATAATTCTTTAGTAGGAAAAAATAATAAAGAACAAAATAAATAATAAATTAATTTAAAATCTAAGCCTTATGATAAATAAATAAAGAATAAATATGGTGGCATATTTGGGCTATATATACCGCAAGTCTCAACTTTTTCATTTTTATTTCATCTTTAGCACATAAAAGTTCAGGTCTTTTCATCGCCTTGGCTTATTAAATTAAATATTATTTCATGTTGTTAATTAGGTTTAGCATATGTAGATTAAATGAGAAACAGTTTTCTCAGTTAGTTGCAGCTAATTAGCATAAGTAAATGTTAGGAACCCAAATCAAATTTAAAGTAATAGGCATTCACACGTACTATCCATAATTCATATGCACATACGAACCCGAACTCAAACTCCTCACATTCGAATAAACCCAAAAAACCCGAAACCGAACCCGAAACTGAAACTGAGCCTGAGTTGACAGGTCTGTTGCATGGACAGGCAAATGGAGAAGGATGCCAATCGAAAGAGGTTGTCAGAAACAGTTTATAACGCCTAGAATTATGCCGCACATAAATCAAAATTGACGCGTAAACAAATATGCTTCGATGTAGGTGATGGGGCTTTGTATTTTTTTGAAATTGCAAATTTGGCGCATATTAAGAAGTTGTGTATGTGATCAAAGGCAAAAGTAATGAAAGAAAGGAGAGAAAAAAAGATGGAAGCCAAAAAAAAATCCGAGAGTTTCGTATTGGGGCTAGACGTTTGTTTTTGGCACTCTGTTTGCACTGTGGGGTAGAATTCTAATTTATGGCCGGCAATAAGCGCTAACGGAAAAATGGAAAACGTTTCAGGATTCGTTTTGCAGACGGAATCCCCATAAAATCCTAATATAATAAGCATGTAAATGTGTCCCGGCAAACTCAGCTTCACCCCACTGTTGACAGACAATCCATTAGAATGGCAAACTATGCGTATAACGGTATACAAGTTAGTTAGCAAAATTCAGTTTCGTTGAGATTTCTACGGCAAATTGAATAATTTTTTTGAACGAAAGTGTCGGGCAATTGACGGATGAAGCTGGCGGGAAAACGTCTAAATAATTAGATAAACATTTAAGCCATGCAAACAGAGAGAAGAAAAGTAAAAAAGACGACAGCCTTATGCCAAGTGACATGAAGAAGAAGCAGCTGAAGTGGAGACAGAACACGCGACAACTGTAGACGCATAACGGCAATGCGGGGACAACAACGACAACAGCAGCCAGTTGATGTTTGTGGAGAGCAGGAGTTGCGCCAGCGGGGTCTGAGGCCAGAGAGTACGTGACCATAACATGAACTGCCCCCCGCACACAAATACACACAACAGAGTAGCATACATATACAATTTGCGGGTTCAAAGTGGAGAGACGACGTACTACATACAAACAGGAAATATTTAACGTGCTTGCAACAACAGCAACAAAAGTGAAATATAAATAAAAATAATAATAATAATGGGCAAAACGTAGGGAACACACAGAGCGTGTGTGGCTGAGAGAGCGCCGAGGGTTGCTGGCCCTGCACTCAGAGAGCAAGCGTGAGAGAGCCCTCCGAGAGAGAGAGAGCGCATTTCGAAATGCATGCGTGTGAGTGTGGGTGTGCGTGTGCAGTGTGCAATGGTCGTGTGCCGAAGTTGATGTCGAAGTCGAAGCTGTGTGGCATTGCTGTAGTTCTCACTCTTAGTTTCTCTCTCTCAGTCGCAAGTTGCCGTTAGAATATCCCACCGGCCCTTTTTATACAGGGAAATTCTCTGATCGCACAAGAGAGATAGACGACGTCGCGAACCAGCGAGAGAGAGAGCAAGCATACGAACGAACGAAACAACGAACGAGAACAAAAGTGAACAAACAAAACACAAACGAAGCAATGCGACGCGCCGCGACGGCGCGACGACAACGACTTCTCTCTCTGCGACTTGCAAGACTGAAAAAACAGGGAATTTGTTGCTGCTGCTTCAGCTGCTGCTGCTGCTGTTGGCCTTTAACGAATTCTATAAATCAGTCTTTCATTTTCTCTTTCACATCATTCAGCCATTTTCTCTTTGACGCGACGGACGCGTCTGCAGCTCGCAAACGGACGAACGGCAAAACGAAACGGGCAACGGTCATACTAAGCGCACGAACAACGCTTGGGAATTTGGTTTTTTGTCGGATTAATTAAAACAATATTCTTCTTATGAATGTTTCGCCTTTTCGGGTTCTGTGCTACCATATAGTAATAACAAATACGTAATGCAAATATCTCCAGTAAGTGAAGAAGCAAAAGAAATGCACTAAGTGTATTTAAGTAAGAATAAAAGAATACAAAAAAATATAAGAAGCAAACAAACGTGCGTGCGTGCGTGCATTGTGAATGTATGTGAGTGTGTGTGCGTGAAACATTTAAGCTTTAAGTGCTAAAAGCGTGCGTTGCTGCTGCGCTTTGGATACCCAGCGACGTCGCCGTCACCATCATCGCCGCCAGCATTTGGAGCTGCTGTCTAACATTAAATGTTAGTATACCAACACAAGCATAGCTAAATATGTGCATACATACATACATATGTATACACATACATATGTACATACAAGAAGAACAGCGAGCAGCATAAACGAAACGTCTGCAAAGATGCGACGGACGCCTGCCAGCCTGTGCCTGACTGTGTGTGTTAAAAATAAAAGTAATCAAAAGGGGGCAGCGATTACGTCGCCGCTGCCGCTGTCGCTGCCCTCGCCGTCGTTGGCGTTGTAGTTGTCGTTGTCGTTGTCGTCGCGTGCATTGCTCCCTCTCAGCTGCTGCGCATGTGTTTGTAGTTGTAGTTGGCGTTGTCGTTGTCGTAGTGTGTAGTGAAGTGTATTATACGTATACAATGCATGCCCATGTTGTGCCCTGCTTCAATTTTGTCAAACTATTACAGCAGCGCTTACATTTACATCATACGTTAAATAAACTGTTAACATTGAGTCCGAGACTCCGAGTGCTGCGCTGTCTGTCTATTGTTTGTTTTTGTTTGCCCACGCAAATATGCAATGATTTTTTGTCGCGTTGCGTTGCGCTTTTTGCCTACCCCACTCTCTCTCTCCACCATCCCAATCATGCATATTTATCGCGTTCGCTCTCTCTGTCTCTCACACACAGCCCGCGTTCATTTCATTCATGCCTTACAAATGAAGCGTGCTCAATTGTGCGAATGGCGGGTGGGTGGTGGGTGGTGTGTGTTGGGTTGGGTGGCTGCACAGTTAAAGTGACGGGAGTTGGGGTTGGAATCTGTGTGTGTTGGGTGGTGGATACACACACATATACTCACACCACGAAGCACACATACAGATGCAAATACTCAGGCGTCTTACAAGCGGAAGTGGAAGTCGTTCTGTATGTGTAAGTCTTTTAGCACTGTGTTTGTGTATGTGTGTGTATCTAATGGGATTTTCTAATAAAATTTAAATTGTTGCCGTTTTTGCTGGGCGCCTTCTATGAATTTAATATGAAGTGTGTGAGAAGTGGTCGAATGAAATACGAGTGAATAATTTACGAAGCACAAGACTTGCTGTTTTATACATAAATCTTTTCTTTAAATCGGATGCTGAATATGCAATTAACCTCAAATTTGTTGCTAATTGTACAAACAAATACATAAATAGTAACGAAAACCAAAATAAACTCTTTATCTTACATGATAACTTCAAAAATAAAGTGAAGTATGCTTCATATGTGAATTCTTCATCTGATGTAAAATGCCGTCGCTTAAAATATTAAGTTCAAATTGAAAATGAGTGAAAAACTTCTTGATAGTGTGATATTGTTCAACAATCAAAGTACATTAATAAAACTGAAACAAATAACATTTATTTTAAATGGAACACTTTAAGATTTACCTTAAAAAAAAGACTGAAAATAAGTCTGTTTGAAAGACAAAACTTGTTTCTTATTCTTTTAAATAATAGAAAAGAGTGTAAAACACGGAAAATAAAACTAACGTAAAACCATTAAAAAGAAGAACAAAAATTGTGAAGCATAGTGGCAAAAAATATTTTTGACATTTATGCATTAAAATGCAATAACTTTTAAATTTTAAACATAGCTAAACTCGTGTGTATTAATGTTATTTACTTAATTAATGAAGTGGGAAAATTAATCGAAGATGATAAAGTGACTGGTAACTTCAGAGTTGTGAGAAATGTGAGTGTCATAAAATGAGATCGAAGGAAGTTAAACAGAAAACCACGCAAGCATTGCAATTAAATACAAAAATTAATCAATACTTATCACAGTTGAAGTTTTCTATTTAAATGTAAAATCTCGAAGATTATCCTTTAAGTTGTGAAAAGCACAGAGAATTGAATTTCCATGTGTGCATCTGATTATATGAAACAAAAGAAACCTCACCAATGTAGAAAAACCTCGGACCCAAAAGTGAGGCGTTACTTCTTGCCAGAAGCCAAGCCGACCAACAGAGCGGCTTAACATTAATCTTCACATTTAACGATGCGTTTAACAGGATTGTTGTTGTCACAGGCAGCGAAGAGGAAGACATAGAGAGGAGAGTGAGAGAGAGAGAGAAAGAGAATATAGGCAGGTGGCACAGAGAATTTCAACCTAAATGCCCGAAGCAGACCTAGAGATTATACTTTTGGGTCGTAAAAAAACTCAAATAAAATAAAATATTTTGAGCATTCAAAGTCGTCATAAAAATTCCGAAAAAAATGTTACATGAAAACTCAAAATGAAATGCAATCAACAGTGACGATAACAATGACAACAACTGCTTACAAAACGAAAATTAAGGGAAATACTAGAAGTAAAGAAGCAAACAGTGAACACTCTAAAAGTTATCTAGTAGATTTTGTCAAAGATAAAAACCCAAACCTGCATTCAGAGTTAATTAAAGTAATAGGAATCAATAAAATAAAAACATTTTAAATCTCGCAAAAAAAATTTACACCTGTGAAACACTTTAATTAAAGTCATTTTAATATAAATATAGACTCAATTTGTTCAATATTTTCAAATTTCAACTCGTTCGAGTTAAAAATCCCACATGTGATTATCTTTGGCTTTTATTAGTTCACTGTAACGAGCGTGGACTGTAAAGACAAAAGATCTGAGCACAAGTGCATACACACACACACACACACACACACACATGAATGCAAGCCGACATAAACATGGATTTATGTGTGTTGAGCGTGTGTCGATGCGTGCATTTGAGTGTGTGAAAGACTCACGCTCAACGCTTTTTATTAATTCTGTTAAATATTCACACACAAAAAAAAATGAAAATATAAAAAAGAAACAAGAATTTCAAACAAACATCAAACGCGGGCGGTGAGGAGATCAACAAACCGCTCTGCCTACGTGCAACTTCACAGTCGCAGTCCATTTCCCATTACGTTCCCCCTCTAAAGGCAAAACGGCTCTCTGCCTGCTGCGGCTGCCTTCACTGAATGCTTGCTACCTGAAACTGAAATTTTCCCGCATTAGAATGCTCGTGCTCCGTTTCGATGTTGTTGTTACTGTTGTTGTTGGTTGGCTGGTTATGTTGCATGCGGACGACGACGGACGCCGCGACGTCGTCGACAGACAACAATCCAGCGGGACTGTCGGACTGACAGAGACGGACAATGCTGAAGGCAAAGATAAAATGAGAGAGCGAGCGGGAGGGAGAGAAAAATAACACGCGAGCCGGAGCCAGAACCAAAGCAGAAGGGCATGCAATGGAAGAAGGAAGGGAATGGGAGTTGATTTTATTTTTCTTCCTTTTGGGCTGCTGCTTCTTGCTTGCCTGTGCTCTGCGTTATGTTGTGTGTAGTATTATTTTTTTTGTTTACCTTATGCTTTCGTTTATCGACCCGTTTTTGGTTTTGTGTGTTTTTGTGTGCTACATATGCGTTTTTGTTGCGCTCTCTCGCTCTCATTTCGTTCGCGTGCTCTGCGCCGCTCTCGCTGCGAGTTGAGAAGCAGCAACCGCAGCATAATCGCAGTTTGCATGCTTTTAGTATCCTTTTGCTAGTCAGGGGAGACAGTTACTGGCATAAATAGAACTATCTACTAATGCAATTTTTACGTTATGCAATTAAAATATTCACTATTTCCTTGCGTTCCTTTTGTTTTATTATATTTTTAAAATATTAAAGGTAAACATACATTTTGTATATCAACGATTATTGCAATAATTTGTATTTTCTTAAAAAGCTGTTTTATTTAACACCTGTGTCGGGGTGTGGCCGCAAGTTAAATTTCTAAAACATACGTTTTTACGCTGATAGATATACCAAAATGGTTACTTGTCGTTTAACAGTTTGGTACATTTTCAAAAGTGTAAGAAAAGGCGCGTCATTTAAACCCAATTCATAGATTTTACATAATTTAGGTATCGTCACTTTTTCTCCATATAAAATTTGCAATAACAATTTCCATTGCACAAAAAAAAAACGTTAAATGAGTTGTCTGTCCAAGCGACGGTTCCTCACCTCTTCATAGCAGTCAGCTTTCGAGTGTGTTGCTGTTAAGGCACTGCACGCGGTTTCGATTGTTTGGGAAATTTCACAGCTGTTGGCTCCATTGTGTGCGTTAACAGTGAGATAGAGATGCGCGTGTCTTCCACACTGTTAGTTAACAGGCATTAAAAAAAAACAAGACATAAAAAAGAAGAAAACAAAACTAATTGTTATTGTGATTATTATGTTTTTATTAGAATGAATTAAAGTGTATAAAAAATGCGTGCAACATAAGAGTGCACGCTTGTGGGGCAGCAGCGCAGTAGCAGCAACAGCAGCTAGCATCAGTCGACACACACAGCGTGTCCAAGGTGTGGCAGCAGCTTTGAGTAGTGAAAAATGATTTTTTTTTTGTTTTTGCTGAAAATGCATTATTTAATAATGTTCAATTATTATCTCTCTTTTACTTTACAGTGGCGTTGCCACCTCGCTCAGCTGCGCCGATTCCAGCACAGGCTCCAGTGAGGATGCATCTGAGCCCGGCTCACCGTACAGTGCGCACTCGCTATTGAGCGACGAGCAGCAGCAACAGCAGCAGCTAAACAAGATGCCGCCACAAATACTCAGCGCCAGCGCCGCAGCGGCAGCTGCTGCCAGCAATAGCAGCAGCAATGCAACAGCCACAGCAACAGCGAACGCTGCAGCAACAGTTGCTGCCAGCAATCAGAATGCAGCGAGAAGCAACCACAGCAACAACAACACTGCCAAAATCACCACAACAATAGCTCAACGCACCAACAGCAGCAGCAGCAGCAACACATCAGCAACAGGAGCAACAACTGCAGTGCCAACGCTGCAATGGCCCTGGAACACAAGTCTGGGCAGCACCTCAACTGCTGTGCCCGCCTACAACTCATCCTCCACACCCGCCACTACAAAGAAGCGTGCTGCTGTTGCCAGCAATGGCAGCAACAGCGACGCCGCCAGCAACACTGCCAGCTGCATTGCTGTGGCAGCGAAAAAGTCACGTGCCGAATTGCAAGGCAACAGCAGCAGCAACAACGGCAACAGCAGCAGCAACAACCTCAGCACCAGCGACAAAAGACTGAAAGCCGCCGCCTTGGAGGAGTCGCAGACTAAGATCACGGGTTTCTTCAAGTCACAAATGAAGGCGACGCCTGGCAAGTTGGCCACGCCCTCACCGCCGCCCACAGCAGCGGCAGCAGCGAATACGCTTACAATGAGCACGCCGGCAACCACAGCATCGCTCAACAAATACTTTAACATACTCTCGCAACTCAACGAGCAGAAGCAGCAGCAACAACAACAACATCAGCCGCAACCCAAGCCAGCAACAGTTGCTGCGGCACCTGCAATAGTTGCTCCTGCGGCTGCAACGCCAACTGCTGCTGCTTTGCCTGTGCCAGCACTCAAAAAGATCGAACGCAGCAGCAAGCAACCAGCAAAGATTGCTCAAGTGGCACCCAATCTGCGCAAGACGCCCAGCAGCAACAGTCACAATCACGCCGGCAACAGCAGCAGCAACAACACTGGCAAATCGCCTGCCAAAAAGCATGTGGCCATTGCACCGCGCACACCCGAGATGAAGCAACAGCAGCAGCAACAGTTGCAGCTGCAAGCATCCAAATCATTGCTTGCAGCAACCGCGTATCGTGCGTCCAACGGCAACAGCAGCAATGCGGTTGCTGTTACAGCAACTGCAACGGCAGCAGCAACAGCAGCCGTTGCTGTCGCCAAGCCCTGCCAGAAGCTGCAACTAGCCGCCGCGCCCACAGCCACGCCCACTCAGAATCCCACGCTCTATCAGCTGCCCGTGCAACTGCCGAATCTGGTGCAGTTGCCGCCGCAACTGGCAGCAGCCGCCAACATCATGCAGCTGAACAATGTGGCCAAAGCAGCAGTCGCTGCTGCTGCCAGCAACAATGCAGCGGCAGCAGCAGCCTCGGCGCAGGCAGCACAAGCAGCAGCCGCGCAGTATTTCCTCAACGGCACCGTCTTCAAGCTGCAACAGGTGACAACGGCAACGACGACGACAGCAACCACGGCGACGGCGGCAGCTGCAACTGCCGGAGGCGTCAATCCTTTTGGCCTGCTCAATGCCAATGAGCTGCAGGAGCTGCTGCTCAAGCAGCAACAGCAGCAGGTGCAACAACAACAGCAGCAGCAGCAGCAACAATTGCAGCTGCAGCAGGCAGCAGCTGTGAAGGCGGCTGCAGCAGCCGTGGCCACGCCCACTGCGAATGGTGCTGCCAACTTCCAGGAGTTGTTTCAGCAGCAGATTGCCGCTGCAATTGCAGCCCAACAGCAGCAGCAGCAACAACAGCAGCAGCAGCAACACCAACAGCAACAGTTGCAGCGTCTTGGCGCCGCAGCAGCAGCACAACCCGTGTTTATGGCAACGCCAGCGGGATTGTTGCTGAATGCAGCCACGCTGCCAGCAATGTTGGCGCAAGCAGCGGCCGCAATTGCCGCCAACAGTCAGCAACAACAGCAGCAACAGCAAAAGGTTGCCGCCGCTGTGGCCCTGCAGCATCAACACCAGCAGCAACAGCAACAGTCGCTGCCAGCGTTGCAGCCGATACCCGCCTTGAGTTCCATCTTTGAGCCAGCCGCCGAGCAGCAGCAGCAACAGTTGCAGCTACAGCAACAGCAGCTGGCGCAGTTGCTGCTCTCCCATCAGCAGCAGCAGCAGCAACAACAACAACATCATCAGCAACAGCAACAGCAACTCATCACTGCCAATCAGCCACCGCCGTTGACAGCAGCAAACAGCTGCAACAGCAACAGCATTAGCAACAATACTGCCAGCAACATAAGCAACAACAGCAATGCCTCGAATAATTTAAGCAACAACACTGCCCTGCTGCCACAGCAGCAGCAACAACAGCAGCAGCAACAACAGCTGCAGCAACAACAGCAACCACGTGCCATCATCAAGGGACCGCCACCGCTGGTCACCATCTCCTCCGCCTCCAGCTCCGCCCTCGGCACAGTTGCCGCCAAATCGCGCAGCACGCTGCCCTCCGCCCTGGCCAAGCCCTACCAGAAGCGTCCGTCGCCGCAGCGCCAGCAGCAGCAGCAACAGCAAGTGGGCAAGTGCAAGTATGCAGCGATCGCCACGCCCACCACGCCGCCTCCTCTGGTGCCAACGAGCACGGGAGCAACAGCAGCCACAGCTGCAACGGGAGTCGGAGCTGCTGCCAAGGAGCTGCAGCAGCTGCGGAAGAGTGCCACGCCCAGCAACATTACGCCCACGCCGCCTCTAGTGAGCATAGCGCCCGCGAAGCTGACGCCCACGCCCACGCTCAGCATGGCCAAGCAGCAACAGTTGCCGCCAACCACAGTTGGCAAGATCTCAAGCAGCAGCAGCAGCGCTGATCTCTTTGATCTGGTGAAGAACTCAAATGGCGCGATCAGCATTGTGGGCAAATCACCGGCAGCCAGCAACAGCTGCAGCTTTGCCTCATCGCCAACCCCCTCACTCGCCCTCACCCCGCTGCCCTTCAGCTCGCCGAGCAGCAGCAACAGCAATTCCTCGCCAGCTCTCTCCGTGCACTCTTCGAGCACCTTGTGCTCCTTTGGCAAATCCCTTGTGACCATCAAGGCCGAACCCATCGAGGAGACACTCTCCGCCTCCGCCGCCTCCTCCATGCCAACGCCCACTTGCTCGGCCACGCCTACAGCATTGCTGTGCAGCTCAACGCCGCTTGGAGTGGCCAGCATCAGCAACAGCAGCAGCAGCCACAATCCGCAGAGCTTTGCCGGCCAGTTGCCGGGCACTCGGTGCGTCAATGTGAAGCACGAGCTGCTCGCCGAGTGCAGCGGTGGGAACTCGAACTGCAGCAGCAGCTATGCGAGCACCAGCAACTCGGTGAGCTCCGCTGCCGATCTCTCGCTGGAGGCATCGACGCCAGCCACCTCGCTGAGCCCGGCGCCGTCGCCTTCGGCCAGCAGCCAGAGCCAAACTATTCCCATTGCATCGCCGGAGGGAAATGCCAGTCAGCAGGACATGCTCAGCGAGCTGGTCACCTCGTCGTGCAACTCCAGCGGCACCGAGGATTGCTCGCAGACCGCCTCGTTGCCGGCAACCACTGTGGCCACCGCCACGGTGAGCACGGCAGCAACTCCGATTGCCGGCAGCAGCAGCAGCGGCAGCAGCAACTACGACGAGGAGGACGACAAGTCGGTGGCCTCCTCGGAGGCAGCGACGCACAAGCGACTGACGCCCGAGTCGGGCATTGGCGGCAGCCTCAGCAACAGCGAGAGCAGCAACTCCATAGCCGATGCCATGTAAGTAATCTTCAGATCAGCTGACAAACAAGTTTGTTTAATTTGCTTTCGATTTAGTTCCAGCAAGTCCGCCTGTCCGGCTGCCTCCTCGGTCTCGGTCTCAGTCTCCGCCTCCGCTTCGGACAGCAACTCGCTGGCCAGCAACGCACCTTCGCCCGCCTCGCCCAGCAACGATGATGGCTCCTGCTCCGCCCCAGCAACGCCAGCACCCGCGCCCTGTGCTCTCCTGGACACAACGCTGGCGGAGACGGCCAGCAAAACGCTGCCCAAGTGCGCCATCTCGCCGATATTGTCGCAGCCCAAGACGATCCGCTTTCCAGCTGGCGCTGGAGCCGGCGGCAAGGGTGGCAAGCGGCACGACGGCGTCTGCTACTGGGACAAGTGCAACAAGAAGCACGAGAGCAACTCGAAGCTGTTGGATCACATGCAGACGCATCACGTGAACACCCAAACAGGTCCCTTTGCCTGCCTCTGGGTTGGCTGCAAGGTCTACAACAAGGAGTCCTGCTCGCGTCGCTGGCTGGAGCGGCACGTGCTCTCCCACGGCGGCTCCAAGCAGTTCAAGTGCATCGTCGAAGGCTGCGGACTGCGCTTTGGATCACAGGTAAGTTTAACAGTGCTGATCTTGACTGCGATAGCAAACTAAATGCGAATTTCTACTACTTACAGTTGGCGTTGCAGAAGCATGTGAACAATCACTTCAATGCCACGGACAATGCCAAGGAGAGCACCAACAAACGCACCTCGGATCCCCCAGTGCCCAAGCAGCTGCGCAAGAACGGCAAGAAGCTTCGCTATCGCCGTCAGCCCTTCTCTGGTAAGTTCCCCTTAAACCTGCCTTCTAATCTTGCAACGCCTTCTAATCTATGTGTTTTTGTAGCGCGCATGTTCGACTTCTTCGACACGGGCATCATGGAGGGACTGCAGCATCGTCTGCGCCAGATCAGCACGCTCACCAACGGCGCCCAGGCGATTACGTTCCAGGGACAGTGCCTGATGCGACGCCGCAATAGCCAAGGCAGCTACGAGTGCTTTGTGCGCTGGTCGCCGCGTGAAATGTAAGTTAAAAGAACTCTTCTAACCTTCGAATTGCAGTCAACTAATTGTGGGTTTATCTCTCTCTTAGCATCTCGGATGAGTGGATGCCCGAGTGTCCGAATCGAACGCGACAACACACAAAGGTGCTGCACATCAAGCACATGCGTCCGGCGGAGAAAACCTGCGTCGACAGTCTGCTGAGCACAGCGTACAGATTGCGCTATCATGCGCAGCTCTTCGATGACGACTACAACGTGAACGAACAGCAACAGCAGCAGGAGGAGATGGACCAAAGCAGCAGCGAATGTGCTGCCAGCGACGATGACGAAGATGACGATGATGGTGATGATGATGATGACGAGGAGGATGAAGATGAAGATGAAGATGATGGAGTATCGGGCACAATCAGCTCGACCAGCGGTAGCGGCACAGTGTCCAGCTACCAGCAGGTGCTCAGCATAGCCAAGCTGCAGATGCAGCAGCGTCGAAAGCATCCGCGAAAGCCGCCCAAGGGACGATGGCGGCAACACAACTGGTGCCCACTGATGCGTTGATGCCGCTCTAGAAAGTATTTTTGCCTAAGTAGTTGATAAACGGAAGAGAACGAGACGAGAAGCGAAGCGAAGGACAAACGAGTAAACAGTGACAAGTAGTTGATAGAGAGATAGTTTCGATAAGGACACCACAAACACAACCACCATCCCCACCCCCCGTATCACATAAACATAAACTAGAATTAACAACTGTAACATATATATAGTATATATACTGACATATACATATATCAACATAGATAATGCCATGTACATAGAAGTCGCTTCAATATCAGAACAAATTTTAACTTGACTTATTTACTTATTTATAACGTTAACTCGTAAGTTGACTTGAACTAATTTCTGTAAATTGTGAACTGCCTAAAACGAGTAGAAGACGAAGCAGAGGAGCCTTGAGACTTGTTTGTTTCCCCTCTCCCCTCTTCAATCATCTTCGATACTTTCGATTTTTGTTTGTTGAATTTACACATTTCATCATTTGTTTGTACATTACATCCACTTCTCATTTTGTATTCCAAAACTTCCAAAAACTATGAAGAAAACGCACAATAACAATAACAACAACAACAACAAAAAGAATAAGACTTGAAGCATTTATCGCTAATCATTTTAAAGTGTAGCATTAACATTAATTAAGCAGTTAATTAATGATCTTTCATGTACTCAATGTGTTTTCAATGAGCAATGCAAACAGTTTTAAGTTTTTACACACACACAAACACACATTTCGTTAGAATTGAACAAAACCTAAACAAATTAATGTAGTCCAAATTTTTATACTTTACTGTAAATATTAAAATTAATTAGTTTTTGCTCTTAGCTCTAATTCAATTTCATTAAACATTACGCCTAAACACAACTTCTCATTTAGAAAAGAAAACAAACAATACAAAAAGAAAAAAAAAACTTAAAGAAATCAAAATAATAAACAAACTGTTTTTTTTAGAATTTAATTTGTTTTTATTTCGTTTTTGTTTTTAATGATTAACAACAGTCGAAAGGTCAACGAGCTCGCCTTAAACAATTATTAAGCATAATTAATTTTCTACGCCAATGAATTTATAAGTGTTTAAAGCTAAGATTATACAACAAAACAATACTATACGAACCCTAAGAACATTACTCAACACTGCCAAAGCGAAATGAATAATACAACAACCACAACCACAAGATGAAGAACTAGAAGAACACACGAAAATGTGGACGAACAGTTATAAGAACGACTGATAAATGTAAAAAAGAAACACAAATAACAAAAATCGTAAAAGATAAATCAAGCATTATCTTTTCTGTAATTCTTAGTTCGCACAAAGCTTATCATAATTCCCATATATAATACGTATACATATATAAACTATATCTGTGTGTTGTAGCTGCGCCTGTAATCAAGACCCTTCTCCCCCGCCCACGCCTATAGATGTAAGCCTATATGTAATACTCGTGTAGATAAAGCCAATCAGTTTTTGGGCATTACTTTGTACTTTCATACAGTAGTATATATAAATATGTATGTATTCATAATACGTTTGGGTTTTCTCCATTTTGTAGATGAGGCAAAGTTGCATTTTGTAAATGATATAGTATTAAAATTGAAAGCAATACATTTTTAACAATTGCCTGGAAGTTCTGAGATTAACGAAACTAAAAAGAGAGTCAACAATTTGGATTGCCTAAAACCATGACAAAAAAAACAATGAGATTCAACCATATTTTGTACCGAGAGAAAATTCAAATAAAAAATATAAACTACCTCAGATTTTTGCAAACAAAATGAAAAATAAAAACATAAAAAACATAGAATTTTTCGAGAAAAGTTTTCTAAAAGACAACAAAAAAGAATAGAGACTATATTTAAAAACAAATAAAAACATTGTTGCAGAACAAGGGAAAAGTTTACAGAGGTAAAAACTCGTAAATAGATAAAACTGCATATTTTCGTATAGAAGACACTCACACACACACACACACACAACTATCATGAGCTACTTACATACATACATACATACAGTTTAGCATATTCCCGTTTCACAACACTGCCCGTCATCAGATTATTATATAGATTTCCTAATTATTTTGTATATAGTTGGAGCAAATGCATAAATACATATATCATGATATCAATTCAATTACTAATAACGCAAACCGCTTTAATAAATAATACTATCTAAATAATTATTATAAACCTATTACCGATTTAGCATTGCGAAAGCAATAAAGAACAAAATGCGAATTAAGCATGGAGATTTCTCAGAACTTATGAATAATTTTAGAGCTCGCCAAGCAGACAGCAATTGATTTGACATTCAGTTCTTGGGCCGCAGATCTTGAAAGAGATGTGTAATAGAGATCGAGAGCCCGCATATTGTAACTAATGTAATCAAAAGTACAGTCTACACGTAACAATGGAAAACATATATATATTATATATATATACATAGATATTATATTATATAATATTAACTCTACCATATACACAATTTAGTATGTACAAGTGGAACAGAACCGAAACAGAAACATGTAAACTCTGACAAATGAAAAAATATATAGAGGCAGAAAATACTATTGAACCGATTGTCGAATTATTTACTCACTACTGGGCGGGACACCCACAGAGATTAAAAGAACAAAACGTAAGTAAAAAATTCTGGAATTGTGTTTCTTTATCTATTTTATCTCTCTTAACAACCCAACCACCCTCAGTTCCGTAAAAGAACTTACTTTGCGGGAAGTCGAAGCAGCCGGGCTTAGTATTACCAAACAAAACGGACCTGATCCTCTTCACGAAGAGGTCCCCCAAATCAGGCTGCACTAAAATACCTAGGTGTGTTCCTGGATAGCAAACTGACATGGAAGCTCAACGTGTTAGAAAGGGTGAAGAAGGCTACCGGGGCCTTGTATATGGGGCAAAAGATGCTTAGCTGTACTTGGGGCCTCTCTCATCTTAAACGGTGGATATATATCTCTGTTGTTGCCCTATCCTCACCTAAGGTATTCTAGTGTGGTGGCAGGCCACTGAAAAAAGGACGTACCTATGTATCCATCATGGAAAGGACACAGCGTCAACCGCTACTGTGTATCACAGGCGCCATCAAGTCGAAGCCTACTAAAACCCTCGAGGTAATAACTGGCGGCAAACCCATTAACTTATACGCGCATTCCAAAGCCTCAAAATTGCCCCTTAGGATTGCTGCAACAAGCAATCTAGGTCTATAAGGCTATGGTAGGGAGACTAGTATGGACTTGGATTATATAATCCCCTGTACTGACCATACTAACACGGTTTACGTGGAACAGAGTTGCTAGCGGGAAGGGTTATGCGTTCCCGAAGCCCTCATTTTCCGACAGGTCGAAGATGGACGAAGGAGTTGGTGGTTGGTGGTTACAAGCTCCCTGACCATTGCAGCATCTTCCAGGCGAGAGTCTTCGCCATTGGCAAGGCGGCAGAAGTGACTTGGGGTATATAGTACAGTGCAATTACAATTTGATTAACATCTTTGTTGACAGCCAGGCTAAAATAAGATCATTGTACTCAGAAGTTGTCCTGAAAAGCAGAAGAGCAATAGAGTCGCTGGTCATCGATGGCAACGAGATCGCAGACACTCTTGCCAAAGAGGGTTTGATGTCGGCAACATGTGCAATGTGCCAATATCCCTGAGATCTCTAGACAGGGATCCGAGCTGGCGTAATACCAACTCGTGCAAGACTGCAAGGCTGATGTGTGCTTCAATAAACACTAACTTAACCAAATACGCCATACAGCTTTTAAGAAAAGACTGCAGGCTAATTCTCGGCATTTGAACAGGTCACTGTTTGTCGGCTACCCATGTTGTAAAACTGAGTATCACGAACAGCGATCAGTGCAGGAAATGCAACGAGGTCCGAAGTCAAGGAAACACTTGAGCATCTTCTCTGTAGTTGTCCAGCGTTATCCCGACTCCGGATGAAATACCTCGATTCGCCGTGCCATAACGAACTTCGTGAATTTTTACGACTCCCACCCAGGAAGCTGCTGTCTCTTGCCAAAAATGCATCCATACTGTGCGACTTCTGAGACGAAGACCCTTTACCGGCACAGCTACGGACCTCCACTGGTCTATGCTTCGACCCTATCAGGGGCAGCCGGCCCTACCTAACTTCACCTAACAACCTTTACAAAAATTAATTCTAGGATTTTGTTAGTTTCCTGCAGTTAAAGTATTTTACCGATCTCCAAGTCATGTGTATCATAAACAAATAAAAGCTTAGTTTCAGTTCTTCATCCCAATCAAAGAAATCCCTTTTTCGTTTCGAATTGAGAAAAGGTGGCGTAACAGAAATCCATTTAATATAACACCATCATCAATAATGTTCACATTTAGCAAAAATAAGGGTTTTGGGATAATCAAAGTTTGTTTCTTTCGTAAATGTGATTTGTCATTTAAGAATCATTACATCATAGGCAAATCAGCATATAACACATGGGCTGAAAAGTCCCGGGCCTGACAAAGAAAACTTGTTTTTTTTTTTATCTAAATTGGCGTTACACATAATTTTAATCTTTATCAAGAGCATCGCAATCATTCCACAGCCGCTGTAACATTTCAATATAAATTTTTTAGATCGAAATATTTTTTGCCTCAAAATAGGCTTCAATTTCAGTGATAACCTCTTCAATCGTGCGAAATTTTTTATCGGCGAGCATTTTTCCAGGACTGCTAACCTCCAGAAGTCGCTGGGAGCCTAATCTGGCGAATTAGTGGATGTGGGAGCAATTCGAAGTTAAATTCATGTAGTTTTGTCACTGTCATTGAATCGTGAACACATTCTTGTTGTTGGTCAAAAGTGAGCAAACGCGGCAGCCATTTTGATTTTTTCCCATCAAGAAGCATTGTAAGATTAGAAGACGAAATTGCATTTGATCCATTGTTGTGAAAATAGAAAAAGTAGTGTCACTTTTGGCTCAATAACTTACAAACTAATGAATAGAATATCATGAAATTTTAGCAGCTGTCTTCTGAAGGATTGTATTAACTGAAAAAAAGGTGACTGCAATAAAACTAGCACAATCTATGTGTAAGGCCCGGGACTTTTCAGCCCACGTGTTACATTTTCTATATAGTCGTTTGTTATGATATTCTGAGCTTTGGCTTTTAGGTTAAGATTATATACGCGATATTAGTTAATATACATAGGTAAACATGGCAATACAAAATCCTAGTATTAGAAACATTGACTTAAGCATTTAAGCTATTTTCTGGACATGTTTTGCTCAACTTAATAATTTTAATTTGGGAAATTTTAATTGGTTTTTATGTGTTATAGCATGTTAGTCTTTATAGCATCTTCTCAAACTAAAAGAGCCAAGCACTAAGATAAACACTTAGGGCTCTCGGCTTCTGTTAAAAACAAGTACAGCAACAGTCGACTGTGAGATTCCATCTTTAATAAATTCATTTATTGCAAAACTACTAACACTCCCGAATACTCTACTTGGTATATCGATATACTAAAACATTTAAAATATACTATAGAGTACAAATTATGCCATATTGTCAACCAAAGCAGCTAAAACCCGATTGCAGTAGTCGTTTTTCTACAATTTTTATTTGACCGCAACAACATTTTCAAGAATCTTTATGACTTAAGATCTAAGTATTCGTTCAGGTAGAAAGACATGGCTATATCTTCTCGGCTGTAGACGCTGATCATGAATATATACACTTTATAAAGTCGGAGATGCCTATGAGTAGTGGATATGAAAATAACCAACTTTTTAAACTTCTGAAAGTTATCTTTACATTTTTAATACTTCAGGATTTTAATACTTCAAGTTTCAAAATAAAATATTACTTTCCTTTTATGTGTCGCAGCCGATTATCAAAGTTGTAACTACATATATCAAAATGTTGATAGGAAGAAAAATGCAACATCCATTCAACCGAAAATTTTAGAGAAACCTGAAGCATAACAAATTTTAGAACGTAGGTACAAAATTTATATAATTATTTTAAATCACGAATAAGGTTGGTTATCAAATTGAAGTTAGATTAAGATTCCATATCGGTGTCAGTAAAAGAGAGTTGAATATTTAAAATCAGACAGCAAAGTGTTGGTTTTATATATTTATAATCCAAGTTCTACATTTGACAGTGGTCTTGGTAATAGGACAAGTTCTTCTTTATCGTTGAAAAAAGGTTTTTCACCTCCTTGTAAGCCATATTTATATGTTCAAAGTAACTTTAGTGCCCAAGCAAGATCTCTTCACAAGTGCAGCCTTTGGTTAAATCCGCTATAAACCCATTTAAACCAATAGAGAAGTCAAAGTATCTTTTTTTTTTTGGAAATTAGAAATTACAATTTATTTCATACAATGTCTGTTGTTGTTGTTGTTTTTATCGAGTACACAGTTACAGTTACAATTAAACCTTAGATCGATTGCATGCGAGGAGGGTGAGAGCGAAAAGAGAGAACGTAAATTGCACGGAAAACAATGGAAATACTCTACAAATTTTCCTCACCAAACGCAAACAAGTCGAACAAATCCGACAGCCACATACTCTACACACTTCAAACAATTATCTCTGTCACTGACCAACTTACCCCGCGCGTCGCATTTCTCCTGCCACCAAGCACACCAAGTGAACGCAACACGGGCGCTGCAGCTCAGTGGGCATAAGGAGGGAAGAGGGAATCCTTCGCGGGCGGGGAGGGGTTGGATGGCAACAGAGCATTATGTACACATGTTGTAGACTACAGTGTAGAGCACATCGCGTGGATCCTCTTGAATTGTTTTTGTCTTTTTGTGCATGTTTTGTTCTTGCCTCCGCTTTGGTGGGGATAACTCGAGAGACGAGTCACCGCCAGCGAATCTCCAGGGCCGGATCAGTGGCGAAGGGGGAAGAGGCGCCCCGCACAGGTTGGTCACCTCCGCGTTCTCAGCATCACGAATGCATCGGCGGCCAACGGGCAGGGAGGTGTTGCCTCGCCCCCTCTCTCCATGACCACATGCCCCGGGGAAAGGCGTTGCGGAAAACTCTCAGTGGCCGGCAAGTTGCAGTGCTCCCCTCTCGCTCTCTCCTTCTTGTTGTGGTGTTGTTGTACAAATTGGTGTTGTTATTTGCTAGTTGCATACAGATCGAATATTGGATGTTGGTTTTAAGGTTTAGTTTTCGATTAACTTCTAATTTGTTGGGATTTTACAATTTTTTTGTTGCATTTTTCAACGTTGACACAAAGTTGGTGTTTGTTTTGTTGTCTACGTTATTGAGTTTTTGTTTTTGTTTTTCGTTTTGCTTGCACGACTTTTGGTTTGATGTTGTTTTTGTGTTGTGTCGTTTTGTTGTTTTATAATTTTGCTACTACATTTTCATGTTAATATTTTTTATACATAATATATATTTTATATATAATATTTGTTTCTTTACTATACAATAACAGCGGAAAAATTGTGTGTGATTTTATATAGGTTTTCATTCGGGTTGATTTGTGTTTTCTCATATTTCTCGTTTTTCAATACCATCCTTTTTGTGTTTATAACAACTCTTTCTCTCATGTTAATATGTATAATTGTTTATCATTCTTTTTGTATATATATATATGTATATATATATTATGTATATCAATACCGTAATTGTTGTTTTTGTTTTGTATTTGTATTACAATTTTTTATGTATTTTCTTATCACAAAAAAATCATAATTATATATATATATAATTTATTATTATTAATTTTTAATATATTATTCTTAGAATTGAACAATAATTAAAAATAAACATAGGACTTAGTTACATTTTTGTATGCATGTGTGTGTGTGTGTGTGTGTGTGTTTGGGTGTATGTGTGTGTATGTGTGTGTAGTTTTTATGATTGTATGTAGTTGTTGGTTGCAGTTGTCGAAGTATTGCCAAGTAGTTTTTTTCTATGTTGTTCTTGTCGACTTCACCCCCAACAACAACAATTCCTATTCTCGCCAGCCGTTATGAGCTTCCGCGGCACAACAATTGTTCGCCAGGGTGGCAACGCCATGCATGCGCGCGCGCGCTCAAACAGCTGCTACCGCCAGAGTTGCCCTTAAACAATAGCTGCAGTGTGCTTTAGATGTTTTTGTTTTGTTGTTGTTGTTGGTATTCGCTTTTATTTGTTGTTATTTTGGCCCTTTTCGCTAAATTTGTTTTCAAATTTTTATGTTGCAGCTGAATGCGCAAATTTACAATTGTTGATTGATGTTGTTTTTTGTTGTTGTTGTTGGTTTTTCTTTACAAACTTCTTTAACGAATTTTACATATACACTAAACATTATTTAATAATAATAATGGAAAAAACAAATAACAAAGAGCACACGTTTTGTGGAGCGCAAAAAAATAAGAAATATATAGTTTAAGAAAGAGACAAATTTGATATTTGATATTACAACTTTATGAACTTAACTGCAAAATTGATTTGAACGGAAAAATAAACTAAACTAAACAATGCACCAGCAATTTGTTGTTGTTGTTTGTCGCAATTTGCAAAGTAAAATACACATAATTAACAAGTAAATCAAACGTAATAAAAATGTTGTCGCTGTTTGTTGTTGTTGTACACACTAAACCAGAACGAGAATGACAACCCTGGTGCCCAACTCCTATTTGCAGTTGCAGTTATTGTTATTTAGTTTTTGTTTTTGCTATATACAAACGGCCACCAGAGTTGCCACCCAGACGCGTGCATTTTCATTCCTTTTGTTGTCGTGGTTGGTTGATTTCATTGTTATTTTGTTGGATGGTTTATTATTTGATACACTTTTTACTTGCATTTCTTGACGTTGATGTATGATGTTCTTTTGTTGCTGGGTTGTTTGTCTACTTCTTCTTCTTCTTCGTGTTGTTGTTGTGTGTGTGTTGAATTGATTGATTTATTTCGTGTACAGGTAGATGGCCACAATCAAACCGTAGAGACCCAACACTTCGGCGAAGATGAGAATCAGGATCATGCCGACGAACAGACGAGGCTGTTGTGCTGTTCCACGCACACCGGCATCTCCCACGATGCCGATCGCAAAACCGGCTGCCAGGCCCGAGAAGCCCACAGACAACCCAGCGCCCAAATGAATGAAACCCCTAAGAAATAGAAAAAATTATAAAATTGGGGAACTCTTTGATTTTTTTTGTCTCTTCGATACTCACTTGTACAGGGAGTAATTTGTGGGCGTATCCAGTTGGCCGGCAATCAGGACAGCGACGACCAGACCGTAAATGGCAATGATACCCGCCATGACCACAGGAATGATGGATTTCATGATCAGTTCAGGACGCATCACTGACATGGCAGCAATACCGGTACCAGACTTAGCAGTGCCATAGGCAGCGCCGAGTGCTGTAATTGCGAAATAAGAATTGCGAATATTAATATTTTGAAATAAATAAGTAATTTTTAGTTCATTTTCGTCATGTCCATCGAATCTTCTACCTAACCTACATTTTTAAATTCAAGATCCTTTCTTAAATGGGGTCACACTGACAGTCAAAGTAACCTTGAACTTTGTCCATTCCGTTATTTTGATCATTCTGTTCACAAAAGTACTTCAAATATATGCGATAAAACACAGTCAGCGCTAAATAAAATATACTGTAAAATGAACGTAACATTTTTGTTCGTCACATGACTGTCGCACACATACAGCCATAAAAAAATATGTATGTGAGTGTACATAACTGCTCAATACGCGCTAGAGTCAGAGTTGTTGAGTGATTTCTCTCTCTTTGCTCTTTGTCGCGCGGTGTCTCTCTTGTTCTCATATTTGAATGGCTCTCATTACGATATTTATTTGATAAGGTCGCCTAAATGCAAAGAAGCTAAATTGCTAGAGTTGCCAAATAGTCTGTGTATGTGTACGTGTGTGTGTGTGCACGCGCACTGAATATTGAAATATAAAACCAGTTTCGTATGACGGTCAATGGTATTTGTTAAATTCATTTTCAAACAACTCATATTGTGTGTGTGTGTGTGTGTGGAGCGCTAATAAATCGAATTAAAACACGCACACAGTTACGCTCGTAAAGTGCTGGTAGGCTAAAAGCAAATGCATGCCTTGTGACTGCCACACTAAGTACACGTATGTGTGTGTGCGCGAGTAAAGCTTTCATGGTGTGCGGGCGTACGGGCGAACGGGAACGGGCTACAGTCGCTTTCAGCATTAATTGTCACAGTCATGTGATTTTTAATACTAATTAACTACATTCATATTCGACTCATTCTTACGGTGTAAATTGAAAGGGCTTTGCTAAATAATTAAACGCTATCAACAATCGTGTGCCAGAGTCGTGCTGCTTTCAAATCAATATCTAATAGATTATCAAATATATATTATTATTTATTATTGCTGCTTCATTTGTCAATGTCGAGAGAGAGAGAGAGAGAGAAATAGAGAGATCACGCACAGATACAAAATATACGTCATACGCACAAAAGCGGCGTCATCTCGCAGTCATAAAAAACCGGAAAGTACTCGTTTCTTTTTATTCTTTTTGTTTTTATCCTACTAATAATATAAAGATACAACATATATTTGTACACTTGTACACTTGCCGCTATCAATACATGGCAAACAAGCTAAAATCTGAAGCTCAATCTGACGTTGCATTCACCATCGGAAACAAACAAGATTTTTATTGGTCATCGTTATGGGGGTTCGGGGATTTCCAGACGCCAATTTAAATATAGCGAATGTATGCGCACGTATAAATAAATAAAATGCGTATCTGCATTTATTCAAAGTCTTTTCCCGCCCTAGCAACAAAATAGAAAGGCATCGACACTCAATTGCAATTAATCAAGTGATGTTCATTCATTGAAGACAATATTTTGCATCTACTATAGGAAAGCAAACCATCTGCCATCAAGGCATTTAAAAGTTGTGAATTAGATTTGTGGCAGACAATTGATTCATATGGTTCTAAACAGGTTGAAAAGGTTTCTCCTACCTTTACATAAGATCTAACAGAGAACAGGTGCAATTTTTATTATCGCCATTAGCACGACAAGGTAATAATCTAATATACATATGTGTGCTTGACTCTTCCCATACTACCGCAAATGTGCCGTTGTGTGTGTGACTAACTGACGTCACAACTTTTATCTGATTAAGATTCGCCCTAAAAATATAACAGCTGAGCTGAGCTACGTGCATCGTTATTATTGTCACTGACTGTAAAGGACAAACAGTATGTACACACTGAAATAATGATTAAACACAAAATAAACAGACTTTGTTTTTGGCTTTGACAGCAATAATAAAGCGAACGTTGCGCTGCATTTAAATGTGCAAATTTGCACTTATTAATGAATACATCATTTCAATTTGAAAATGTGGCATTGGCTTGTGCTTGGTGCTCGTTTTAACTGATCTTTCAGAGCGACAGACGCATGGCAGACGTTATCGTGGGCGTTGCTGAACAATACAATACACAAAACGCGGCGGCGGCTGCGGCGGCTAGAAGAGGAAGCAGCAAACAAGAGCATAGAGGAACAAAAACAAACAACCAACCAGCACATTTTAAGATAAATATAAAATGTGAAGAATAGTATATGTGAAACGAATAACGCTATATGTACAGCTACATACGTATGTACACTTAGTATACGTGTGTGTGAGTGACTATGTGTACAACAACAAATTGAAGCGTCACAGTTGAGTGCGCCCAGCAGACTCTCTCGAGAGAGAGTGAGAGTGAGCACAAGAGAGGCAAATAATAGCAGTAGGCAGCATCTTATCAAACACTACTCAAAAAGGAAGAGAGAGAATTGTTGTTGCCATGTCGTTTTGTTTGAGACAAGCGAAAAGTCAAAAGGCGTTGGAATGCACAATCTACACACACGACGAACAAGACGAGTGAAAATCAAACATTGTGTACATTTGTTCTGAGCATCTTAAATTCATTTTCTGGCTCTAGTTCTAGCTCATCCATCTTTCGCACTCTCGCTCGCGCAGATAACAAAAGTTTGCAAAGTTTGTGATTACAATTTTTTGTTTTGTTGTGCATTAATCTTCGTTTTTGATTAGATAATGTGCTTGCACAGGATGTGAGAACAAGAATTGGCAGTTATAAATTAATCATATTAATTACAATTGGTTATTAATTAATCTAAAATATATATGGAGTTAAATTCCCCACCCACCAACACACGAAAACATAAAAGTTGAGTTGAGTTAGAGTTGCCACGTTTTAACTGCCACTCTATCTCTCTCTTATTAAAACAGGGTCGTTATTACACTCAAGCTCTCTATGGACATTTTTTTTTTTGCAAGTTATCCAAGTTAGCGTAAAGAATAAACAGCAAATCTAGCACGTGACTTTGCTTACAATTTTTACATAATTAAAAGAAGCACTTACACACATACAGTCTGTGCATGTATGTGTGGTCTATATATAAATATTGGTTTTACTATCATTTTTATATGTAAATGTATCTACTACTATTTTGCTACTGAGTTTGCGCACGCAAAAGCAGCATGTGGGAGTAAAAAGTTGATTGCGTGTTTGTGTGTGTATGTGAAGGATTTCTGAAATCATTAATAAACGACTAAAACAAAAGTACAATGGAACAGACACTGATAAAAACTCAAAGCAACGCCCAATGCAGTAGCAGCTGTGACGATATCGAAAGCCAATGAGTCACAATTGAATCAGTCACAACATTTTGAGCGATGCACAAGTTATTTTGCAAGCGCGAGCTTTACATCAATTCTCTCTCCCACTCGTTCGCTTGATCACAGCGTTGCCAGACTTCGTTGCCCATCAACTAACCAATCAGTTTTATGCAAATACAGCAGCAGTTTGTGAGTTGAAATGTACTTGGGGAAACGGCTTAACAATGAATTATGCTGTTGACTTTCCATTACATAAGTAATAAGTACAGCGGCGATATCATTGTTGCCATGTCAAGACGTTTTAGCGCTATCTAATATAAATCTTGTGACACTAACAAGAAGGGTAAACATTATACGCGAGCTCTATTTTATTGTGAGAGTGCAAATCACAAGACTGAGTTTTGATGCGTGACATAAGAATTATGTCATTGATTGTTTACTTTCAAATAGGTTGAGACCTTTTCTTTCCTGTTGTCCAAGAAATACGGTTAAAAAATGCATGAATTAACAGTATAGTATTCTTTGATCAAAAATGTGAACGAGGAGCGCGTGCTATTTTTTCATTACTTTCTTTGCTTTACGCTGATGATCTTATCTTATCACTGTCAAGTTATTGGTAAATAATCCCGCCCCACTTATCAGCTAAGGTAAATAAGTAGAAATGTATGGCCTCCGATAAGCTTCATAAAAGAATCGCAGGCATGTGATGCCACTTTGCAGTGTTATGGACTCGACTTGGCTCGACGATTGATCGTCGCAAGGGGTGTTTGAGGTAACAAGACGGGGCATGTGATTACGATTATGATTATTATGATTACCATTACTGCCTTGTGAAAAATGAACAATGCAAGCAAAGCGCTCAATCATGTGTTTGTATAAATAGTATTTTCCATGTGAATAATACGATCAGATAACAACAATGGGATTGATCGGAAATCAAATACACGTATGTATGTTGTGGGGTAACCCGCATACATATATCAGCTGACTTATATTTACATGTTAATGACACACGTGATTTAGAAAAATGCATATGACACATACATCAACATATACTGCGTTTAGTGGAAACCTTAAGAATGCTACTGCTGCCTGCTACTGTTATTCATTAAAAAGATAAACCAAGTAACGAGGGGCAAAGAAAAAAAAATCATTTAGTATGGCAACACCGAAAAAGTTGGTCTTGTGACTGTGTGTGAAAAGGAAAGCGAGCTTCGTCGACTCGTACAACTTCACCAAAAGCGTAACTCTGCTCTACTCTCTCACGTACATACGGTTGAGAGAGCAATAGCGAAGAGAACAATAACGAAAAGTGTGCGCAGCGCTCTCTCATGCTCACTGGTGCTCTCTCGCTCTTCTTTTATCTACCACTCAGAGTTGCTGTTGTGTGTGTATGAGTAATGCCGTTTTTAGCATGAAGAAAAAAACGGCAGCAAAATTTCTAATTTCGATGCTGCCATTTTTGTGTTTGCAATAAAAGCAATTAAAAAAAATGCGCACAAAACATTTATACAAAATTCAATTGAATATTTTTTTTTATGTAATAAGGGTGTCTATTAACTGTTGTGGTTAAAACATGGAATTTTTTTTGCTAGTCACGCGCATTTGGAATGAACTCAAACTCGACACAGACACAAGTGTTTGTGTGTGTGACTTTGGATGTGCGTGTATTGAATTTTTGTACACTTGCCGCTGCCGTCCACCTACAAACGTATCTACATGGGTACTTTTTCTTGTTCTTTCTTTGCTGCGCTGCTGCTGCCTTTTCTTCTTCTTCTAGCCTTTACGCCACACAAAATGTTCGATTTTTCTACGCATGCAGCGCTCTGATGATTTAAAGGAGTTTTTCTGCGATGTGACGATGATAGATTAAAGATGGGAGAACACTCACCTGAGAAGATAATGGCGGACGCTGCGCCCATAACACCGAAGAAGGGGCCATAGATGGGGTTATCGTTGCTGACATCTGTAGACATGTTTGCTTTGTTTTTTGTGTTTTATTGGGCTACAAATGAAAATCGAAATTTGAATTTCTTTTGTTTCTGTTGCTGTTTCGCTTATATTATTGCACTTTGATGTTGTGTTATATCGGCGCGTTTTTCTTTTAGCTTTGCAAGAAACAAAGTATTTTTATTACATATACAATATACGTATGTGTGTGTGTATATATATGTACAAAAAATCTTGCGCTGCTTTTCGAACCACAATGCTGCTACGACGACGTACGATTTGTGAGTGAGAGCGCGAGATACGAGAGACCGACCGAGAGCAAAAGCACTCGCTTAGCTGACGATTGCCTCACAAATTATTGAATTTTATCTCGAATTTTTGAGTGCGACGCTGAGAGCTCTTGTCCATGTGTATGTGTGAGTGCTCGTGTCATGTGAGTGCAAAAGTGTGTGTATGAGCGCATGACGGAATGAGCTCACATAAAAAAGTCCAATTGGCAATGACAACGCGCTGGAAAATTACACACGCACACTCACATGCATTCACCGAGTCACATGCACACGCACATGAGTTATTTAAAACTTCTTTTTTTGAAACACAATTGACAGAATTTGCGCGTTTTTCTTCGTTCTTTTTTTCTTTCGTTCAGTTTCTGAGTTAATTTTGCAGCAACTTTTTCGCTCACCGTTCGCTCACACATACGCAAACATGGTTCGCTCATTGCCATCGGGCTGTATTGTGCATATGTGTGTGTCTCTGTGTGTGTGTATGTCGTGGCAGAAAATATTGTACCAAATTTTGGTGACTTTTTGCTCGTGGCTTTTTCATTTTCTGTTTGCTTTTCGTTTTTATATCGTAGCAGCATTGTTGTTAACATTGTAATATGATTACATTGTGGATTTATCATTTTGATTGCGCCTCATATGACTGGTTGTTTTTTTTTTCACTCACGTGATTAGAAATCTAATTTAAAGCAACTCGCTTCTGTGGCTGGCCTTTCGGGTTTATTGCTGGCTGCTGGGCGACTGACTGCACGCTCTGCTTTTGGATACGGCACTGAACGGGAGTTCGAGTTTGCGTTTTCTTTTATAAATTTTGGTCACGGGGGCGGTTGTAATCAGCGTGACCACGGGCTTAATTTTAATATATACTACGTTACAGGCAAAATATACCGAAATATGTCGCGATCACAAAGAGTGAATGGTTACACTTAAAATGTTGTTTTGATATTTTCCAGGAATACTAAAATGCAAGATACAAATACAAAAATCACAAGTGTTTATGATATTATATTATTGATTTATTGCGCGTACGATTGTTGAACCTAATAGTTGTTTTTGCTTACGAATACGCTACAAATTTGAATTTGTGAAAATATGACAAACGGTCACATTGTGGAACTACATCGATATTTTTAAATCCGAAAATATCGATTTAATTTTTGCAGTTTGTAGGAGTTGAGTTGAGTCGGACTGTTATTTGGAAATTTAAAATGGAATATTGTTGATATTTCAACTTACTGAATATTAACATATACTATGCGTGTATTTGGTAATTTTTACATTTTAACTATTAATATTACATATATATGGATCTCTATAATTTTGGAAATAACAGACTGTGCTTAATATTTTTCTAAAGCTTTTGTCAATAAGCTGTTCATGTTGGTCAGCAGCATACGAGGATCTTCCGCTAGTCCTGCGCCCACCATGGCATTGGCGAACAGCTGCTTGGTGATCAATAGCGCCAATTCGGGTTCGCTCTCGCGCAAGGCGTTCAGTTTCTTGATAATGGGATGCCTGCAAAGGGAATAAATATATAATAATCTGAGGTGGGGGAGATATAAAAACACTGTCTCACTTAGGATTGATTTCTAGCTCGGGCTGCAACAGAGCAAAACGATTCTCTTCGGGCACTTGATGACTCTGAGTGCGTATGAAATGCCTAGCTGCGGCCATCTCCTCGACGGTGATGACACACGGATGTGTATCCAGACGTGTGGTGGCCTTTACCTTGGCCACCTGTCCCTTAAGCTGATCCTGCAGCCAGGGTATTAGGCTATCCAACTCGGAACGCAACAAGCTGCCCTGGCCAAAGTCTTCGAGTGCAGCTGGATCCTTGGACTCGTTGCGCATCTCTTTCTCAACTGACACGAGCTTCTTGCTCTTGAACTGACCCAACTGCATGAGGACCAGTTCATCGTAGGGTTCGTAGCAGAAGAGAACCAGCTCATTGCGCTTCTTAAGGTTCTCGTAGTATGGCGAAGCCTCAGCTAGCACTCGATTCGGTGCAGCCAAGTAGTAGATGTCCTTGTGCTCGTCGCCCACCTCTTTGTAGTACTCCTCGAGTGAAATGCGACCTGTCTCCGACTTGGAGGATTCGAAACGCAACAGTTTGGCAATCTCCTCCTTCTCGGCCGGATCGTTGGAGGTGACAATACCTTCCTTAAGAAAAAGACCGTAGTCGCGATAGAATGCCTCATATTCCTCTGGCTGCTTCTTGGCTCGTTCCTGCAGAAAGCGAATGACACGACTTGAGATCACACTGGACAGCTTGCGAATGAGACTGTTGTTCTGCAGCAGCTCTCGGCTTAAATTCAATGGTATATCCTCAGAGTCTACGACACCCTTGACAAAGCGCAGCCACTTGGGCAACAGATGCTCAGTCTTCGACTGAATGAGCACCTTACGCGTGTACAAAGCGACGCCAGTGCTGCCGTCACGCGACATTTCAAAGAGTCCCGGTTTGCCTTCGGGGAAGTAGAGCAGCGCATGGATGCTCAGTGGAACGTCAGCGTTGTAGTGAAGCGTGAAGCGAGGCGTGTCGAAGCTGTTGCTGATGAAGCGGTAGAAGTCCTGGTGCTGCTCCTTGGTGGTGCTCTGTGGATCCATCAGCCACAGTGGCTTAATCTCATTCGCTTGCTTGCCGTTCAGCAGAATGGGAGAGCCCACAAAATTGCTGTACTTTTTGATGACAGCACGAATGCGATCCTCATCCGCATACTCACGGCACTCGGTCTTCAGATGCAGCACAATCTTGGTGCCGTGCTCCACGTCCGCCACCTCCTCGATCTCATAGCTGCCACTGCCGTCCGTGGACCAGCGCAAACCGGGCGCCTTGGGATCAGCGGCACGCGTAAACACCTCGACACGTTGGGCCACTATGAACGAGGAGTAGAAGCCCACGCCAAACTGGCCAATAATATTGGATCCCGAGTCCTTTGCCTTACTTGGATCATTCTTTAGCTGCTCCAGGAACTGCTTGGAGCCACTGCGCGCAATGGTGCCCAGATTGCTCACCAGCTCCTCGCGTGTCATGCCAATACCTGTGTCCTGAATGATCAGCTGCATCTGCGGCTTGTCTGTGGTAATCCGTATCTCAAGCGGACGATCCTTGGCGGCTAATTGTGATTCGGCTGTGGTGCTGAGAGACGTGTAGCGGAACTTTTCCAGGGCATCGCTAGCATTCGAGATCAACTCGCGTACAAATACCTCGTGATCCGAGTAGAGGGAACGTGCTACAATGTCCAGCAATTGACGGGTTTCCGCTTGGAACTCGTGCTTATCGACAGTCTTCGAACTCTCTGCTGCAGTGGCCAAAAGCCGCTTCGGTAGAGCTGTTAGCAAAAAGATGTAGAAGTTTTTGGTTTGTATTGTAAGTGCACAGCTCACCTGTCGTTTGGTGCACCAAGAGAGGAGCCGCTCGAGTCCAACTCAGAGTGCGATTTGTTTGCCGGCAAACGCTGGCCAAGCGAATTACTTGACGAGACTTTAGAAGTCCTCCAAAAGCACGCACGCTCATTTTTATATATGACTTATAACACGAACTTTTGTCGAATTTATAAAAGTAAAACACTATTGTTTCTTTTTTGAAAACTAATTGGAAATATGTGTTATTCAACTGTCCGGTCGCACATGTGTTGCGATAGTCAATAACATGTGTTATCGATAACTCTTTGTTATCGCAGCACTTGTTTAGGGTGTGACCAGCTTAAGCGTCGTATAAAATTCGTTATTCTTTATTATTTAAATAAATGTTTTGTGCTTGTATTCAACGAATTTCATTTTAATAAAAGCTAAATTAAGAATTCAAATAATATTTGTTAACAGCCATTTGAATATCTTAACATTAAATTGTGAAGAAATTCAAATTGATAAGCTAATGTAGCATAGCTGGCATTTGACCCTATTATGAGTCTTATCATTGTTTATATTTTTGCACAAACTCGGCAGATTTAGGAAACTCTTAATTTCTGCTGTTAGTAGATTAAACATATTCAACGCTAGTGGAACGACAATTTCCTGCTAAAATGTATCTGCTTTTCATATTCTTGGGCATCTTTTTAAGTGGTCTTTCAACTTCTCATTCAGAATTCACTGTAAATAACGAGGTAAGAAACTTGTATTGAACCTTTTCTCATTTATTAACGCAAAATTGAGTTTGTTTACAAAGCTCGATGCTGTGGAAAATAATTGTGCGGCATATTGTCTAAATCTTTTTTTGAAAAGCAATGAATTTGCAAATAACAAATTGAAATCTTGTGAAATGCATAGTAAGCAAATGTCTATTCTTCAAACTGAACTAGTAGTTTTGAAATTAAAAGAAGAAGTCTCTGAAAAGAAACTTAAAAAAGCTGATGAGAGATGTTCAAAGACTCAAGAACAGCTCGACACCGATCTACACTCAATAAAAAACCTTCTTTATCACCTCACGAATCAATCGAGAGACGAGGTCAAGAGACTCAAGGAACAGCAAAAACAAATCGGAGATTATAGGGATTTAATTGAAGAAAAGAACGATATAATTCGAGCCTTACAATCTAAATTGGAGATCTATGAATACTCAGCAAAGGTATTGAATTTTAATGTTTCATTAATTCCACCAGCGCTGATGATGAAGCATGAGATACCTGAACATAGAGGTGGAGAACTATCGATAGCACTATCGCCACTATCGATGGTTTAGCACTATCGAGCCACCAACGATGGCAGCAGACACCTTCGATAGTGGCCCATCCACTATCGATGGTGCTATCGATAGTGCGCTTCTTACATCCCTAAAAAATTTGTTCGCGCATTTTCTGTGTCGGCGTCAAATGCAACAACGAGGAAAAATTTAAAAACAAGAAACAATTAGTTAATTAGTTAGTTGATGGAATCAATCAAGCAACGTCTTTCCGTATATGAGCAGAGAACAGTCTGCAGGATGGCTACGCTTTTGGATCCACGGTTCAAAAAAAGTGGATTTCAACATAGCTCAAACGCTGAACAAGCAGCAACATGTTTTGAAAATGAGCTGGCCAATTTTCCAGTTAAAGAGACCGCAAGTAATCAACCCGTAGCACCGGATTCAAGTTTACAGGATACTTTGTTAGATTTTTTGGGTGAGCGTTCCATGAATAATTCTGTAAACTCAAGAGTAGATGCAATTTTAACTAAGAGGCAGTATCTGGAAAGGGCAATTGTCGGACAAGATATCGACCCTCTATTATGGATGAAGGTATGCCTTAATTAAAAGTGCCGAGTTATAAATTGCATATAATTAAGTATATTACTTTTTTCCAGGTGAATCAAACTGATTTCCCTGCCATTGGGAGCCTTTTCGCCAAATATCTTTGCATTCCGGCTACGTCCGTGGAGTCTGAAAGAACATTCAGCAAGGCGGGCCAAATAATATCGGAGAGGCGAACCCGGCTCAAAGAAAAAAATGTTAACATTCTTTTGTTTTTAAATCGCAACTCTTGGCTGAAATAAAGCATATTTTATTGTATTCGTTTCATTCTTTTTTTTTAAATCGTAACTTAGTTAAAATAAAGCATAATATTTTTATATTTGCTTAAAAAAAATTTTTTTGTTGGGCTACACTATCGAGCCATTATCGAGCCACTATCGATGGCACTATCGACACTATCGATAGTTTAAAATAATCCATCGTCGACTATCGATGGCGCCCACTATCGATAGTTCTCCACCTCTACCTGAACAGCAAATAAAAATTTATGAAACTAGTTGCTTGAGTATGGGAAACTCTTCAGATATATTGGAAATCCAAGTACCAGGAATGCAACCATTTTCTGTGGCATGCGATGGAGATATTGCTGGACCTGGATGGACTGTAATTCAACGAAGAGTTGACAATAGTGAGTACTTTAATCGTAGCTGGAATGAATACCGAAATGGCTTTGGAGATCTAGAGAAAAGTTTCTTCATGGGATTGGAAAAGATTCATCATATCACAAAATCACAGAACTATGAACTATATATACATCTGGAGAGTTTTAACGGTTCTGTTCGCTATGCACGTTATAATAAGTTTGGTATTGGAAACGAAACGGATGCCTATGAACTAAAAGTCTTGGGAGCGTATTCTGGTGATGCTGGCGATGCGTTAGTTCAAAATATAAATATGAAGTTTACAACTTTCGATCGGGATAATGATAAATTTTATAGCAATTGCGCCAGTGAGCGCGCTGGAGGCTGGTGGTATAATCAATGTGCTCGATCGTAAGTACTAGTAAATTATTCGACATTTACAAACACGCTTAATGTATATCTAATTATTTTAAGGAATCTAAATGGGCGTTACTATGAAAGCGAAATGGATGTATGGGCAGGCATTTGGTGGTGGAATTGGCAAGAAACGCGCACTCTGAAAGCAGTGCATATGCTGATAAGACCAACGAATACGACTATAGTGAAAAACTAATTGTTATTTAAATGGGAAGTTTTGTAAGTAAATAAAAATAGTTGTCAACTGTTCAAATAAAGTTTTTTGAATACGTAATACATAATATTAGGTTCTGCTTTGAAAATTCGGTAAAACTTAAAGTTGTAATTACTGCGTTCTTTATTTTTGAAATCGATAGTCCAGAACTTATTACAATCAGTGTGACTATTATTGGCGCATAAATACCGAATGTATATTTTTGGAAATTAAAGTTACGGTCACATTAAATGCAACCCTGCTTGTGGAAGCGCGTCGTCTGCGCGTTTTGTAGCTCGTAGTTTTTTTTGTTGAGTTTTAATTTTTAACTTCTATAAGTGAACGTGTGCGTGGTTTTGACTTAAAAGAATGTATTACGCGCATTACCGTTGCAACTAAACCCACATAAAATGACCTCCATTGATAGTGTACGTGTGTTGCTGCAATCGCTGCCAGCAGCAGCGCCCTCTGTCAGCAACAACAACAACGCGCTGCAAAATGAGTTGACGCCGGCAAAACTTGGCGCTGCTGCAACTCCATTGCGCGCGAGAAACGCGCAGCAGCAACAATATCAGCAATATGCTCCACAGCAGCTGTTCTACGGCAACACTCCGGAAAAATCAGCGCCGGGAGCAAGCGGTCAAGGGCAGGGAGCGCCAGAAGAATTCTGGCGGGATCTGCATCAGTTTCACGAGCGGCGAGGGTAAATCTTTGATCTTTAACTAAATATCACATTTTATTAAACATAAACGCACATGTTAATAGCACGCCACTGACGCAGGCGGCCAAGATCAGTGGACAACACGTGGATCTTTATCGACTTTACCAGGAGGTGACCGAACGCGGTGGCTTCAACAAGGTGAACATGCGCGATGAGTGGGACGAGGTTTATAGTGCATTGGACACGCTGCGCGAGCGCTGTGTGAATGGCACCGCCGGCATCAAGCACATCTATCGTCGCTACCTGGACAAATACGAACGTTTGAATTTCCATGGCGAGGATCCCGACAAATTGGAGGCTCTGGAGGCGGCCATCGAGTGCGCAGAGCTGGGCGCCAGCGCCAGAGCACGCTCTCGTGCCTTGGCCAGCGGTGGTGGTGTTGGCAGTGGCCTTGGACTATCCGGAGGTGGCTTGGGCAGCATGTTTGGCAATGCGCATTCCACTTTGACGGCGGTGCCGATGGCCTACAATCAGCGGCAGCACATCGTGAATGCGGATCGCCGGCGGCAGTATAAGATGTCCACACAGCTGCACAAGCACAGCAGCTATGAGAAACTATTGCTGTCGCTCATCTCACCGCTGCCCAACGAGCAGGACTTTGCCATCAATGTGTGCACATTGATGGCCAACGAGCCGCGTCCCACGTTGCAGCTGAGTGAGTGCCCTAAGCTGCTGGACGTGCTGCTGGCACATCTGGGCGTCTATGCGGATTACACGATGCGTCAGCTCTTCCAGCATGGACACAACACGGCTGGCGTGCAGGTGCGACGTCATTCGAAGCTCAATTTCTGGCGCGATCTGTTGTACGACAAGCCACAGATATTGGATTTGTATACGGATGAGCAGGCGTGGCTGGACAACGGTCTGATTAGCAAGGATGTCGACGCTGCTGGCAATTTGGAGCAGCTGTCGGATGAGTTTGACTTTGAGCTGGACTTTTTGAATCTGCGTCGTAGCCATGGCACCGACGAACGCATTGGACAGCGTGTGCTGCAGATTGTGCAGCTGCTCCGCAGCCTGAGCTTTCATCAGGAGAATGTGACGCTGCTTTCAGCGAATCGTACGCTGTGGCGTTACCTGGTGATGGGCGCCAATGTACGCTGGAGTAAGTGCAGCAAAGCGATTATAATCATTTGTATTCTAAACTCTTTTTGCTTTGCAGGCAACATTCACATTCAGGCTTTGGAGACGGCTGGAATCTGGCGCAGCAATTCGAACTGCTCGATCCCGCCACAGACGAATTGTCGCGGAATTTGCTGTCCACGCTGTGCGAGGGCATCGAGTCCAACGATCGTGCCGTCATCATCAGCTGCCTGGAGATACTCTATAAACTGTGTGGACGCGAGGGCAACGCCCAGCATATAAGTCGCTGCCTGGGCTTGGATTTCTATCAGCGTGTCATGCTTCTGCTCTCGCTCACCGATGTTATGTTGCTGATCTTTACGCTGGAGGCGATATATGCGCTCAGTGCGCTAGGTGCACGTCCATGCTCCATGCTGATGCAGGTGCGTGGCCTGTTGGATCAACTTGTGGCGCTGCTCACTGTAGAGGCGCAATCCTACGGCGCTGCTGGCTGCATTTTGATGCGTGTTGTCGAAGTGGTGCCTGGGAATATGCTGCCCACAATGACGCAGCCAATGCCCAGCAACCAATTGACGCAAATGATGACAGTGAAGCAACCGCATCCCCAACCGCAACCAGCTCCCATTGTGGCAGCACTGCCCATGCCTGCTCCCACCCAAGTGCAAGTGTTGCCTCCGCAGACTGAAGCCGTCTCGGTGCCCGTCTCAATTGTGCCTGCCCCCAATCCAGCGCCGCCTGCGCTGCCTGTGCCGAGTCTGCCGCAGGTACAGCTGCCCATGCCCAGCTTGCCGCAGGTGCAGCTGCCGCCAGCTGTGCTGCAAGCCGCCGCCGCCGCCGCAGCCACATCCTCCCAAGCAGCAACAGCGACTATTTTGCCCGCTGCTCCCTCGGCGCCGCAGAGTTTTACCCACGAGGACGAGACGTATGCGCTCGCCTGGCTGGGCGCCACCTACGAGCGTGCTGGCAATGGACACGAGCATCGCGTGGAGCAGCAGGAGCTGTACACCATCTATCTGTCGCACTGCCAGAAGGCAGGCAAACATTCGGTTGTGAATCGCGTGCAATTCCCGCGTCTCGTGCGACTCATCTTCAATCCTACCGTGGGACCAGCCATTGTGCGCCAGGTGGATGGCACCGATCTGCCCGGAACACACTATATTGGCATCCGCATGCGTGCCCAGCCGCTGCCCATGCAACAGCACAAAGTAGCGCCGGCGGTCGTAGCTACAGCTCCAGCAACTGTGGCAACTGTTGTTGCCGCTAAGAAGGATGCCGCTGGCAAAGCGGAGCCAGCTGTTGGCGAGGCACAAGAGGAAGCGACGACAGCGACGGTTGCCACGCCCAGCTCTTCGCTGATCAAGAGTTTGCTCGCCAACAAGGTCAACGAGCGGCAACTGAAGCAGAAGGCGCAATCCCAGCCACAGCCACCAGCACTGGTGGCGACCACGTCCTCGGCGACGGGTTCGCCAGCAGGCCAACCCATTAAGGTCACTTCGACGGCGATTAGTGCGTTCGTGAACAATCCGCTGATGCAGCACACGCCCGTCAAGGTGGGTCAGACGACCATTAAGCCATTGCATCCGCAGCTAGCGTTGGAGAAGAAACCCATGACGGACTCGGCCCCGCCTCCTCTGGCGCCGCTGAGCGGTGCTAATGTGCTGACCAAGGACTCCCAAGGGCGCACACTGATCATACAATCCAAGCGCAAGCTAACCATCGACGAGGAGCAGAACAAACGCTTGGTCTTGGACAGCAGCAGTGTTGTTGGGGTGGCTGCTGGCAAGGAGGAGCCTCAGGTGACGCCCTCGAAGAATGCGGCGAATCTCTATGCGGATCTGGCAGCCTCCATACTGGAGGACGAGGATCTGGACGATGTGCCGCCCCTGGCAGCATCCACACAAGAGCAGCAGCCCACCCAACAGCAGCAGCAACAACTGCAACTGATTCCCGCCAAGGTGCAGCCGGCACAGCGACAACTGATCTTTCCGGCGGGCAATGCGACTGCGGCGCCGCCACAACTGAAACTGGCCACCACAGCGACCATCAAGACGGACCAGGGACTGCAGACGGTGCCCTGTCATACTGCAGCAGAAGTCGGAGCAACAGCAGCAGCAACAACCCACACAGACACAGTACGTGCTGGCCACCAACCAGCAGGGCCAGACCTATCTGGTGGCCCAGCAGTCGGCACCCGTGGCTGTGGCACCACCCACGGCACCGGCCACGCCCACGCTGCTGGTGACACAGACACAGCCGCAGCACAATCAGCAGACGAAGACGATCATCATACTGCAACAGCCGCAGGGAGTGAGTGCATCCAATGTGCCTGGCACACAGAAGGTGATTATGACCACGGCCCAGGGACAACAGGTGCTAGTGACGACGACCACAGCGCCAGCTGGGGCCCAGCCACGCCCCCAAACACCGTCCGTGCAGCAACAACAGCAGCAACAGCAGCAGCCACAGCAAATCTTCATCAATCCGCAGCGTGGAGTGCCAGCAGCTTTGGGTGCGGGTCAGATGTCGCCTTCGCTGTTGTCGCAGCTCAATCAGATCCCGGCCACCATCAAGCTGCATCAGCCACAGCCTGCGGCACAGCAACAACAACAGCAGCGAAGCAGCATTGTGGCCACGAAGGCGTCGCCGATTCCACAGCTGCAGCAGCATCAATCCATCATACAGCAGCACATCATCTCGAGCCCAGCAGCGACAACTGCAGCAGCAACAGTTGACAAGCGGCAAATACTGCTGGGTGGCATCAAGGAGACGACGCTGATTACACAGACGCCGGTGACGTCGGCGCCACTGCAGCAGAGTCAACTTAATTCGCAGACGATTATTACGACGCAGCCGCCGATTGTGGCTGGTGCTCTGCAGCAGCAGCAGCAGCACATACGCAACGTGCTCGAACAGCAGCAGCAGCATCATCCATCCATCATACAACAGAAGATATCGATGCCCACAACGGTAATTCGCAGAATTCTCTTTATCGAAATTTTGTTTCTTCAAACTCTCTCTCTTTAGCAGCTGTCCGAAGCAGGCAAACCCAAGACGACGCCTGCGTTGCCCATAGCCAAGAAGCAGCTCCCATTGGCAGCGTCGCCTGCGCCGTCTCTGAAGCCACCTCAACAACCACAGCAGTTGCCTGTAGCTACCAGCGAATCCGCCAGCAAAGCCGTTGAAAGCAAGCCAGCGGAGCAAGTCGTAAGCGCTGCGTCAGTTGTTGCTGTGCCGGCTGCAACTTCGGTGACCAGCGTGATCGCCCAGCCCAATCCCACTGGTAATTCTCAGCCAGCCGCTGCTGTGCCTGTTGCCCCCGTGCCCGCTGTGCCCGTCGACGCCAACTGGCTGTTCATCTGCGATTGGCGCAACTGTCCGCGTCGCAAGTTCAAGTCGCTTAACGAGCTGCAGCATCATGTGTGCAACGTGCACTGTCCCGATCACTTGGATGCTGGTGCCGAGATCTATTGCCAGTGGGGCAGCGGTCCCAGCTTGTGCGACAACATTGCGCGCAAACGTTACTCGCTGATGACGCATCTGGTGGATCGCCATCTAGCGCTGGACGATCTGCGAGCCAGCGTTCAGCGTCGCCTTGCCACGGGAATACACAATGTGGCGCCCGCCCAGCCCACGGTGACCATTGTGCGCAATGCAGGGAATGCGGCAGCAGCGGCGACGCCAGCAGGAAGTGCAGCAGCTCCGGCGACGGCCAGCAACGGCAACCGCTGTTGGCACCTCTGCATTGCAGGCGATTAAACGGCATTCTGCTGATTTCCTCAACTCGAAGGAGCTGATGGATGAAAACGAGGGACCGGTCACGAAGAGCATTCGCCTGACAGCGGCGCTGATTCTTCGCAATCTCGTGAACAACACATCGACGGCAAAACGCAGTCTCAAGCGCTACGAGCCGCATTTGGCGAATGTGGCGTTCAGCAATGTGGAGGCCAGCGGTGTTCTGTCGCACATATTGCACGAGCTGAGTCAGTAACAGATTAGGTGTCTATATCTACTATATACTATTGTTTATACATACATGTATTTTTGTACGCTATGCTCCATGTTCTGCTCTTACAAAATTATCAACAACAAATTAATTCAACTAACGACACTACTTATAAAATGTGAACAGAATTGAGTTGCTAAATTAATATACAAACATAATAATATTTTAATGCGAAATGTGTCTTTATCATAGATATCACAATCTTCAAATGGACTTTGATATTGTTATTTGTCTCGTCGTTTAATCGAGTAACATTATATTCTATTGTGTTGGATCTGCTTTCTAATATGAACAAGAAAGCTACAGTAGAGTGTGCTCGACTGTGGGATACCCGTTATCCATTGTGAAGAAAAGCATAACAGTGCGGTATTATTATTAAAATATACCAAGTTAATATACCACAAAAATACTAATATATTGCAAAGACTAATTGGTATATTGGTGTACAAAAAAATATACCAGATAGACAGTCAAAGATGCTATGACCCGTAGTAAGTTGGCGTTTTTGTTTAAACAAAAGTATATTTTGAATAACTTCTACAAATTTTATCTGAATGCAACCAAATTTTCAGGATTCTAAAAACTGTGCATTATTGCGCAACTGGGCGTGGCAAAAATTTTAAACAATCTTGATTTGCGTGCTAGTATAACAAGTGCTGTCGCAAAAAATATTATATCTCTAGCTCTTATAGCCTCTAAGAACTAGGTGTTGATGTTGTTGATGCTGATCAAGAATATATACATATGTATATTCGGAGATGTCTACTTTTGTCTGTAACATACATTTCCTGTCGGCACAAAATTATAATACCCTTCTATCCTATGAGTAGCGGGTATAAAAACGTATTTGGGTAGAATACGATTGCAATCACTATGAGATCATCTTCCTTGATTTTACAAAAATATGAAAGGGTCTAGGAAATGAAGTATACCCCAGTTTATTTTCCAAATTTTATCATTTTCAAAGAATTTCCTAATCACTTAAAATTGAAAATTAATGTATTTTATATTTGAGAATGAAAATGTAGTAATAAAATTAAATACCAGTCAATTGCTTCAACATTTTTAGCTTTATGTTTTTGTCTGTAAGTGATCGGTAATTTATTCGTTTTGCAAATTAGGCTTTCTACTGTCGAATACATTAAAAAATCTTTAGTTTAATGCCATGTTCTTTTGCAGGGTGGATAGACAAATATGGCTGCAAAAGTCGCAGCGTATTCGATTGTTACATTTGAATTCCCTGACTTTATGCAGAATTTTCTTTTAAATATCATCAAACAGTTGTCTAATTGTTTTATTTTTGGATGCATTAATAGCATAATATCAACGGCATATACAAAAACGTATCCATAATATTATGACATACTGATACTCTAGAATTCGATATATTTTAGATACATGTTCTTCAAAGTTGGTTTGGATTCTTCTGCCTTGATGACTCTAATCCAATACAATATTTCTTGCAGAATGCATCTTCATTTATTAAGCATACAAATTAAACTATTTTACAGCTGTCTACGAATTGTCAGTCAGAGGAAGGTTGATAAACTCAACTGTAACACTTAAAACTAGAACAGTAGCGCGGCTATTCAAGCTCGCTTAGTTGTACAGATCCCACAGCGAGATCTGGCCATCCATGCCAGCAGCTGCCATAATTGGAGCACGCCACATGGACACGGGTTGCGGGGAATAGGCAATGTCCATAACGCCGCCTTGCTTGTGCTGCGTGAGCACGGCCAATGGACGCAAACTTTTCCAGGAGAAGATGCGTATACGTCCGTCCCAGCCACCACTGGCAAAGACCTTCTGATCGCCACGTATGCGCACGCAGTTGACGCCAGGGTTCTTGATGCACAGTTCCGAGCCGCGCTGCAGCTGCATCGATTGCCGTTGATAGCTAAAGGTCATCAGCTTATCGTCTAAGGGAAAAGAAGGGAAAATGCTATAATTGCTGAGTGTGTAAGGTATATTCTCTGCATACTGGCAGTGCCGACAATGCCACGATTGGTTATGGCATCGTAGTCCACAGATATAGCTTCGGGCGCTAGGTCTACAATGTCAATCATGACGCCGGAGCTGAGATCCCAGGTGAGAAAATGTCCCGACTCGTAGCCAGCTAACAGAAAGAGCTGCGATGCGCACTCGAAGGGCTTAAAACAGGTGACGCTGCCCAGCTTTGGCAATTGTGGATCATCCGGCAGCAGCATTTGTGTGGGCGCCGCCGGATCTGTGACATGCAGCACCCCAATGGCCGTCTCCTCGCAGGGATAGAAGAGCAGCTGTTCGTTTGTATTATTGGGATTGATGTGCAGCGCTGTTCGGCAATAGCCGAGGTGATTGCCAGGAATGCTGCGCTCCTTTACATAGCTACTGTTGCTGATCGAGTAGGTGGTGATGGTGCCACCCTTCTCCTGTGTGATAAGGTGTTCTTTTGTATGGTGAAGATTTGTTATTGGCTCGCTGCCCACTTCAAAGTGCATCGGCGATCGATTTGTCTACAAGCCAAACAATGTAATTTGTTGTTATGATATTGTTGTTGTTCTTGTCAGTCACCTGTAGATCCCATAGAAAGACTTTGCCTTTTTGCGTGCCAGCCAGCAGACGTTCGCTTTCGTGGAAACACAGCGAACTCACGGCTCCCATTTCCGGGCACCGCAGACTGAACACGGGATCTGGTGGTAACACAGCCATATTAAGTAGATATTAATTAGTAAAAAGAAACTAAAGCGTGCTGCGTTGTTAGCTCGATAAGATAAATAGTGTCGGCGATAGATTGTGGTGGCTGAACGATAGCAATTTTCATATATTATCGAGCAGCGACAGGTGCATCTCAGCAGTGTGACCAATTTCGATACTTTTCCGTTAAATCTGGCCTATTTAAAGATCGATAACTGAAGAAACTTGGGAACAGCTGGAATATTGCGTTTGGTTGTTTCATTTTTTTTTTAATATTGTGATTAGTTTTACATATAACTATCCTCTAAATGGTTGCCTTCAGATCTGATTGATGCAGCGTAGGTAGCGGCGCTTGTTCAGTACTCATCTGCCATGAAAAATGATTGCTGCATTATTTTATTAACGAAACTGATTGTAGAACTGATTATTACTCTTTGATTTCAAAAGAAGGCGAGTATTCTAGCAAAAACAATCACAAACATCATTAACAATTTGTTTAAAGTCGATTGTTGAAATACAATATTTGCCCTTAGAATTAATTATAATTAACCAGGAAAGGGTCGAAACCAAATAATGACTTTGAATGTCATTAGATGAAGCTATAATAAATCCACCACAAGAAATATGCAGTCCACATTATATGAAACTCACCACAGCCAGCTGCTTTGAATAGTTTGCCACTTAACCGGTAGAGGTCGCTGCTGCAAGGCGCGTCCCACAACATTTGAAATGCGACAATTGAAACTCATAAAACGGAAAATAATAGAAGCCCAGCACAAATAATATCAAAAATATTGCCGCACAACCACTGAGTATGAATGGGCTTAAACATTTATAGCAAAATATCATTAAATCACAAAATGCCACTGAAAGCGCCAGTGCTATTAAAAACATAACAAACTGCAAAGCCGGGCGGCTTTAATGGACTTTGACAGCGTCCAGTCTGCCCGGCCTAGACGCTAAGGCAACGATCATAAAAAGACTTGTCAGTTGTACTTGGAGTGACTATAACAACCTCAGTCACAACTACAACAACAAAAAGAACAACTAAAAATAAATAAAAGAACAGCGTGGAGAATTATGTGGCCAAAAAGATCGCAAAATAAACATGCTATAAGCTCGTTAATCAATGCTAAGTTGACAGTTTTAAGTGGCTTTACCGACTTTATTTTTTTGTATAAATTTTTTTTATATGCTTTTGTTGGTGTTGTTGAGACTCCTGTTGCGTCTCACTGCCAAATGATTTAGTAGAAGGTTTGCGGAAAAAAAAACAACGAAGAAAAATCTAATTTTATAGCAAAGAAATCATTTTTTGAAGTGTTGTAAAAATTACTGCGACATTCCAGAGATGAAGAATTCGTACTCCCACATTGAGTACGTCTAATTGTTAGATGATTGGGGTGCAACAAGTTAACAACTCTCCCGTTAACAACTCTCGCAAGGAATTCCCACAACTCGCAGGCATGAAGTGGAGTTCCTTTAACGGCAAAGCGAATCATAAAAAAGGGTTCAAAGCCTGCATTACTATGCCAAGCTCATTTGCTTTCGTTTCGGTTTTTATTGGCGCAGAAACTGTGGAGCAGTCGGACAGACATACGGACGGAGAGTGTGAGAGAGAGAGAGAGAGAGAGAGAGAGAGAGAGAGAGAGAGACAGACGGACAAACTGTGGACAACTGGAAGAAGTACATAAATCTTTTTGGCACAGCGGCCGAGGTGAAGCATTTAGTGGCCAAAACTATTTATGCATGTGGCTATGTGGGTAATCCATTTGAAATGGGTCAACGACTACAACAACTGTAGCAACAACATCAACTCCTTAAACGATTCGAATGACCCAAAAGCAGAATAAGCAAACCCAGCCCAGTTCCAGTTCCAGTTCCAGAGATGTTTAAAACATATTAGCTTGTTACCTTAATGAAGTCATAAATTTTCGCTATCGGATTGGAGCATCAGCAACTCCTTGAGCCGCATTCGCAGTCGCAGTCACAGTCTCCAGGCTGTAGGTTTTCTAAGGAATTCCAATTGCTGCCAGACGTAACCAAAGTGTTTTGGCACACATATCCACAACTATATATATCCATATCCATATCCACATCCATATCCAACACACATCTATAGTTATATCCTCATATGACCAATGCTCGATAGTTAATCAGGCTTAGTTTGATATATGCTGACAGTGCGGTCCTCTGGTGTAGGCCGCCACTCCAGACTCGAGTCCTCATCTCTTCTCGGGGATAACCCGCTGGGCGCGTTCCGCGTATCCGTAGCTTTGGCTATGAAAATGAAGTTATCACGCGACAAACAATGAACCGGGTTGGTATTGCTACCTATAACTTTATATGGTTGTCATTATTAGCCAGAAATTAAATGGCCCTCGGCCAGCTCCCAACTTATTTATGTGCTACCTTAATGGACCTCATCTACTCCATGTTCAACTCGCTATGTATGTTAGTGTGCATTATGTAGGAGCCAGTCTGTGTCCAGTGTTGACTTTTTATGTACCTCACGTTCGTTTCTTTTCTTTTTATGGCATTATTTCGCAATGCTCATGGATCATGAATCATATGCCGCATATTCCCGGGAACAACAAAACAGAAAAGTCGCAAAAGCATCGCCAGACATTGCAAAGGTGTTGGAATTTTGATTTGACTGCAACAATGCAGCTCGGGAAGCGATCAATAAAACCTGCCACTTATTTTATTATTGTCATCTGAAATACAAAAAAAAAAAAACATATAAGTAACAGATCAATATTATTTTCGGGGGTATTTTGTTCAGGGGTTTTTATTGATTTCTTCACTAATATTTGCATAATAAAGAAAGTGAAAAATGAATTTTATTATTTATTAATAATTTATTAAAATTGAATTAAATTATTAATTTAAATTCGATTGACTTTTCACATTGATTTTATGTTATCTAAATATAAATTCAAATAAAATATATGTAAATTTAAAAAAAAATTGTTTTTGTCAATATGAGAGTTGGTTTAATAAAGCGTCATAATTAAGAAATGATTATAAGCATTAAGAATAAGAGTTTGTTGATTATATTATCAGTAGCAGCAGAATGAAACTGAGAATAACTGAGATCACTTCAACTTCAATTGTTGATTAATAACATTGCATTTATTTGAATAATCTTTTATAAGTTGTATTATAATAATAATAATAATAATAATAATAATTATAAATATAAATAAATAAATAAAATATTGAGAAATAATACTAAAAATGAAATTCCAAATAGTAACACATTTCTGAAATTATTGATTAAATCCACAAATATAATTTGTGATAAAAGTTTGTTCCAGAAACCACTCGAAATGTGCCGCGAGCTTTGAAATCAACATTGAAGAGAAACAAATGTAAGAGAAGAGGAAAACAAGACAAGACAAGACAAGTCGAGTTGGAGATCCAAGCGCAATCAATTAAAACATCGACGTCTATCAGCATTATTATAAATCAAACGATAACATAAAATTGACACTAAAGGCGTTTCGCCCATTTTTCATGCGACGACGACGAGATTAAGCCTCGAAATTGTAGATTGTAGATTCAAAAAATCGAGAAAAAAATAAATGTTACTAAAAAAATGGAAATAGAAAATGAAAAACAAAAACTGGGGCTGAACTTTGTTTTTACTTATGCAAATTTTCGTTGGCAAAGTGGACGGGAAAAACTGGTCGGCACTCCAAAGTGCTCAGTAATTGATCAATTTCCGCTAAACAGCATACCGGGGACCGGATCCCCAAAATCCAAAATCGAAAATCGAAAATCAAAAGCACAACAAAAAATAACTAAACCAAAAATTCAAGTCGATGCATAAATAGAAAAGAGACCCGCAGCGACAAAGTGATGGCCACTTGATTTTTAAACTGATTTATGTGGTCCATCGATATACAAATCGAATAGTATGCGAATGAGGAGGAGGAGGCTGTTAGTATACTCACATGCTCGTATATCTAATAGTTGCATCTCATGCAAGTCTATTGGGCATTTGCCTAATGAAATGGCGCTTCACCTACTCTCTGGTGGCCATCCATTTATGGCCATGGTGGGAAGCTGCTGGGAATGTCTCTTTGCGTCTTCATAACATCGCACCTACGCGACAACGCTCTTGGAATACATTCCACCTCAGTGAAGATCTGATGCGATGAGATGGAGACAAAAACGAAGACGGAGACGGAGACGGAGACGGAGACGGAGACGAGAGGCTGCCAATCGGATGCAGTCAGCCAAAGTGCCAATCAATACAAGGACTACAACAGAGTATCAAGGCGACTCTGCACTGAAATCGAAACCTTGTCGCCTGGTGTCAATAACATTGTACCAAATAGGGGTGCTCCCAGCTTAGAGATGGGCGCGTGTCGCGTGTCACGCAACTGCTGCGTTACTCACGCAAACACGCAATGTCAATAATTCGATAAGTAAGATGTGTTGATACATGCCTGACAAATGTTATTCATTGCAATTCGATTTTTTGCATGCTCAACTGCAATTTATAGATTTTATTCCACATGCCATGACACTCAGTATTGTTAGGCTACATGTTTATTAGTTTACATCATTTTAATTTTGTGTTTATTTACACTTAATTACATAATATTTACTCTGACGGCGAATCTATCTAAATTGACTTTAAATAATATTATTCATTAACAGTTTAGTTAAGCACGAACTCTCTCATCACTAGGTGTCATGATTGTGACTTTAAATAATATTACTAATTTATATTCAGAATTGTATATTTTAGTTGGGTCACGATTCGCTCATTACTCGGTGATAAGGTGACTGAACTTCAAAGTTCATTGGCTGATTAGTTTAATTTGATTTGATTAATTTTGATTTTCTGTTTTTTTATTTTTTGTTTGATTATGAATAAATATATTTTGATTTTATGTGGTTTTAAATAATAAAACTAATTTAAAATCAGATTATTTGATATTATTTTAGTTAACATTCATTTAACGAATCTTGCTCATAACTAGATGACATTCATCGCTGATTAGCATCATTTAATTTGTAATTTTTTGCATTTAATAACTTAATTTTTGGCTTGATTGTAAATCAATATAATTTGACTTTATATGGCTTGAAATAATATTATTATTTTATGGTGCAATCAGTTATTTTTGCTATTAGTTGTCGTGTCACGAATCTCGTTCATCACTAGGTGACATGATTGCTGGGCTGCCAATGTCCATTGGCTGATTGGGCTGCCTTTGCCTCTCTCGATGCCGAACAGCGCACAAAATTCCAATTTAATTGCGTGAATTAAAGCTGTAAATCATTATGCTAAGTGCCCTTTAATGTCTCAAAATGCAGCTCATTTGCAAGTGCACAGCCTCAGACTCTGTGCTTGCATCTTCTCTGCGTTGAGTTGCAACAACCTCAGAGCGTAACATGAGGCATGCCCCCGGGCCATGTAATCATTTTGGACTGCCTGTCCGTTGCCGTTGCTGTTGCTGTTGCCATCGCCATCGTCAGTTCGATAACAACAACGTCTTGTCTCCAGCTTCTGGACAGCAGTAGCATCTTGTTCAATTGCTATGTGAGCCTACGCACTACTTTCAATTATCAATTATTAAGTTAATATCTTCTTCAGTCTCTTCAGTCTCTTCTACTCGATCTCTCCTGCTGTGTCACTAGCCACCTGTCAACGTCCCGTTGCCCACTTGGGAAAGTGTTAATGTTTTAATTTCGCATGCGAAGTGTTGGCAAATTGCTCGACGACGTTGTGACAATGTTTTTACTATACATATAGTAAATGTAAGTGCTACCTACATATTGTATGTAATAATATCATAGATCCAAATAATTTGATTTTGAAAACAAAGTATTTAAAATATTGATGACACTTGTTGAACTATATTCGAGTCGATAAAAAAAACTTGTTAAACAAAAATCAATTATGAAAGCTATGTACAGTGGAGTGAGATATATACAAATATACCAAATTATTAAAAAAAATATACCAAAGGCTATATTTGGTATATCGATATCAAAATATACCACAGAGTACACAATATACAAGATTCTCATAAAAGATAACTAAGGCCCAAGTAAATAATTAGTACAATTATACTCTTAGCAAGTTCTATCTAAAAAATTATATGGTTGAATATTGATTAAAATTTAAGAAAAAAAAATTTAAGAAAATAAATCAATATTTACAAGTGCTTTAAGTTTAAAAGCAACTCAAATTTGAAAATATATATGTGATTTTTAAAAACAAATAAAATTGATTTCAAGTAAAATATAACTTATGAATTATATTTTATAAATATAGAATCTAATTTTATAATTAATAACTAGGAGTCTAAATTTAAGCGATATAATGTGCTATAAGTCAGCTATAAGCTTGTCTAATCCTCCTATTATTTATAATTGGATTAGAGATTATCCAGACGTTTTTCGAGACAGTTGACAATAATATAAAAAAAAATACAACTGTAAGATTGATGATCTGTCAAAAAAAACAAGATAAATATTTAAGCCATCAGGTTACGCTGTTACTTATAATCGATTTGCTGATGATAAAGCAAGTCATCTTCAATAATCTAATGTTCAACAAGTTTTTAAAGCCATTAGAAAAATTTTGTTTGGATTATAAAAAGTGGATTTGTTGGCAATTTTGCATGTTTTTAACTCGTTTTGTTATCAAATATGTAACTTAATTTCGTAAATATCATATACATTATGGGTACAACACACTTTATATAAATATTTGATAAAAGTGTTCCATAATATTTTGACAATAGGCTAAATGGTGTAACCTGTTTGTTGACTTGTTTCTATCCTTCGGGCCATTAAGTGTTAGCCATGCACTTATCACTGTACGAAAAACAGAGTGAATTTAATGAATGGCGCTAACTCTGCAGCCAGTTATGAATGCGTACGAGTACTCGTATTAATACTCGCACTCGCACTCGCACTCACATTCGCACTGAGTATGAGTATAATTAAAATGCCACTTTAGCTGACAGCAGCTGGTTGCCAACGATCGAAAGCGAAATCAATTTCAAGTAGCCTGCAACCAAATTGTCTCAAGTCGAAAAGTCCATAATCAGCTCTTGGGCGGGGCTTTTTGGGGTGGATACATGGCCATCTCATTGGCCATCACACTGTCTCACACATACAATATACCCGTTAACGGGCTATATAATTACCGATCGGCGAGGAGGGCACGGAGGAAGGCGACGGTCCGCCTGATAAACACCTCGAAATGAAGAGAAAAAATGCGCCTGTTAATTACTGTAATTTGTTGCTGTGGCTGCCACTAAATGTGGCGACAATCGCAACTTGTAGCCAACAGCAGCAGCGGGATTATTTGACCCAGTTGTCAGAGTTGTCACAGTTGCCACATGCCGCATGCCACATGCCACATGCAACCTTAATTATTCAGGGACATCAACTTTAGTTTAGCTAACCGAAACTGCGCAAAGTCAAACAACAAACAAACGAAACCCAAAAACGAAAACTAAACGAAACGAAACGCAACGAGACAGTAAAACCCACAAATGTCGAACACATAAATTATTTATAGAGCTTCGGCGAAAGTCTGACTCTTTTCGTAGTCACATAAGTCGATTGGCAATACCCTTACTTAATGGAGGCCATAAACTATACAGCAAGTGTAACGACAGTAATAATGATCCTGTTTTAAAATGCATTTTTCAATTACAAAAAGCACGATTTTTGGTGTATTGCAGTATTTTTTTATATATTAATGTGGTGTGTTTTAACGATAATACCGATTTCTTTTGGTTTTATCGAAAATGGCTATCTATTGTAGTATCTCATAGCCGAGCACACTTGACAATACTTTGTTACTGATTAACTGTCGTTACTCTTTAATCTACTTTAATTTTTAAATAGTAATTATTTTCTATGCAATAATAACGTCATTTAACGTCCTTTCGTTTATAACAATCTTGTTTTTGATGTCGTTAAGTGAGTCTGTATAAAAACTATATGATTCTCGTTATATATAAAATTTTAAATTTTGTTTCATACTAGTACTTGAAATTATTATTATTTTTTATTGGGTATAATGATTTTGAATAATTACTTTCATTAATATCAATACAATGCTAAACAAGTGAGAAAGTTACAGTCGAGTGTACTCGACTGTGAGATACCCGCTACCCATTTTGAATAAAAGAAATATATTTTGCGGTATTTTTCTAAAAATATACCGAATATACTGAAAAAATACTAAAAATATACCAAACGGTATGTTTGGTATATCGATAAAGTACCGTATTCAAAATATACCATAGACAGCACAATATACCAGACTGTCGGCCAAAGCAACTAAGAGCCCTAGTAAGTAGGCGTGTTTGCCCATACAAAAGTATTTCTTTAATAACTTCGACAATTTTTATCTGATCGCAACCAAATTTTTAGCAATCATAACTACTATAGTAATTATTATCTATACCAAAATTCGCAACTCTAGCTTTCAAATTACGCTTGTTATTCGATTTTTTTGATTTGCGGGGGCGGAAGTGGGCGTGGCAAAATTTTGAAACAAACTTGATCTGCGTGCAAACATAACAAATGCTGTCGAAAAAAAATTATAGCTCTATCTCTTATAGTCTCTGAGATCCAGTGTTTCATACGGACAGACGGACAGACACACAGACGGACAGACGGACAGACGGACATGGCTATATCGTTTCGGCTGTTGACGCTGATCAAGAATATATATACTTTATAGGGCCGGAGATGCCTCCTTCTACCTGTTACATACATTTCCTGCCGGCACAAAGTTATAATACCCTTCTACCCTATGGGTAGCGGGTTGCGATCAGAAAAAAGTTGTGGAGGTAATTAAAGAAATACTTTTGTATGGGAAAAACGCCTACTTACTAGGGTCTGAGTTGCTTTGGTTGACAATCTGGTATATTGTGCCGTCTATGGGTTATTTTGAATGCGGTACTATATCGATATACCACATATACCATTTGGTATATTTTTAATATTTTTGCAGTATATTTGGTATATTTTGAGAATAATACCGCAAAATATATTGCTTTTATTCAAAATGGGTAGCGGGTATCTCACAGTCGAGTACACTCGGCTGTAGCTTTCTTACTTGTTTGTTTTTATATAAGTTGTATAAAAGTTTGAATTGGGCACAGAGAACTCTTCCACAATATTCCAATAATATTACTAAATTGGACAATTATCTACAATGCATTTCGACTATTTTCTTAGTATAACATAATTGAGAATGTCTCTTTGATGTAACCCAAAAGCCAATATAGGAGGCCACACATATCAAGTTGGTATTTCAATTGGGTGTCAAGTGTGTAGACAGTTCGTTAATTGAACAGTGTCCAATGGAACAATCTTTGCTAAAGGGCATTTGAGATTCGTGGTGAATTGTTGTTGGTGTGACCCTCAAGGGGGCGTCAGCGTTGCTTTTGCTGCTGCTGTTGCTATTGTATTTTATGAAATGTGTTGAGACTTTTGAAGTGCGTATAATTCATTTTGGCTGCATTTTGCATGTCAGTCAGTCAGTCAAGAGCTTGACGCTGGTTGACATGGTGACGAGGAGTTGGGCGGCTTGGGCCAACTGCAGCTGTCAGTCAAGGCTCAAACAGGCCGCAAAGTAGCTGCTGATCAGGCATCAAGCAGCCGAACAACCAAGCAGACAAACAACCAAATAACCAAAAAGCTAACCAGCCAACCAGCTGACCATTGGCACATTGATAAATGGCGTTAAAATATTTCACATGCGCGATGTCAGTTTAATTTTCATCAGCATTGTTAGACTATAACTGCAACTGCAATTACGTTTGGGGGCAAAGTGAAACTTTGGCCATTTAAATGCATGTGCCTGGCACTCATTTAACTTATCTGCTTAGCTCAAAGCAAGCGTTACGCATACGCCGCGTAATCCGTTCGAAAGAAAAACTTTGCTTACCATAAACTTATTGTAAAACATATTAAGTGCGTTGTATGGCTCATTAAACACACAAATACTTTTCAAAACCGGTAAAGAAATAGACTGCACTAACTATCCGCAGAGTTAGCCAAAAGGAGGAATTAGCGCTGCTAACTAGAGTTAACCCGGCTAGCAAGTATTTACGAGATAAAAGCACTTACGATTTCATTAGCCAACTGCAGTAAAACAAAATCACCGCCGCCAAGATATATGTACTCGAGTATGCTAAATTAATATTTGCCTGTCAGCATTTGACAGACGCACTATGGGCGTCTTAGATATTTAATGTTGCAAATCAAAATTAGAGATGAGTTGCATAGTACTCCTAAATTGAAGAGGATTACAACATTTGAATTTTCCTGAAACTAAAATATTTAATGTATTAGCTTGAAATATAATATTAACAGTGTTATTATTATTTTGTTCAAATATTACTGCAAAGAAAAGAATTATCATTTACAGATTTACAATTTCCTTTTCCGATAAAGTAATATTTCACAATTTTTCTATAATTATGTTATATTAACGTCAATTTCTTATGGTTTTTTTATACATTGTACGACTTGTTTCGTGTTTTTTTATTTATGTATTCATTTAGTTATTTGTTTTCTGGCACCACAAGCTAAAGCTTATAAATGATGTTCACATATTTTCATTTAATGTATATATCAATTATTTTAACTTTTAGTGCTACGTCATGAATATTCAATAATTATAAATTATCTCATTTATATAAAGTATGTTGAAGGTGTTTATTTTTAGATTATGTTTAAAAGCATGGTAGTTTTTGATAAAATAATATTTCAATTCATATATTTTCTGTGGAATAATTGATTTGATAAATTTTGAACATGCAAATTATTATTTTTTCGTTTTATAAATAATGTTAAGTGCATTTTATCCTGGCTTGCAGTATCTCGAAAGGCTGTCACAAATTTTTGGCTACTGTATTTGGGTCTGCAGCCCCACCGTGAGATGTTGGTAGAAAACTGGTAACAGGACAACTCGGCGGAGGCGCCACAGAGCTGCACAGAGCTGCACTGCATGATGCATGATGCACGATGCGAGGCGGCTCATCTGCGTTTCAATTAACTCGAAACTCGATTCGCAATGACTTGAGCAACATTTGCTTGCATTGATTTGTCAAATTGACAGCAATAAATCGATCAGAGCCAGTTACAACTGACAGTTAATCATAAGCTGCGGCAAAAGCGTTGACAGCTGACCAGGTGAAAAGCAACTCCGCACCGTCAATTCCTAACCGCCCCCCGCCCCAAAGTAGTCGATGTAGTTGGCAAGTTTTGCGTAATGCATGCAAGCTGCCAATCAGTCAATTGTCTTGATAAATGCGCACATTGACCAAGTTGCATACGTCTCTAGATATCTATATGGACGGATGCCTGAGGCGGCTTAGGCACGGCACGGCACGGCACGGCTTGGTGCAAAGTCGGCTTAGTTGGATACCAGTTTGTTATTTTCTGGGCAGGCAGTGCAACAAGTTGCACCAAATTAATTATAAGCCACCCACCCGACGGCGACGTGGGACGCCTCTAATGCCTAACCTTGTTCACAGACACTTTACTAAATGGTTGGCGCCGCCGGCGGTCGCGGTGGTCAAAGGAATGCAATGATATGGCATTGATAGCGTGTCTGAGTTTGAGTGTGTGTGTGTGAGTGTGTGTATGTGTGTGTGTGTGTGTGTGTTGCCACAAGATCAATCGCGCCACAGATTATTGCAAATTTATTTAAATACATTTATTTTGCGTTATTTTTCTTCGATCTTTGCCTTTCAGGGATTTTGCAACCCAAAGCCATGGCAAACTGTCCCACAACCTGTCTAATGACAGTTATTTATCAATGAACATTTTGTTTCAGTCTGTGTTATAGATTATGTATTAAGTGCAGGCAGGTTGAGGGAAGGGAATTGGATTGATCACCACATTTGCCGGTGGGTGAACCAATTGCCATGTGCATTGAATGATCAATTAAAGCAATCGATCTTGGTTTAATCATAACATTTTCATTAATAACTTCAAGTACTCAATAGGTTTAGTAAAATGACTTAAAAGCAATTGACCAAAGAATGTTTTATTATAAATATAATCTAAGGACTAACTTCTTTTCATTTTGAATTTATCCTATACAACAAACATGAATACTATATACATATTTCGGTATTTTGGATCCTCCTTTCATTCATCTTTCTAAATCTAAATTTTTTAACCTTTTACTCACTCTTACTTCACCATATTTTGAAGAGTTATAATTTAATTTTATTTTCTATCGATAAGCTAAATTCTTATTAGATTTTAGATAATAAATTTAAATGAATTTCTTAATTTTTATTCGTTAAAACTTCAACTCTTAGAATCCGTTCAAATTGAAAGCTCACTTAAGTCTGTTAGTCTGTTAGTAATAACAAAATTATTGTTTAAAGCATTATATTATTCATTTACCTCAACATCATTCAATTTGAATATATATTGTTTATGAAATGCAAATAAATTCGTTGAATATCGTTAACTGCGGGCCATAAATATTGAAAGGCAGAAATTATTAACCATTATAAAAGTACTTAAGTTGTTTCTGTGCACAGTGCCTGCCGGTTATGGCCATCAATTTGTTTCGGCTCTTAAAAATGTTTCAAAAAATTGTTAAAAATGCATAAATTCGTGAACTGTTCATACCCTGGTCGTTAATAGGTAAATTAAGATGTTTACGAAGGTAAAAGGCGACTGGAAATATATATGACTAGAAGATTTACTTTATAATAACATCATTAAAATGGAATGCCGTTTAATTAGTTTATTAATTATATAGATTATCCGTTTATAAACATGATGTTCTTGAATATATCTATTACAATTAGAGGGTATCTTAAAGTCGCGTATTCCTGACTAGAGCAGTCTTCACTGTTTGTGTGTTAACTTTTTTCCAGCTGGCAGTTAAACCATTTGACAAGTTGACTAAGACAAAACTCACGCCGCCGCACTTATTCAAAACCTTATGCGCAATTTAATAAAATCATTATGCAGCTGTCAGAGGCAATGACATTTGAGGCAACTGCAACTGCCACAGAGCTTGCACAAGTCGCTGTGGCAGGCAAGGAGAAAAAAAAATGTGTAAAAAATATATATATACTTTATTGATTTCTGGCGGCGATTTGCGCAACGTTTTGGCAACAGCCAACGCCAATTCACACACGAGTGTTCGCCAAATGAATCTGTAACTGAATGCGAATGCGAATATGAATATGAGTATGAGTATCTGAATTGAAAACCGAATCCGTATACTCGTAGTGGGTAACTGGGCAAACATCTTCACCTGCTGCGTTTCGTTTCATTTGGGGCCAACTTGACGTTTCAATACGATATTGTGGCCAACATTTAAAGCCAGCTCACGAATGGCGCCAACTCGCAAGCATTTTTTTTATTTTATGATAAATCGCCAAATACCATTGCTAATTACACAGAGCAACTGAATCAGACAAAATCAACCACATCAGCAACTGCATTTGTCTAACGCTTAACGCTTTACGTTTTACGCTTTACGCTGTTCGCTTGACTTGGCCAATTGGTTGGCCGTTTGATCCAAACACCATTTTGAAACTGGCCGCATTCATTTGCTATTTCAACTGCTGCTATTGCTCACTGTCTGTTGTATTTTAGGCACTTGTTGCCATTGAGGCCTCACGCTCTGACAGTCTCTTAATTATAATTAAATTACTTAATACTTAATACGGCACGCGTGTCTCGCATTAACTAACATATAACTATTACACATGTATACATATACGTTGTATCCTATAAAAAGCAAAAGCAAAAGGAGTATTGAATTTACACCTCGTAAAGTTCGAGATAACTATAAACACACACTTTAAACACTTAACTGTATTAGAAAAAAGAAAAAAGATATTATTACACACAATAAAATTCAATAATAATAAAATAAAAAATGTTTAATTAAAATATTTATTACTAATTACTAATTTGTATATCTCATCATAACGTATGGTAGAAATTTTAGATATTCACCTTTCATACATTTTGTTATAAAAAATTTCATAAAATTTTCTATGACCTTAAAACTTTGTTAATCTGATCGCTACCAAATTTTCAGGAATTACAATTACTATAGCTATTATTGTATATATCACGACTCTAGCTCTAAAGTTACGCTTGTTATTTGATTTTTTTGATTTGCGGTGACGGAAGTGGGCGTGGCAAAAATTTGAAACAAACTTGATCTGCGTGCAAACATAACAAATACTGTCGAAAAAAATTATAGCTCTATCTCTTTTAGTCTCTGAGATCTAGGTGCTCATACGGACAGACGAACAGACAGACGGACATGGGTAGATCACCTCAGCTGTTGATGCTGATCAAGAATATATATACTTTATAGGGTCGGAGATACCTCCTTCTACCTGTTACATACTCGTACCATATGGGTCGCGGGTATAAAAATGATTTACATAAGACATATATTTATTTATTAAAATCCACTAACTTGTATAATTCAACTGTTTATCATAACTTCTCATCATAACGTATAGTAGAAATTCTAGAAAGACAGTCATCTTTCTTACATTATGTTATTCAAAATATCAAAAAAATTGATGACCTTAAAACTTTTTTAAAGGAACTTTCACTTTTAGAAAAGCTAAGTTTAACATTTTCATAAAAAATTGTATTTGATTTTAAAATGGAAAAAAATGAACACAAATATTATAAGTGTTTTATTTAAAATGCATATTCTGAACAAGAATTGCTGCATAAATATATATGTACATACATACATAATACATACATATATAATAAAATAATTCTCGTTATTCTAAGTCTTCCTACTGGTTTCAGAAGTTAAAAACTCTTCTTCATTTGCCAAGTGCAATGCATGTTTGATGTTTTGGTTTTGTTTTTCGTTTTTTTTTATTTTTTTTTTTTTTTTGGTGTTGTATATCATGTTGTTCGATGTGTTTGTGTTAGCCACATTTGTATGCCAATTTTAGCCCCATTTGCCGGTCATGGGCTTCGGTTTTAAACGTACCCATGGTTGTCCCCACAGCTTACCTCTTGTCTCCTGCAGTCCCCGCCCTCTACCCAGCGAACTGCATCTCGGTTGTCCCATTGGCGGGCCAAGCAACAACGATGTGGGCATAAATCTTGCACGCATATTTAAGTTGATGATGTTAAATGGCTGTACTAAAAATACGAAATATGCATGCCGTATGCAGGCAACAGTTTCATCCTGTCGCTCCAAGTGGAATGTGCCACAACACCACAGAACACCACAGCACACCACACCACAACAGTCCGCAGCACATCGCAACAAGAACAACAAGAGCAACATGGCGACATTCATAAACTAAAATCCAGCCGCACTGAACTCCATCATGGTCCAGGGATGTGTTTCATCGGGAGGGGCAACGGGACTCGTCGTGGGTTTTGGGGCTGGACAACAGATCCGTCCAATGCAACGGGGCCAACAAAACGTTTTGCCAAAAAGGAAACAAAACGATACGAAAACTACACAAAATGTACACCAAATTTTTGATACTCTGTCAATCAGAAATTTGAAAAATCTGTAATTTTATTACCCTGATTAATGATTTAATAATTAATATTTTTTAATGTAATAATGTAATACAATAAAACGATCTAAATCATAATTTTTTTAACGATTTATTATCTTAAACTGCAAATTAGTTCATATTCTGAACACATTAAAAAAATACCAACAATTGTTATTTGGTATATAACATATATTACTACTTTCAAAATATACTAAATAGTTAAAAATATACTAGATAATAACCAAATGAAATTGTTTCTTGCTTACTTCTGTTGCTTATTAATATATATTTGCTTGATGATTTAAAAAAAAAAAAAAAAACAGGACACCAAGTGTAAGTCATAGCGAATATACCCTTTATTCAAGTCAAGTTGTAACAACGATTGGTTTTTCTCAGTTCAGTGAAGTTTTTTCCTTTTTTTCGCTTTTTTTATTATTATTTCTTGGCATGTTTTCTTTTCGCTTAACGGCGGCAGATTTGAAAAGAATTTTTGCTCGCAAATGAAATTGTTTCCTGTTAAAAGCTAAAAAAAAAAAAACAAAAACAACTACTACAAAATATGTGAAGCACCTCGACCAGCAGACTTGGCATACACACACACACTGGGCAGGTTACCTGGAGCTGAGCCTGGCACCTGCCGTCGCAACGATTGATGAAATTAAAAGGTATAAATAAAAATCTTTTTAATGGGCTGGGGATTTGGAACTTAATTTTTTAATTAAACAAGCAGCACACGGAGACACAGAATGATAACTGGCCAGGAGGAAGGGAGACAAGATACGAGTAGCAGGCAAACAGGCAGTCAGACAGCTCTGCATCTCCAACTCCAACTCCAACTCCAACTCCGACTGTCACTGGGACATTTATGCAAAACAGCCACCGATTTCCCTACGGCCACTTTGGTCACTTGCGCCACTTGTGTGGTCCATCCTCAGCGACTGCCACAACACTCGTTGTCCGAGTCTGTCCACGGTCTGCTGGCAGCAGTCTCAGCCAGAGAGCAGACAAGACTTCCATAACTGTGTTTGCTTTTCGTGGTCTGGGCCGAGTCTAAACACTCTTCAGGCGAGTGGGAACGAACTGGAGGAGAGTCTGGCATGGATATAGGAACCCGCAGCATAACATGTTAATCCCTGACTCCTGCGACGATGTCAAATGTCAGCACATGTCATTTGTCATTGGGATTGTGGCTGAAAACAGGCTGCAACTTCTTTACTTTGTCGCCTCGCCAAACATTTGTCACTTGCATTTTGGCCTGGTTGGACCACCTCAGCAGTTACCAAGCATAGAGGCCATAGAATTGACTGGTTTACATGGTCAGCTGCATCTTTGTGGAATGTGCTGCGATGCTTGCTATGCGATACTTTTCTATGAAAACCTTGGTGGTAATGCCATTGATAATCAGTATATTTATATACTGTAATTGTAGATAATTTGTAATACACTGTTGAAGACCTCCAAAGGTAAAATAAATTTACCCTTTCGTTAGTAAATAAAATTATCGAAGAAGAAAAAATCATTGTTAGTTATTTTTTTAATTATATATAATTTTTATTTATACGATTTCTCTGCACACGTTTGAAAACCAAGATGAAAATGACACAAACTAAAATTAGAAAATAACACAAAATCTGCAAAATACTTTTTGTTGACTGAAAAATGAAAGTGGTTAAATGTAAAAATAAGTAAATTTGTTTTCTTTGATTTTTTGAGTTGTTTTTGTTGTTGTTGTTTATTATTAATTTATTATTTCGCGTTACTCGTTTTAATACAAAGAAATGCAATAGAATAAGATATAACGATATAAGGTAGAGGAGTAAATAGTTTCACGAGAGTGAGACAGAGATAGAGACAGAGAGAGAGAAAGAGAAAGAGAGAAATAGTGATATATTAAAACTGTGTAGACATGAATAAATGTATGTGTGTGTGTGAGTTATACGTGTGTTTATGTGTGTGTTGTTTATACATAAATAATTACAAATTACAATTTACAATGCGAAATGCAAAATGGCGGTAAACAAGACAACTAAATTACAAGTATTATAATTAAAAGTAAAATTAATTAATTTATTCATTAGTAGTACAGGTTGGAAATGAACATAAAAAATTACAGTTGGTGCAAATGAATTTACAAATGACGAATGAGAAGTGGCCAAAGTGAGACAGTTAGCTGCAATTTGGCAAAGGATTAAATAAATAAATTCTCGTACAATTAATAAAGATTTGATTTTAGCATTTTGTTTGTTTCTTTTTTTCTTTTTTTTTTTATATAATATTCGTTTCGTTTGTTTGTTAACATAAAATGTTATATTACAGCAACGCGCATATAAGTACAGTAGTTCAATTTGATTCATTTTGTTTTTGTTTTTTGTTTTTAATTTTTTTTCTTCTTTTATTCATTATATTTCGTTTTTCAATTGCTTACTGTTTTTGTGTTTATGTGTGTAGGTGTGTGTGTGTAGCTCATAGTTGTTGTTCAATTTGAATGCTGCATCAATGTCAAGTTAAGTAATAATAAATGTTGAATTGTTCTTTTTGTATTAAGTACACACTAATTAAATTTTCACCTAAGCAATTTGCATTAACTTTTCCATTTTCTTCATATTTTCATTTTTTGTTTTGTCTGTTAATGTTTAATTTACATTCATACATATTGCTACATATAAACTTGACGCTTCAGTTTTTCAATTGCCATTTGTTAATTTATTATTGATCTTCTATAAATATTTTGCATTTTTTCATATTCATATTCATTTTCATTTTCTTTTTAATTTTCCTTTTTACCTTTAAATTTTGTTAATGTATTTGGTTTGCTAATTTGTTTGAACTATTTACGTTTTGGATTTCATTATGTTAATATATATTAATATAAATATACGAGAAACAATTGTTGTTTATATTTATATATGTATATATATTTCTATATATGTAGAAAAGCAGCAGTTGGTTTTTATTTCAATTTCTTTTTATTGATTTTACATATTTAATTAATAAATATAACGTTTATTCAGTGTGAATTTTGGTGTTTGTCGTCGTATATATTACTATACGTTCTATATGTATATATATATATACTTATTGATTTGTAGCATTTTTAGTACCATTTATTTAAAAGTTTTTCTTGTATTTTGCTAAAGTTTCAGTTTTCTGATTTCTGTATTTTTTTTGTTTATTCAAATCTCAAATATCCAAAATTAGTTAATTGATTTAACTTTAAGTTTTCTGATTATTTTTAATCAATTTCCTGCAATGCTTCAAGTGCTATCCATTAGGATATTTTGGTGCCATTTGCAACACTGTTTTTTCGTCACAGTGTTATGCAACCCTAACAACATGCTGTTTTAAAATTCGGTTTATTTTTAGCATTTTCTCTCTGGATTTTCTCAAATTTTTTTCAGTTGTGCCTATTAAAATTGTTTTGTTTTTTTTTCTTTTTAATATTTAAAGTTTTCGTTTCATATTTTATAATTTTTTTGTTTGTCTGGAAGTGTTTTGCTGTGCGAATTGGTTGTCAATTGTCTTAGTATTGTTTTTGTTAGTTTTTATTTTTGCGTATGAATTTAAAAAACATTCTCATTAAATTTTTTTTTACTAATTTGCCATTTTGGTTTTTGGTTCATTATAAAATTTTGAAAATATATGCGTATATATATTAATTTTTGTTTGTATTTATTGATTTACTTATGTATTTGTTTTTGTTTTTTTTTTATATATTTCGTAATCTCATTGCTAATAAATTTAATTGATTTAGTAAACCAAAAGTCGCTATCGTATTTGCCTTACATTCAGTGCTGCTAAACATTCATTATATCATTTAGTATTCGCTGACACCGTTATTAATTTGTTTTTAATATTTACTTGATTTTATTCATTATATTTATGCAACAATTTCAGTTTTTGTTTTTACGTTTCTTTTTGTTTTTTGTTTAGTTTTAAATAAAAATCTTATTGTCTTTCATTTATAACTATGTAGCAGTTCTGCGAGTTCTTCCATGGAACTGATTTCTTGACATTTTGTTTAAGAGCTTGCGTGTCTTTGTATGGGATAGGAGGATGGCCAGTCAAGTGCAGAGTAATGTTAGTAATGTTTCAGAGCTCTAAATTGCTTGGCCAATTCATTTAGTAATTTAAGGAAAACAGTTGCTCAATTACAATTCGCAATGGTAATTGAAAAGTGTTGTTATAATTAATTGTTTCGCTTTCGTTTTTGTTTTTGTTTTTGTTTTTTTTTTATTAAAATGCAAAGCATGTGTTTCAAGTTATGGCAAATACAATTTGTAGATTATTAATTTAGCATTACACAAGTGATTGCAATTAAGAATTGTTTTCATAATTACTAAAGTAATTGCTATGGTAATTATTGTTGGTATTTCAGATGGTTTTTAATGCCCTCTTGCTTTGAGTACTTCGAGAAGATGAAATGTGGCCTGAGTTCTGTGCTTATAAGCATATGTGTGTGTTTGTGTGTCTGTGTGTGTAAAGTCAAGTGTTGCAAAGTTCTGACTGAGTTGAGGTATCAATCAGTAAGCCAAAATTGTCGCTTACGTTTCCGATCTCTGTGGCCTGGTGCCCAAGCAACTCCCCACATATATATAAATGTTTATGTATATATATATGCATATATGCAAGTATGTATATGTATCAGTTCATTATATAGTATATCTATAAATTTATATAATTAATTGCATAATTTTCGCTTGAATTTACCTTCTATGTCACTTCATATAAATTCTTTGCCCTTTCAATTAACACCCATCTCGCAAGCTGCACTTAAGTAAGAGGTATGCGTTTAGTTATCGATAAATCGATATCCGATTGCAATTGCTCGATGCTACACTTTCTCAGCACTACGCAAAGTTGCGAAGACGCCGTTGACTATGATGACGCCGACGCTCGTTGTTGATCTTAATCTTGGCTATGCGTATGGATTCGGGCAGCACTGATGTGGGTGATGTGGCCAGAAAACCGCTAACAAAGGTGAGACGACTATTGCTGCCAGTGCTGTCGATGTTGCTGCTACTGTTACCGTTGCTGTTGCTGTTGCTGATGTCGTGCTCATTTGACACGTCCTCGAAGACATCGGGATATACGCTTATATTGTCCAGATTATCAATTTCAATATCTCCCGCCCCGTTGCGGACATAGGTCAATTGGGAATAGGGCGTGGCCAGCAGCTTTTGCGTGGACTTTCTCAGAGTTTTCTTCGTACTTGTTGCAGCAGTAACAGTTGCTGGTGTTGCTGCTGCTGCTGCTACTGCTGATGATGATGATGTTGCCGTTGTTTGTTTGGTTTCGGCGAGACTATTATTCAGATTGCTGTTGATGTTCTTGTACACACTGAAAACCTTGTCGACTTGCAGCTTTGGTGTTGCAAGCAACACAGTTGTGGCTGCTGCTGCTGCAGCTGTCCTTGAGGCAGCACTGCTCTGTGCTGCTGTCGGCAACATTGTTTGGAATCGCGTGCTGGCTGTTGCACTAGTTGCTCGCAGCAATTTGTATGGTTGCTGCTTGCTGCCGCTGTCCAGAAACAGTTGTTGCTGGTTTTCGTTATTGTTGCTGCTGTTGCGATGCCTGCTTTGCTTGTGTGTGCTCGCTGTTGATGTTGCTGTGGTTGCTGCTGTTGCTGTCGTGTTGCCCACAGTGGTTGCCTCATGTTGCTGCGTTGTGTGCCATTTGTTGTACATTAGCGTGGCCACAGTTGCGGCCGGAGGCGTTTGTTCCAGTACCAACTGTGTGCCTGTTGCTGCTGTAGTTGTGGTTGTTGTTGTTGTTGCTGCGGTTGCTGCTGTTGTCGAGGTAGTTTTAGCCACTTGGCTGCTGGTTGCGGCCGTTGCTGCTGTTGCTCCTGTTGCTTTGGTTTCGTAGTTAGCTATTGCCTGTGTCGTGGTGAGTAGCTCATTCTCATCGCCATCCTCAGTCAGCTCTGTTTCGTATTGCAGCAACTCGGTGTCATTGCCGCTGCTCGATGTTGCTGATGCAGATGCTGTTGCGAGTGTTGTTGATGCAGATGCTTCGGCTTCCAACTCTGTGATGGACGTTGCCCAGAGATTGTAGTTGCTGTTGCTGATATACGATTTAATACTGTCTTCTGCAGTTGTTGCTAGCAACATGTTGCTGGCGTGTGTGCTGCTACTACTGCTGCTGCTGCTGCTGTCGCTGGTACTCTCGCTAATCTCGCTAAAGTTTTCATTTGTTGCTGTGGGTGTGGCAGACCAAGTTGACCAGGGCTCAATGCTGCTGCTGCTGCTGCTGTAGCCATCGTCGAAGCTCGTGGAGTAGCTGCTGCTGCTGCTGCTGCTGCTGCTGCTTGTGAACATATTGTCCGTGCTGGTATCAACTGTTGCTGCTGCCGTAGGTAGTTGCTGCAATTGTTGCAATTGCTGTCGCTGCTGCTGCAGCTTCGGTTTTCGTCCCTTTCTTCGTCGACCTTTCCGCTTGTTGGCCAGCGTTGTTGTCGACGTTTTGGTTGTTGCTGCGGTTGCGGTTGCATTTGCTGTTGCAGATGCAGATGTTGCTGTTGTTGTTGCTGGTTCTGCCTACTGCTGCTGCAGGTGATGCGTTTGTTGTTTTTGTTGTCGTTGTTGCACTTTTGGCAGTCGTTTGTTTCGTTGGACTAGCTGTGACTCGTTGTTGCTGTTGCTGTTGCTGTAGGTGCTGTTGCTTGCGTCGCTGCTGTCGCCGCGCCAGCATTGAGGGATCATTGTGATGATGTCGCACCTGATGTTGCTGCCGTTTCTGCTGCTGCTGCTGCTGCTGTTGTTTTCGAACTAATGCTAATTGTTGTTGTTTTTTGTTAGTGCTACTTAGACTACTACTACTATTATGGCCATGATGCGCATGTTGCTGTTGCAACTTTTGATTTTGGTTATTCGATTTGTGGCGATTGTTTTTGTTGCGCGAGACTTTGCGATTCCGCTGCCGCTGCCGCTGCCATTGCTGCTGCCATTGTTGTTACTATTGCCATTGCCTGCTATTGCCATTGGCCCTCATTGCAGCTGTCTCGCGCCATTTTGGTAACGTGTGCTGATGGAAAAAGAGCTCGGCATCGATCTTATTGAACATGAAGCAGGCATCGTTGACGCTCTTGACGGTCTTGGGACCGACGGGTTTACCTCGATGCGTGAACCCGACACGTCGCTGTAGATCGACAACGGAACGGAACACGAAATAACCGTGAACGATGGTCTCGTTGAAGTAGCAGGTATCGCGCAGTTCCTTCTGCAATTATACAAATTGAAATGGGTTAGACTACAGAGGAATTGTTGTGTTGTAGTATGTATAGTATGTATGTGTAATCTTCAGTTATTTTTTGTTCACTTCACAATGCAATTTATGAGCAGCATTTCCGCTGTGAAAACTTGTCGATAATATTTTCGACAAGCAGCTTACAAGTGAGAGCGTACAACAACAGCATGGACAGCAACAACAACTGTGAAGCTGGAGTGTGTTTATTTATAAAACACTTGAAATACCAAAACGACAATCCAAATGAAACGCGGCTTCATTGTTGATGTGTCTTCTGCTGCTGTTGCTGCTGTTAGTGTTGTTGCTGCTGGTAAAGGTGGAAACACTATCAGTTGCCCAATCTGCTGTTATGATTCTGTTTTGAATTAAAGTGTTGCAGATGACGCAGATAAAGATTTCAACTCAACATTTATCAATTATGCCATATTTAGTCGAGACGCTTTATCTTATTTTTTCCCTTTTAGCCAACTCTGATGGTATTTATAGGTTTTAATTGCTATTTTTGAACAGCTTCTCAGTGGGCACTTCACTCAATTCTCATTCCTCAGCTCAGAGTCTGTGTGTGAAGCATTTGTTTATTTTTATATCAAATCGCGCTACTTGCTTCAGTTCTATTCTTCACATTTTTCAAGTGTGCTCTAAACGCTATTTAATTATTTTTAAAAACTAGCTTTTTGAGTTGATTGATTAGTGTTAAATTGCAATACAATATTTGTGTTTGAAATTCCCAAAATATTGAAAGTTACATCAACAAAAAGTGACAGCTGAAGGCCATAGGAAAATTGAATATAGACTGTACTTTTTATAGAATAGGGTGATACTACAACGATGAAATAGTATTGTAAATAAAATACTAAAAGTGAATAAATACTAAATTGTAATAAATGAAGTCAACGATTTCTTCATTTAAGACAATTACAGAGTAAAGAACTTCTCAGCTTGTCCAATTTCTTTAGTTGGATATTGACATTTAATTTCTTTTTACAAATTTTAGCTATTTTGATTATATGCAATTCTTTACCAGATCAATTATATTACTATGCTGGCTTCTATAATACTATTCAGTAACAGAAAGGCCTTATATGAGACATCAATGAAAAGAAATCAATAACTTATTCCTATTCAATGATCATGAAAGAACTAAAACTGATGACTAAAGTCTATGACACTCAGGTTGAGGCATGTTGTGTCCACTCGTGGTTGAAGTGATTCAGTTCAACTTTATCTAACGTATTGTAACCTCAACCCAATCATGTGTCACAAATATTGACCTTCAATGAAACTGTAAATACATTTTTTATAAGACATCATAAAAATAATAATAATAAAATCACAGTATCAGAGTGCAAGTGTGAGAATGAACACTCGTAACATATTTGCACATGAATTCATGTTGGATTTACGGCCATAATCGAAAGCAATAAAATGACAAGTGCAAGTTTTGACCTTTGTTGCTCTATTGTTGTAAGATTTCAATGTTGATGTTTGCACAGCTCGATTGAGGCTTAACTAACTAACTAACTGTATGAAAGGACATTGAAATATTTTTGCAATTACAGCATTACGAATTTGCTACGTCATTTGATTGATTGATTAGATATATCAAACTGATATAGAGGCGCGTCGGATGTCGTTGAGTGTGTCTATTTTTTGTTTGAATAGTCAATGATTTTTATGCGAGCCACTCAACTGACTGCTGAGTGCGTATTTATTCGACTGACATTGAAAATTATCTGCTTCGAAAACTGTTACAATGTCTCAAATATACAAAAAAAGTTAACTTCGTTGGAATTTCACCAAGTTTCAGATGCATGAGAACAGTTGCAATTTGGAGCTGCCAACGGATACATTCAACTTTTCTCAGATTGTGCGTTTTGTTATGCAAATATTACGCATTCGCCGCGTTAACAGACAAATAACTGGAATATTTGTAAAAAAAACTCTGTGCCAGTTTATTTATATTTCTCAAGCAATTTGTTGTCTCGCCCCAAAGTTATAAGCAGTTATTATATGTATATTTATTTATGTTTATGCGCCTGTAATTGCATATGAAATTTCAATATTGTAATAAATATTTTTGTTTTCTGTTGTCGCGCGATTTCCATGACAGAATTGGTGCAACTGCAACAGGTTTTTCCCTGCTTACAATCGAGTCTAAATTATGTAAAGTGAACAACTAATAGATTCTCTGTTATAGAGCAGTGAAAGGGACATAATTCTGATGTGATTGTTGTGAAATATTCTGAGTATGTAGCTAATAAAATACATTAAATAAATATGTTAAAATATATAACATATTTGACGACTCTACACTGTATACCTTACGTTTACAGGGTATAAACAAAATGAAAATTTATTTAGTGCAACTGTCTGAGCTGGCGCTTAGCTGGCAATTTATGCAATTTGGCCAAATCGTTCAAGTATCATAGCCATTGTCGTCGTTGTAATCGCACTCGTTTGCATAAAACCATTATGTGCTACATGCCATAAATTATAGTGTTTGCACAGTTAGTTTGCATAAAGCGGCGGCATTTCAAGTACAATGCAATTCAATCCCAATTGCGTTTCAATGTAATCACACATTTTATGCAAAGAAGTGAGGGAGAGGGGGAGAAGGAGAAGGGGGCCATGGCCCTAAGTACACATCATTATTGTATGTGCGATAAAGATGCGAGTACTGGGAAACAGAATTTCATGGGAGAATCATGAAAAAGAACTTACGAGCACAATCGAAGAGAGTCTTGTCGAAGTCATCGCAAAATCGTATAAAAAGCGTAATTTTGTAGCTAGAGTTACACTAAAGTCTTTATAAATTTGGTTGTGATCAGATAAAGATTGTGGAAGTTACTATATTTAATAAATGATTTTCGGTTCTTAGTTGCTTTGTCTGACAATCTGAAAAAAGTTTTTACTATCTAGTAGATTTTCAATGTAAACCAAATATTGTCTTTGGTATATTTCAGTATTTTTCCGGTATACGAATTTGTCATATTTCTAGAATATTACCGCATAGTTTCTGATTTTATTAAAGTTGTGTAGCGGGTATTTCGACAGTAGCTTTCTTACTTGACAAAATATAATTTGTATATATATATTTTATAGATTGCAATCAAAGTGAATAATAGTTGGTTATCAGATACACCAAAAATGATATTTTAGTCTGGATTTATTATTAATCTATAAGCAATTATTTCATATTTGCTTGTATGATTTAGTAAATACGTTTAATTGTGTTAAGGTTTTTTACTTACCATGCCAACTAATCTCCAATTGTCGTTGAAACACAAATATCTTTGCGTTTCTTTTGCGTACAGTGCTATTTTGAATTCGTTCACAAAGTCCGAGAGGCCGACTATCGTTATATTTTCTGTAAAAATATGAAAGGTAATCAACGAACGTCAGTCAAATCTGTGGATCTTTTAATTGACGTAAATATTTGGCTGTTCAAAACATTTTTTAATTAAACGCAAACACGGATGTGATGTGATTAAGCGTGTCAAGAGGGGGAAACTGATTTAAATATGTAAAAGGAACGTGCTTATTAAGTCGCAGTCAGTAATAGTAAAAGTTTGTACTTTACTCAATAACAGGGGCCACGCCCCTTTACACGTGTACAAAACTCGATCGCACTGTGTTTCATCTCAAAAGAAATATTTTTTCATGTTGTATAATTATTATTTTTTCACCTTTTTATCAGCCTAATGGAAAACTAGTTTTGTAATATTATGTGTTTGAATGTTTTTTAAATATTTTTTTGTAAACATTTTAGTTGATATAGATCAAAGAGATTTAACTATGTGAATTTTACCCAACTTTTTAATTTCTTTTAATTATTATATTTAGTTAGGGAAACTGCAATTTGCAATATTTAAATTATAAAATAATTTTATTATATTTCGATTAAAACCAATTTTAGAGTAACATTAGAAGAACTAATAGCAAGAATTGTTTGTTTTAAGTTAGTTTCAAACCAGATGCTATGTTGTCGCGTAGTCTCAAATTTTTGCACCATTCCAATAGTGTTGGAATCAATGTGACTTCGCAGTGGAATTTTGTAAGAATTTGGACTTCTGTTTATCATCAACGCTGTGTACGATGTTTGCTTAACAGTTAACAAACTCTGAAGCCGTTTCAAGGTATGCTGCGTTCTAATTTTAAAGACTGTCTGCAGATGCAACTTGTGGCTATATAAAGACGTGCTAGCGGGGAGGAGAGGGGAATGCATAACCCAAACCCAAACTCAAACTCAAACTCAAGTAGCTATAGGCCAGAGATAGTCACTCTCTCACTCTACTAATTATAAACTAACAATGTATTATTGGCCCGCCCCAATCGGTGGATGCGTCAGGGCTATTGAACTTCAACGTTGTGGCAGGCAACGTCGTTTGGTGGCAGAGAGCTGCACAAAAGTCACTAATAAGTAAAGCACTTGAATGGAGCCGAGAGGCAGCAAAAGAAAGGCAGCCACTCGAGTTAGATTGATAGGTGACTCTGGGTTCAGCTTCAGCTTCAGCTTCAGCTTCACCATCAGTTTCAAGCGAAGAGACTGAGGCTCAGACATCAGCAGAACCAGACCCAGACCCAGACCCGGGTTGACTTCGACAGCGGACTCCCTTCCTTCGTTCTCCTCCCCGCGACGTCATCGTCTGCCAGTAATTAAATTTATGCACAGAAATTCTTGGCAAAAGTTGCTGCCAGACCCACGCATTGAATGGAAGGGAAAAGAGGGGCGGTCAGGCGGAGAGGCGGATGGAGGGACAGAGGAACTCTCTAGGGAGCTCTCATATTTCATAAGCCGGCACCGAGCCGAGGGCCAGTGCGCTTGAGTGAGTTTTGTGCTTCACACCTTTGGCCGGCTGCAGTGGCAAGCTGGCATGCTGGCAACCTCGCAGCGTGGCAAGCTGACTAGCAGACTGACTGACTGCCTGACTGACTGACTGACACTTGTGTCAACCAACCAGTTGTTGGTGGCTCCTTTTGTTGTTATTGTTGTGATTCATGGCGCGTTCGCATAACTTATTGATTTCATTAGTTTAGTGACACATGTGAGAGTACTCTGAAGTTTGCACTTCTGAGTGCATGCCTCACACTTGCCACATGACTACTTGCAACACACCTGCCCGCCATCGTGCCACATGCCTTCATTCCTCTCTCGGTTTTTCTCTGACTCTTGTTGCCTTAGACATTTTTGTTTGTTTTCCTTGCAATGGAGAATGGCATGGAGTATGAAGTTGTTGCTCTTGTACCTCCCTTCTCTCTCACTCAATCATTCCCTCTCTCTCTATTCTACTCACTTGCTCCACACGAAGCTAGCCATTTTGCATTGTTTATCTTGCGCTTTTCCAGGGGGTTCTCAATGGGCTTTCAGTGAATACGTTTCCCCTTAGTATCGTTAGCTGATGAGCAATTGTGCCAGATACAATATCTAGGAGTAATGGTAACTAGGAGAATGTTATTCTAACTGCATTTCTCGACTCGAGGTATGGAGGAGAGAGTTTTATATTAAAGAGCAATGGTCTTATCAAGGTCTTAAACACTAAAAATCAAAACTTTGGTTGTGTTAAAGTATCATCATTTTAAGTGTAATAGAATATAGATACATACTTATCAATCATTGGAAATATTTATAAATCTTTGCATAAAGATCAAAGTATAGTTTTCATTTAATATTGAAGAATAGAACTGTTTAGCGTTGGAGTCTGTGCCAAAAAATAAATATAAGCGACTAAAGCTGCCCAAATACAATATTATAGTATGTTTATTTTTAATTCTCCCCTGCTACAAAAATAAACGAAGCTGTTTTGGGTTCAAATGTTTTCACGACAAAATCACATCAAATGCATTTATGCTTGGAATTTTTATAGGCATCGATGGTAGATATTTTAAAGATTTCTGTTCGGTTTGTTTTTCACTCAATAAAAAGCTACGATTGGGCCACATTTTTGCCGCAAGTTATTAAGTTTTTCAACTTCGTTGTTGTTGGAGTTTCTAATTAAGTTATTAGTCACACAGTGTGGAATTTTGTTGCTTGCAGCTCACCGAAGTCTGAGTCTCGAATTTATGATTTTGTTTTCCAGAATGGGAATGGGCGTCGGTTGAGTATCGATATCGATACATTCTGATCTATGCACTTAAAATGCATCACCATAAATATGGCAAAATAAAACATTAGGCCCCGAAGCCCTAAAGCTCTTCTAATTGTTAGATCACTATCATCGCAGACTGAGATTTTAGGCTCGTTATGGTTATGGTTATAGTCATCGTTGTGTTTTGTGGAGGCGTTTTTGAGAGGTGGGTGTGTTTTGTTTTCTTTTGTGAATTAAGTATTTATATATTTTTTTTTGGACTAGTTCTTAAAGTTCAGAAAGAAATTAATGTTGTACTAAGCTCTCCCAAATGAAATTAATACTGTAGATCAAATACTAAAAGATTGCTTTGATTTAAATATTTTCTAAAATTTGCATTCATCATATAATGATCTGAAGAACAAGTGCTCCAATTAAAAAAAACAACATTTTTATGCACACACATATGTTATATCACACTTTATGGAGTTTAATCTCTTTTTTAATCACATTTTTAGGTGATTTCCATTTATGGTTGGGCCACCAGCTGCGCCATAGCCGCTAAAAATCTTGATATATAATGTCAAAACTCCCAAAATGTGACCTGTACGATCATTATAAGAAACAACAAGCGGCGACAAAAGAATAAAGGTAAAAACAAAAAGCATTCACAAAACAAATAATAAAAATAAAAAAGCTGATATAAAAATACAATAACAACTACGATAAAAACAGTTTAATCAAATATGCAAGCAATGAGGCTCATCAACATAAAATTAAAAAATCATAAAATGCTAAACTGCACAGCATGAACAAAATTTAAAAACTGAAGAGAATCCCAATCCGTATCCAAATCCGAGAATTCGAGAATCGGGCTCCACAAATCTGACAACAAGCTGGGGCGTCAAAATGCCGCCTAATTGCGGCACATGGTTGACTGAGGAGCAGTCAGAGGAGCACGCTGGAGGAATGCCAACTGATTTTAATGACCTTACGATGTGCACGTCATACACACACATACAACACACATACACACACATACACACACACATTCACACACGTATTCAGGCTGCTTGGTCACTTTGTCATTCCATCAGCGTGATAAGCATCAAGCATCAAATCAACTATCGCCCCCATGCCGTGTGCCCCGAAGCAGACCAAAAATTATGGATCTCACGTAAAGCTTCCAGCCAGCATTTGATTGAACCCTATCGAGATTATAATGGTGGGCGTATTGGCGATGGAGTTTAGTTTGATAAGCATAAATTGCCGCTTATCGATCAGCAGTAAACCACTTGAATCGATCTATATGATAATGCCATGTCTTGTGGTATATTTATAATCTCAATATGCTTTCACTTTCTCTTCGTTTGCTGGTAGGAGTGTTTACTATCGATCATTATGATTTCAGAATTTATCGATTAATTATAAGTATTATCCCATAACATTAACCTGAAACCCAAACTATCATAAATTCAGTGATGTATCTATAATAAATATTTGTGCATTATGAATGAGTTTAGAAATAATATTCATTTTGTTAATAATCAATCAAATCAATAATCAAAAACTATAATATTAAAACTAAAACTTGCCTTTGGAATTTTTAAATTTAAGGTAAGGTTTATCAACATTTTAACTAAATATATAAATATGGTACAAGTGAATTATATAATAACCATATCCGCACATAAACAATTATCCATCAGTATTGATAGTATTCATAACTATGATATCTACTTGACAGGGCACATATCGAAATTATAAGATTTTGCTTCCCTTCGAGATTTTACAGTAGGGAATATAAAAAAAACACATGAATAGAAAATAAACAAGTAAGAAAGCTACAGTCGAGTTTACTCGACTGTGAGATACCCGCTACCCAATTTGATTAAAAGCAATATATTTTGCGGTATTATTCTCAAAATATACCAAATATACTGCAAATATACTAAAAAATACTAAGAATATACCAAATGGTATGTTTGGTATATCGATATAGTACACCATTCAAAATATACCATAGACGGCACAATGTGCTAGATCGTCGGCCAAAGCAACTCAGACCCCTAGTTAGTAGGCGTTTTTGCCCATACAAAAGTATTTCTTTAATAACTTCCACAATTTTTATCTGATCGCAACCAAATTTTCAGGAATCATAACTACTATAGTTATTATTGTATATATTATTATTGTATATACAGCTTTAGCTTTAAAATTACGCTTGTTATTCGATTTTTTTGATTTGCGGGGGCGGATGTGGGCGTGCAAAAATTTGAAACAAACTTGATCTGCGTGCAAGCATAAAAAATGCTGTCGATAAAAATTATAGCTCTATCTCTTATAGTCTCTGAGATCTAGGTGTTCATACGGACGGACGGACAGACGGACAGACACACAGACGGACAGACGTACATGGCTAGATCGTCTCGGCTGTTGACGCTGATCAAGAATATATATACTTTATAGGGTCGGAGATGCCTCCTTCTACCTGTTACATACATTACCTGTCGGCACAAAGTTATAATACCCTTTTACCCTATGGATAGCGGGTATAAAAAGAAAAAGCGCTGGACTTGTTATTATTATCTCGTTTTTTTGATAGCCTTTAATAGAGTGTATATTTTATGTATCCATTACTTGAGTATTGACAAATTTGTTGGAAAGCATGGTTGAACTTTATCCTTAGAAGTGAAAGCCATTTGCATGGTGCATTTTAAAAATTTTCAAGGTTTTCGTTCTCTTCTACATTTTTCCAGTAGGAAATACTTTAAGAATAAACAAACAGAAAAGAAGAAACGAAGCAAGAGCTTTATTACTAACCTTAAATTCTACTTTTTAATGACTTGTAATAGAGTGCATATTTTGTTTATCGATTACATGTGTGTCGACAAATTTGTTGGAAAGCTTGGTTGAACTTTATCCTTGGAAGTGGAAGCTGCTTGCATGGTGCATTGGCCCCGTTCCAGGAATGTTGTCTGAGGCGTCTGGCAACGCATTCCCATATGCAATATTCCCGGAACTTTTGCGCTGATGCTGGCAGAGCAGACGGACAGCAGGCGGGCAACGTCTTAGATTACGCGTTCGTATTTTGACTGCGAGGTCTAAGTAATGGCTTTGGCAACAACAACAACAACAACAACAAAAACAACAATAACAGCTGCGATTTGTCACATGGTGCACAACTAGTCGCCATTGCGAACGACATAGGAATCGCCATTGGGTGGACGGTTGGAAGTAAGTATGTGGCAGTAGTAGTAGTAGTGCATGTTGCAGCAACCAGCAACAAGCAACCAGCAAGCGACAACAACTCGGCATCGCATCGCCAGTTATTGACGTTTTGTCACGTTTCCTGGAAAAAAACCGTTTTATTTGCTCGTCGCTCGCTTTGGTTTGTTTTGTAAGCCGATGCCACAAAAGTAAAACAAACTGCAAATGCAACAACAAGACGACGAGAAGAAGGAAAAGGAAAACAAACTTCAACTTGAAGCCGTTGCACTTGCAACCTCCCGGCTGCCGCTTCCTCCTCTCCTCTCCCTCTCCCTCCTATGTGCTGAAGTGCTGAAGTTGGAGCCCTGAGCATATCTCACTGGCGACTCAAAACAGCGCTAATTGCATTGGCACGCCCGTCAGGGGAGAGAGAGGGAGTGTTGGGCAGAAGGGCACATCAGGTTGGCTGGCGGGGGGAGAGGGTGAGGGGAGGGAGCTCGAATACCACAATTAGCGCCATTTAATGTGGAGCGTACTCGACTTTTACGCACGATTCCTGCACTGACGCCACTCAAATTGGCCCAGGCGGAGGCCACAGTGTCAATGAGTTAATTAGCGCACGATTTGTCGCCCCCACAGAGACCCCAGATCCGAGACCCAAGACGATAGACGAGCTTCGACTCTATAGAGACCACAGAGCAGGCCACCAAGGGCCAAAGAAACCGAGTGAATGTCTGTCTGTGTGGGTGTGTGTTTGACACTTGGGTACCAAAAAACAAAAAAAAAAAAAAAAAAAAATCAAATCTGTTTTTATTAAAGTCATCGTCGAACATTTCTGGGTCAAATGCGTCTGCCCCTCTTCCTACTTTGACCCTCTGTTGTATAATTTATGTTGCGCTGATTGCATTTTGTAGTCCACAAAAAGCGCAATTAAAATTATTGAAAAAAATTTAGATAAAAATTTAGATATTTTCGTTTGTTGCGCGTCTTTTGTTTTTGTTGTTCGCTTATTTTCAGACTGATCAAAATTGATTGAAAATGTGCATGCACATCATAAAATGAAAATGGAAATGAATCTAAAGATGAAACTGCTAAAAGGCATTCGTTGTCACATTCCAAATCCACACAAAACATTTGAATATTTTAATGTAATCTTGCATCTAGTCTGATAATCTTTTATGCGCGTTTTATGTTTTATTAACGCACTTAATGATGGCCAAAAAATGTCGGTATTTTTATAAACTGGAGAATAAGATTCAGTTGCGTCTACAATCCAAGAAATTAATCTTAAAAAAAGTATTTGAATATTTGCATAATAGAATACAAAATTAAAAAAATTTCAAACCTCAACATTTGTTCTTTAGAATATTCTTGAATATTAAAAAAAGTTTGGGAAATTTATTATCATCAAATAATTGCAGAAAAAGAATTTTGACATTTGTGAAATTAAAAATAATAAAATACTTGAACATTTTTAAAAAAGGTTATGAAAACTGAAATCTTTTGCAATTCTTCAAGACTAACTAATGAAATACCTGAGGTAATTATTAATTTATTATTATTATTATTAAATTAGTATTAAATTACGCTAATAATCAAATTTAAGTTTGTTTTCTTTTCACCTCTATGCTTTATTCATAATAAAGAAGGAAAGAATTTTTCAGAAATGTGAAAATGTAATTGCATTTGAATATATGTATTTAAGATTCGCAAGACACCTAGCATGTTTAAAACTTAAGCTTGTGCAGCCTGAATTTTAAATTGCATAATTTTAGCTTGCTGGTTGTATTTTTCCATAAATCAATCATATGATACAACACATTTGCTGGCGATGTTATCGATCTACACAGTTGATATGCATGCATGCAGTGCTGTTATCGATATACACAGAAGATATGCGTGCAATTAAAAGCACCTCACGCCATTTATCACAGCAATGTCCCAAGCTGAACGGTATCGATGACAACAGCAACAACAACAACAACAACAACAACATCAAAAGCAGCAGCAGCAACAGCATTGGGAGCAACAGCAGCAAGAGCAGGAATAATAAAACTTAATAACTGCCGCCTTTTGTTGATATTGAAAAAGAGAAACAGAGAGAGAAAGAGAGAGAGAGAGAGAGAGACAGAAGAGCGACCACACGCAGGCGGCATGTTATTTACAGTTAATTTCTGCTGACTGCAGCGAAATGTAAAATTACATTGATAGTTGCATCAGACGACAGCAGCAGCAGCAACTGTAACAACAACAACAAATTGCTGGGGGGAAGTTTTTTTTTTTCTTATTTTTTGTTTATTTACTCGCATTTAGCCGCTGCGGTTTCGCTTTCATTGTTGTGGTTGCAACTTGGCGAGCAAAATGAAAAATAAATTGAAACTGGCATTTAATTAAGTTAACTGCCGGGTGCTTGCGAGGGGATGGGGAAGGGGGAACGGAGACGGAAATGTTCGTTATTGGGTATTGAAGTAAGAATTTTAAATATCAGTCGCTGGCAATTTATTTCAAGCAAATACGAATATATCATGCGAGTTGAGCTAATTGCAGTTTTATCAGCGCAAGGACGCCTTAATCGTCGACCCAGCCCAGCCCAGGTTGCAACATGCAACAACAGCAGCCGCAGCCGCGGCAGTTGCAACCTGAGCAGCAGCCGCAACAAGCATTTGCTAGCAACAAAGTCAACAGGCCATGGATTTTATTAATTAAGTGCAAACGCAGTCACTTACAAGTCGTTTAAACTGCGTGTTAGCCAACTTGAAATGGGCCCGCTAATGCGCCAACTTGAGACACCAGCTCAGCTCCAAAAACTACAAAGTTGGAGTCGGAGTCGAATTCGCAATGCAATTGCAAAGTGTCAACTGGCCACATAAAATTTGGTATCAGCAGATGGAGATGGAGATGGGGATGGAGATGGAGACTTGACTGGGGTGGGCCACTTGTTTACACTTAACAGTTAACTGTTTGCTCCGACTTTTTGCCCAAAATTGCAACAGCCAAGCATTTTGGGTAAACAAATTTGTATTTACTTTTCGATGTGTTGTTTTTATTTTGTACACTCTTGGTGTATGTGTGTTTAACGCTTCATAATGCACTGAGTTATTGTGACAATTTTAATTGTTTGCCGCATTGTGGGCATTAAGCATTGAATTATTGCACAGATATGCGCAGAAGCATTGATTACGTCACTATAAATTAAGATATACCCGCCACTGATTTATGCGGACAGGTGTTAATTGTCATCGATTGGCCAATGAAATAGTGTCCATTACTTTTAACCCAGCAGGAAGCCATGCATCCAAGTCTTTTAGGCGTGGGTGTGGAAGTCGATGTGGAAGTCGATGTGGATGTCGATGTGGATGTGGGTGTTGATCTGGCGGGAAAAACCGCTAATTGAAAGCACTTAAAAATACAAACAACTCATGTTTTGTACCACTGATAAACTGCACTTTATGATCCGTGTAATACACGGACAATCCAGATTTATATGCCTGCCTTTAAATGTTGCCGAAATAACTGCATTCGAGTTATTCACACAAGTAGTTCGGAGTACTCGTATTTCGGGCTACTTTATGACAGTTTTTACTATTGCCCATAGGGTGCTTTCAGATTATGGATATTGTACGGAAAAGCAAATGGCAACGGTAGTATTATCAGTAGTACAGAAAAGCTTTTTAAAGCTGTCGTCAAGACGTCAAACTTATCTGTCTGCCGAATTTCAATATCGATGCAACTATTGCGAATTCATATATAAAGAATTTTAAAAGGAGATTGCAAATGAATTGCGAATGAGGTAAAATGCAGCTGAAAATCGATAAATAGGTTTTTAAATTCAATATATGTTAGACAGTATACTATATCACATCTCCAATGGAATTGATGCACAATCCTTATTCTATATGAAAATCCCTTAATGAAGAATATGGCCACACTTTCTTATCTCTTCTCATTTTAGAGAGAATATTGTAAGTGGTTGGTTGTACCTTGAAATCAAATTATAATGACATTCTATCTATGAAATATATATGACTATGCTATAAAGCATCAGAAATAATTAAGTAACACCTTACACAAATGTGGTTAAATCATTGGTATATAATAATAAGTTCTTTTCTTACAAAGTGTAAAACCAATAAACTCACAACCTTTGAGAATCTTCTCATCCCTAAGCGTTAACACTTGAGAGTATTTAGGACCACCCTAAATAATTGGGAATCAAGCTGAAACTATTTTCCAAGGTATAAAAACGATGGGCGTGACCCGAGCACTTACAACATAATTATTATAGAGGCCACGGTCAAAGGAAGGGAAGGAGTCTGGTTGAGAGGGATTTAATGATGCCATTAATTAGCAAAAATTACCAACAATAGGAAGAAAAGGAACTTAACACCCGCCGGGGATAGTCCGAGGACTTTGTAGGAGTCGAAGCCGTAGCAGGAGCAGCAGCAGCAGCAGGGATGGCAAAGAGAGATCAGTAAGCCCAGTTGGGTGATTGTTTTTTTTTCCTTGGCCTGTTGTAACACCTTTTGATTTACGTGCAGCGCTCGTGGGCCATAAAACAAAAGTTAGAGCCATCTTTTGGTATTGGCCAAGTCGCTCTAAAGTCAGCCTGATCTATGTCGTTGGGCAGGCTCATGTTACGCGGCAGGGCGCCGGCAAGACTAGAGAAGAGGTGCGCCGAGGGAATGGGCGAGAGGGAGAAAGAATTGTTGAGGGCATAATAAAAACGTCAAGTCCTTGTCTGTGTCGTGTGTGTGTGTGGGCCAAACAACTGCAACGGCAACAGGATTGGGCCAGGTCCAAAAGGTGCTAACTGCGGCCGGCTGATATATTTTTTTGTTTTTATTTTACTCTTACTATTGTTGTTGTGTGTGTGCCTTTTATTGTCTGTAATTTTTGCCAGCCAACATATATTTTTTTTGTCTTTTCCCTCGTTTTTGTTTGTTTGTTTTATTGTTTTTCGCGCGTCATTATTTCTACTTTAACGTTGTTTGTTTTCAGGACAGCACCAGCTTCTAGGCTCCTACTATGTTATGTGTACATGAATGTATCTATCCCGATGGGCTTCGACCCATACTATGTTTACTTTTGCCGCGTCTCTGACATTGAGTGACATTACTGAGCAACTGTCAATGTTGTCCAGGCCTCTCTCCGTCTCTGTATATCATTTTGTTCAGTATTTCATTTGCTCAGCTCTTCAGCTGTACCTTAATTAAGGCTTCAGGTGTAAAATGCTCATAAAATGGAGCGAGCGCCGCTGTCGGACAGCAAATTATGCGAACACACACATCGCCACACACACACACACAATACATACATATAGACTTGCCCCTTGGGCCTTGAATGTTTCCGAGCATATTGCAAATCGATTCGTTGGAAAAATAAACTTGAATTGTTGCACTGACAACATCGTCAGCAACTCTGACTCTGACTCTGATGTTGCATGATGGTTTTGCTGGGCTTGTGGAAACTTTTCGCTTACTCCTGCGTTTTTTTTTTTGCAAGCAGCAGCATCCTTAAAGACCACACCAGAAATTTGCATTTATTAATCTAAAATTGAAATTTCATTATAACTTTGGATAAGCAGCAACTCGAATAAAGCACAACATTGATTCAAAAAGTTTCGACTGATAATTATATTTTAAACCATTATGATTATAACACTAAAACATTACAATAACAAACTCAATCGATTTATTGTTACAATATTTTCCAAATAATTTGTGGAGATGTACAATATTTATATACATTTTTTTAATTGACATTTTTTCTCTCTTTTTCATCTATCTAATTATTTCTCTCTTTTTTAGTCTCCCTCATTGACTCTACTCCGTTTTGTATCTGCCTGGCGCTTCATCGGCTTTAATAATTTGCGCTAATCTCTGCAAAGCATTTCTCGTCACTCAACTCATTCAGCTTTAAAGGCAACTCCTACCAGTCGCGTCGGTCAATGTCCTATCCTTAATATATTTATTTCGTTTTTTTAGCAGAATTTTGGTTTATGTTCGGCTAAAATGTCTAACCTGTTACCTTCGTGGTACCTGGCGAAGCAAATCTTTTATGCGGCTTTCGGCTGTTGGGTCCCTTTAATAATGAGATAAGAAAACATTTTATGTTTTTTTTTTGTGTTTTCCGTTTTTACTTCTTATTTTTGGGGCTGTCCAGCGACACAACAGGAGCAGCCCCATTGCGGATAACTCTATTAAAAATTATTGAGAGCATTATTTTATGGCAGTGGCGATTGTTGCCATTGATTGCTTTCTGCAGCGGAAATCGCTTAATGGTATTCTATGGAAGCTATTAAGGACACACTCCACTGGGTGGTCAAACTTAAACTCAACCCCGAACATTTGGCTTCCTCTTTTCGCCTGGTTACGTCAATGTTACCCCGTTGTTTGGCTGCCAATTACCTGGCTACAAATGATGTGCCAATTGTAAGCCATCAAATGACTTGCTCAATGGATTTCCCCCCTCCCATTCACTAGCTCCAAAATGGGCAATTACCAATGCTACAAATGTTTCTGGCAATGCAAGCAAGCAAGGTGTCGGCAGGCACGCATTGTCATTTAGTCAAGATACAACAACGACTCTGAGCACGAAAGGCGAATGTGAATGCGAATATGAATACGAATGCTAGGCTATTGGTGATGCGACAGTGAAATTATCACAGTGTGAAAGAAACAAACTGAGAGAAAATGATCAAAGTTACTCAAAGTCGCACTGCAAACAACGTTTGCTTTCCATTTCAACTCTCTAATGCTGTCACTAGTCGAGAGTTAAATATGAAAGCCATTCCAAATAATTTCGATAAGTGAAATATTGTAATCTTACAAAAATACTATAATATAATTTAAAAAGGGTTTTTAAAATACACTAAAATATACTAATATACTTAAAATATGCTTGAGGAAAATTTAAATGAATTTTACCAATTTAATAGACGAATAATTTATAATCAAACAGTTTCAGCACACAGAAACCAACTACAGTAATGAATTTTAGATAAATGCTTCTTAAACTGTGATCACTGTGAACTGCGTTGCCCAACACTGTTGCAAGTGGACTCAAGCCAAAAGCAGCAGCTGGTGCAGACGTCTGTCTAACCAATATTCGAAGGCGTCGCGTGCAGCAATGAACAAAATGTGGCTTATACAACGACAGACACGCAATTTTGTTAACCGAAAACGTCGAATGAGTCAAAGAAGGCAAAAACAAAAAACGAAAAACGAAAACAACAAGAACTCGACCGAAAAGAGATCCGACGCCCTACGTCCGCCTCTCCACATTAACAACTGGCTAAATACATAAGTTTTTTTTTGAGCTTTTTTCGTATGATTAAATGCTTGATTTGCATGAGAGCCACAAAAATGGGGAGCAGCAGGCCGAAAGACGGCCAAGACCGAGACCCAGGGTCTGGGCCCAAGTTCGAGTCATGCAACAAAATGTTGCCGCCTTGCCGCTCATTATACGGTAATACACACGTTCATAAGCGAATATTACGAATCCAGTGCCCAAGTTATGAGTACAAGAACTACAAACTTCCAACACACAACACACAACTCAGAACTCAGAACTTAGAACTCAAAGCTTTGCGTTGCAACACGCGATGCCAACTTTACGTAATTGGAAAGTGGCTGCCACAAAGAAGCAGCAAATACACAAAATTGTAGCGTATGCATCTCCTTTTTGTAGTATGTGGAAAGCAAAACCTGCCACCTTTATAAATGAATTGATTTATTCGCTTGGCACAAGCCAACAGACAAATTAATGCATTTCCGTTCTGGCCCATAAACGGGGCTGCCAACTCAGTTGACAGCTGTCGCAGGGGTGCCGGGGGGACAACTTTTGGCCTATCTCTCGTTGTAGTATTAATAAATATGCTAAATTTCTTCGAGGCGCCAGCACAGTTGACACATTTCCTGTTTCACAAGCATATTGAAAATCTCTTTGTCATTTGTGGCCAATTCTACGAAATTTCATGGGAATTAGCTCACATATTTTGAGCACTAAATCAATCGAAAAGATTTTCAGATTATCTCATACAAGTGTTGAACAATTTCAAGTAGGACAAAAATACATATGTTTCAAATGAGTTTCACAATAAGCAAAATCAAAATAAATATTTTATTTTCTTGGAGTTTATTATTATTAATTTGAAATATAATATTAAGAAATAATACTCATGAATATTTCTAGAAAATTCAAACATTATATTAGTCTTTTTTTTAAGAGTTAGTTGATATTCATTTCAATATTAAAATTAATATAATATATATCAAAAATATATTTATACAGTTATACTAGTAGTCATTTTATCTATGTAGAATTAATCTGGTAGCTGAACGTACTTCAATTAGACCTTGCAACTGTCCAAAGAAAGCGGCTGATTTCAGATCAATCAATAAAATCAAGCAACTGCTGCGGCATATGTGTGAGTGATAATCTGTTAGATGATCAGGCATATTCCCCGTAGCACACTCCAAGCCATTAAATTGTGCATTTTACGACGCTAGCAGCAGTTAAGCAAACCAGACCACAACCATACCAGAACTAACCGTAGAGATCTCTTGGGGTTTGTTTGCCATAAAAGAAATGCCGCTTTCATATGGCTGGCAGATAAAACAAAACACCGCCGATCGAGCGATCGACTATGCTGATCAACGGCGCAATAAATTCATCAAACAAATATCGGTGGCTGTAGTTTTGTGGCTGAGGCTTAAGTCGACGTCGCTGCGTTATAATCGACATGAATATTAAAACCACAAAACTATAATCAGTGCGATATGATCGTCGGCTGTGGCCCCGGAAAACATATCAATCTCATGTGGAACAGACGATCCCAACGATACAATCGCAGCCACCGTTGTGGACCTTTTTTTTTGGTTGTTGTTTTGAGCCATTAACTGGCTGCAGACGACCTAATGGACATGATCTTTCGTCACTCCCAGCAACAACAAAAGGGAATGTACCTTTTTTATTTAGTTTCTAAGCGGTTCCCTTTTCCCCTCTCAGTCCTGATCTTGATACTTGGCGTCTGTCGCTTCTTGTTGATCCCTAAATACCCTTTAAATTGAACGTAATTCCCAGCACGGAATTTATCATCGTCATTATCAGTGCTCGGTGCACAATGCTAACAAACTATTGGACATATCGGAGTCCTTTGAATAATTTGTATGGTGATTAGATATTAAAAGCAATAATAGATCGAGTGAGTTGGAGAAAGAATACTGAATACGAGTAGTTAAATAAAAATTTAAGAGTGGAAATATTAACATCGAAGTTTTTTTTTTTTAAATATAAATGAATAGAATTTTGAGTTTGCAAATAATTTAACGGAATTTTGAAATTTAATCAATAATAGACTTTTCTTTTCAAAGTAGTGCGAATATTTTAGAAATAACTTTGCAGTCTTTTTAATTTTTCCATTATGATTAGGACTTTCTGATAAACTTTAAATTATTTAGTTAAAATTGTCATTAAATAAAAATGATCTAATAATAATGAGAATCTTTGATCTTTGATCTTCAAGCTGTCCTTGAATTATTCCATCAGCTAAACTATGTCATTGTGTTTGTTCCAAATCGTTTACATTTTTTTCCCACGCGCCACAAAAAAATGGATAAAAAATGGAAAAACAAGGGAAACGTTTTCTAAGAACTTTTGATTTCAATGCATTGACTAGCTAAAGACTTCAGCTCCTTTGTCAGGTGCTTTAAACTGAAGTACGTAATTGCTGACAGCGCAGCTCCTGCCCTGCTCCTCCCATTGTGAGCAAACGGTGATCAAAAGATCACAAACGCAATCGCTCATTACCAATAGAAATGCGAGTGAAGATCGAACCCATTGAAAGAAAGCAAGGCAAAGGGCGACGAGCGACGAGCGACGAGCGCTTTGAAGCGAAGCCGAAGTCGAAGTCGACTTCGAAGTCCAACAGGCAGTGCATTGTTATTCAAATTTTGTGAGCGTGACAGAGGGGAATAGCGAAGAGAAAAGAGTGAAAGAGAGATACTTGAGCTGGGAACGGTAGTGAGACGGAGCCGGGTCTCTTGGTGTTGGTGTTGGTATTGGAATTGGAAAACTACATCAAATTGGCGCTTAAATATTTTCATAGCACAACTGTGGGAAACAAAAATATTGAAACAGAGTTGAAAACGAAAGAAGAAGAAGAAGATGCGCAAGAAGAGCGAGAGCCAAGAAAGCGCATTTGCTTTTACCTTCTTACTTAAACTGTAAACTTGAAATGGCCACTTGAGTTTTGAAGCGTTAAGTGGAAATCAATGGCAATGGCTGGTTGGCTGTTGGCTGTGGCAGCGATGGCGATGGCGATGGCGGTGATCTCGCGGGGATCGTGTCCAAAAGAGACCCCGAGAAGAAAGATCGAGTGAAGCAATTGACCAAAAACTGTCGAACCTGCCTCTGAGTTAGACGACTGACGATCGGCAAGCGGTACACTTGTTCAGCTTTGTTGTTGACCATGTTTTTCTTTCTTTTTACCACCGTTCTCCTACTCCATTCCTTTCCCCTTTTGGCCTAGACGAACGTGCGGTAGGTAGACGACGAGAGGGAGTGAGAGTGAGAGCGAGTGGGAGAGCGAGAGCGGGATAAGAGACAAAAATCGGTTGAGAATTTTTTTTGTTTTCTGCTGACATTTGTTGTTGTCGGCGTCTCTTGGAAATTTGTTTGTGCGCAACGGAAATGCATTTATTTGTCCACATCTCGGACGGCGTTTAATGAAGTGACCGCCTTCCACCACTCTTCCTCTCCCTGCAACATCACACCATGAGAGTCAGTCGAGTCTTTGCTGCTGCCACTGCCGGGGCGTTAATTGATGAATCTGCGGAGCATTGCTCAAGAGCAGTTTCAATGGCTCAACCCCTTCCCCTTACCCTTCTCCTGCACCGATCCGGCCAAACCTCGGGGCATGTGCTATTTCTTGGAATTTTCACGGCATGATTTCCTTACGAACAACAGTCGAAATTCCTACAAGTATTTCTCTCGACTTGTTTTCGTCTTTTCCCTACCACGGCTTTTCACGTTAAACACATCTATTTAAATTTTAATGATGTTTGTAATGATGGTGCTAAATATTTCCCACATTATATTATCACCTATCGGTGGCAACAGCCATTGAGCATTTGGTCATTGAGTAAAATAGTGGTTGGTTCTTCATTTCTTAAGGTCGTTAGTTTGAAATAGATGCATAACTCTGATAACTTGGATTTTTATTTGTTTATACTACTATAGATTTCCTACAGTTGACATTGGATGTCTTGCACTGGACCTTCGCATATATACGACAAATCGAAGCTACAATAAAGTTCGAATTTATAAGATGTAAATAAACCGAAGTATAAATAATAAACAAAGGTCAGCATCTACACCACATAAACATTTCAAGAACTCAAATTGCTATTAATTACGTAAATAAAGCAAGTACTAAACAATAGATTTGTGACACCAAATGATCGGGTTGTTTGTAAGAAAGTTTCCAATGAATACAAATTTGAGCTTATTAATCTATGTAGTTCATTTATGTATTGTATTAATGTCATTAGATTTGTTATCGATGCCTGCGTTGTTTAATTCTGCTTAGAATTTTCTTGGAACAAAAAGTGCAAAGACAAAGTAGTATATAAAAAATATTTCGAATTAAATCTAGAAAGATTTAAATGATAAGTAGGAAGTAATGGATCTGAAAATAATTTAGTTCGTCTACTTTCGCAAGCAATTTAGAAAAGATCACTATCACTTGTTTGGGATACTTTGATAACGAATAAATAGAGTAGCTTTTAACAATAATTACAGTATTATATAATACTACGCATTGTATTTTTTGTTGGGTCCAAGAGTTCTTGTAAGTTTTGATTGATCACTGGCGCAACCGCCTTCAACGATGCGGAACAATGCTAAACATTTTTAATGAACTACAGGGCAAATAAAGGGCTCTATAAAGAATCGAAGATGGGCTGGCCAACTGCAAGTCAAGTCCCAAAGGCAGAGTTAGCAATAGAAAGAGAGAGGGAGACAGACGTCATATAAAACAATGATCGCTTGGGACTTGACTCGGTACTAGACGTTAAACCCTGAACATTTGAACAAGAAATTAACAGCTTCGAACTTGTTACTTGTATCTCTGACTATTCCCCCTACCACTCTCTCTCTCTCTCTCTTTCTCTCTCTCCCTTTAAGGGTGAGGTGTTGATTGGGCAACGCCCTGGACACCACTTGATGTTGCCACAGACAATTGTTGTTGGCAACGAGTGGAGTGGAAGGAGTGCGGTTGATAGAAATGATTGCGTTCTTAAATTTATGAGCGCACATGATGAGCTATAAAATGTTTTATAGCCCAAGGGCTGTCAGGCTGCTTCTAGCCCTAAAACTGGCTCTAGTTTCTGCCTCACGATCTATGTATGTCGACCGACTACCCTTTCGGTAATCTGGCAATGTGGCATGTGGCATGCCACGGCAAAAGAACTTTTACCTCAACAATTTTCGCCTTTGAGCAGGGCTGTGTTGTTGGCATTTTTCACGTTGTTCTCAAATTAAATCATGTGATTTATTGCGCTGCTGTTTTTCCGGGGGATTTTGGGCTCGGAGAAAATGGGAAAATGTTGCGGTCCTCTGATTTGTTTTTGTTTTTTTCTGCGGGCGGGTTGAAAGTGCGGAGCTACCAATTGATTGAAATGTCAAGATTCATTAGCCACAAGGCGCTTGATTGCACTCACAACACACAGTAACACAGCAGCACAGGAGCGGTTCAGTGAGAAAGCGGGTAGCATACTTATGCATTTCATCAGTTTGTCAAACTTTCAGCTTATCCCACATAAATGTTGTTTTCCTTTTTTGTGTATTTGAGCTCAACATTGAGCCTTGAGCGAATGGGAAAACCCAAAAGAAGTAGCTAATAACAAGTGTATGGCGGGTTTAACCCAAAGATATTATATTTTATTCATAAAACCAACACAGTGGATAATCCCGATGTCTACCTGAAGCTTCTATGAGTTTTTGCTCAAATGCAAATGAATGAAATTAAGAAATGTGGAAATGGTGAAAGAGATTTCGGGAACACACCTTTGGCGGTTCACCGTGGGCGTGTAAATTGACAAAAGAACTTTTCGCACATTAGTTGTAAGTGGCCCACAGAACACGGAGACGGGAATGGTTCTCGGCTTTTCTTTTCTTTTCTGTTCGTTTCGTTTCTCTTCACCTGGGATGACATTTTGCACCTGTTGTTTGGCATTGGTCGTGCTGCTTGAAAATGTCGAGGGACAACAATAAAACAATGTCAGATTTCCAGTATCTTTAGGGTCCTGTTGTTCGCCATAGCTCGTGCTGCGACCCTTAGGCTTGAGTTAGGTAAAGGGACAGCTGCACAATAATACTAAAAATAAAAACAACATCAACAGCAGCGGCTCTAATTAGCCATGGTCATTGGCTGTTTGTGCGGGCTTCAGAAATAGTTTGGCACTTTTTTGTTATTGTTGCTGTTGCTGTTGCTGCTTGTGTTGCATTTTGCGTCCAGAGTGAAAGTTTCCTCAAATTGCGAATTTTTATTATTTTTACTGGACAGTCTGCACCATAAATTGTGCACTTTATGCTGCGAGTGTCGAGACGAGATATTTGTTACCTCGTGCACTACAAAACGAGATATTATGTTTAGCTGAAGATTGAAAATCTTGTATTAATTCTAACTATGCACCATTAAAGCTCATTAATTTGCTGTTCTCAGCGTAGTTAGTTTTTAGATGGACTGTTCATTTGCTAAAGAGAGACGAACCGGTTCTGGAATCATTGTGAAAATGGTTCAGCGCCAGAATTGGGTCACTCTATTAGAGAGTATTTCGTTTGCAAAATTTGCATTTATCAAGTGAGATCATTACTGTTGTGATAGTTATCCGTTTAATTTACTATGAAATTGGTTTGACTTAGAATGGGAAAACTTATAAAGAATTAAAGTTTATACGAACAGATAATAGGCAAAAAAGATTTGTGTAAAAAAAGTATTTTTGTTGATCCCTTGAATCAAAAATGAAGCTATAAACTCTACATATAATTAAAATAGTTTATATAAATAATTGTTTTGAAATTAAATTTTGAACCCACTGAAATATTTATGTTTGTTATGAAATCTTGGTATGAATGCAGTTCAGTGAGAAATATATCTAGGTAAAGCTTGAGTTATTTTTGTAACGGTAACAATAATAGATTGACGACTATTCAAAGCTTTCAGAAGTAGCGTAATCCCCAATTCATAACTCAGGCGACAGCTACTGCATGAAACTATTGAGACACTTGACTACTTGGCTTATGGTCATTCATAACTCAAATGAATAAATGACAGCTCTGCTTAGTGCCAGAGTTCTCTCTGATACTTTGAGATACTTATAGAGAGATAGATGTGAGTAAGAGTCTAACACGTTTGCAACATTGTTAAAAACTGTGACAAATACTGAACTTTTGCAGTTGCTGTGAATATGTAATGGGGATTGGTCTGGGGATTGGGTTCACTTCACTGTCATTGCCATTGTCATGAAAATTAGAATATGTATATTTTGTTTTTAGTTTTGTTTTGTGTGTGAGGAGAGTGTAAGAGAGGAAAGGAATGTTCAATTAGATGTCGTAAATCGTCTGCCATATGTGATGGCATTTCCTGCAGACGTGTTAATAAACAAAGACGGGTGAGGAGCGAAAGAGGAGTACTTGAGATGCAGATGGAGAATACTTACGAATCTGTGAAATGTCTGTCACTGAGACTGTTCCTTCCGCAGCTAGGTGTATGGCTTTGTCGTGTGCACACTGTGACATTATTACGTAATCTTCTACTGTACATAATGCACCTGAAATCACCACCTGAAAGACCAGAAAAAGAAAGCATACATTACAACGAGTCAACGAGAGTGAGAGAGACAGAGAGAAAAAGTCTCTTTTTTTTTGTTTTTTATCGTTGGCGCACTTATCGCTATCGTGCGTATCTATAAACAGGGCAATCAATATTGTATCTAACAGATACAACACACAAAACCTAAATTGCATACCAGTGTTTACACCTTGTCACAAACACAACACGCCTTTTTTATAACCTGCCCCCCCTCTGTTCCCCTCAGCCACCCTTTGCCCCCCTCCACTCTCGTTACACGCTCCTGCATGAGCGTGTAGGTCGGTAGTTGCCTTCTAAGTGTAATTTATCATGTTTGATTAGTTGTCTCTCTTTGATATTTTATTACATTCATTCATAATCGCGCCTTTGATTTAATGAATTTATTGTTTCTCTTCGCTTCGTTTCTAGTTTTTATTGTGCCAGGTCAGGTTGTAAATCAGAATGCAACTGGATCGAACTATATTCGTTCGAATACCCGTTAAGCCGCTGCCTGATAAACCAATATATTGCTAAAACCCAGTTACAAATTACGCAAATAAATTGTTACGAGTGATGTGTCAGTTGGCCTAGTGTTTGTTTTATTATTGCAGTCATTAACTTTGTTACATTCATTCATATTAAATTGTTTCTTGCAATTTTTTACTTTTTTTTGTTATTACTTTTCATTATCACCTGTATAAAATATCCCGTATATACACTCATTAATTGAACACATTACAAATATTGATTCACTTCTTTTTCAACATGTGCAGCTTTGATATACATATGTGTACATTATTGAAAGCTCTTTAATATAATTTTGATTTTGTAAAAAACTCAAACATTGCGGCAACTGAACTTTCTGCTTTTAGTCCTTCCCGGTCAATGTTTTGCTAATGGTTTCTCCCATTAGTAGTCTCATCATCGATAGCATTCATTCCCCCGTCTATATCAAAAATGGCTTGCACCCTTCACAATGGCCGTTAATTGCTTGGCGCCACACGAAAAAGAAACCCTTCAACCTGCTGGCTGTGAACGTTAGACCACCCGTGTGAGAAAGTGAAACCCCCACGCGTATTTGAACCACTCGAAGGCACTTCAGCAGCCAGTCAAGGCCTCTTGAGATTGGAAACTAAGCAGCTGGCGCAGCTTCGGGGCACCAGGCGGCACAAGTAGCAGCCACAAATTAGCCAAACTTCCTCGTTGGAAGCCGCTGCATCGAAAACGTGATAGCCGAAACTGTTTTATGTTAACTGTAACATCAACAGCAACAGCAACAGCAACAGAAAATGAAACTGAAAACCCATCGAAATCTTATCAAAGCCGGTCGCTCGGTCGCACTCACGCTTTGTAATGCTTTCCACAGCACTATCGCCCGCCCCGCCCTACCTTGCGCCTTGCCACTCTTCCTATCGATGGAAATTTATGCTCCGCATAACCTCGTTTCATTCTCACCAAAAACGTCTGTAGTTGGTTTTCCCAAGCGTAGTTAGCGCTACTTCAACTTAGTTCAAGATACAGACGAGCGGGTGGACGGACAGACGGACGGGCGGACGGACGGAGGGCGGGCGTTTGGTAAAACGCATTATTTTGTAATTATCGACAGAGTTCTAATAAATAAAACGAACCCAAGACATACAACACTTGAACAGCAACAACAACAACAACTACAACAACGTTGCAAGGCCCCGCACAACACTTTTGACTGGGTTATAATTTTTTCCTCTTCGTTTTTTTTCTTCTTTTTTTGGGTTGATGAAATTATGAATGAAGATAAGGTATGCGACCAACGTGAATGGGCGTGTATATATATATATATATGTGTGTGTGTGTGGGTGGGTTGTAGGTGTGAGTGTGAGTGTGAGTGTGTTGTTGGCACAGCAAGTGCTTGTCAACGTTGTTGCTGTTGTTGTCTTTGTGGATCTGCTAATAGCTACACTCATAGTGCAAAGTACTATACTCAAAATCTTGCCTAGAAGATATGCAGATAACTTTTTAAATACTTTATACATAGGCAAATTAAAGTTATGGAGTCAGTCGCAGTATTATTTGTTATTATTTTTCTGACATTTTCTTAAAAGTATTTTTAAATAGGATTTTGAATATTGGGTTACATAAAAAGCAGTAAGTATATGTAACAAATGTAAAGCATAATCGTTTAAAAAATATATTTTTCAAGATTTGCCAAACTTTATGTAAATAAGTTTAAATACTTTGCAATCAGAGTAAATGTTGTTGAAATTGTCATTTTCATTTACATTTCTTAAATTAAAAGCATCAAAATTGCAAAATATATAAATACAAGTATTTGTTATCATAGCAGAATAGGAAATTTGCAGAGAAATGTAATATTTCAGGTATTTTTTACCAACATAAAACTTTGTTTTATTCTAGTGTAGCTTTTGTTTTGTAGCTTTATTTACTGCAATAATAGGCACATTTGTAATTGTTTTTATCAATATAGTTCGATCGATCAATCTGTCAAAATACTTACAATAAAAAAGAGCAGTCTTTTTAACTGATTCGACATTCATTCGGCGATTAATGTACATAATTTTAACCCATTTACTGCCAGCCAAGCAGCAAACTAAACTTGCGCAGCTTCGCCTTCTATTCGCGATTGCTTCCGCCGAGTTCTTCCACGTCTAGCAAGATGGTATCGGGCTTGGATAATGCTGACATTGAACTTGTAGGCGATTTGTGGGCGTGTCGGACGTGCAACAATTTCAATTGCAATTTTAATTCGAGTTAGATACTTTTTAGAATGGTATTCAATTAATGCTGTTGCTGGCGGGACAACACACACACATACACACACGCACACACCGGCACATACATTTGTAGCACTGACATTTGGCGATTGGCGGCGCCACTTCCGTTTCCGCTTTTGAAAAACAATAACGAATGACAAAAAACAATCACAATGCGAGCCTCTGTCACGTATTTATTTATTGCACTTGCACCAAACTGTTTATAAACTCTTTTTCTTGCTGTTTTAACTCCTTCGCAAAATGTTGTATTATTTATATTTGTTGGCGTTGCCACCCAAATGTGGCACGAGTCGACGGAGAGAGAACGAGACGCCAAATGAAAAATGATTACAGTTTTACAGTCGAAACTGAATCCGCAGAGTTGAACGTCTTTGCAGGGCGATTGAATTATCGAGACTAACCGAAACGAAACGTGCGACATTTTTTGTTGCTGTTGCTGTTGCTCTTTGCGTTTGCCGTTGTTGCTGGTGTTGTTGTTGTTGTTGCTGCTTGCTGTTGTTGTTGGATACGGATACGGCCAACACTGGCAGCACCAACAGCAACAGCAACAGTAAGAGCGACGGCAGCAGTGCAGCAGAGCTGCACAGCAAACATGTTGCATGTCGAACAAGAAGTCCCATGACACAGCTTATGCTGTCTAAAGTTGCCTAAACTGGAGCCCAATCGTGTGCAGCATAGACTGTTATATAACATTGCACTATATAATATGCATAAATAGCACAAATATCAATATTTAAGACAGCATTATTTATTTAGTTATTTATTAGTAAAATAATATTATTTATGTCACATTATTTTGTATAAATCTTTTCATTAATTCTACTTGAAATATTGATATAAAATAATACTCTGGTTTTTTGCAACTATTTTCATGTCCTTTGGTCTCATATACCCTGCAGTATATTCCATACTAAATTTGCTCCCATACATTCGTTTATATCATGTGTTTTGTAGCATGCGAGAAATTTTGTTAACAGTGACAGCACGCGCTTATGTTACTAACGCTTACTGTTACTAACAGTGATAGAAGTCGAACCTGTTGTATGAAATGTTAATTTAACTGGCACTGTTGATGTTGCAACTGAGACCGCTGTTAGCATTTGTTTGCTGTTAGATCGAATGTTAACTGTAACGGAAATACTTGAATTCAATGTTGAATTTAAAAAAGTATTTATTTTGTGACACATTTTTTGAATTGCATTTAAAGGGTTCTATCAATGTTACGCTCTTATGCACTGATGTTGAATTTAAAAATGTTGAATTTAAATGTTGAATTTAAAAAAGTATTTATTTTGTGACACATTTTTTGAATTGCATTTTAAGGGTTCTAATCAATGTTACGCTCTTATGCACTGATATTGAATTTAAAAATGTTGAATTTAAAAAAGTATTTATTTTGTGACACATTTTGTGAATTGCATTTAAAGGGTTCTAATCAATGTTACGCTTTTATGCACTGATGATACATTTAGTTATGCATTTAAAGATTTCTAATCAATTTTTGTGAATAGTTTCTTTGATGGCCTTCCCCCGTAGGCATTCGAAATGAAATCCAATAAAGTGCTGGCCACGCGCCACGAACATTAATGAGCTCAATAATGAAAATTGCAATAGTTCCGGGTGTCCATAAAACTGGTTAACGCCCACGCAATAAAAACAGGAGCAACCCCTAAATGTGGCACAGTTTAAAGCGATTAGGGTCACAACAAAGGACCCAAAGGACCGAGAAAGGACACAGAGGACACTAAAGGACTCAAAAGAGGACCCGCATGCAAGGACTTCCGTTGTGTCTGGATAATACCACAAACCACTTTGGCTGTCTCATGTGGGTGGCTCCGCACGGAAGTTGCCGAAAAACTGCAAGCGTTTGATTGAACACTGATTGACAATGCCACAGGACAAGGAAGAGGCGTGGAGAGGGGGCAGTGGGGGAGTAGCCAGCCAACTGTCAATCGATACTAAAATTCATCGACATGGACATGCGTCCATCTTCATTGTTCATCGTACAATGGCGATTTATGCTTCTTCCGTCTATTCCCCTTTCTCTCTTTCCCTTTCTCTTTGCTCATGTCGATTTCCCACTCTTGTCCTTTTTGGTCGCCTCGGCCTTGTAATCCTCGATAATGGGCTATTGTCAGCGCGTCTGATGCTTGACGCCTGCCTCCAACGACAACGACAACGTTGACGACAACGACAACGATGACGATGACAGCTACTTGCTCTCACTCTGGTTGCTTCGTTGATTGGTGACGCACTCTGCTATTGGATTACCCATTTCTGCAGCAATTAAGCAAAGAGTCTCTTGTAAGCGTATTAAAGTCGTTGCAAATTATAGACTGATTGCTGATTTCAAATAAATCGGTTTAAATATTACCAATAAAATGAAAGTAGTGACTACATTAGCAAATGCTTTTATATGTGGTATGAAGCTTAAATAAAATATTACAAAATTAAGTAAAATAAATCTATTTCAAACATATTAAAATGCTATATGCGTTTGATTATTTTTATCTTTATAAACTATATCTTTGTTGATATATGATTTTTGTGTTTTTCGCGTAACAAACTGAACAAATTCATTAGGGGGGCTAAAAAGTTAGCTGCACTTGATTCAACATTATTTATTGTGTTATTGGTTTTCTTTGTAGTTTTGATCGATTTAGAACATTGTTGAAAATTTTAAGCTGTCGATAAATTATAAATATATTCCATAATTTATGTGCATTTCAGTTTGCCACACATTTTGCAGTCATCAGATTATTATAATTTATTGATATTGCCATATTTCATCGATCAAACTCGTACTGACTGCAGCTATCGTAAATATCCCAACTATCGATAGGTTATCGTGGAACCTACATATTATTGTTATTATTTAGCAAACAGAACTCCAAGTATATTAATTAATGGGTCTATATATCAGTGATCTATTGCACTGACCGCGGCGATCATAATTACTCAAACTATCGATAAACGTCAACGTTTATGTAATGATCAATTAGCTGATCGATCAATAGCGAGCCTGGTTCGATAGTAAAAGACACTGGTCAAAAGTGTCAGAAGTGTGCCCCACATTGGCGCCAAGACATGGGTAACATTGAATCGCGATAAGCAATATAATTAATTTCCCAATTTATTCGATGATTTCGTTTTCGCTCGCCTCGCCTCGCTATGTCATTGTCTATGTCCGAGCTCCAATCAGAATCGCGGGTCACCCAACCAACTGATAAGGCTAATCCATCAAAAGACGTGAGTCACGCTAGGAATGCCATTGCCTATCTTCAGGCGTCTTGAGATAATATCGCGCTGCTCTGGGCAGCTTTTGGCAAGCTGTTACCAGGTGCGTAACCTCACGTAATAGTCAAAGTCATGAGCCGCTTCAATTCCACCTCCTCCTCCGATTGCTTCTCCTCTGACTGCAACTCTCTTATCTATCGCTTGTCACAGTGACGTCACAAGAATGTATGTACTACGGTTAATGATTAGATTGTTTTAGCAACAAATAGTACGAAATAATGCTGGAATCGCTTTAGACTTCTTCAGATTTCAACGTTGCCAAGTGACCGACGAGTGTTGCTCGTTTACGAAATAAAATTAAATCAAAGAAATACAAAAATATATATGTATCTGTCTCTTTGGAATGCGCACTCGAGTGGTGCAAAGCAAAGCACAACAAATTAATCATCCAGATGTTATGTGACAGACTTAAGATGTGGACTGTGCTGGGGGTTAACAATATGATCGGACCTCGTGACCAATTTGGAAATCAGCACAAGTATTACTCTACTGCATTACTGGACACATGATTTGCGCTTATCGATTCAGTTTTTTGTTTTTTTGCTAGTTCCAGTTCAAAGTCCGATCAACTACTTGAAACTGAAACTTGTCTAGTCTTTGGCCCTTTAATAACACTTGCTTATCACACACACCTCTCAGACAATGCATACAAGTAGTGCTGTGTTTGGGGATCTGTATTTGTCTGTTAAGTGCTATTTAACCCAGTAAACGACTTCTGGCGGATTTATGCCCTACAATATATACTGACAAGGCAAACACTTTCGAGTGTGCCTTGCATAAGAGAGTTCCAAGAATACCGAGTCGTAGTACTCGTCGAATAGTGTCGCAATTTCGTCAAGTACCTTGGCTCTGTAATTCGCTGTTCAAAGCACATTTGCCAAATATGCGATATCTTTAAATTTGCTACCACAACTTGTGCAACAGCAGCGTATGCATACACAAGAAAAAAACTTTAATAATTAAGTATGTTTGAGAATCTCAAATTATCGAACCGATTGAATATCTCTTTATAATTTCAATTTATTTATTAATACCGCCATAGCTCAGTTTGTACAGTAGTTTCGAGTTCCTAAGTATAAATAATTAATAATAATAATAATAATACCAAAACACTTTGCATAGTCGAATTCATCTAGATTATTTTACTCGCTATAAATATACATAAATATACAGTATTTATGGTGTATATATTTTGAACATAATAGTATATTGAAACATCAAAAATAACATTTGGTATTTTTAGTATTTTTACACTCACGATGTTTAGTACATTCATAATGACAGTACATTCATAATAACATAATGACATAATGTTATGATTGTAGAATTATTTTAAAAATACTTTTATAAGGCAATCAACGGTTGCAAGAGTTTTAGTCTTAGTTGCTATACCCAAAATAGCAATTGGTATATATTAATGTTCAGTATATTAATTAGGTATATTTTAAGAATAATTGCACACTTTTATGCTTTTATTGCAAGTGAGTATAGGGTATCTCGCAGTCGAGTACACTCGACTGTAGCTTTCTTACTGTCTTTTTCTAGTTTAGTTTGCGTTCACAATGTGGTAACTAAGTCTCGAAATGTCCTTTTAGTGCTTTAACTTAATGCTGTAATCAAGTGATCAAGTGATTTGTGCAAGCTGAAGATATTTTTCGTATTTTGTGGTATGCAATAAAAGCGAAATGAGACTAATGTAGTTGAGCTAAGCTAATTGGTCACGTAGGTGGTCCCAACTACGAGCCGTTAGTTGCTTGTTTAATTGGCTTACAGCGAAAAGACAACATTAAAAAACGCAACTTATTGTTTGACTAATGGCACACCGCTTCCCCCCCTCAAACTGCTTCTTCAGCTCCAACTAACAACGTTTTGCTGCTGGCCAAACCCACAAAAAAAGACAACAACAAAACGAAGGAGAAATAAAAATCTGCGAGATTTTTGGCCGGCGGCTTTTAGTAATTGGCCTTTTGACTTCGGCGCTATCGACGTCGTTTAATAAACTTAACAATTTAATTTGACCATTTTGGCTTTTTCCGCTAGCAAATTGTTTACGTTTCGACCACATTCCATGGCTATCGTTGACAGTTTGATCTCACTGTGCACACCAAGTTGGCAGCGCTACACAAACAAAAGCAAAAGCAAGAGCAAAATAAACTTGTGCCACTTGAACTTTGTGGTGAACAGCTGACTAACGATTAAAGCTGGAAGTAAGCAGTGTAGCATATAGCCGCTAATCTCCGGAACTGAATCTGCCATGTGCTGTGATAGAAATCAATGACTGATTACCCCCAATTGTATTGTTGCTACTCATTGAGCGTGTGGCGCACAGCTTGGCTTTTGGACTCCCCACGTTGCGACGCGTCGCGTCGCTTCGCGTTGCGTCGATTGATAATTGGGCAAAAACATAAAAACGATTGTCATCATTGTGAAATTGATTAGTTAATTGGGCTGCTACATGAACTTCAGGGAACGATGACGCATATTAGCAAGAATGGAGATGGAGTAGTGATTAAATTTAACAATTTTTACTAACTGAGGTTTTTCCTTTTTCTTCTGAGTTTCCCCAATTATTAATTAGATCTTGTGATTAAAAAATGAAAAAGATTTCTTCAACATGATAATAATTATTTCCCAAATAGAAATTACTTTTTTCTACACTTTCTTATAGCTGCAATAAATTCGCCAGACATTCCGGAAATTGTATTGTAAATAGTTAATGCTATACGCCCATGCAATACGTGTTCAAAGTCCCGCATTCAATTTTATTATCAGAAGATTCCTCCTTGTTGCGTTCATAACTGCTCTAATTAAAACATATGCGCATCCTTATCAATCGAGAGACGCCAAATGCTAATTTATAATGGTTACTCCGCTAACTGATTCCGTGATTCTGACGTGCGAATACTTTGGCGATTTATGGCCAGAAATGCGGCCTAATTGAAATCGTAAAGATTGCGAGGCGCACAAATCAAAACAAATCGTAAATAAATCTGTATTCACATATATGATGAGTATGTGTACATACTCGATGGCGGAGTATTTATTGTAAAAATTGAACGAAATTCCATTTGACCATTTGCACTTGACAATACTATCGGCCACGTTTGATGTGTGGGCATCCAGTGAGAGCCAGAAACAGAAGCAGAAGCAGAAGCAGAAACAGCACAGAGCGAGCGACTTGCATTGAACTTTGGTATCGCATCGTATATTATTAAAGCGCCGGACAGCTCACTTATCAAAGAATTAGGGGCCGGCTCATGGGCCCACTTGAGTTGGCTATTTCGGGCCTGGTCAAGAGCGGGCTGGACGGAGCGGCATGGGCAGGGGTTGGCCAAGAAGCAGGCCGAGCCCAGCTAATGAGCATTAATTGATTTCAAATGTGCACTTGACGAGCTGCTGATTTATGATCGATACGATGCCAAACTTGATACACATTGCGGGCAGGATCCTGTGGTTTCCTAGGCACGTGTTTACCTTTCGATACATCTGTTTCAGTTTCAGTTTCTGTTTTTTTGGCCAAGCCACAAAAATGTAAGCAAATTGGCGGTACTCGAACAATATTTGTCTGTCTGGCAACAGAAAAACCGCAATGTCAACAAAATTCCCCTCAGGCGCGTGTCTCGTGTCTTGGCGTAAGTATCTTTGCATCTACTCAAATGTATCTATATTCATTTCGGGCGTGTGGCCGTCGCTCGATTCGTGTTTAACAAGCAATAAAAGTGATTAAAGCAAATCTAAACGCTTGTTTCGCGTCGATTTTGTTAATTACTCTTGGCCCCGGAGGCCAGGGGAGTTTTCCATTTGTTAATCAAAATTTTGTAGAGCCATGCAAAATGCAAATGCAAACGCGAATGTAACAAAGTAATCAATAGAACGGAAGCCCAAGCATGCCAAGGGCTTTGATTTGCTTGTTTAAGTAATTACATAATGCTTCAAAACTGACGAGGGTGGCAACTCTGGTAGCTCTAGCGATACTCTGGGCTTGAAATGACCAAATCTGAAGAACTAGATAAGTTTTACATGCTTAGAGTAAACTTTTTCTTTCATGCATATACAAATTTGGTACAGAATTTCATTGTTTATTGTGCTTTAACTCAATCGATAACAATCTTTTATATTCAAAACAATAACAATCGACGAGTGGTAAAATATATTTAGAATTGGGTAGCCAATTAATGTATTACGCAGATTATTGCAGTACTTTATTTCAAGGTAATTGCTCTTCAGTTTTACTGATATTACTAATTAAAAGTCTCTTAAAATATGCGACTTTAAAAGCTTTGCAAGTTTATAATGCTTTTTTTGCTTATATTATTATGGTTATAATACTTGTCCTGGAGTACTTTCTGTAGTATTCTTAGAATTAATCAAAACTGTATTGCATTTATTTCGTGAATTGTATATTGACACAGAAATAAAACTTTGACGAAATTAATAATTTTATTATTTATTTTATAATTATAAGTTCATTTTATTTGTTTTTTTTTTTTAAGTGGCATAAACTATTATACAAGTTAAAAAGCTTTACATTATTCTAAAATTTGTATTTTTCAATGTCAATATTACTTATTAATTTTATTTTTATTATATTCAGTCTCTTATTTAATAAACTTAACTCGACGATTTGTACATGTTATTGTTTTATGTTTTAAAAGTAGTTTTAGTCCAATTTTAAATGAAAAAAATGTATAAAATATAAAATATTTGTTTATATTTTAGACGATTGCTTCCATAGTACATTTGGCTTTTCGGACAATTTTTACGGCGGCCACTTGTAATGCCTTTAGCTACATATACTCGTAACTCTCCCCCACCTGAGCCCCAAACTTATAGTACGTCCATTTGGACATGCCACACATCCCCGTGTTGCATGTTGTGCTGTGGCATGTTTCTCATACCCCAGCGATGCAGGTTTCCCCCGTTGGCTTTTCATCCATTTTTTTTCTAATTTTTTTTGGACTTTTGGCATTTTCCAGCGGAAATGTGCGCCAAAATGCTTGCGTGCCACACAGCGGGGCAAGAACGAGAGAATGTGTGAGTGTGTAGTTGAATATTGAATGTGCTGCACGTAGTTGAAAATATTTGAAATTTAAGAAAGAGTGAAGCGAGGTTAAATCGGGGAGAAGGAGAAGGAGAAGACACACCGCCCGCGTGCAAATGGCGCCGGCAAATGCGTTCATTGAACTGCCAAGAAATGCAATAAAATCAACAAAAAAACACAAACTCTGAAAAGAAAATAAATGTGCGTATGTATCTGTGTGTGTGTGTCTTTGGCGACGTTGAGGACGCGCCATAGGCGAGGCGACATGATCCAAGACAAACAGCGTGCAGCGGATTTATGGGGTCGTCGGGTAAGTATCTGTCTCGCTGCCCCTGTCTTCGCCCTCTGCGAACGGAAGCGGAAAGACGCGCAACTTGCGACAACTTTGACTCCGAGCTGTGTGACATACAAATGGGCAACAGGACATGTGGACGAGACCGCAGAAAAGGAAGCTGTCAAAAGGCTGACAACCCTTGGCTCCTGCTGCTCTGCTCCTGCGACTCTCATTTCATATCATTTGTTGTCCTGCTGCCAAAAAAAAAAAAAAACTAAGGAAAAGAAAAAAGACAGCCGAAACGGAAGCGAATTATCTTTGCCTTATGCAAAAAGGGGTTCATCTTGGGGATGGGGTTGAAATTGATATGCTGATGAGAGTTATATGTCATGTGCTTAAGCAACTGTCTCTTTCTCTCTCTCTCTCTCTCTGGTTGCGCCTGTTTAATGTGGCGAAAACTTAATATTTTAACAAGCCATCGCAAAGGTATCGAATATGGATTTTTATTGCCGCACATTACTCACAACTCAATGGGCAGGCAATAAAGTTATTGCCAGCCATTGCATAAGCGGCACAACATGGCGTATTATTAATATTTTCACATTTCCTTATGCTCTGCGCCTCGAGCAAAGTTGGTCGACAAATGAGCGACCATAGAAATTATTATAATCATTATAATTGCTGCAACAGCCAAATCACTTCAAGTTGGGCGAACCAGCAGAAGTAGAGAGATAGAGTAAAAACGTTATGGGTAGCAGAAAGAAAACTGAAGCAGTTCAATGCTGCCTTGTTAATCATTAAATATATTATAAGTTCTTAAGATAATTTTTTACATTAGATTTATTTATTTAATCACATAGCAATAGTTAAACTTTCAATCAAATTTGTTTGCTTTTTCATTAAAAATTCGAAATAATAAATATCAACGAATAGTAAGTATTTTTTTCATTTGTTGCAATTTTTTTTTTTTATTAATTTAACTAGAAATATGTAACTCATATTGTATTTATAACTTATAAATTATAAGTACAGTATGTGCATATACGTATGAATGTCTGTTAGACTTGCATCTTTCCTAAAAGTATGCTGTGAAAACTCAATTACCCTAAGCCACTCAACTGAGTTACCATTAAATGGGTCAAGTTAAAAAAAACTAAGCATTATTTTACCGATTTCATCATTTAACCTACGTCAAGTATCTTAAAAAAAACGTGACATACTAAATCGTATCACGTATTCGTTGCAAATTTATTGCCAAATATAAATATTAATTATTTTTGGAGCATTATCTATGGCAATATGTGCAGCTCAAGCGCTTTCAACATATCACAGTGACGTCACAATCGAAGAAGGTTATCTATCACCTTATTTCCTTTAAAATCACGAAATATGTTTGAACGCTCATAAATTGTCGAAGGTAGCATTAAGCAGTGACTCAAAGTTGTCATTCACTTCCATATTGTTGATGTGAAAAGTGAGAGTGAAAGATTTTGTTGTCAGTTACATTAAGTAGAAATAAAAACGGTTCAAAGTTTTCAATGACATCGAGAAGCTTCGCTACTTAGTCGACGATCTTTGATTGTTTCACAGTTTATCAATGCAGCTCAAGGTTGAGTGATGTCTAGTTGGTTAAACTTTGATGTATCGATAGACGGCTTCTTTTAATTTACACATAGATTTTTAGTCCATTTAGAAGATTTCTTAGAAATTTGGTTGTATTTTATTCTTCAGAATGGTTTATATTCATAATATTATTAATTAATTAATTAATTAATTAATTAGAATTATTTTCAATTCTAAGGCTTTACATTCGTCTTTGATCCTAAGGATGTAAGCACTGTTATCTGTTAATTCGATAACTCTATTTATATCATGGTGTATCAAATTCTTTAGTGTTACGCATAGGGTAGAAGGGTATTAGAGCTTTGTGTCCGCAGGAAACTTATTTATGTAACAGGCTGAAGAAGGCATCTTCGACAACATAAAGTCTATATATTTAAATTCAGCATCAAGAATAGAGACGATAAAGTCATCAGAGTTTAAATTTTTGGCAGCATTACCTCACAAAAAATAATAGAAGTTAATTAAAAAATACTTTTGTGTGGGAAAAAAACGCCTATTGCAATCAGGTCTTAGTAGCTTTGGCTGACAATTTGGTATATTGTAAACTCTATGGTATATTTTGAACGTACTACTATATAAAAATACCTTATATAGACTTCGGTATAATAAAGTATTTTTGCGGTATATTTAAAGAATAATACTGCACTATTTTCTTTCATTAAAAATGTGTAGCGGGTATTTCTCAGTCGAGCACACTCGAAAGAAGCTATCTTACTTGTTTTCTTATATATGCATTTGAAGATTACAATGGAACGTCAAGCCTTAACTTTCCTCTTTGATCTTAAGTGCGTAAAATGTTAATGAAAATACTTGCTTATCTGAATATGTTTACTGATAATCTTAATATTTTGAAGGATCAGAACTTTAACATTTAGTTTAAGGAGTTATTTTCGATTTGTTTTCAGATTTTGGATGATTTCAAACCTTAACTTCTAGCAGATAGTTTAAGCTTAAAAGCTTTACGGTTATTATATCTATATTTAAATACTGATCTTAGCTAAGCTGATAAATCAATGATTGGGGACCTTTTAGCAACTTCTATTTAGAGCTAACTATTGAATCAATCTGGTCAAATAGCTAAATTGATAATAATAACAGCAATTACTTCAACTACTTGCTAAGCTGGCAATGTGCTAGGTGCAACTTGCAGCTTGCAACAAGCAACGAGCAACTGCGACTCCAACTAGGTGCCAGTTACGCTCACTGGCCGAAAGATGGGTGTGACTCAAAAACAAAAATAAAGAGAGAAGAAAAACAAAAACTGTTTTGGACGAACTGTGGCATGAGGCACGCCCCCGGTTGGCAATTTGGAACGCTTCGTTGCGCGTGAAAATTATGATTGTTGCGTTTTGGGGGAAATCTCATTAAGTTAAAGGCTGGAAAAAGGATGCCGATGGGCGATGCCTTTTTAGCCTAGGCCATAAATATAGGTTATGTGCAGGTAATTTGCATGCACTTCCAGACGTTGTTGTTGTTGTTGATTATGACAGCGGTATTTGAGCCAAATTGAAAAGCTCAGTGACCGACGTACGACCGCCCGTGATAGAGAGATAGAGGAGAGGGAGGCAGGAATTAACCGCATGCAAGCGAAGTATTTTAATTAAGCTCACATTTTTATAGACATTTCTTAATGACGCATCATAAATTTCATTTCAGCTGCCTGCCTTCTGCCTAGAAGAGTTGCCTCGCCATCGATCTGGGAGGGAATCCTTGGGATATATAAAATGCGCGGCAGGCGGCGCTGCTCATAAATGGAATGGAAAGTGAATTTTATGCGTTGCATTAAACAAAGTTGTGAAACCGAAACGTTTTGTATATTAAAGTTAAAGCACACTGCCGCTGCCGCTTGATAACTTCATTGCGGCTCGACTTTTGGTCTTTCCCCGTTCTCCACTTGCATGAGGTTGGTTGCATGAGACAACTTTGTAGCTGGTCTTATCGATGCATGCACTGATAAATGTTTGACACAGTGTGTGGCTTATTTGAGTTACAATGCGACGTCCTCGCTGCCACCCGCTCTCCGCTCCCCACTCCCCGCTTCCATCTTCCGCACCTCAGGCACCACAACTGCCGACAGCTTTGGCTCATGAACACTCAGCGTGTCATTCACCCGGGGACACCGGGCAATTTCAATTGAGTGGCATGAGTGCTAGTTACAGCCACACTGACTATGAGTATGAGTATGAGTATGCGTATGAGTGTTAATATCTGTATCTGGTAAATACGTTTTTATGACTGTCCCCGGTTATATGTTGTTTAAGCTTTGCTTGGCCACACTCAGAGACACAAACATTCACACTGACTCAGACATAGTATAGACTGTGAGTGTGTTTGAACAAGCAGTAAATGCTTCAGTTGCTCGCATTATGAATAAAAGGTAAACAACAAAGTGACAGAGAGTTGGCAAAGTGCAGCAGGTGCACCGATATCAAGCGATTCAGTTAAGATAAAACGGCAAAGTTATGTGTGACACATAATTGATTGCAAACCAAATTCGAGTATTCATAATGCCATTCGGATTAATTGGCGATAAATAAAAGATCCATAGAGATATAGATATATGTATATTACTTACAAATTTCTTCATTATACTTGCACGCTTTAAAATAAAATACTCACAAAGAAAATATTGACAGTATTAACATGAGTTTTACGTATTCCAACTTCTGAGCAGATTTTAAGAAATTTTAATTCAATAAATTTAGTATAATGATATTCTTGTTTTTATAAGATTTTCTTAGTGCAGTTCTTGATTAATTTAAATCCTGTTTGAAAATAAAATGTTGTACATTCTTCGAAAAAAATTTGTAGGTAGTTTAAATTTGTTATATTAGGAGTTAAGACAAACATTTGGATGTCATTCAGACAGTATTAGATTTTATTTTGCAATTCAAATTTCCAATTCTGATATTGGAAAATACTCGTTATTATTTTTATTATTTATATTATTAGTTTTCACGCTATAAATATATTCATAAAACTGAAGAAGTGACTATATAGTAATTTTCTAACATAATTAGCTATTAACAATCCCATAAACGACATTCACATTCTTTCACACTTTGCACTCATTTGAGTTTGGCTGCCAAACCCGAGTACAAAGTTGCACTAAACATTTTGCATTTCACATGTTTCGTTTCGATTTCGATCGTGTGGCATCGAATGATTTATTTGCATATGCAACATCGAAATGCACTCACCATTCACACACACACACACACACAGGGGCAAGCCCCAAAAAATTGAGGCGACTTTTAAGTGGCCGGCACTCGACCAGTCTGAGTTATTTCATTTTTATTTTTTTGGTATTATTTATTTTCGTTCGGCTTTTGTTTGGCTGCCTCGAGAGGAGGAGGAACTTGAAGTGGAGAATCTGTCGCCAACTGCTCCATTTCTCAGGCGACGTTGAGCGGAGCGGAGCACTTTGCTGTAAAGCTTATTAACGAAATTGTGTTTTCATTTTGTTTTCCTTCGTTTCTGCGTTTCTTTATTATCGAATTTAATGGATTTTTAATGAGTCTTAAGCGCAGCTTTTGACGGCATTTTAAAAGTGCAGTTTCATTATCGCTTAATCCTGTTTATAAGGGCGCTGCTGCAACTGCACATATAACATATAACATACATATATATATATATCTCGATCTCTCTGTCTCGCTTTCGGTGCTCTGTTCCACAATAATCTCTCAACACTTGAGCTTATCATTCGAATTTAATTACTAAGCACACACACATTTATATGAGTGGCAATAAAATTATTGTTATTTATTCTGGAAAATGTTTATATGTAATCCCCAACGAAATATCATTAATCACTTGACCATTTTTTTAGCCAAGTGCAAACTGTTTCAGAGCTCCAAAGAGATATCAAAATAGTAAGAGTAAAGCCCAGAACAATCGATACCAGTTATTTCGCAGAAATTCCAGAGGGATTTCTTTAATTGTCTTCTTCGCAGCTCGGCAATATCAAAGAGGAATGTTACGTGCCCATAAAGTTCCGAGTATTCGTATTGTAATTGCGCAGATATTGTCATTAAATAAATTGCATTAACAGACAAAAGATAATAATACAATTCTCGCTTGGCTCGAACAGAATTTTATCAGCTCAGTTATGCGACTCGAGGGTCTTTCGTCAAGTAGTAGAAGGGATTTGGACAGTTGGGGCATTGACTATGATCGATTATGGTCAGATAATGGACACAAGTGTGTGCCATCGCATCATGGCTAAAATATTTGGCCAAAGGTTCAAGTGATTGTGGGGGACTGCCTCGGAGTGCAACACAGACAAGGTCGTTGGCATTGTGTTTGGGGTTCTAACTGCCAATTGATAACAATTTTGGCACTGCAAAATGCGAGTGTTTAAGTGTGTGTGAGTGAGAGTGTGAGTGTGAATAAGGGGAGTGAGTATCTTTGAGTGCTTTTACAAGCCGCACAATGTGTACTTTCTGTTCCGTTGTGGTACCGGGAATGTACTCGTAGTACCTACAAGCAGCCACTTCATTTATCGCCAATGGAATTTTAATTGAGTTAACATGTCGTGTAAATGAAAGGCGTCTGGGCGTGCAGTTGTGATTCAAATGAAAATACTCTCGAAGGGCGGAACTTTATGCCATGAACTTGTTCAGTTCGTTGTCTTTTCTTTGCTTCGGAATTGCTCAACATATTTATCATAATTAGGGAACGAAGTTTACTGATGCAGGACTTAGCTTACGACGTAACACAATCTTATTAGTTTGAAATTAATAAAAATGTTGCTAGAAAAGCAACATAACTAGGGAACTTGTTATTATTGAATTGAGAGTGTCAGTTCATTACTTACGAAATGTAAAGATAATGTTAATAGAGGTCAAAACAGTATACAAATATTATTGTAGGAATGATTTAATTCGTCCATATAATCTTTTCAGAGAACAATACAATATTTCCAAACATTTTCTAATTTTTCAATAAAATATTTTAGAAGGATTTTTCTTATGTCTTAAGTCATAAGGACTTTTATAAACATAGTTTAAATGTATAAGTATTTATAAACAAATTTTAATATTTCATTTAATAATTATTCGATTATGTGGTATGTGTTAACTATTGTTTGTGTCTGTAAAAAATCTTCTCATTTTAAAGGCACCTTTATTGACTCATTGCCTCATACATCTTCGTCAGGCTTTTGGTATGCGCCACTTGTAAGCCCAGTTAGACTACATTTATTTTGTAGTCTAACTGTCCTAAGCCACATTATATGTTAGGCATATAAAGATATGATAAAGAGTGGACAGGCAATGCTTTGCATAGGTTCGCCGCATATTCATGATGACAGTTTGGCTTCATTTGTTGGACTTTTGGCTTTGGGTTTTTTTCGTGGCTCGTGGCTCGTAGCTTCTTAAGACTAAACAAATGGGTTTTTAATACCAAGCGGACCAAAATAGAACTGATCGACTGAATATGCTAAAATAGAAATGGTCAAATTCGCTCGGCATGTGCTCGTAGTCCAATGTTTAAGTTGGCGCCATCTGGCGGTATTTTTGGGTATTTTTGCAGTCGTATCTGCTAAGCGCCAATCAACCAACAGAGACTCGTTGTGACAAGTTGCTGACAGGAAATTAACAGTTTAAATTACATAAAACTAGAAGAGATAATTGAAATAATATTTCCAATTTCGCTTGGCGTGTGGCGCTGCTTAGAGTTATGCATTTCTTTTTGCCATTATTATTAATTTTTGTCTACAGCTCGAAGTTGCGGCCCGCGCGCTTTTCTATTATCAAATACGTAAACATTGTTACGCTTGTTAATCCAAAATATAACAAATTATTTGACAAGCACGCTAATTGATTTGATTCTCGTGAAATTTCGCTTGTGCCTACAAACTGTGTCAGTGAAATAGGAAATTAGTAGGTATTCCCCCCATTATACGGACACTTTTATACACTTACACAACAGTTAATTGCAGTTCGCTTTATTTGCCCCATATTAGTATTCTTTATTTTTTGCTGTCTAAACGATTTACAACAATTAACTGTCTCTGTACTCTAATTACTTTATTTCATTTAGTGATAATTAGTTAGATATATAAGACTACATTTCAAAAACTACATCTCGGATCTCTTTAACAAGTTTTATTGATTGGCCTACACTTGGAATAAATTTAACAATCTCTTTAACAAGTTTTATTGATTGGCCTACACTTGGAATAAATTTGCTTATTAGTTCAAATTTATAATTAAAGAAATCATTAAAACAATAATTATGAAGCTTTAGCTTCCTTTATAGTATTTGCCACACATTGATGATGAATATTTTAAAAATAATAAAACAGTTATTCCTTATTTTACTCAGTATTGAAAAAGGAACTTTTAAAAAATTACTATATAAACTAATACATAATATCATATTTTGTATAATCGATGCAATTCGTAATAAATTGTTGTGCTAAATTTATGATTTCATAATCAAGTTGCTAATAAAGTTTGTATACTTTTGCTGCAAGGGTATAGAGGAAAAAGTACAAACAGTATTTTGTGTATGCTTGGCATGCAAATTCCTGAAATACTTGTACAGTGAGTGGAGCATTTAAGTAGTTCGATAATTTAAGTCACGGCTATTTTGATGAGCTGATAAATGGTACTGCAAATACGCGATTGAGAGTCACGCATTTTCTTGTGGGATTTACATAATAAATATAAATATTATTATCAGAAAGAAGACTGTTTATCATATGGAAGAAATGTATGTATATTATATAGAACTAGTATCAGAGTCAGCTGATCTTGAGTTAGCATCGTATCGAAATGCAAAATTATTAATTATGTCAAGTTATTAATATTAAAATATAATACCAGTAAACAGCTCTTCCATTATGTTATTAATACTTTAAATTCTATGCAAGCACAACGTAGAAGAATGCTCGAAAATACTTCGCAATAGATTTTTGTGAGCCATTCAGTGGGCTCTTGGGGCGGATGTTACCACACACATATGGCAGATAACACCAAATGCGTTTTGCAATGTGTGCTAACGGAGCATTTCGTGTGATATAGTATTGTATAAAATGCGAGGTAGACTATAGGCCCATTTTGTGTTTGTTCAAGACAAGTCAACATCAACATCAACATCATAGTCATTGTCGTCGTCGTCGTCGTCGGCATTTGCGTTGTATGTTACAGGAAATAAACAATAAGTAATTATGCACTCGCTTAAATAATCGCCCACTACCAAGGTGATGTTTATAACTGTTTCTACCCACAGTCGAAATACACATGCACATGTGTATCTTGTAGATACCCGCAAATATGTATCTTATGGCTAGATTGACATAGAAATCATCGTCATAAACAGCTCGCTCTGCTCTGACTTGCCAAAGAAAATCTAACGAAAAATGCCGCCTGGCGCTCGAGTCAGACGCACTCCACACCCGCACTCCATGCACCATGCCCATGCCCATGCACCAGGATGGGGCAGAGTGGTGTGGCATGTGAAGCAGTCGCTGCATACACTGAGCGGAAGTTTAACTTTTGATAAAATAGGAGAACGAAGCAGCAGGCAACAGGCATCAGACATCAGGGCCGAAAAAGCTTCTTCCTGTTGTGCTTTTGACAGTTATGACCGGGTCACCTTAAGTGGGTCACTGCAGCTGACATAAGCTCGCTTTCTGTGGTGGTGACAGGTGGGTGTGTGTTTTTGTTAGCTCAGTGCAGCAAAAGTGAAAGTTAAGGAGTTTGTGGTACGATTTTTGTGATTGCATCATTTATTCCACATTACGTGGCGTAATTATCCATAAGAATGACTTGAAATACTTTTATGATCTTTGTTGTGGAATTAAATATATTGTAATTTTGTTCATTACATTATTCTATAAATATTTAAACATATTATGAAATACTAAGGAAAACCTGTATAAACTGTTTTCAACAATTTTGATAAAATTGATAATAGAATCTGTATTTAATGGGAAGGAATTTTAAACAAAATTATTTAGTTGATGATTTGTCAAGAAATAAATCATTTTACAACTGCGGAAACCTAATACATAATAATTCATAATATAAACTTTAAATTTGCACGTTTTCTAATGTTTGTTAAATCATAACTTATTATCAACTAATTATAAAGCACTTCAGAAAAAAATACGAATCGACTACTATTAATATATTAGTTGATTATTGATGTTAATGTCTGCACGGATTTCATCACTTCATAATATTGATAAATATTGAAACTGATTTAATTTAATTGTATATAATAAAACTACCAAATATTTTGGAGTGTGAGATTTTAATTTAAATTAGAAAAGAAGAAATGGTTATAAATGGCTCTAAATATTTAGTAGCAGCTAAATCACAACTCTACTATAATTATTATTTAATAAAATGATTCGCTGAGTTTTTTTTAAGCTTTGTCCAAAGCTCGATTATGATTAAATGGCTTTGACTAACTATCAAGTATTTCGAAAGGAACATTCGATTTAAATTAAATAATTTATAATTTATATAATTAATATATAATATATAATATACAATACGATCATTATCTAAAAGAGCTCATTATAAGATAGGTAAGCGTAATAGTTGAATTACAATTCAAAGAACTATACAATTTATTTACAAAATGATTCGCTAAGCTTTTTTATGAGCTGTGTTCAAAGCAAAGTTTAAAGCACGTGGCAGAGCACGTTGCATAGAAAACATTTTGATAACCCAAGTAATGCTTGCGTTCAGAGATATTCGAGTAGAGTCTATATTTTATTATCATTCGATATTGATGGCATGCCGTACCGAAAATAAAGGCGCTTATCTAAGTGCGCAGCACAAAAGTTGGCTGCGAAGTTGGCCTAAAACGTGCTAGCTTCGGCTATCTGCATAGCCTATTTGCTTTGCCGTTTGTCCACAAATTTTGCACAGTGCAACAAGCTGAGAATAGGCTCAGGCTAGGGACCTGTCGATATGTCGATGTCGTTGCCGATGTCGATGTCGATGTCGTTTGTTGATGTGAATGTGGGTGTCATTCAATGCCACCCACTTTATCAACATCAGCTGGGGGAACGACAAGGCGGCAAGTCAGATATAGATAGCTGGTCGAGGAGTGAGCCATAATCATAGCTACACATTATTATAACAACAATAACTATAATAATAATAAAAACATTAAAGAAATAAAATTGCCTCTCGATGTAGCGCCAGCTTCAATTGGACAGGTAATCGGGGAAAGTGGAGAGGGGAAAGGAAAATAAGAGGTCTGAGTTGGTCTTACCCACATTTAGATACACACAATTGGGTGTCAGTATCTTTTATTTTTTTATTAATCAATAAGAGCAGCCAGCGCTGCTTTTGATAAGATTTCTAGACACAAACACAACGCAGTTTGGGCTCCACAACGTGTTCGACTGCTATCTGCAAAAGTTTATCAAGGGGGCGGTGAGAGGGGAGTCGTTACTACTTACTACTGAAGATCTGCGGGCAGTTGGCCATTATAGTAGTAGTCGTAGTAGTAGTATTTGGGCGGCTTTTGGCAATCGAGGTGAGCGATAACAGTTAACGGCGAATACCAAAGTGACAGGGCCAACCGCATTGGCAATAATTGATAAATCTAATGTTTGCACAGCATTTATTATTGTATAAATTATAATTACTATTTGCACTCTGCATTTCGCATTAAGGCGCAAGTATGCGAATGTTGAGCAAGAAAGGTGACTTAGAGAGAGAGAAAAGATACCTTAGTTTGAAGTCCTCCATTAGCTGATTGCTTAGACTGCCCATCAATTTGCGACGCTCATAATATTTACATAAACCAGACCAAAACATATGCTATCCGAATTTTATATTTAAATTAATGAGCACTGCGGAGCGTGTCCCACTCTTAGATATCCTGTAATTGCTAAGATAAGTAACACACTTTTTATACCCGTTGCCTATAGCGACCCTAGATAATAAGATATAACAATATCTTCTGCATTTATGATTTCTGAAAATTTTCTTGCGAGCAGATTTAAAATTGTAAATATTTTTAATCTATTATATTTTGTACTTTATTGTACATTTTGAATATTGTACTATGCCCTCGGTATATTTTAGTATTTTTCCGTATATATGTACCGCACTGTTTCTCTCTTATTTAAACTGGGTAGAGGGTATCTTACAGTCAAGCACACTCGTCGGCCTTAGTTGGGTCTCAATTGTTTTGGTTGACGACCTGGTATATTTTGGACTCTAAAGCATATTTTGAGTCAATAGTATATCGATATATTAAATATTTTGCTTTGTACTATTCAGTATTTTCTTAATTTGTAAATTTGGTATATTTGAGCGGGTAAGTCACACTCAAGCACACTAGACTGTATCATTTGTACTTTTTAAAAATATTAAAGACTATAAGAATTGGAAATTCTCTTTCAACACTCATTATAAATGTGGGCTACTCAAATAGTGACAAGTAAATAGAAATAATAATAGAACATATTGACTAAAGTAAATAGTAATCGTTGTCGGCTAGTCTAAATGTCTTTTGGAACACATGCGCAATATTTTATAATTAACACCTTGGGGACAAAAGCTGTTAATGTCGACACACATTTGCAGTTACCATAATACTTACAGGGCCCAGACCTTAGCTAACTTTAAGAGCTTGATAAACATTCGACAAGGAACTCCATTTGCATGCGAAATTCAAGCGACCTTTTCACTCATATTTTTCATTATTTGATAATGATAAAAATTGCTGGCACAGATACAAGACAGAGATATTATTTTTATCAGATCTATCTATACGACTATAGTATATTAATAGACATCTGCTCGATAAGACAGGGCACACAAATAGCCATTGTCTACAGCACGGTCACAAAAAAGAAATGGAATTTATTTTTATTTATACATGCTTGATGATTGGCAAATTATTGTGGCATTTATAAGCTTCCAGATATGATAGCATGGGATGGGCGATGGTCTGGTTGGTTGGCTTTGTGTTTTAGAGTAAGTGAAAGAAAGGGAGTAATTGCTATAAATGGAAATGATAATTTCTTTGTTAATAGATTTTGTGTAGAGATTTATAAACATACGTGGGGTAAATTAAATTTCCAATTTAACAATAGTTTAAAATTAGATTTTCATTAATAGGTAATAAATGGAAAGATACGCTTTGCTAAATAATAATTCATTGATGACATGAAGCTTTAATTGATTTTCGCATTGAACCATACTTTAATAATAGATTTCTTATTGGAAATAAGTCCAAAGATAAGCTTGATGATGTTTAATTGATGACATTCTTTTATATAAGATATTTTTCATAAAATTGTACCATATTTAATTAATGTCAACTGGTTGGCACGAACACATCTGGCATCAACATTAGGTTAACAAATTTATTATCAAGTTAAGACTTCTTAGAATTAAAGGTGCTATAACAAACACTGATATATAATTTGGTAATAAATTGAATATCATTTGACATGGGCTTAAATGCTATCAGCATCAAACTAAACGGAAGGAGTGGCCCAGAGACACTGATATTCGCGCATAATGACAACAATTAAAGTGTCTGCATTGGTGTTTGTACTATCAGCAGCACTGACAAGCCATCAACCTCAGACGACGCGATGGACAGACAGGCAGACAGACAGACGGACAGACAGACAGACATTATATACACTTATGTATGTGTGTACTCAATCAAGAGTCGTCGTTGGGCGGTTTCCATGTCAGTTTGAAAGAAAGAATGAAAATGAGGAGAGCGGAAAAAAGTGCAATATTTGCGCAGACATTAGCAGAGTCAACAGCGGCACATTGGAAATAGCACACAGGCAGTGGGTGAAGGGAGAGAGAGACACAGACAGAGGAGGGAACTGTGATAGTGGAGTGACAGGAAGATTGCAAGCGGAAACCGTTGCAAGAACTCCGGAAAACTTTTCAACAGCAAAAGCCTTTTAAGGCGCACAAATTTGTGATTCTACAATCGAATGTGCCGCCGCATAAATCAAGCAAGCGAGCGAGCAGCCAAGTAGTCGGACATCAGCTGGCGCTGGGTCTTAAGTTTTCCAAAAGTTTGTTGTTTTCCATCTATTTCGTATTTCGAATTCCAACGAAGCCGCTGCGCAGCAGACCAGGGCAGCAGCAGTAATTGTGACAGCACGGGGATCATATCATATCTCATATCACGATAAGACTCAACTGAGCTCAACTACTCAACCGCCCAAGTGTAGTTGTAACTGTATCTGTGGCATGTTTTTTTTTTGTGCTGTGGGTCAGTCGATAAGTCGTCGTGGCGCCTCGAAATCTCCCATAGTATATAATACGTGTATCTGGCCCATTTGCAGGATACTGTGACACTTTCTCGCCCCCTTCCCTCTTCTGCAATTATAAATGTATTGGTTGAACCACCATTTATCAATGCCCGTCATGATGATCACAAGCAAAAACACGTTTTATATTTTATTGGTATTATCGACGTGCACGTTTTGGAAACGCGACAACAATTGAATAACAAAAACTTTCCGCCTAGCATATACTCGAATTATAATCAACAACAAATGTTAAATGCCCGTTTATAAAGAGGCCCCCATAAACAAATAGCATAAACAATAGAGCGATCCAAAAACACTGGAAACTTCGCAGTGATTTAGCGGAAATATATCTATAGATTATTACCATACATCGCGCTCGAGAATGAATTGTTGGATTGTCGAATTGTCGAAAAAAAACATAGCTGATCTGGTTGGCAAGTCACAGACATCTTATCTGCCAAATGCAATAAGAGTAAACCACAAGTGGAATTTATAATGGCAATACGAAGAGGTACAACTCATATGTATATGTGTATGTGTATGTATGCCATTTATGGGTATATCTACAAATTTGTGCTGTTGTTGCTATCATTTGGCTTGTTGCCAAAGGCAACATGGCACCAGACACCAAAACGGTTCCCCATCTATTGACAATTCAATTAACGTTTTCAAATAATTTGTTGATAAGCGCCCCATGGGTACCTTTTCGGGTATGCCACAGCCACAGCCACAGCAAGTAACTACAACACCTAATAACAAACTGTAAAAGTTAATAAAGAGCACGGAGGAGAAGTGAGTCGCACTTTTAATGCTCTACCTTTTAAAGATTGGCATGAAATTGGTCTTAAAGATAACCTAGAAGCAGCTCAAGAAAATAATAAATATTTGTCTAAGTTCGGCACTAGAAAAAATAACGAAAATTAGAAAAAAATTTCATAGTTGTAAATATATTTGTTATTTCATTTAAAATATATTCCATAAAACAAAACAAGCTATTAAATTAAACAATGCATTACTTATTAAATATCGATTCCTCTCAAATATCAATAATAATAATAGTAATAAAATCAAATTTTATAGTTTTATATTTGCATATTAACTTTTATTTAATTTACAGTCCTAATTCTGCTTTTATTCCGAGATATCCGAACAGGTATCTAATAAATATATCAAGAAATTGTTCGTTGATTCCTGCTGTTAAAAATATTTTCTCACGCATATTAATATTAATAATTGGGAAAAAAATTTTATTGACATCTTAAAATTAATTTTTTTTATTTATTAATTTTAATTTAACAATCCGTACATTGTTTATTATAATATTTTTTCACGAATAAATTTAGTAAATTCAGAATGAAATATTTTAAAATTACTTTGCATTTAAATTAAGTAATTTTTGATTGAATAATCCTTACTCTGTTTATATTGTTAAGTAACATCACTTTTTTCTTTAATCCTCATGAGCTTCTAAGCCAAACTACCCACTTCGTCTTTGTTTCAGATTGAATTTAGCCTTGCTGCTAGTAATTAATTAATTGCTATTAAATGGGTTATGTTAATTGAGCGCAATTTGTGCGCCAGGTGCAAGGCTATAAAAGCACCAGGTCACTCAAGGTGGAGAGTCAGTAAAAGTATTGGATGCCAATCGCTATGCTGATAAAGTCAATTTCAGTGCTGCTAATATCAGCGTGTTTTAGTAAATTTGTAACTGGTCAGTTGCCCTATAACTTAGATGCTAGTCGAGGAACAAAAGAGACTTATTCGATATACCCTAAAACTGGAAATTTTCTCATTCCTGCGGCTAAAGTGTGGGCACCAAATGCAATGCAAGCTGGAGATTTAATCTGGGGTGCACAAATTACAATTTTGGGTTACTCCTTGGTGCTGTTGGCTTTTGTTCTGGATTGGTTTGCGGCGCGTTGGATTGCTTGAAGTCAATTTGCATAATTTCAGCTGCTTTCTCACCATGCAATTTAGCTATGTAAATCACTTTTTATCATTTCATTGCAATCATCATGGGCTATAAAAACTTCAGTTGCGTCGTGGGAAAATCTAGTTGCATTCAAATCGAGCGAAAAGAAACTTAAAGTAATCTTCAAGACCTTTAAATTCAAGTCCAAAGTATTAAATGTTGTTGAAGTGAAAGTGGTAATGTAAATAAACAATAAAGATTCTCTTCAAAAAATATTAAATCGTTTGAGTTGTACATAATTTCCGACATTGCTTACATCCGACTTTGATCAGTAAGTTCTTAGTTCTGGCTGTCAAATTGTCGTTAAATTAAAAAGTAAACTTGACGAAATAGAATCTACAAATTTGTTTGTAGCAATTCCAGAAATTGTCGATATTTAATACGTAAGTGCTAGTTATTTATCTAAGAACAGGCATAAACATGTCATATAATTCAAGTTGTAATGCTCGGGTTTCGATCGGTGATGAAATACACCTTCAGGCTGACAGAGCAGCATGAGTTTGTGAAATTAATGAAGTATCATAATTCGTTTATAGATAGATAAGAGCAGCTCTTTTCATTTAGTGACTCAGCTTTTACAAAGTCGCAGTTTAAAGAAGTTAAATTCTTGGAATATTTCCATATTGCCTTGATCCAAGTTTATTATCGCTATCTAATGAAGCCAGTTGATAGTAATGTTTTGGCTCACACACTTGAGTCATCCATAGTGTGTGCTGTGTGTTCCCCGTGTCTTCCAGGTTATTATCGAGAGTTAAGTGTCTGGCGCCAATCATCGACGCTATCAAAAATGCTGCTAAGCTCCACAAAAAGTGCCGCTAATTTGGCCCTTGATTGTTCAGTTATTTGCACGGCTCACGCTCATTACTTGCTCGTATTATTCGTTCAGGGTCTTTGTGTACATTGAGCACACAATATTAGCCCCTTGGCATTAATAATAACCCCTTTGCATTAGCTTTATTAAATTAAGCTCACGGCTCAGGCACTTGGTTAGATAGATATGTTAATATAAGCGTTAAGACCATCGATACTTGTGTCAGTCTCTGACTCTGCAGAGTTTGAATCAATTCATTTCCAGAAAGAGTTTTGATTTACCAATCGAATGTGACTTACTTAGTTCTAGTCTAAGTTTTCTGTGTGTGCAATAAAAGTGTAATTTATGAAATAATTTATGTTTTATGGCTGGCTCGGAACGTCTATATGGGGCCCAACTATAAAATATGCATTAAGTAAGTCATAAAATATCTAAATAATAAATAAATATCAACTGGCCAGCTGTCAGGCATAGGGTTGTAAACCAATATTGATCCTAGTAAAACTTGTTTAAACAATACTCGCAATAAAAATTGAGTTACAGCCAAGTAGAAGAAGTTGCACAATAAAAGACAAACTATGTATTTTCCGGAATTCTCAAATAAATTTGTAAAAGCACAATTCATCGCAGAAGTTGTGTTAATTAATTTGCAAAATTGTTCTATTATTGGCAAAGCCACACTCGATGGCCAAATTGGTGAAAGGCATCTGCGTAATTGACCAATTTGAGCTGAAGAGCCTGCAGAAGAAGTTCAAGTAAGAGGGGCACAAACATTTCTCACACATTCGGAGATGCCTTGAGGGGCCATACAGAAAATACTTGAAATATACAGAAAACACTTGAAGTGTTGAACAACTCAAGCAGCTCGAGGCACGACTGCGACTGCGACTGCGATGAGCCTTTGACCAGACTCAGCCAGCACATGCCAAAATAATTTGCAAAAAACAGAAAACAAAAAACAAAAAAAAAAAGATGTTCATTTAGAATAAATAAACACAAGTTAAGAGAGTCTGGCAGTCATCTCGCTTGGCTTGTCTTTGGGGGACATTACTCGCTAATTGTGTAAATTCATAAAGAGTGAAAAATAACGTTAAACGGAACTTGTAAAGACGTCGCCAAGTTGTTTCATGCCTGCGGAATTTCAGACATTCCAGTTATTTATTTCGGCACATTAACAACCGGAGACATCCAGAGTCAAACCCATCCAATACCCAACACATAGCATGTGCACGGTGTGTACACACCCGGGGGCACACTTAAAATTGATTGTAAAATAAATTAAAATGAATAAAAAATCAAAAATCGACAAAAAAAAAAAAAAACACAAAAAAAAACGCGTCAAAAGGCAAATAAATGCGAATACGAAATGAACATGTAAAGAGCTTTGGCAAAAACAGTATAATTTAATTAGCGAACAGTTGTTTATAATTATTTACTTGAAATTTCCGTTGAACTTACACAAAGTGTATAATACCCTGCATCGAATAAAGACAAAAGTGGCGCAGCCACAGTTCTCATAAATTGCGTATACGCATTTGTATTTCTCAGAATTGTTAGCATATTTGCGTTGTAACAACAATGGATGGAGCATGATTATCTAGGGTAGCTGCTAGTCGAGCAATGCGCTCGATCTTCTTTTATGAGTTCGGCAAATACGTGCTCAGGGCCAGTGCAAGTGTCAATTTATCGACAGACTCGGCAGATTGCTGCGGCCACGACTCTATCGTGTATTCACATTGATTGTATCGATTTTTTAGGGCAATGCCAATTAGTTCAGATAAAATATTTGGCATAGTTCTGATCGGTTATCAATGAATACCTGGCGAATACCTTTTGTTTTTTTTTGCTTTTTTTTGGGGCTGGGCCTCGCTAGTCTCATGTGTTGGCTGCTCCTTAGAAGCTTGTTTACACTGACGTAACGTGTGATACAATGGAATGTAAATATTACGTTTACGTTGAATTCTTCAAATACTCGTATTATTTGATACGATATGCGATAAACAAAAACAGTTCATAAAAACCACAAACAAATACGCAAGTGTACAGATCGTGCAGGTAATTTAGATAGCACTCGTATTACGCTCCACTGATGTTTACTTACAATTATTATATCATTAGTGATTTTGCAACAATGTTATGAACATTTTCTTTAATTTTGGCATGAAAAGATACTCACCATCAGGAGGTAAATAATCTTGGCATAGACCGTAAACTGTGGTAACCTGAAAATTAACAAGAAATATATTAATAAAACGGGAAGAGAAGATTGGGATTAGAATGTTGCATTATAATAACATATGTATGTCTTTTAAATTAATAGATACTTTAAAAATCCCAAATCATTTACCATAAAATAAGATGCGTTGTAGTTCTTCGAAGCATTTATTTTAAGAATATACCAAAGAATTCCTAAACTTAAATTTAAGTGGAAGAACGTACTTAGAGGGTTCATAGAATATTGCATTTTATTTCTAAAATAAATTTATTTCTATAATCAATATTATTTTAGTTGTAGTACTTTGCAGCATTTGCTATTAGAAAATTGAGATAATACCCAAATTGAATTAGCTTATTAAATATAAAAATGATTTAAATCGCTTTGAATATTTATTCTTTATAAGCAGTATTGCGTTTCTCAGTATCCTAGTAGACAACTGGCTATAATAAAGTTTAATTTATTTTGTGATTTTTCAGTAAAACTACAATAAAATATAGTTTGTGCTTCCCCAATGCATATTGCTCGATTGCTGAGTAAGTGCAGCCCATAATTCAGATGCATTGCCCAGCAAAAAAACACCCACAGTTCAAAACAATTGTGGCAATATATTAGAGCATACGACACATTTGAGTTTGCAAGTTTGCAAGTTTACAAGTTTTCGGGTTTTCACTTTTCTCGGTATTTTTGTTGTTGTTGCTGGATTTGTTTCACGCCCCGAACTATAAGTCAGTTATTGTGACAGACTGTCTGACGTTTATTAAGTGGACCAGGCGCATTTGTTTTGCCAGAAATAGACTGCATTTCGGCTAGATAAATTCTTCACAATAAATTCGCTTGAATTTATTATGCAATTAGTTAAAGGCGTGCATAAATTTCACACTGACCGCCAACAAACAGCGCACAAGGAGCCAAACTAATTGCCAAGTGCCAGCTGCTCCTTGTCAGCGGAAACAAAGCCAAACTACGAAGGAATTTGTTCAATACTTGGCTTGGCCCAGCACAAGTCGAAAGAGCCTTGGGATTGTTATGCAATCCACAGTTGGAAAAGGTCAGGAAAAGTGAAAAACACAGAAGATAAGCAGGGAACGAGTTTCTTATACTAGATTATGTGAAATAGGAAATGAAAGCCGAGTGAAATCTTTCTAACTAATGAAAAATGCCTGTGCTAAAGCTAAAAATAGATTTGGAAATCACTGAAAAATCAAGGATAGTTAGTTAAAAAGTTAACTTGAAATATTGGAAATATTCAAGTATAGTAAAGCTAGAATGTGATGTTACAAATTGGCAGGTAACAAACATGTTAAGGTGGAAGAAAATTTGCTGTATAAAAAGAAAAAATGAAGAAAATCAGCAAGTAATAGAATGCAAACAAAAGAAAATGTATAAATGAAATATATATGAGAAAATGTATAAATATGTTACATCTCAACTGCAATAAGTGTAAATTTATGACCTTTTGTAGGGGTTCTTCCCAGTTAAATAACTATGTGTTATATGATACTCCTCTTGAGCGAATTGAAGGTGTGAATGACTTAGGGGTTCTGCTTGATACAAAACTAAAATTCGATAAACATATTCTGTCTGCTGTAAATAGGGCCATGGGCGTTCTGGGATTTATAAAACGCTGGTCGAAAGAGTTTAATGATCCCTATATCACTAAGACTTTATACGTCTCACTGGTTCGTCCTATCCTTGAGCGGATCTCTTGTCTGGAATCCCCAGTATAGGGTTTATCAGATAGGATTGAATCGGTGCAGAAACAATTCTTATTATTTACTCTTCGTAGTTTAAATTGGAATCCTAATATTAGATTACCACCGTATCGCAGTAGACTTTTATTACTAAACCTTCCTTCTCTTTCTGACCGCAGAACTATGCAAGGTGCTGTTTTTATACAGAGACTAATTAATGGTGAAATAGACTCTTTGGAGCTGTTAAGTCAAATTAGTTTTGCAGTTCCTGTCAGGATCACTAGGAATTTTCTTCCTCTTCTCATTTCACGTAGATCTACTAACTTTGCTTGCCATAATCCCTTCCGTATTCTGTGTGTGAACTATAATAATCTTAATAACGTAGTTTGCTCTAGTAAATCTATTCCTATGCTTAAAACCTTATTATTAGCTTATTTATCGAGTATTTAATTGTTATTTATCTTATTTTACATATTTTCTAACATATTTTTAATTTAATTTAATTAGCTGTCCAGCGTCTTTTAATATTTATTCGCGGCTTTCGTTTAATGCATGCTGTTCACAAATTTATTTTGTTTTGTCCGCGCGTCAACAAGCCCGTGCTTGGTATCGCTGGGCCACTTGACTATATAATAATACATATTTTCCAGCATAAAATTATAGTGTTAAATTGCAACCAAAAGTAATATATAGTTTTTCATATAGGAAAACATTTTGTGAATAGTCATAATTATTATTAGGATGCTAAAATAAATGAAGGAATTATATTATATTATATAACAAATAGGAAAGCTTTTGTCTAGTCTGCTCGACTGTGAGATTCTCGCTTCCCATTTTCAATAAAATCAAAACATGGCGGTATTAATAATAATAAATTTGTTAAGCTGGAAATACATTTCTTATACAAGAAAGTGAGAGAATTGAATGGCAAGTATTTTTCTCAACAGCAAATATAAATTTGTTTAGTTGTGAAAAACACAAATGAAAGAGAAGTGGTACTGTTTATTTCAATGGTAAAATTATTTAATAAATAGTTATTAATAAATAAAAATTAATGTGTTAGGCTGGTTAATAAGAAAAGAATGGCGCGTCAACTGTATTTCTATGAAGCTAATTTGAAATGCTTATCAATTTGCTGTTTGTCTCTTCTACGAAATCAGCTGGTAAAATTCCCCTCAATATCACGATAATATTGGAACAAAAACTGATGAGGCTTTGTTTGAAATCCGCATTTAATAAAATTTCATTTCGACTGTAACACAAGTCACCAGATGTCGCAATTTAGCTTTGGCATTGGCCTTGCCATTGTAGTTGAAGACTCTAATGCGATAGTCACCGGGTCGCAGAAAAACAGGAATGCTCTGACTCTCCAACCGCAAATTGCGCAGATTATAGTAGCTCTAGAAGAAATATTGATTAAAATTAGGAAGTCTACCAAAAATGTGTGTGATCTTACAGGTTTTATTGGGCAACTGGGACTCATATTTCCGTATTTGCGAATGTTGCGAAACCAGACTTTGACCAGACCCGTTGCCATCATTTCCTTGAGGGTTTTGCAGGTGTCGATGTCGTAATTCAACAGTGTTAGGTAGTTCATAGAGTCCTCAACTCTGTACTTGACCGTTACAGTGGTGCGACTTGATGAGATCAACTGTTTGACATGCATATCAAGATTAAGAGATGCATCTTCACTGAGCCAACCCGTCAGATTCGAGATGATCTTGTCATCGAAGTCGACGAAGACCTTTTTAAACTCAGTGCGCAATGCTAAGAGAGTTGTTTGAACAGTTGTGTGCGAGGGTTTTTAAAGATCAGATCCATTCAAACTTACTGCTGAACTGGCGATTGGGTGCGGTCTCCACCTGATTGAGTGAGTTGAGCACAAAGTAAACGAGCAACAGAAACATGACTTTGTGTCTTGAATGACATTGGCAGACAGAAGATCTCGCTCTCTCTCTGTGTTTACAAACAAAACAATGTCATTAGCTGGTAATGAGCTCGCTATTTTTGGCAGTAATTTATTTATAGCCAATGTTTCAAAATTGAACATTATGCCAATTATAGATAAGCATTCCATTTTATATCATTGTTTTGGTAGTGCGCAAACTGTGAACTCGTTAGCCAAAAACAGTGTTTTTATACCCGCTACTTATAGGGCAGAAGGGTATTAGAGCTTTGTGCCTCCAAAAAATGTTTGTAGCAGACAGAAGGAGTCATCTTCGACCACATATAGTATATACAAATGTTTTTGATAGAGTCAACAGCCGAGACCAAGACAATATAGTCATATCCGTTTGTCCGTTTGTCTGTCTGTCTGTATGAACACCAAGATCTGAAAGACTCTAAGAGATAGAGATCATTGTTTTCGACAGCACCTCAAGTTGCAATATTCTCCTACTATAATAGGAACAGTACTTATTATTCCTAAACATTTTTTGGCGATCCAATGACTTCTGCAATTGGGTCTTAGTTATTTTGGTAGATATGATATATTTTGTACTCTATGGTATTTTTCAATTGTTGTAGAATATTGATTTACCAAATTCCTTGGTATATTTTAGTTTTTTCGGTATATTTTCGGTATATTTAAAGAATATGGCTTTATTGAAAATGGGTATCGGGTATCTCACAGACCGTCACACTTGAAAGTAGATGTTTGACTTGTTTTATTTGTTTATTTAAAATTAATCTACTTTCGAATTAGTAATTAGGTATACATTTGAATTTAGTCATGTAATTTAACGAATGTAATTTACTTAGCAGAAGATATTTGAAGTACTCCTCTACGCAGTGTTTAATCATTCCGTGGAGTTTGACCTCTCGTTAATGCTAGCCAACACAGCAATTAGGCAATTGATCAAAATGTAAGTCTACCAATCAATCAAACGCGTTTAATCAGCAAATCAACAGCTCGAATTGATTGACAACTTGTTGACAGTTGAATTCGCATTTGATGAGCTGGACGTTTTGTGGGCTCTGCGGGGGGAAAGACTTACCCTGGTTGCTTTAGACCCCCCATGCTGATTTAAAGCGACTGCCACATAAACATTCAAGTTCAATTTCTTTGGCTCTTTGGCACGATGACTGACAAGTTAACCGTAAAGCAAACTGAAAGTTGTTGCATCTAACAGATACAAATGACGTTGATGTTCAGTTAGCTGTTGTTGTTGCTGCTGCTGCTGCTGCTGTCATTGTCGTTGTCGTTGTTTGGCAAAGCGGCGTTTAATTGGAAACACAGTTGGTTGTTGGTTTTGACCGGTCTCTGGCCACAAGCTGCTGTCTTCATCAGCTTGAAGCGTGGACAGCTGATGGATGCGGACATTTCGATTCATTCTCGACTCTGGCAAACCCGTTTCCAAATGCCATCCAGTCAGCTAGCCAGCCAGCCAGAGAGACAAACTCGATCAAAATAATCAAATACAATATTACGCATACGCCACAGTGCACAGCCTCAAAAGAAATGCTCCGACTTGTATTTTATTTATTTTTTTTTTTTTGGTTTCGGCGGTCTTGATTAGTCGAGTTGAATGCTGAGCTCTGTCGCTTTGCAGTTTAATTGCAAATTATTCAAATGCTCCACAGTTGCCGTAGATTTTTGCAGCTGTCTCTGCCTTCCCCTCTTACCCCTGCCAGCTCCTGTCATAACCAGTCGGTCTGCCGCTCCCTCTCCGCTACCCCCCAACAACCCCTTATTGCTTTGCAATTATGTCGGAAATTAACAACAGCGCCCGCAACTGCCTGGCAAAAAAAAAAGAAAAAAATAGCGAGTGAAAAAATATGTGAAATGTGCAAAAAATTTCCGTTTTTTCTCTCGTTTGTTGTCAAATGAAATTAGGCGTGAAATGCAGTTTGAACTTTAGCTCAAATATTTTTACAACTACGAGCACAACCATATTTTCCTCATTTTTCTCTCGCTTTTAGATTTATTTGCAAGTGTTTTCGCTTGGCGCCACGTGAGCCATTTAAAAGGCGAAAAATGGTAATTTATTGTGTTTTGTTTTGTTCCTATTTTTGCTATTGCTTTTAGGATCATAAATGATATATCACTGGGTGTGTTTGTTGCCAGGGCGTTGTTGTTTGTTGTGCCGTCTGCGATATCAATATTGATATTTTCGAGTTGATAAAACCGGCACTGCAGTTAGCATTATCTCGATCATCGGTAGCAACACGCCATTTCAATACTCTCTAGTTGTAAAAAAGCTCAAGGTGGTTTGCTCAATGTTTGAAATTTGTATTCAAACTACTTTTTACTAGAAGAAATATTTAATATATATCTTTTTTTTTTTCGTTGTACTTGTAATTTGATAAATTCATAATAAATTAATATAACACTAATTAATATATTTAGCTTTATATGAAGGATTACTTTGCCTCTTATATCATATATAAAATATATGCAGCATAAATATATTAAAAAATATCTTAAATATTTTATCTTATCTTATTTTATCTTGTACAAATCCGAACATTCCATGAGAATAGTTTCATTGAACCTACAAAAATGTATCCATCTACAAGTTGAAAATAAATTCGATTTTCGAGATTTCTTGCTAAGCAAATACATTGAAAATAAGGATAATTAGCTCTTTTTTACCTCTATTTTTATATATGAAATTTATACATATATATTAAATATCTGTTAATCCATAAATGGATGTGTGTTTTATTATTAATTTCAAAAATTGATTTTCAACAAATTTTTCAGTATATTTTCTTTTGAAGTTTTATTTCAATTGTAAATTAATAAGTATGAAAAAAATTTATTGCTAAATAAACATGCTATAAATATCAATATGTAGCTTTAGATTACTTTGCTTCATAAGCATTAAATGTGCTGCGTATGTTAAGCGTATTATATATCTTCCATAATTCGAATTACTCCATTTTGTTTTAACCTTTTTTGTTTTGTAGTTCTAAAAGTCAAAGTTTATCATGTTAGTCACTATTTATTTTTAATATGATATTTCTTTTTTTCACTTCTTTTTTTTCTTGATGATTTCATAGTTAGACCATCCACATATTTTTTACTATACAGAGCATCTGGCTAGTGCAGCACTATTCTCTAGAATATTCTTGTTTTGTAAGAATTAGTTCGAAGTCAAATGGAGCCAACAGCGAACTGCATGTGGCAACTGGCAACAGGCAACAGAGAACAGTGAACAATCAAGAGGCAAGAGCAACACGTTAACATGGCCAATATGCAGCAGTTGCCGCAGTGGCTACTGAGATGTTGTTGCAGCGTCTTAAGTTGCATTTATATGCAAATAACTTAAATTGTTTTCAATTTGCCTTGGCTGCCACATTCCTTTGGCCAACTTGCAGCTAATTTTATGGCTAATTGTCCGCTTGGCTGTTGTTGTTGTTGTTGCTGCTGCTGCTGCTGCTGCTGTGATTGCTGATGAAGTTGTGATATTTGCGATAAAAAATGTATGTGATAAAAATTATAAAGCGTCGATAGTTACAGCCAGGAATTTCTTAATTGCCAATGGCAGGCAATGGTCAATAAATTGGCCAAGACCCGATGGAGTCTCAAGTCTGCACAGGACATCACTTAATAGCGGTAAGTGTCAAAGACGTAAAGGCTTTGAAATTGATTTCCGAAAGGTGATTCAGGTTACACTCGAAACTAGCTTTCGTCTCAACCCAGTTTACTTTATACAGCCAACTTGCTTTGACCTGATTCCACCTCTGGCTCCTTCGCTTGCCCCACTTAAATGACAACTCGACTGGACAGCTGCTTAAGGTGGCTTGAATCAGCCAATTAGACCATGACGCAACTCTTAACTGTCCCTTCTTGAGATAAATATCATTTTCAATTTCCTTTGCCGTCAAAGCAGAATGCTGCTACTCGGAAATTAATCAAATGTTTTGCGGCAAACCGGAACTACATTTGCGCTTTCTTTGGCATTTGGCAATTTATGCGACTGTCGCATTGCGACAGCAAATAAATACTTTTCTTTTTGAGAACCATTCGAGTGGAGAAAAGTAAATAAAAAATGTATGAGATGAAAAATCAATCACTTTGCACACAATTCGCAGTTTAAGAAATCAGAGTGAAGCGAATAATAATTGTGATACAGGGAACTCATAAAACTTCCAATTACATTTATATTTATATAAAAAAAATATACTATATATTTAAGTGTGCCGACTTGTAGAAAATCTTATAATGTTTTTTTTTTTTAATTTTCTATTTTTCAAAAGTTAGACTAAATATAATATGCACTGAACCTATCATTCAGTTGGCTTACTATATTGATGTTGGATTGTTGAAAATATTAAATTAATATTATGGAAAAAGAGCGAATAAGTCACTCAATAAGTAATGAAACTAAACCAGAAGTGGTACCGGTTTCTATTACATTTACTTAGGGAATTTACAGAATTCAACATTTACAAATAGAGACACATCTTGTATTTGATTTGATTGGCTTTGCCAATATTTAATCGGATAAGGACGGATTACAATCAAAGCGTTCGAATGAAGTATTTGTGGTTAAATAGACTTTGGTAACTACGTCTCAACTATATATCATGTGCGTCTGCACGTTTGTTATTTTCCTGCAAATATAATTTATAGGGCTTGGATGGCCCTTGGCTAATACGCTTGGCAGGGTTTGAAGTCATCGAGTCTATCACAAATCTACAAAAAGGGCATTTGGAGAACGCGCTTCGAATTGAAAATGCGCAGTTCACACTCACACTCACATTCACACTCATACTGATAGTTGTATTCATACTCAAACATATCGTCGCCTATTTGATGTACCATTCTAATTTGCATTGACTGTGACTCGTTGAGATAATGACAGTGTGATTGTGAATGAGAATGAGTATGAGTATGAGTATGAAACTCATGTAATGCAAATGTGATTGCCATTTTTATGAGCCAACAACAGTAACTTTGTAAACGTTAATGTAATTGTAATTGAATTGAAATTGAAATTGAAATTGTAATCGTAATTATAATGCTGCAGTTAGCCATTGTTGTTGTCCAGCTGATTATAACATTACTTTAGTTTAGTGGTTTACTCAACACTGTCGACATATTGACAACTTTGAGTACAAGAATGAATACTATATATCAATAGTACACCAATGCGACTCTTAAGATATGTTAATTCGAACCGGTTCTTCATTGGGAGATTTGCATTCAGTTTTAAGATTGCGAATTATTGGGCTTTAAACGTAAGCTTAAGTCTATATATCTGTGGGTTATTATTATTGAGGGAAACTGCTAATAGGATTACAATCTGAGATCATACATTCCACATAGGATTACGACTGATTAAAAAAGAATGTCATACTTCTCAGGAATAGAATGAAATATGCGCACTTCATCAATGGTTACTCATTAGTTGAATTGTTTTGTTTCCGATTTTATTGATCAAGTTATCAGACTTGGGATTAAGTGTTTATGCTTCTTACATGAATTTCAGGTTTAGGTGGTTATAATCAAATTAACAGTCTGTTGCCAATTAGTATAAAGATTTTATAATGTTGAGCTTAAGTTAGAAGTTCTCGGAGTGTTGTCACTCAATATTAGAGCCTAAATTGTAATCAAATATTTGTCAAATAATTATCGGTAATAACTTCGTTACTTTGAGCATTCTAGTTAATTTACTAACTTTATGAAACATTTACTTTTTATACCCGATACCCACAGAGTAGAAGGATATTATCATTTTGTGCCGGCAGGAAATGTACGTGTACGGGAGAAGGAATCTTATCCGACTCCTTAAAGTATATATGTTCCTGATCAGCGTCAACAACCGAAACGATATAGGCATGACCGTCTGTCTGTCCGTCCGTATGAACACCTAGATCTTAGAGACTATGAAATAAAGCTAAAATTTTTCCGATTGCATGCATATTAAGTTTGTCTTAGATTTTTGCAAAGCCCATTTTAGCGCCCGGAAATCGAAAAAATCGAATAGTAAGCGTAATTTTTATACCCTACCCATATGGTAGAAGGGTATTATAATTTTGTGCCGGCAGAAAATGTATGTAACATGTAGAAGGAGGCATCTCCGACGCTATAAAGTATATCTATTCTTGATCAGCGTCAACAGCTGAGGCGATCTAGCCATGTCTGTCTGTCTGTCTGTCCGTATGTCTGTCTGTAGATCTCAGAGACTATCAAAGACAGAGCTATAATTTTTTATCGACAGCATTTATGTTTTGCACACAGATCTATTTTGTTTCAAATTTTTGCAACACCCATTTCCCTCCCCGCAATTTGACAAAACTCGAATAACAATTTTGGTACATAAAATTGTCAAAGTTATTTTAGAAATACTTTTGTATGGGGAAAACGCCTATTTACTAAGGGTCTTAGTTGCTTTGGCTGACAATCTGGTATATTTTTCACTCTATATTATATCTTCAATATACCATATCAATATATCAGATATACCATTTGACACATTTATATATTTTGGAATATTATTTTGGTATATTTTGAGAATAGGTAATGGATATCTCAGCACACTCACTCTCGACTGTTGCTTTCTTACGACTGTTGGTAGATATGCACAATCATAACTACAGTCTTAATGCTTCCTGGCTGCGATCAGATATAAATTGTAGAATATTTTTAAATACATTATTATATTGATATACCATTAATATTCTTCGGTATATTTTAGACATTTGTAGGTATATTAATTTGGTATTTTTAAGTATAATACCGCACTGCTTTGTTTCTATAAAATATAAATATCGGGTCTCTCGGTCTTACGGTCGCGCACACTCCATATATTTCTGTGTTGTTTAATTAAGTTTTCTGCCCTAGATATCTTCCATGCTAGTTGATTTTTATACCCGCTACCCATAGGGTAGAAGGGTATTATAACTTTGTGCCGGCAGGAAATGTATGTAACAGGTAGAAGGAGGCATCTCTGACCCTATAAAGTATATATATTCTTGATCAGCGTCAACAGCCGAGACGATATAGCCATGTCCGTCTGTCCGTCTGTCCGTCTGTCCGTATGAACACCTAGATCTCAGAGACTATAAGAGATAGAGCTATAATTTTTTTTCGACAGCATTTGTTATGTTTGCACGCAGATCAAGTTTGTTTCAAATTTTTGCCACGCCCACTTCCGCCCCCGTAAATCAAAAAAATCGAATAACAAGCGTAATTTAAAAGCTAGAGTTGCGGCTTTTGGTATAAACAATAACAACTATAGTATTTATGATCCCTGAAAATTTGGTTGCGATCAGATAAAAATTGTCGAAGTTATTAAAGAAATACTTTTGTATGGGCAAAAACGCCTACTTACTAGGGGTCTAATTTGCTTTGACCGACAATCTGGTATATTGTGCCGTCTATGGTATATTTTGAATGCGGTACTATATCGATATACCAAATATACCATTTGGTATATTTTTTTAGTATTTTTAGTATATTTGCAATATTTTTTATAATAATACCCCAAAATATATTTTTAGTATTTTTGTAGTATAATTGGTATGTTTTGAGAATAATACCGCAAAATATATTGCTTTTATTCAAAATGGGTAGCGGGTATCTCACAGTCGAGCACACTCGACTGTAGCTTTCTTACTTGTTCAATCTAAATTTAATTGGCCTGTCCACAAGTGTTTTCTCCTCTCAGGATTAGCCCTGCCAAGTTCATGCGGCTGTCTAATAAATTGCCATTTAATTGCATCATTTAATTGTGCAATCCATTCACAACAACAAACACAACAAAAACAATGACGATCTGCTGAAGGGCGCTTACTCGTAGTTAGCACATGTTGCATGTAATTACAGCAACAACATTTAGACGCCAGTAATTATTCGATATTTATATGCAATCATTGTGCGATGCCAACAAGTTTCCAGTCAAGTCATGAACTCGGCCACAAGGAAATGACATTGAACAGACACCCAACTCAGCTTTCCCTCCCCTTTCCCATGCGTCTGCTCGATGTCGCCCTGACATTGAATAACATCTATATTAACTGGCATCTAACTGTAAAACTGACTCAATTGCCTCCCCCGATTTACCCCATCAACAGTCGCAGACGTAGTACTAGCCCCAATCTCAGTCGCAATCAGCATCGCAGTCCCAACCGCAATCCCATTTACAGTTTCAGCCCCTGTCAATTTCTCTGTCTGCTCTTAGCACTTTATTAAATGATAGTTTATCCACTTGTTTACAGCATCAATGGACGAGATAATCAATGAACAGAGTTGGAAATTGCTAAAGTCAAAGAGACAATTATTTTTGGACTTTAACAATCATTCGTATAATTTAGATTTCTATGCAATTTCTCTAAAATCCTTGGGATATATAATTCAAAGAAACTTTTATTGAACATTAAGAAAATGATTTTAAATACTTATATTCAATGTAATTTAATTTTCCAGATCCATACAAATTTTAGAAAACTTAAAAAAGTAATTAATAATATATTCCATGTATTAAATATAGTAATAAACCAAATTTAGGCGTATAACCTAAATACTTATTCATGTCAATGTTTTTTTTAAGATCATTCATCTTAAACTTTATGTCTATCACCAATCGTATTTAAGTTTACTTTAAAATGTTGATTCTCTTGCAATTTAAATTAATTTCAATGTTCTTGTTGCTTTTAGTTTTTTTCTACAAATGGTTGTTTTTTTTTTATCGCAAAGTTTCATCGTAATTAATTTTACAATTTTGATACTCATTTGCAATGGTATACTATGATCCTTACATTATTGTATATCACTAAGTTAATCTATTCGAATAAAAAAGACCAAATGTATTTTGTTCTTCTCTGTAAACATTTCCTAATGAAATGTTTAATAAATTAAATTTCTAAAAGTATTTTAAGTTCGCAATTCAACACTTAACACTTAGCTTAGGTCAGTAATAGCTTGAGTTGTCTGATAAACTTGTGCTTTGGACCCGGCGCACGTTTTATTTTTAGACAACAAAGCCAGACAGACAAGTGAATCAACAAGAAGTTGTGCCGATATTAAAATATTTGCACAGAATCACATTTGGCTGATTCCGTTGATGTTGATGTGGATGTTGTTGTTGATGTTGGCAATGCATTTGAATTTGCAGTCGAGCCAGAAGAAGTGTAGACGAAAATATTTTCCCATGTTCGTCAAATGAAGAGGAACTGTGTGGCACACCCACACAACAACAGCAAACAACAACAGCAACAACCATGATGGTGATGACGATGACGACTCATGCTCATCCTTTCACCCAAGCAGCAGTGTGGCAAGTGCAACTTTCCCACAGCGCACTGTGGCAGTGTGGCTCTTGAGCTCTCTCGGCCCACAGGCGTGATAAGTGCGAAGTGTAAAGTGTAAAGTGGCAAACACGAAGTTCAACATTTTCACAATTCCACAATTCATGATCAAGTGCAATCTTTTGACATTAATATGACAACAAAAGGAGCTGGCCAAAGGAGCAGCCACTGGCTTTTTACCCATGGCGGGAGAGAAGAGTTTGCAACATCAGCAGCAACTGCAACTGCAAGAAAAAAAAAAAAAAGAAATCAATTATGCGCACGAGGCACAAAGCCAACAATGAATGATAACTGCAAGTCTGTGACTTCAACTGGGGACTTCGACTGCGACTGTGACTGCGACTCCATAATGATTGAGTATGCGACAGGCGAGCTGTGACAGGCACCGAGGCTCAGATCGCAGATCTCTGATCGCAAGAAGCATTTGCCATTCGTTGATGAATGTCTGTCAAATTGCTGACAAGCACGCAGTGGCAGTTGCCGTTGCTGTAGATGTTGCTGTGACTGTTACTTTTGCGGTGGCTGACATTGACACAATACGAGTGTTGCTCACAGCACAAAACAAAAAAAAAATGAAGAGGAGACATGACAAGACGCACAATCAGCAGCGGCGCGAGACGCAACAAAGTTGCGCGACTGTGGCATGAAAATATTTTATAGCATTTAATTTCAAACTCCACTGCGGCCTGTCATCTAATTGAGTTGTTGGCTGGAGTCGAGTCGCTCGCACAACAAAAAATTTATCGGCATATTAATGCAGCATATTTCAAATGCCTTCAAGTCTCTCCCTCCTCTGCCCAGTCAGGCACTGACTTACTTCCTCAGTGGTTCGAATCCCCCATTTACTCGCCTCCATGGAACATGTTTATGCAATTTGCTGAGCAGCTGAACAACTGGGCAACTATATAGCTGGACGATTGGACTACCGACTGGACTGGCCGACTCTGCAGTGCACTGGGAGCTGTTGTCTTATCATATGATTTTATTTATGCTATGGGCGCGCATGTGTGCGATAATTGGATTATTTACTTTCGCGGCTTAGCAGCCAACAAAGTTGTGAAAATTGTCGGGTTTTCGCTTTCTATTAACTCGGTCGATCATCGCCAAGTCAACTCAAGTCAAGTTATTGTTGTTGCTCGGCTTGTTTTGCAGTTATTGTCTTGTGGTTTCGCTGATGGAGTTGTCTATTGGTTAATGTCAGGCGGTAGTTCGACTTTGGACCAAGCACTTCAAGTTACGATGTCAGCTCGTTCGGGTTAGAGGTTTTTGCTTTTATGTTTGCACAATTTCAGTGCATCTATTTATGGCGTATCAAATGCAGTTGAGCTTTACGCAAATCACTGTTAAGCAGCGGAAAACGTAAAAATGAATACACTTACACTTATCTGTGGCAATAGGCTTCAAATACTACTTGAAGTGACCAAACTATTTGCAAATTTAGTTAAATTTAAGCAAACTTTCACAAGTATATTAATATTTCTCTTAAAAGCGTCAACTGGAACTGCAAATAGTCTGCTAAGTTTGTAGAATGGAAAATATACCATGTATGTGAAAATATACCAAATTAATATTCAAAATATTCTGCAATATACACAATTCTATATATGGTACTACATTCCAAAAATACCACAAAGTACAAAATATACCAAATTAATTTTAACAAATTCTGAAATATTATGTATGTATATACATTTATTCAAAATATAACAAGTAAGAAAGGTACAGTCGAGTGTACTCGACTGTGAGATACCCGCTACCCATTTTGAATAAAAGCAATATATTTTGCGGTATTATTCTCAAAATATACCAAATATACTGCAAAAATACTAAAAATATACCAAATGATATATGTGGTATATCGATATAGTACCGCATTCAAAATATACCATAGATGGCACAATATACCAGATTGTCAGCCAAAGCAACTAAGACCCCTAGTAAGTGGGCGTTTTTGCCCATACAAAAGTATTTCTTTAATAGCTTCCACAATTTTTTATACCCGCTACCCATAGGGTAGAAGGGTATTATAACTTTGTGCCGGCAGGAAATGTATGTAACAGGTAGAAGGAGGCATCTCCGACCCTATAAAGTATATATATTCTTGATCAGCGTCAACAGCCGAGACGATATAGCCATGTCCGTCTGTCCGTCCGTCCGTCTGTCCGTCTGTCCGTCTGTCCGTATGAACACCTAAATCTCAGAGACTACAAGAGATAGAGCTATAATTTTTTTTCGACAGCATTTGTTATGTTTGCACGCAGATCAAGTTTGTTTCAAATTTTTGCCACGCCCACTTCTGCCCTTGCAAATCAAAAAAATCGAATAACAAGCGTAATTTTAAAGCTAGAAGTACGAATTTTGGTATATACAGTAATAACTATAGTAGTTATGATCCCTGAAAATTTGGTTGCGATCAGAAAGAAATTGTGGAAGTAATTAACGAAATACTTTTGTATGGGCAAAAACGCCTACTTACTAGGGTCTGAGTTGCTTTGGCTGACAATCTGGTATATTGTGCCGTCTATGGTATATTTTGAATGCGGTACTTTATCGATATACCACATATACCATTTGGTATATTTTCAGTATTTTTGCAGTATATTTGGTATATTTTGAGAATAATACCGCAAAATATATTGCTTTTATTCAAAATGGGTAGCGGGTATCTCACAGTCGAGTACACTCGACTGTAGCTTTCTTACTTGTTTTCTGATTGCAACCAAATTTTCAGGGATCATAACTCTTATAGTTATTACTGAATATACCAAAATAACTCTAAGCTTTAAAATTACGCTTGTTATTCGATTTTTTTGATTTGCAGGGGCGGAAGTGGGCGTGGCAAAAATTTGAAACAAACTTGATCTGCGTGCAAACATAACAAATGCTGTCGAAAAAAAATTATAGCTCTATCTCTTATAGTCTCTGAGATCTAGGTGTTCATACGGACAGACGGACACACGGACGGACGGACAGACGGACAGACGGACATGGCTATATCGTCTCGGCTGTTGACGCTGATCAAGAATATATATACTTTATAGGGTCGGAGATGCCTCCTTCCATTTATCAAGTATACCTACCTGTAAAAATACCAAATTTTTAATCAATTCAATTAAAACCCGAAAGTAGCCGTTTAACGAAATTATTGCATTTCAAAATTAGGTTGTTGAAATATTCTTTACATCAACCATCAGTAATATAACAAGATCGCATATTCGCAGTTCAATAATAAAGATTGTCTCATTAATTATCCAGAGCTGGAAATTACTCTAATAGAAGCCTGAGCTCATCTTTCACTTTGTCACTGAATGTCGGTTGTCATTATTCAGCAGGCAGCAGCTGCTGTTTCTGTTGCCACTGATGGACTGACTGTAACTCAAAACCCAACAAAGACAATTCATAACACCCAATTGACTGCGAGTCCAACACGACATTAATATGTATGCCACAACGCGTTTATCAAACATTTGAAAAACGGCGGCGTTGCTTTCGTTCCCAGCCATCACCTTCGCTCACGCCGATTGACCCAATTAAATGGGCATTATAAAGTCATAAGGCATTGCAGACGTGCGAAGCCAAAAAAAATTGGCAAATAGACAAACCTGCGGCAAAAACTGAGACCAAGTGTGGCACCCAAAATCGAGTCCCATTCCCATTTTTCCAATCCCAATACAGTGTGCCACATCGCATTAAAATGTGCATGCAAATTCGAGTGAACTCATAAATCACAAATCACTTAGCCAAACAGTTTCGAATGTGCTTGGCATGGATGTAAATGTGCCTCGGCTGGCAACGGGCTTTCAGCTGCTGCCGGTTCGCATTTGGGCCTTGGGCTGGGGACATGGGCTTACAAATGTTCATGTTTGCGCGATAATATTGACAAATTGTGCAAACATTCGCACACAATTAATAAAGCCAGACCCACACGACCAGAGAACCACCAGGCACCAATGAGCCACCAAGTTACCAAGCTACCAAGTCGCAAAGCTACAAAGTCACCAACACACCAAGCCCACGTGCGCGGCAGCCCGTGTTCGCAAAGACAAAGCTACTGAGACAAGACTGAGACGCGACAGACACGAGACAACATAATTCCAATTCCAATTCCAGGCGGGCCCCGGAGCTACCTAAAAACCAAATCCAAGAAGCTAAATGTCGCTGTGAATAAACTGTCAAACATCGGCTTGCCACAGTGGGTCAAAGCTTTAAATTACACGGAATAGAAGCTAGATTTGATTTATAGTACATAAATTATCGATTAATGAAAAATAATATGATTTCTAAAAATAGAGTTAAATTAATTGTCCCAAGAAATTTAGCTATTTCCAAAAGATACTTTACAAAATGGTATATCTAGACCATATACCATTATACCTGGCGGGATATAAATATACCTCACCATTAATTTAAGAGCAATATAAAAATTAAACAATTTAGAAAGCTACAGTCGAGTGTTCGCGATTCTGCAAACCCGCTAACCGTTTTGTTAATATATTATTCCAAAAATACTAAAATATTACAAAGGCTGTATTTGGTATATTTATATAATACTCCATTAAAAATAAGACATATCACATTTTCAGCCAAAGCAACTAGGACGAACAGTAAATAGGCGTATTTCCCCATACAAACGAATTGCTTAGATAACTTCTACCATTTTTATATGATCGCAACAAAAAAAAAAAAAAAAAAAAAAAAAAAACTGTAGTTAATATAGCACTAAATAAACAATAATCGAGTATAACGTAAAAAAATTTAAATTTCTCGAAGGAAATTTTCAATACTTTTTAAATACTTTTGACTTCTCGATCATTGTTTTAATTTATGTACACTTGACAGCTATTTTGCCATGATTTATTTAACGTTTCATGAGAAACGTTCATAGTGTACAATTACCATTTGGTGTATAGTACGATTTCTTTAAAAAACCTTTACACAATTTCGTATTAGGTGTTCGTTTACTTCATCTTGTAACCCTTTGAAAATCTCAATCCTTTAATTCCTGACTATCAGTTAATTTTATTTTAGTTGAGTTTATAAAGTTAATGAAATGTAAAATATTAATTATAAATATTGAATATTTTTCGTTACCCATTTTTGTTTTACTTTTTGCACTTATTTTGTATTAGATCCATGACATGCATTGAAAATACAAGAAATCATTTTCATCTAGAAGCAGTAAAGTTTCACATTTTTAAGAAACTTCGATCCACTGTGCACACTGTTCTCGCTGGAGCACATTGCGTTGTTCAAGACAATTCTGGAAAGCAATGCACGTATTCCATGGAGGCGCCCACACGCAGTGGACACATCTGAGATGGATAGCTGTGAGCTGGTGAGCTGGATTTAAGTCTGGACTTGAGCTTGGACACGATTCGCCCACGGCGCAAGGAAAGCGCGGAGCCTTTTCAAATGGTTTTGCCACTTCAACGCGGCGCTGTGATTGATGATTGTGGCACTCGCAGTTGTCAGTTTTTGCCTTTGATGTGGCTCCAGTCGAAAGGAAGAGACTTCTTACCAGGCCCTCCTCCGTTTGCTTTCCCTCGACTTTCGTTTTCCAACTAAAGTCCGCAATTTATGCAGCATAACTCGTGTGTTTAGCCAAAGTAGGCCTAAAACTTAAGCCGCTTGGAGGCTGGAGACTACAAGCTGAGGATCGAGAGTTCGGAGTCCGAGTTCGGTGTAAGCGGCTTAGAGCCAGGAAACTGCGACAGACATTTGTGTTGACAAATCAATTAAATGCGAAATTTAAAGGCGCACAGTAGCGCCAATCCGGGACCAAGCAAAAGCCTCGTCCATGGCCAGATAAACGACTTGCAACACGCAAAGCAAAGCAAAGCAAAGCAACTGCCCTGGTCCACAGGTTCTGAACTGTGCCTAGACCTGAGCTGTGCATGTTGTGCTCGGCTTTCGGCGCTTATCGAAAAACATTGATTGCTCTGTGGCGACGCGTCGGTGCCCAATGCAAATCGTAAAGTGTGAAAACAAATTGCGAATTGCACAAGAGGCAAGCATAGGAAGCGGTGGCAAAGATACGGGAAAGGGGAAGGAGAAGGGGCAAGGAAGGAAACTCATTGCAGTTGCCAGATAATTGCACTCGATTTGTAATTCAAGATTAAGGGCAAACCATGTTATTGGTGCCTCGACTTCTCGATCTTTGTTTTAATTTATGTGCACTTGACGGCTCTTTTGTATTTTTGCCTCAGATAATCACTTAAAATGTGGGCCATGATTTAAGTGATTATGTAAATTTGACTCCTTCCCTTCTCTCCCTCACTCTCTTCCGCATTCGCAGTGTCAGCGTGTTCCTCTCGCTGCCTGCCACATGCCCCCTAGACACGTTGTGTAACCTTCAAGTGAACAAAGAGAGAGATTGGTCAACAACTTGAAAGGCATAAATTGATTGCCAATTTAAAGTAGAACGTTAAGACTCCAGGCCATAAACTGTGATTGAGCTTCAAATTGTGAAAATGTATCTGCAACATGCATAAGGGAAAGTTTTATTTTGTTATATTACAAATCTGTATATTATTTCTAAATTGGAACTGAATTCTTTGACTAGAGATGAGAAGTATTATGAGTAGAGAAGAAATGATTAAATTATTGGCTAGCACGTGAAGAGTGTCATTCAATTGATAACTCTTTTTTTGTCAAACATTTTGTAAATGCTACTTGTAAAAAATCTGTGGTTTAAGTTAATTGTTTCTTTATATTCGATTTGTTTTTCCAATAATATTCAATATCGCTACACAGTTTAGTCGAGTATTGCAGCACTTAAAACAAGGTACAATATATACAACGATGTTTCAAATTCTTTTTCTGAATTTTGTAAGTACTATTTGTAATTATCCTGCGGCTTCAGTTTATTATTTCATGATACGAGTATTCGATTCGTTTTTTTTTTAACCCGCAACTTATTTTAAAATGAGTAGGACAAAAAAACAAAGTACAATAATTTAACAATGTTGTAATTGTAAATGCTTTTGTATTCAACCTTCATGTTTACTATGTTTACTAAATGAACATACCACTTCTATTCAAAATTTTGCTCTGTATAACACAAGCGTTTAAAATATAATTGAAATACATTTTAACCGTCACATATTCAAGATTTTTGAAATCTCATTTTTGTATTATATATATTTTACTATTTATATTTTAAATTCGATTATTAATATTTTATTTAACTTATGTTTTGTTCCAAATTAATATACTTGTTATTTTCACAATTAATTGTAGTTATACATTAACGTTGAAAATGTAACCCAAAAATATTTCTATACAACATTTAAATACATAAGAGTCTTGGTCTCACATCTTTTTGAATTACATAATGAATAATGTCATGTTTGTTCAGCGAATTTTAGAACATTTATGAGCAGAATTTATGATAAGAGTCTCTCAATTGCTGTCATTCAACAATAAATATAAATATTTCAAGAATTAATGCCAATAGATGATTCAGAGAATAAATTGGAATATTTAAATTTATGTAGCAAACATGTTTCTTCTTATCCATAAATATTACGAATGATTAATATTATGTATGCGAATAGAATTCTTGAATACTTACATCGTATTTACTTGACCTCATTTTACCCATTTATTTTGCATCTAATTTGCATTCGTATTTCGGCTACGCTTTTTTGTAATATTCAATCCAAGCGACCATTTGATAATCGTAAGAGAGTTAAGTTAATTAATTAATGGGATTGGTTCCTCGATGCGATGCTGTTAGTTTTCACTATTATTTTCTTTTATAATCACAATTGATGCAAATTCTGTTTTCGATATGATTGCTTCGAATTGAATTTAACTGTATGAGTTATAAAATGTCGTATGCAATATTGCTTTGTAATGAACTTGATGCTTTATTTTAGAATTTTGAACACCTTTAATATAAGCACTTCATTTATTATTATTGCATTAGGCAAGCACTTTTTCTGTATATTTAATTATTTGTAAATTTATTGCAAGTACATATTTAATAAATTTATTGATCGAATGGAATTTTGGGTCTTCGGCGTTTAATTCATTCTTGATATTGTTAGCGCAGTCTTTAATAAATGTTAAAAAGTAAAAGGCTTCAATTGTTGCAACTGGAATTGAATGAATTTGGGTTAGAATGTATTCGCAGTGAATATTACGCATACGACACGTGGCACAAGCGACCGCAGTCGGGCACTGACTGAATTGATACCAAAGAAATCAAAGCAAACACTGTGAGGCCAAAAGGCCGAAAATCAAACTGTGATTTTCGATAAACTGTTAAGCTGTTCGCTAACTGTTACTTTCAGCCATTTTGCTGAAAACAAGTTCTCAACAATTCTACGGGTTTTTCTTAATGTCTTTCCCTCACATGATGTTGATGTTTTTGTTGTTGTGGTGAAAAATCGTTAGGCTAAGGCAACAACACTAGCAACAAATGCCAAAAGTGCACGAACGAAAAGCGAAAGAGGAGGTTAAGGAGACACAGACGTGGGCGGGGAGAGGGCGGGGCGAAATAGTGTGGATGGGGTGCGGGAAAAACTAAACAGACGGACGGCCCAAAACGGATGGCCAAATGTGGCCCCCCAACAGCAACCACGTGAAAAATGCCGGAAACAGAAATCGATTTGCACCAAGCGTTGAAATGAACATGTATGTGTGGCTGTGTGCGTCTGTTTGTTGGTGTTAGTGTGTTGGTGTGCAGTGAGCCAACAGCAAACGACAGAAAAGTGACACAGGAAGAGACTGAGGCCAGCGATGGTTTGTCCCATGACTTGTCGCGCTAAAGAAAACTCCCGAACTCATTTGTTATAAACAATTATAGCAATTGGCAACTTCGTGTTGAAGGCGAATCACATAGTTAGAAATACACTAAACGAAATTATGTCACACGCGCAGCGCACGAAAGTAGGCAACGAATTCGATTTTTGGCCGAAAAAAAAACCGACACGAAATGCGAGCATTGCGGACACTTTGGCAATTGCCTCAGTTTTGTTTTTTAATTTCATCAAATTTATTAATTGACAAAAAAGTAACAATTTTGAGGAACTTTTAGTCAGCGTTTACCCGTCGCTGCTGCTGCTGTGGTTGCTGCTGCTGCTGCTGTTGCTGTTACTGCTGCTGCTGCTGCACGACGCGTTGAAAATTCACGTAACAATTGATTTGTGTGTCAAAAATGTCACAAGTGTCAAAATTGTACACTGCGTTGCGCTTGAGAGCAAGTTGCCCGACAGAGAGAGATAGAGAGAGAGAGCTCAGATTACAGAGAGAGCACGTGCATAAAGAGAGCCAGAGTGGCAGAGAGCGAGTGAGTTGCTGCTGCTGCTGCGCGTCGTAAAGAGTTCTTTGCTTAGCCACAAGCACGTGTGTCCTGCGAAAGAGCAACAATGCGGGAGAGCTTAAAAGCTTTGATTAAGCTTTTGCTTAGTTTAAAAGCTGCTGGGCTGTGGCTTAAATGATCTAGCTGCAGCTAGAAAGCTTCACCATTAACAGCTTAGAATTTGAAAAACACATATGTAAGTATAAATTGCATGTTTTCAGTCAAGAATAAGCAAGAGCTGGGAATGAAATAAATTGAATAAATATTTTTTGAAAATCAAGAATAGTAAAAGCAAGTTTCCTATTCTTTTAATTGAGTTTCAGTTAAAATATACATTCATTTGCTATTCATTTTAGTTAGTTTACACTGTAGCTCTTAAAAATTTTGCCATTGTCTTGCGGGTAAATCACAGAAAAGCCTCAAAAAAGGGTTAAACTTCGTCTAGTCCTTTGAGAGGGGACTTTGTGTCTTGCTAAACGGCTTAAAAGGCTCAAGTGTTTTAAAGTTGAAACGTTTTTCTTCCACATTGCACAACGAGGGGCGTAGTTTGGTGTTTGAAAGAATGCAAACAGTTTATTACTAAGTAGTAAATGTCTGGCCAGTCAGGTGTTGAGTCAATACACATACTCACAGGCGAAACACATGAAATACACTGAACAATACATACACCAATAAATTATAGTTATTGTTTTATTGTTAACGATATTTGCATTTGCATTTTCGCCTTGATGAGCTGTTAATCGAATTAAACTCTTATTATAATCGTATGGATGTTAATTGATTAAACTCGGGCACGATATAATTTTGTTAGAGACGTGAAGCGACGCGACGCGACGCGAGGAACGAGAAGCAGAGGTGAGTTGTATTCGCAATTCGATTCTCGATTCCCGACTCTCGACGACAGTCGAGTTTGTCTCGCGGCTGCGGTTTTTGTTGTGAACCCAACTAAATGCGATGCGAAACTGGCCGACCAAGGCAGAGCCGGGCAATGACGATGGTTTCTTATTGGAACAGCGACAGAGGCGCACAGCACACACTACACTCAGCTGGGGGGCGGAGTGAGGCAAGAAGGAGGCGAGGAAAGGGGAACGCGAGACGGGATGGGACGAGAGACCGGCCAGCGTCAGCTGCGTCGCGTGAGTGAATATTGCGGGTTGGTGTGGGGGTTGTGGGGCGTCTACTGGAGCAACGACGTTGCTGCTTTGCTGCCTGCTGTTGCTCTGCTTGTAAATATGTCTCTGTGTTTGCCTCTGTGTGTGTGTGAGCACGCCACTTGAGGCTAATAACAACCACAACAACATCAACAAGAGCAGCAACGACAACCACAACGACGACGAAGACGAAGACGAAGACGACGACAACAAGAGCAGAGTTGATTGCAACCGAACTTGTGCCAGGAGCTCAAGTTGAGAAAGCTTCACATTTTGCCGCTATCAACTGAGCGAAGTTGCAACCAGATGTAGCGCCACACACACACACACACACGGACACAGAGAGAGCGACAGCGACAGCATGAGGCAAGAGAGTGTGAGAGCGCAATTATGTAGTTCGAACCTCGAAGAGCGAAATTAGGTCTCTTTAGCAGTTTGCGAAAGTTGCCTGACACTTTCCAGAGAGTAAGACAGTGAGAGAGAGAGAGAGAGAGAGAGAGCAGACAAGAGCGGGAGAGAGTGAATATGCCCGCATAACGGTCAATGTGGTTTCGTATGCGAAATTGCATGCGATAAATTGAAACTCTCTTAATGCCAGAGCGAAGAAAAAAGAGGGATGAGAGCAACAATCGATGGGGGTTGCTTTTTATAGTCCATATTGCAGTGCCCCTAGGGTGACCATTCACAAGTCGAAAGAGTGAGATGACCAGGCTACACTCAAAGTTTATTAAGTTGACTTACGCTAGAATATAATAATTTACAAATAATTGCGAAAAATCTAGTTAGAAACTTTTATAATGATTAATACCGTTTACTCCTTAATTGCATATAAAATAATATAAATATTTATATAAAAAAACTTTTAAATATTATATAAAGCCAATCTTAGCTAAATTTTAATTTTCAAATTCCACTTTTCATGATCATAATAAATATAATTGGTTAATAATAATTAATAATAAATTGGAAATATGTATATAATACTACAAATATAAACAGATTTCATAATTTCAATGCTCTCAATAATCTTAATTGACTTAAAGTTAATCAGAATTTATTGTTTAATTTTTAAGATAAAAATATTCAACTAAAGTACACACTAATTTCCCAATTCCCAGTAGGTTAGTACTGTTTCATTAGAAAGCTTTTAACCGTTACAATATTAAAGGAGAACCTGGTCACCCTAGCTGTATGACTGCTGCTTCTTCTCTCTTTCTGTCTTTCACTCGGCACTAGTCTCTTTCTGCGACCGCGACTGAGGGTTGTTGCTTACCCCTTGAACACAGCAAGCTAATGTCCCAAGTTGCGCTCTCGCATGCGATAAGTGCTGCGTATTGTAAGGTTGCGTGCAACAACAGGTTTGAGTTTGAGTTTGAGAATGTCTGTTGCATGGACTGAGCGAGCAACATGTTGCATCTTATTGAATAACATTTGCCAGCACATGCAGTTGGCATTGGCATTGGACAAGACGGGATCATCATCATCAGCAGCAACAGCAACAGCAACAGCAAAAGCAACAGCAGCGGCAGCTCGAATGTCGATTACTCACGCGATGCCCGCACACGCACAAACACACGCAAGGTTGTGGCGCTGCAACTGCAACTGTAATCAGTTATTGAGGTGTTTTGTGATATATTGACAGCATTAAGGCTGCGATAGTTGCGATTCATTAATCATAGAGATCCTTAGGAACACATCCAATTAATTTGAACACCACAAAACAAAAGTCGCGTTCTCTCTCTCTCTCTCTTAATGGTGTGAACACGAACTAACAAATTGCGAGCCACAGCAACTACAACAACAGCTGCAGGCAAGCACCACCCGCGCCACAGAAACAAAACAATACAAAAGAAACGAACCCGCCGAAGGACAAGAGCCTGCGGCATGCTTCAGAGTCGCATCGTAAAAAAAAGTTACACGCATGCGCAGCGGGTGGCGCTGCCTTGTAATAAAAATCGAAGTGAGGAGAGAGGGAGGGAAAGAGAAGAGAGATGCAGAAGAGCTCACATATCGAAGCTTTCGATCAAATAGCCTATCTGATTGGCCAGAGCTGGTTCTAAAGATCAGCGATACAGCTGCCGCTTGTGTGTTGAAAAATTCATTTTAATAAGCGCCCGTAAAATGAACCACGCAATATCTGCGCAATAAATAAATGACAATTATGAATTGTTCGGAACCCAGCCTCGACGCTAAGCCCTTTGGCTCCACACACAACAACTGAACAAGCGGCGCCCACTGGTGCGCTATGGGCTACAGCATCAGAGTATCTTGAAGATATTCATCCACACAGCTCACACAGGCAGCGGTTATCGCAGCTGCGATGCTGTCGTCGTGCTAGGCCATTAATTCGTTGTTTATCGCACCTTGTTAAAATCCCATTGCCTATGAGATGAATACGCGATGAAAAATCGCGAGAGAGAGCTAGATCTTGTGTTGTGTTGAGAGAGGGAGAGAGAGAGATAGTGATGCGATGACATTCCAGAAATTCTTTAAATATTATTTATTCTTTGATTTTTATATGGCATACTTAGTGAATTATTAATTAATTGCTAACGATTTCAAAAGACAAATTTTGTAATAAATATTACCATATTATAGTTGAATTCGTTACTAAATTCTATTTCAAATTCAATCTTTAAGATCAATTTAGGTTTTTTCTCAATTGTTCACGACTCCAAATGAATCCAGCCAAATTATTACTTACTTTAAAGACACCTGACTTCGACTTACTTATCCGCACGCCTTCGTATTCGTCATCAATTCTACATTGGATGCGAATTCTTATTATAATTATTGTAGAACTATTTCTCTAATTAGGTCTTGCAGCATTAACATTAGAAATGCCATAAGTATTACTCAAAATACTTAGTAGTCATGCAGAAAAATAAAAAATCCGCATCGCCTGAAGTCCAAATTCCACATCCATCAATAGGAATATGATTTTATTTTGTGAATTTCTTTTTGTTTGAATTTTTTTTGTGCTTGACTTCAAAATATTATTTCTTCATCATCTTTATTTGCACACGAAATTCCCAAAGCGTCTGCCAAAAATAAAATTCGCCCATTCATTTATTAGTTTATTTTTGCAATTGGCCGTAGCAAAAAATGTCATAGAGCACCACAGCAGATTCATTTCTCTAGTGAATTATCCACACCAAAGCGAAGTACTGAACATCGAAAATTCCAAATGCTCAGCCAATTTCCAGTCAAATTCCGCGCATAGTATTTATTTCATCTGCTCGTTGTTCATTTTCATACGTTGTGTACAAGTTTATCGCATTGACTGTTGATTTATGCAAATTATTAAACGTTTTCTAATAACTCATTATGCCGCGTAAACAACGCGCCGCATGACAGTCACTTTGAGGCAGAGATGGAGACGGAAGCGGAGATGGAGACGAGTTGGCAGATAGTCCGCGAGAGAGACTCCAACGAAGCACGAGGCCTTCAGATGTCAGACAGACATTACAGAGCCAACACATCCCTCCCCCTGAAGCCCCTCTTTTCATTACATGTTCAATTGACAGTCAGTGTTCATGGCCGCCCTCTCTTTCTCTCGCGCTCTCCGATAACTCCACGATAACACCGATAACTGTAGAGTCAGCCCTGGTTGGTCAACTACTGTTGCGTCTTTCTAGCTAAAAATCAATTCAGCTATTTTTCTTCTTTTGTTTTCTAACACTTAATTTGGCTTTTGTTGTATTTCCATAGTTGCCTGTCATTTTTAGCATCTGTCTACTGCTGCAGAGTTCCATAGCGTTTAGCTTGTCAATATTTTCCGATTGGTAATTGATCAAATATTTTGTCTAGTCTCCTCATTTGCATTACACCTTGTCTATTTTTCAACATTTTTTTTTTGTTTTTTTGCATTTCCATTAGGTTGTTGTTGATGTGTTCGCTGTTGTCTTGAACTATCTGGAATGCACTTTGAGGGGTCCAAGATTTTACTTTCGATCAATATTATGTTTGACTGCGAATGATCTCAAGATTTACTAAGGGTGATCTCAATTGTTTTCAAATCTTTAATAATTTGATGGATTACACAGACGTCATTTGCTTGGGACTTGCGACTGCAAATTAAATAGAAAGAAAAGTCAGTTAAGATTTTAAAGTTCTGTAAAAATACTATAGTAATAATATTATTTAAAAACAAATTAAGTAATACTGTTTTCTAATAATATCAGAGTTATTTATTATATATATTGTTTTATTTAGATTTAAATAGAATTTAGTGCTCTTTTTTGTTCGGAGTCTAATGAGATGCTTAGCAAAGTCAAACGATTTGACCAGCTAATAGCAAGTGCAGCAGCTTTTGCCACATGTTGCAGTTGCTGTTGCTGTGGCTGTTACTGTTGCAGTTGTGCCCATTGCTGGGTTCAACTATTTGCATTTACATTTTAGCACCTCAGCAGACGGGCGACTCCAACGAGGGCAGTTCATGGAGTGGACTAAGGGGGAGCGAGTGGGGTACTTTGGGAAATGGGAATGGTGTGGTGAGGGATGCGAGGTGCTTGGTGTGGGGTGTGGCATCAACAAGCGCATTGTGCTGATTGCGCATGCAAAGTCACAAACGCAGTCGGCGACCAAATGAAAGTGGGCAACCGACTGTTGCATTTCTTGTTGTTATTGTTGTTGTTGTTGCATTCTTGGCGTTTTGCGTATAACTTAATTCTGTGCGCCTCTGACAGCCACGCCCACTACCAACCAACAAGAAGAAGAAGAAGAAGAAGCAAAACAAACGAGATTGCCAGGCTCGACTAGGTTTCCACCTGCCTCTTGTTGTTGTTGGGGGCTGTGTGGGTTGCCCCAGCTCAGCTCCACAGCGCGTATCTAATTACAAAAAAACGAGACAGACGCTGATTTCAAAGATAAATTGCCGACGCTTTTGCCGTAGCTGTAGCTGTAGCTGTAGCTGTAGCTGTTGTTCCTGCAGTTGACGCACTGCAGCATTTCCAGGGGCCAAGTGATGGATGTATTTATGCGATGCAGCGACGCCAACGAAAATAAACAACAGTTTATTGGCATTGCCGACTGCGTCTGCCTCTGCGTCTGCGTCTGCGGACTCGACTCGCCCGCCTCCTCGAACTTGGGTTTTGGTAAGCCGTTGTCCAGGTCTAGAGACCAAGCTCGTGTTCAATACGTAGAACACTCTCGCAAATGTTTGCATGTTACTTGTGTATATTTTTAAGGCATTTTAATTGTTTAACAACATTTACACGAGTCTCGATAGGTGTCGTTTTTAGGTCTACTCCAAGAACCTTTTGCTAGCCCACAATATTTCATGACGCGGAATGTTTGTTACTTTATGAGAAAGCGATTTTTATGCGCCTCTCTAGACTTTGCTGACCAGTTGACCACACCATCGTGTCGCATCGTCTGACTTTGACTGACAGCGGCGCTTTGGCCAACACTTGATTTATGCTACAGTAACGCATTCTGCCAAAACACGCCCAAGAACCCATTCAGGTTGGCCAAATCAAAGCTCAGCTCGATGGCGCAAAAAATATGTTTACAACCTTCAGTTCGTGGAAAAATCTTCAATATTATCAATCAGAAATTATGATTTATTTTTTGTATTATTATGCAACAAAAACTTTGTTGTAGTTTGGTAAAACTGTTTCATAGTTTTATAGAATTATTCTATTTTTGGCAGTAAGTTTAACGACTTAATTAAATACTGAAGTAAAATATTTTAATATGACAATTATATTAATATCTTAAATCTAGATGATATGGATCATTTTGTTGTTTTTATGTTTTTAGCATATGTATGTATATATTTTGCATGTTTTGAAATGTTTTTGATTTTTCAATCAATTGAAACCAGCATATCTGTAATATTAATGTTTCTGTCATGAATAAAATTCATACATACACTCTTGTTTATTATATATAATTTTTTTATAAATATTTGAGATCAGATTAAAATAAGTAATACTAGTTGTGTTGTTTAAAGAAACGTCATTGTGTCCTTCAGCTAAATGTGAATTGATCTTAAATATCATAAGTGGTTAGGATCAGCCGCATCACCCCCTCAGGCAATGACAACGCGAGCAACTGCTTCAGCATCGCGAACAGCGGCAGCAAGAGCAAGAGCAACAGCAACAGAACAACTTCCTCACATAATTCAATATGTGGACACAGCAATCTAGTAGATTGCATATTGAAACAAAAACAGAAAATAAAACAAAATTAAAGATCCACACTTGACCTCAGACGTTGGCAGCAGGCGCAGCAGCCACTGCAGTGGTCAGTTCCGTGGGCAACGTTCAAGTGGCTTTTATATGGGTCTCCTCCGAAAGAGTTGTTGCAACGCAACGGCGTGGCAAAAGGGAGTGACGAGGCAAGGGGAAGGGAAAACTTGGGCGCGCATTCGTTAAGTAAACATGCTACGGTACGACGCCTTCCTAAAAACCTGGCATCCATTCCTCAGTTGCAGTTGCAGTTGCATTCGCATACTCATGCCTTGGCGTCAGTGTGCTCACAACAGCAACAACATCTTCGTCATCAGCATCGACAGGCAAAGTACACACAACACACACATACAGACATACACACACACAAATGTATATCGAGAAGTCAGGGATTGTGTCGGCTTCGCTTTGCATCTTTTGTTCATTTTAGTTTAAATATTGCCTACCTCAGTCTCTCCTTCAGTCCGTCTCACTGTCCCTCTGAGTTCCTCTGTTGCTCCGTCTCCTCCAGCTGCCAATAGTGCATGGCATTTCATGCACTTTTCATCTTTTTCAATCAACTTGGACTTGACCGTTCGAATGGCAGCTAAAAAACGTTCGAAACAACAACTGTGTTTTGGCTTTTGAGGGCGCTAGTTTGGGGATCTGGCCGGACCAACATCTTCCTTTCTGCCCATCTTTTCCCTAGCCGTTTATTTGTGTTTCTTAATATTTTTGTTAAATGTTTCAAGCGCGCGTAAATTAATCTCGAGCTTAATTGCTTTTGCTTTTTCGTTTTTTAGTTTTTTGCATGCCGCGCTTCTTCACTTTACTCGACTCGAGTGCTACTTGTCCTCCAGTTCTCTCCCCCTCCAGGGTTCCACTTTGTCTTTTGCTTTGGGGGCCATCAGACAACTTGCATACCTTGAGCCCGAGCGCCATCCTTTCCGGCCAAGCGGTTATAAATATGTTTTGTCTATTTATAGTACTTCCCCCGGTCCCCAGGTTAGTTGGACTGTCATCGTCAGCTCACCTGCTTAGTTAGTTTATAGTAGTCGAACTTTAAGGCAGGACAATTTAGATTGTGGAACTAGCAATTCATTTAGTTAAAAGAGAGCTTTTAATTGTATTGATGGTAAAGACCTACTTGCAATTAATAATATTTGTAAGCAATACTATATTTCTATATTTCGATATTTCTATATTTCTATATTTCGATATTTCGATATTTCTATATTTCTATATTTCTATATTTCTATATTTCTATATTTCTATATTTCTATATTTCTATATTTCTATATTTCTATATTTCTATATTTCTATATTTCTATATTTCTATATTTCTATATTTCTATATTTCGATATTTCTATATTTCTATATTTCTATATTTCTATATTTCGATATTTCTATATTTCTATATTTCTATATTTCTATATTTCTATATTTCGATATTTCTATATTTCTATATTTCTATATTTCGATATTTCTATATTTCTATATTTCTATATTTCTATATTTCTATATTTCTATATTTCTATATTTCTATATTTCTATATTTCTATATTTCTATATTTCTATATTTCTATATTTCTATATTTCTATATTTCTATATTTCTATATTTCTATATTTCTATATTTCTATATTTCTATATTTCTATATTTCTATATTTCTATATTTCAATATTTCAATATTTCTATATTTCTATATTTCTATATTTCTATATCTATATCTATATCTATATCTATATCTATATCTATATCTATATCTATATCTATATCTATATCTATATCTATATCTATATCTATATCTATATCTATATCTATATCTATATCTATATCTATATCTATATCTATATCTATATCTATATCTATATCTATATCTATATCTATATCTATATCTATATCTATATCTATATCTATATCTATATCTATATCTATATCTATATCTATATCTATATCTATCTATATCTATATCTATATAATCTATATCTATACTATATCTATATCTATATCATATCTATATCTATATCTATATCTATATCTATATCTATATCTATATCTATATCTATATCTATATCTATATCTATATCTTTATCTTTATCTATATTTATATCTATATTTATATCTATATCTATATCTATATCTATATCTATATCTATATCTATATCTATATCTATATCTATATCTATATCTATATCTATATCTATATCTATATCTATATCTATATCTATATCTATATCTATATCTATATCTATATCTATATCTATATCTATATCTATATCTATATCTATATCTATATCTATATCTATATCTATATCTATATCTTTATATTTATATCTATATCTATATCTATATCTATATCTATATCAATCCTTAACTATTTAATTCTAAACTGTCCACTTATGCCAATTTATGCACTAGATTTTTCTTTTATTATTCTCTTATTCAACAAAAATATTGCGCTTAAATTGACTGGCTATTGCCAGATCTCCGCGAGGAGCATCTCCGTCTATGGCTCCAGCTGAGCTGTCGCCTTGTCTTGGCCAAAAAGCAAAGCGAACAAGTTAAGTACAAGTGCGATACAAAGGCTGCCACGAGCCTAAGACTGGAGGCTGACGGCTAGAGACTAGAGACTGGCAATTTGTGTGGATCGTGGAAGGGGGGTGGGGGCGGAGGCGGAGCGGATTGGTCGGTCGGTCGGTTGGGCACGATAACAAGATTAGAAAATAAGATTTATCTCATAGATTGATAGATTCGATTACACGCAGCGGCCGGTGGCAGCGACTGGGGAGGGCGTGTAATTACAACAAAAGCAACAACTACCGACATGGCCAAGAACAAGAACAAAACGAGCTGGGAACGCGAATAGACGAGAATAGAGAATCGAATGGATCATGGAGAACGGTCTACGGACTTCAGAGTATGGATCGGTTACGAGGCCGCTCTTCTCTCGGGGCTTTAGCTCGGCTCAACACTCTCTGGCGTTTTAATGGACTTTTAACTGGTTTCTTTTTTTTTTTTTGTTGCTTTTTGCAGTTTGTTGGCTGCACAGCTGCTGCACCTGCAACAAGGAGCTGCCCCATCGGCATGGCTAGCCGGCTGACTAGCTGGCTGGCCGGGCGTTGCATATTTACTAATTTAATAATTCAAAAGCATTTAAATTCCTAATCATATCTCGGCAAAGCGGCCGGCCAGTCGTCTGGATTAGCCGGACTCTCTGCGAAATGAATCGCCCGTCGCAATTTGTGAAAATTTCTCACCATTTCATGCCGCCAGCTAAAGCAATGTTGCTCCCTCTCCGCTCTTTCTCTCAGTCCACAATTGAATCTCCTTCACTTGCGATCTCTCGACTGTGTGTTAGATTTCCACTTTACTGTCTATGCAATTTGTTGGCTAACTAGATGGCTATCTGCAGCAGCAACATGTTGTTGCTGTTCCATGCGGTTTCTACACGTTCTTTGTGGCCCGCTGCGCTTTCATGTTCTTTTCATCTTTCGCTGCGAATCCCTCCATGTCTCTTTCTTTCTCTCTGCACTCTACAGCGAAGTCTCTTTTTGGACTATTACTACTGCATTTTATGCATCGCCTGGCGTTAGTGTTTTGCGTCTTATTAGACTCTAATTGCATTGCCAGTTATGGCCAGAGTTTGCCTGACCAACTTGCCTTGCTGGCTGCCTTTCAGGCTGGCTAATACAACTGGGCAAATGGGCAACTGGGCATGCACCAATTGGAACTAACGTGAACGCCTCCGACTGCATTTCTTTGGTCTAATCGAAAGGGTAGTCGGCAAATGGGCTTTCAATTTGGTTTTAACTCAACTTCACATCGCAAATTATCCGCTACGTGGCCTAGTTGCATATCATAAAAGAGCTGCTATAATTGAGACTAAATAGCATAGTAAAATCTTAGAGTATATGACACATGAATAACATAACATTACTTAACTGAAAGATTACAAAACATTAACTTAAGTCACTTTCACATATCACGAGTATTGTTCTCAACTATCGAATAATATTTTTCTAGTCAGATTCTTAAAATTAACCTAAAAGCTGACATATTTACCGCATTTCATAAAACTTTGCTTTTGTCAAGTATTATTACAATTATTAAATAAATTTATCAGAATATGCATCTAAATCAGAAGATTGTAATATTAGATCACAAAACATAAACTTAAGTCACTTTCACATATCACAAGCATTGTTCTCAACTATCGAATAATATTTTTCTAGTCAGATTCTTAAAATTAACCTAAAAGCAGACTACGTAAAATCATTGACATATTTATCGCATTTCATAAAACTTTGCTTATTTTTAAGTTATTACAATTATAAATTTTTAAGAATAAATCTCAAAATTGTAATATTATTTGTAAATCTATTAAAATTATTCAACAATGTTCTTTAATGTTGTAATAAAACTAAAATTTATTTGTTCATTTATAATAATTAAACCTATCATTTTTTAAAGTTATAAAAACATTTAAGAAATCTGGAACTTATAATAAATTTAACGTAATATGATAAAACTTCTCTCCTCAATTATATTCAAGCATTTCATCACATTCTCTTTAAGTCTAGCGGGCGTCTTTGAGTCTACGAACATGAAAAAAATATAAATTCAGTTTAGGTGTAGTTTGAGCAAACATTGGACGTCATAGACAATGACGTGACACATTTCCAATAAGAATAGACGACCAAAATCAAATATAACCTAACAGTTTCAGCCGGATTTTTCTTACAATCGTCACCGACTTTTGTTTTGAAGGTCGTATTGATACACGCGAGTTGTGACGTCACACATTTGGTGCATCATGGTAGGATGTTTTGTGGGTCGACATCATGCTGCCTAGACGCCAATTTGGCGCCCAACGTACGCACAAGTTTCCCACCTATGCAAGGCCTGCCCAAATTATTATTATCGCCCAACTGCGTAAAGCTAGAACAGCAAACTATTTATAGTTGTTCGATGGATAGCTGAAGCAACAGCAGTTAATGAACCGCCATTAAGTGACCTTGTCCAATATTATTGAATTTATTTTTGACACGGAACAGGAAATATTTACAAATATATTTTGTGTAGCTTAGTAACTTTATGCAAAGTGAAAGAAAATTGTTAAAGTGTTGTTAATTGGTATTTAAATGCGAAGAAGAAAATAAACATGTGGATATTTTTAAACAAACCTATAAAAATCCTACTCTGTTCTTCTCTATTTAAATTGTGGTATAACTTAGAGTAGTTCTTAAAGCATATCCACAACATTGACTGCCACATCCATAGAAAAAATATGCCCAATTTTGTTACGCATTCATTGAGCAAAATTCCACAAAAGTTTTGCTGTCTGCCATTGAATTTGTGTGCAGATATTTTTGTCGGACGTCAGTTGCCTATGGCGTAGGCGACTCGGTGTCTGCCAGACATAGACACTGAATGAGGTCGTCCTTGTCGGGCGTCAGGAGAGGAGAGAAGGAAAGGGGCGCTCTTGCCAGAAGTTTGTCAGTTGCCTAGAGGGGTGAGGTGAATTTTATAAACTGCAGACTCAACTCGTGGTCAAAGATTCGAATAGAACAGACGTAGGAGATGCCACACATCTGGGTCGTCCTTCGGTCCTCGTCCTTTTCGCAACGTTTCAATAAACTTTGATTGCTGGCAATTATCTGGGAGCTGGCATCAACTGTTTTGTGCGCCATTTCAATTTGTCGCTTATCCTTTTGCATTATTTATGGCTGGTTTCTTGTGCGCCTTTTGGCCAGCAGGATTTGTTGTCAATTACTGCAGCTTTTGCTCAGATTATGACGGCTACCCGCAGCAAATTAGGCCCAATAAAAGTTTCGCACATAAAGCACAACGTTTCTCGAAAAGAGTTCCAAAATACTTTTGCACAAGTCTAATTGAAAGATTAAGTTGGACTGGGGAAGAGCAAACAAAAGTAATTTAAGATAAATCGCTTGACTAACTCTTTAATGAAATGAAAAATGGGAGAGGATAAGTGGCAAACTGTTAATTTGAATGACTTGTGAGATTGAAAAAACATTTCTGAAATCTGAAATTATTAATGTGGTGAAGAAAAGTTGGAGTCTGGATTATTGAAAAGAAATTCTAAATATTAAAGTGAAAGTCTACAGCAGCTGAAGTCAATTTATTAAAAAATTAATCCAGTGGCGGATTAATCATTTGATTAAGTATGTGATTTAAAATTGAAATATCTGTGTTTGGTAAATTCAATTTATCAAGTCAACCACCTAAAAAGATAACTTTAAACTTTTAATGACTTATATAAAATCCTCACTCTACAATAAACAAGAGAAGAACGAGTACAATGAAAAGTTGACAACTCACAAAGGTGAAGTTAATCAAAGTCAAATTAAAGAACCCTCGACTCCAACATGTGTCAAATGCAGACAGAAGAGGAATTCCCTTCCACTCCAGTTCTGAATTCAATTGATAAGAGCTTAAAGTTCCTGACAATAAATTTGTCTTATTCAACTCCTCCCATGCCCATTGTCCAATTTGGGGCTGAGTGAAATTTATGCAGCCTTGTTAAATTTTCACACTTCGCTTGCGAAATAGAAAAGCGAAATTTGCTCGCGTATTTTCGCCTCATTTTCACTTTAAGCTCCAACGCAGATCCTTGGTCCTAGCGCCCAGCTGTGCTGATAAATTCTTATGCGAAAATGGCAGAAAGGAAAATGGCTTTTTGGCAGCGCCGTGTGGCGTGGCAATGAATTGCAATTTCCCTTTCTTACAGCATTAGCTTTGCCACTCCTTGTTGTTGTGCTCTATTGTCGTCGTTGTTGCTTCAGGATAACAGTGTGAAAATCACATAAACTCCCTTGGGGCACAACAAAATTTAACGAAGTTTCCACAAGTTTGCAGCCCCTGAGTGGTTATGCAACACATGCACTTTGCAAGTTGCAAAAATCTTGCTGCATATTTACGAGTGTAGTCATATTTCCATATTCATTTTATTTCTTCCTTCTTTTTTTGCTGCTTTATTTTATTTTGGTTCTGCTAAATGCGTCGCCATGAAATTTTAATCAAGTTTCAACTTCCGCTGTTGTTGTTGCCATATTTAAATGGCAGACATGTCTGCCGCCTGGCATTTCCGCAACGACAACATTTTTTTGGAGCCTTGGGGCATGGTCAGAGCAGAGATAGCTGAGTTTGCCTTCCATTTGTCTGAAGGTGCTTTGGGGTTCAACGAACCCTATAATACGATTATGTGGGAGATGAAGCGGCACATTAACAAAGATTTGCTTAACATAATTTGCATGAATAGCAAAAAAAAAAAGGAAGCTACAAGAGTAGTCTCTTTAGGAATTAATCTTCTATGATTATGTCTGCCACATCCTGCGCAAGGATTCAATATAAATAAAACCGATTCTCATTAGGCACACCTTTTGCGGACTGACATGAATTTCATTTGAATTATGACACTTATGAATAGACACAGCTACGACTTCAACTATAATCCATTTCTGCCATTCAAAACACACATGGAGAGAGCAAATATAAAAAAGTTGCAAATATCCTTTTGTGTTTCCCTTTGTGGCACATGGCACTGACAAATGAAAGCAAAATGCAGCACGTGATGCTGCCTCATAAGTGATATGACAGCTCTATAAATATTGAAAGTATTATTTTCTTCTTCATAACACATTCCCAGCGGACTTCGTGTGTGGCTTAGTCCTGCAGTGTCCTTCGTCCTTGCTCTCTGATCTGTCTTCCATTCGCATCCCTTGCTAAAGTCGCGGCACAAAAAATGCGCCAAAGTCACGTGCGACTGACAGCCAAAATTGACGGTGTCATTAGGTTGAGCTCTGGAATTGCCATCAACATCAACTGCCAGGAGTTGTTCTCTAATTGTCAAAAAGTCAGTCAGAAAGTCATTTCTTTTGGCAAATGAGAGACGCACTTGTCAACGACCGAAACGTGTCTATTAAAAAACTTCCACTTACTCGTTTACTATATGGCATTGCACTGTGGATGGAATTTGATAAAAAAAAAGAAAGAAAAACAAAAAAGTGTCAAGAGCTCGAAACAAATAAAATTGATTTACGCTATCTCGTTCATGGCAAAGCACTTTATAAAATATGAGAACTCTCAAGTTATTTGGACTCGAAAGTGTGAAAGGAATGTGGCGAATATTTCAATCCACTTCTAATTTTGTTCATGATTCACTTTCATCGATTTCAAGTTCAACAAACCTTCATTACATAATTCAAACCACAATCCAACAAGTAAAAATTAATCTACAATTATAAAATATTTCTAATTAAAATAAAATAAATAATTTCTAATTGACACTCGAAATTTAATAATACATATTAATAAATTCAAAATTAGTATTTCAAATATACCTCTAATTGAAATATTAGGCCACAAGCACAGGCTACATCAATATTATTTAGTTCAAATATTCGATTGTGATTTTCAACAACAACTTTCCATTTCTGACCATTATACGAGTCATTCTAAGGTCAAACGGGACCCGTGCCAGAGTGAATACCCCTCCATCCACCTTCCCCCACCGATGTAGACTAAGAACTCGCCCTGTGCTCAATTAGTCGTCGTGTGCGTTTGTGTTTCAAGTGCTTTACACAATTCTATTGATAAGTCAGCGCTCTGCTGTGCGCCTTGCCACTAAATGCTTCGGCGTCCGTTAGTGCAACATCTGAAATGATCATTTTGGAAAATGTTCTCTCAGTCGATTGGCAGGTAATGCGTCTAAAATGGACCTCAGATAAGACCTTTTGGCTGTCCACATATATTCGAGATAAATTGAATATGTAAATTGAAAAAATTCATTGATGATTTTCGTAGGAAATTTTCATTTTAAATTACCCCGCAGATTGAGCTCTATTCAGAATGAGTCACGCCACGATCGGTGGCTACGAATTCAGATGATTCACGGGAACTGCAATTAAATGCCAAAGGCCAAGGTACACGCCCCCAACGCCCACGCACACGCGCTTAGCCAACGCCCCCAGCAAATGAATTGAGAGAAATGCGATTGCGAATAGTTGCAGATTGCAAATGTGGCAAGCTTATGGCTGTGGCCATGCGAAGGTCACGTGGCAGCTGAGCTCAGCTGCTCTCGTTCATTTGTTGAGGCTGCAATGACAAAGCCGGCCAAATTAGAGCTCGAACAATGGCAACTGCAGCGGGACAGGCGAAAGGTGAAAGTGTGTGGCAGGAAGGAGAAAGGCTCAATGCGGCGGCAACCAGCCAAGCGCAACGAAACCTTTCACAACGCCTACAAAAGGTGTGGCCCAACCCAGGTAACGCCTGGCAAGGACATTTTGTAGACCAACACACACCCAGGCACAGACAGAGACACGGACACGGACACGGGCCAGGACGCACACTCCTTTGTTTGACAATAAATTATGAGGAAGAGAAAATAAAATTTTATGCATTTTACATGCTGAATTACGAGCTCTTTGGCCATGTGGCATGAGCCATATGCCACATGGTCCCATTCCCAATTTGCAGACGCCCCATTTCGCAGCTATTTTAAATTGATTTAAACTTGCATTTGCCACTTTTGCGGTCAGCTATAAATCTCTTTACTCTTCTGTATGTGTGCGAGGGTATTTTACGTAAAATTCGCAATTATTTTCACTTTTCGCACACATAATTCATTTCCATTGGCAGTGAAAGTGCTGCAGTTGCATACTTTCGGGCGGCAGGGCTTGAAATAAAGCAAATGATTTACTAGCAAAGATGGACCCAGTTGTCCTTGAGTCTCAGACAGATGATGTAGTGTCAGTATAATTACGGATTATTACGCTATAACGTATTTATATTATAACAAGACATTTTCGGAATGCCTTTGCCAATGTTCCCATATTTTAAACGTTTTATTACATTTATTACAGCAAAGTTTCAAGGTTTAATTATATTCTTGATCAGCAATATCCAAGATGATATAGCCATGACCATCTGTCCGTATGAACACGTAGATCGTAGAGACTATAAGAGATAAGGATGTAGATCAAGTTTGCTACAAAATTTTTTCTACGACCCTGAAAATCGATAAAAAAAAAAAAACGCCTAACAACCATATTCGATTTGAAGTTATAGCCAATTTTCGGTGTTAGTTGACTAACAATATGGTATATTTTTTACTTTATGGTATATTTTGAATGCAGTACTATATCAATATACTAAATATAGCCTCGTTTATTATACTATTTTTGCGGTACATTAATTTTGTATATTGACCTTACTGACTTGAGTTTATTCGATATTGGTAGCGAGTATCGCACAGTCGAGCGCACTTGATTGTAGATTTCATACATGTTAAAATTGTGTTTTTGGTAGGCTGAGAAATGTAGTTTAAATGATAATAATTCAGGTATCATTAATATTTTGTACAACGTAAATTGTACAGTCTGTAAATTACCTAGATTATTCCATATTAGTTGTATTATTGTTTTTATTCTTTTGTATAAATTCTATATATATATTCAATGCCATTTATCTAAGCTGAATAGAATTGCTCAATTTTGTGGAACTATCGCTAGTGTCAGCTTAAATAATTGATCGCATTCACAAATCGAGCCCATTCTTCTTAAATTATACTCCACTTAGAGCCGTTGTTACAATTCTTACCTGCGGTGGAATCAACCTTTATAATGGTTTCTTCCCTAACTCAATCCCAATTCACTTGCCACATGCACCTCACACACAGACTCACACAGAGAGAGGACCTTGGCCAGTCTCATTAGTCGCAGCTGAAACAATTTCTAATAATAGTCAACAAATAACCAATTTTCCATTAATTTTACCCACGCTTTAACAATTGGAATTATGATTTAGGTGAATGTTTTGATATCGAGCAAATTCAATAAGTCAAACTACAAAAATAAATAATAAAATATAATATGATGACCGATTTATGAGACGGCGCTTGATTAATGTCCTCGACAAAGGCGGCGACGGTCACAAAAAGGACAAAAGCCCCAACAAAAAAAAGAACATTCCATTGATTAGAACACAGGACCTCACACAAAGCCTTGGCCATGGATAGTGTTTTGATTTATCGCGAGGCTAAAAGAGAAATTAGCCTAGAAATGTGGATTGGGAATATGGAGAGTCGAGTGCTGAGTGCTGAGCGCTGAGTGTGGAATGTGGAATGAAATGAGAACTGGCCACACAGCAAGTGAAGGTGGCTCTGCTCTGCTAATTGAGCAGCCGAAAACAACGAAGAATGAAGAACCAAACAGCCAACAACCAGCTGCCAAATTAAGTTCTCAAAGGATCTTGGCCTGGTCTTAATGTATGCGCGGCTCGATTCTCTGTATTCTTGTCGTCTTTCTTTCTTTTTAATTAAGTACAACAACGCAGCAAAATTGATTTCACATTTGAGATGACTCGCCCAGTCCAAGTCAGGTCCGGACTCTGACTCTGACTCTGACTCAGGTGCAACGGCTTCGTTATCGTTGCCAAAGATCTCTGAGAGATGCGCGTTGGGAGATAAGGCCAAATGCTAGCTAGATGTTAGGCTCGACCGCAGCTTGGATCATATTTAATATAGTTTGTAAAATATTTATAATCGCTTATCGCTGGTAAAATATCTGCCGCAGGATCCAAGAGCCATCGAGCTGCCAAGTCATTAGGCTGCATTCAAAATTTGTTAGGCTTCGTTTTCGGGGCGTTTCGCTAGCGATTTGCGCGCGTTTTTCGAATGTTTTGTATGCGTGTGCAAGATAAACCATAGAAAAATGCTATTCAATTTTGATTTCAAACTAAAAGCTCATTTCACATGCATAAATTATGTTGAAATTTATGCAGTTCAGGTCAGAGCCGAAAAAGTTTCAGGCGAAGTAAGGTCCCAGATTCATATCTGGGAATGTCCCATAAAATAAAAGCTGCAAGCTCCGAGTCTACCTGAAAGACATTGATCATAGCAATGATAATATAAATTCCAATTAACTTATCAGACACTGGTCCAGAGTGAGACATTCAACGGTAAACGGCACTGGCAATTACAAAAGAATAAATTTTCCCCATTTTCTCGAGCATTATCGGTGAGAAACTATCTCTAGCCTGACGCCGTCTCAATGTCTCAGCGATGTCTCTATAAAGTGCTGACCATGCACATTCAAATTATGGCATATCGGTTGACCAGTTGACTTGACATCTTCAGCACAAACGTATCGGAACCAACCTCATCGATCCACCAACTCTTCTGTATGTTATAGTATATGAGTTGGTATGAGGGAAAAACTCGCTTCGCTGTGGCCTAATGAAATTATTAAAAATGCATTTTAGTTGAGTTCACAAAAAAAAAAAATGCATAATATGCATAAAAGGCAGCTCCACAACATACATAAATAATCTGAGCATGCTCCAACTTCAAGTCTAACTCCCATCTCTATCGCTCTTTGTCTTGCTCTCTTTCATTCTTTCTTTGCTACTCAGTTGAGAATGCATCTTGGTCCCTTTGACAAAACTAATTATGCATTCATTTTGTTTGCCAACAATTAACTGGCCCTGGGGCGTGGCACATTTTTCATTTTGCTTATTAGTAGTCGGTCCCCAAGGATCGTTTCGAAATCCTGCCTCCCCTTCTTTGATTTATGACAGCTTCATACATGATTTAGATTCCAGCATAAGGCATCAGAATACATACATATATGCAAAGTTCACAAAATCTATGCAGCCAATCACTCTTCTCAATGCTGACCTAGTTTCTAACTGTGAATTGGTCTAAGAGTTAAAGACATTTCTAGAAAATTATTATATTCTATCAAAATTCACCTCTTAAGCAAATAAAAACTGTAATTAAAAAATGACTAACAATCTAATGTAAATAAAATAAATATACTAAAATATAGCCATACTAAAAAATACTACAAAATCCGAAGGCTATATTTGGTATATCGACATACCATTACATTTACAGTACAGAGTATACCAAATTGTCAATCAAAGCCACTAAGTCTTAACTGCTGCAATTTATGCTGCATTTTGAATATGTTTATTATCATCATATTTTCTAAATTTCGAAGTTAGTATAATACGAATAAAATTATTTTTTTGTTTATATTTCTAGCAATCATTGGAAATTGAACCTTCATAAAATTATTTCAAATGCAATACTGACAAATGTTTTTTCTGTTATCACATGCAATTTGAATTTATATATTTGAAAGTATTGTATATCTTTATAGAAAGATTTTGCGAAATTCTTGGTCGACTTCTTAGGCAGTTTTGTGTCAATGGTGCTGCATAAATTAAAGAAAGCTGTAACAATCCGGCAAATAACTGAAAACTGTGTCCAGTTGCACAGTCAGTCGCCAATAACAGAATAACTCATCGAACTCGAGCCGGGACGAGGAATGAGGCTGGGAAGGGAGGTCACATGGAGCTGAGAAGAAGTTCGAGGCCAGGGTAAAACTGTAAACTGGTTCGACAATCAAATGACCATTTATAACAGCAAAGACAGCGAAAACAGCAACCATAGACGAAGCAGGCAGCATGTAGCAGGCAGCAGTCAACTGGCCAGCAACAGATGCAGAGCCACCCACGCGTTGAACGTTGCTCGCTCATGCCACAAATGCCACAATTACTTTCTAAATGCCACAAGTCAAAATCAGCGGGGCGAAACATTTGAATTTGCACCAAAACCAAATTAGGCGCCAATCGCACAAAGCGCTGATAGAGAGGGAATAGGGAGAGCGAGAGGGTGATGGAGAGCAGGGATTGAGGAACACCGTGGACAGTGGCCAAAAGAATTTCATGGGCGTTTTCTAATTTCTAGCTGGCTGCAACAACAACAGCAACAACAGGCAACAAATTCCAAAGTCAAAGTAATGTGAAAAACGCCTTATCCGGTGGGGCAGCTATCGCAATGGGGGAACTGTCAACGCTGCAGGTTGCCCGCTGCATGTTGCAAGTTACAAGTTGCAAGCTGAGTCTGAGTCTGAGGCTGTGGCGGTCGCTGGATGGGAGCCAATGGCCACCCAGGTTGCTGGCTGGTGGCTCATTGGCCACTTCAGTGGTTGCAGTTGACAAACGTTGACAGCGGCGACAATGTAGACGGCGACGAGTCCACGCTATTGACATTGCGAGCATCGTGCCACAGTGGCAGTGAGGCAAGTCGAGACGGGAACGAACTTGATTTCTTATTTGAATATGTATTTAATTCAGCGGCTGAGCGTCGCCAATGCCATCGATCGTGACAATCGCCAACGCAAGTGCAAAACTCTTCACTTCATGTGTCGAACGATCTGTGGCAAGTGGCCACAAGAGTGTGTATGTGTGTGTGTGTGTGTGGTGTGCCACTTGCTGGCCGTTCTGCTGCTCTGCTCAGCCTATCAGAGGTGATTAAAATTGACGTTTCGATATGTGATGACGCTTACACGCAGTGCTCCCCTCAACACTTTCTTTTGCTAAACGTTTTCATCATTTATGAATTGATCAATTTGTTGTTATTGTTGTTGTTGTGGTTGTTGCCGCTTCTGCCCTGCTACAGCTGGAGGCAAACAGCCAACAGGCAGCGGCCAACGGCCATCGGCAAACGGCGATCATCAGCCGCATCGTTTGCTTTGTTTGTTGTGGCCATTAGCGTCACTTGATGGAACCACTATCTGCTCCAGCCTTCAACGATCCAACCATCCAACCATCTATCGTCTATTGAGTCGTGCCCGCTCTGACTTAATTTATTTCAAATTGTTGCAACTGCAAACGCAACTGCCTCTCTCACCTTACCCTTTGGCTGGCGCTGCAAATTATTTACACAACTAATTTATGCATTTCCTAAAGCGTTTCAAATTAGTTCAAGTCCTCTTGGGAATGCGTTGGCCAGCAGCTCATGAAATTGACAATCAAATCGAATTTGTGTAAACAAAATTGACGCATCAGCGAAGCACAGAAAATTCTGTCTTAAAGTGTCTTAGAAATATGGAGTGAGTGTGTTAGGGAGATGTTAACATACTAAATGCCTTAAACTCTTTTCAGTTGATTTGATTTCTGTCTGAAGAAAAAATACATTTTTGAATTGAAATCGTTTGCATACTGAAAGATCCTCCTAACTTGAATAAATATGAAAGCTACAGTCGAGTGTGCTCGACTGTGAGATACCCGCTTCTCATTTTGAGTAAAATCAAAACATTGCGATATTATTCTCAAAATATACGAAAAAATATACTACAAAAATACTAAAATTTACTAAATGGTTTATTTGGTATATCTATATAGTGCCACATTCAAAATATACCATAAAAGGCATAATATACCAGATTGGCAGACAAAGTATTACTTTAATAACTTTTTATCTGATCGCAACCAAGTTTTCAGAAATCGCAATTACTATGGTTATAATTGTACATTTCAAAATTCGCGACTCTAACTTTAAAATTACGCTTGTTATTCGATTTTTGTTAATTTGCGGGTGCGGAAGTGGGCGGCCAGACGGACATACAGACGGGCGGACATGGCCAGATCGTCTCTGCTGTTGACGCTGATCAAGAATATATATACTTTATAGGGTCGGAGATGCCTTCTTCTACCTCTTACCTACATTTCCTGCCGGTACAAAGTTATAATACCCTTCTACCCTATGGGTAGCGGGTATAAAAATTCGACTGCTGAACTCTTTATTTGGGAACCATTGGGAAACCATTGTATAATATCACTAATAGCAGTTTGATTCGATTGTAAATTGAACTTGTAAAGTTTCTGTGAGAATTCCGCTATCCATTTTCAATATAACCATATTCTAAAAGTATACTGAATTAATATACTGCAAAAATACTGAAATATCCCAAGGATATATTTGATATACCTACATATGTATATAAATATAAATGGCTATAACGTCTCTTCTATTGACGCTGATCGGAGATGCCTTCTTATGCGTGTTACTTACATTTCTTGCCGGCACAAAGTTATAATGCCCTTCCACCCTATGGGTAGCGGGTATAAATAGTCAAGTTGAATTTTATAGTGGAATTTTTTAGCGGAAGAATATTACGGTACTTTAATGCTATTTTAGTGCTATTTTTAAGTTCGCAGCAGTATTTCAAGCCCGCGGAGTAGACAATATTTGTATTGATGGACAGACATAATACGGATATAACTTAAAATTACTGTTAAGGTCAGAAAAGCTTCTTTCTGTTTGTTTTGATAATTTGCACAACACTGACAACACTTTGAATATAATAAATATATAATGAATATAGCAATTTAACAATATTTGAATATTATTGATTATCTACAACAATTCGCAATACTGCTCAAATCTGTCTTTTCCTTTCTTCATGGACATACTTTGCTCATTGAGTCTGGCACATTCATGCACAGATGCGACCATGAATCAAAATCCAGCAAAGGGAAGAGTAAGTCTTAACTGCAACAGCAAATGGAACAGCAGAGAATGCTCCTCGAGCTGGAATTCTTTAATGCAGCCAGACTTGGCTTAAACTGAAGTTGACCAACTGGCCCAACTATGTTCTAGCTGACCTGATGCGACTTTGCAGTTGTTGTTGTTAATAAACTGAGCACACTATTTGAACGCCAATTAGTGTGTAGCTGCTAATTTAGGACAGTCCAGACTTGAACCCATCGAGTTATCTGTGCCGTTTGACTGTGGAATGTGGCGTAGATGCCGCGACGATCGACGAGCGACCGTCGACCATAAACATGTTGGCTCAAGTTTGAAGATGCCATGCGGATGAGGTAAATGCAATGCTTGCTTGGCTTTGGCTTTGACTTTGTCTTTGGCTTTTACTGGACAGGAAGGTCCTGTGACTCAGTATCGCAGACTGTTGCGCCCTCTGGGTATAAACATTTTGTGCATTTCTTTTTTGTATTAATTTTCAACCACGTTGACCGCAACGGGACAGCGACTCGACTTTGGGCCTCTGGGCTTGTGTCGTTTTCTGGGTTGGGTCGCCCAGTTTCAATTGAAAAACCGCAGGTCTGAAGGCGACCTTTTGTTTTGCACCCTGGCCGCTCGTTCCTGATGCCATGCCATGCCTTGCTTCTACTCTTGCTCCTGTCCAGTCTACTGTACCGGAAGCTACAGTCGTGTCCATGTCCTGTTCTTTGGCTTTTATTTAACATGACGCAACAGAAAACGAGTAAGGCAACAAAAACGACGACGAATGCACAAATGTCCTGTCAACATCTTTTGATCCGCTTGCTGCCTCAGTCACCTTTTCACCTTTATGTACTTTTTTCTTTTCGTCCTGAATGCCTTTTAGCCGCCGGCAATTTGGACAACTCTGACGGGATTTATCATGACTTGCCACTTTATTTATTGTCGGCATTTTGCATGTCCAATTTGTTGCTATATAGCATTCATTAGCCTGTGCTCTGTTCTGACAGTTTGTGACGTCACATGCTAGTAATATATTGTCATTTAGCTAGCAAAATAGAATTCTAGAGAAAATGTAGTTTCTATTGCAGGACCAGTAGTTCTTTTAGAGTAGTTATTATAAAATAGATACAAATATATTTTTATACTCACTACCCATAGCGTTGATGTAATAACGTTGGACCTACAGGAAATGTCTTAAACATATAATAACATACATATAATATATATAACATATTGTAAGTACCTAATACAGCATTTGGTATTAAGCATTATTCCAAATTGTTTTCTTTTTTTTTTTTTTTAATTGTGTAGCGGGTGACTCATAGTCGAGAACACTCTACTGCATCTTGTTTTTTCTTAACATTCTTTTTGCCCTATACTGCTCTAAATTTTTACAATGAAATTGAAGCTATATATTTTATTGATACTCAGTAACTCCGACTTCTTTCAGTCGGTTGATTCTTCTCCAGTTTTAGTAATAAAGATTCTATAATATAATAAAGTTTCTATAATATTGCAGACTAAATTAAAGTCATGTGTAATGAATAAATCTTTCATAGTCATATTTAAATTTCGAAAACGGAACTGAGTCAACGAAAATACATATATTCTTAATAAAGTTTCTATAATATTGCAGACTAAATTAAAGTCATGTGTAATAAATAAATCTCTCATAGTCATACTTAAAATTTCGAAAACGAAACTGAGTCAATGAAAATAAATATAGGTTTATAATTTTATTGTTAGGCAGTAACAATGAATTATTTCAAGAACTCGGAATTCTTACGAATTTACGAATAATAAATGGTTGCCCTAATAAATAGTCCCAAGTTAGCGTGTGTTTCGTTTAGTAATTTGTTTTTACTATCACTTTCGCTGAATTAATTTGCAGTACAGCCAATAAAATTATAAAGTTTCTATTAATTACTAGTCATCACTATTCCTGAAATCCATTTATTAGCCACAATCTTAACGGAAATTACACTTAAAAATGTATAATTTGCTTAGTTGTGCTTATTATATATAAGCAAAATCAAGATACAATATAATCATCTCAAGTTTCATTCATACGTGTGATATTTCACTATGGAATTTCCAGTAGAATTATTGATAAAGCGACACCAATTTTAGTTATAACGATTAAGAAATGCAAGTGTCGATTTTACCCCACTGACTTCCTGAGAAATTGTCCATGTCATATCCGCAAAAAAAGAGGCTAATGATAGACATTCGCGCATTCTTCGGCCCAGTTGGAAACGTCGTTTTAAAATGGTCAATAAATATGCCAGACGCGTAACATACAGTAAAGGCGAGGGAATGTTTTCGCGGAACAATCCATGAAATCACATTGTGAAAATATTTAATAATTTTTGTGGCCCACACATATCAGTCAAATATCGCCGAGATATACGCAATCGGAGTGCTCGACTAGCTCGAAATGGCATTTCCTTAATTGAAAGGTCCAAAGAGTCGTATAATCTGTGTGATTGTCTTTGCTGCGTTTCGGGCTTATCTGGGGGATATTTCTAACAATTATTACTTTGGTGCGAAATCTATAGAACTGATCTGTTCAAGAGGTGGTTGTTGAGTTCTGGCTTTAAATACGGGAAGCAATCTCAAATTGTGCGCAATATTCGTGCGGGACTAAAGTACTTAACGCCTTTTTAATTTGGCAAAAGAAATCAAATCAAGATAAAGTTAGGCAACCGTGACCTACTACAAAACCATCGACCAAGCCCACGTAATCGCGAACTGTTTTTGGGCGAGGGAAACGGGAACAGCGGATGGGGAGGGGCAATATAGTACTACAAGTATTAGCCGTAAATGTGGAGCACATTCGGCGTATGGCGTATGGCATATGGCGCAATTGGCCGAGCGCGGCCTGTTTGTTACGGACTATAAATGAAATCTAAGGGGCTTTATCAGTGAAGCCGCCGGCCAACAGTCTGTGGCCTGATCTAAGCCCACCGGCAGCAGACACAAACAAGCTGTAAAGTGCTCTTTGTTCCACACTCTTGTTGCCTCTTTTCCCATTTCCATTTCCATTCTTGGCCAACTACAACTGCGTACTCGATTTCCAAAATACGATTGCGGAATGTCAGGGAAACCTAAGTAAAGGCTTTGCTTGAGAGAGGTCATTGGAATTTGAAAGGAATTAAAAATAAATACAAATTAAGGTTACTCTGTTGAAATAGATTTCGATTAAATTGAAAGCTGTTTTTGAAATCAAAAAAGAATTACTTACCATATTTAAAATAGCTAGAACATTACTATTATTATTACTATTATTTTTATTTTTTATATCTGTCACATTCTATTCTCGTGTGTGTTTTCGCTCTACTTACAATTCAATTGTCCGAATCTAGCTCAAACTGTTTACAATCCTTTCTTTTCTACCAACTAGCCGGTTACCAGGTAACCGACTTTTATAACATATTCATTTAGCACGTTTCGTTCGCCTGACTTTCGTCAGTGTTTTCGGCCCCATAAAGAATCGCGCCGACTGATATCGTGGCCGATATTAAAAGTCATTAAACTCGGACGATTACATACTCGAAGCCCCCAATTGCAATGCAAATAAACATGTTAAGGCTTCAAATCTTTGCTGTTTTTACAATTTACGAGAGCCATACAAAACTTGAGTCGAGAATCACAATTAGAATTATGTCATTCAGTTTGAGTGGTAATGCTCGTATGATTGCTTTTTTATGATGCTTTTTTATTCTAATTCTGTGCGATTTCGTCAACTGGACGATGGTAATCGTAAATCGTAAATCATAAATTAAATTTCTGCACACAACAGATTGAGCCTTTAAGCTCCCCGATAAGCGCCATCGAAAGGCAGAAAATTTTTCCATAGATTTCATTAGCGCATTTCTTTGGCATTACTCACCCAGCTGGAGAATGACCAAGGCTGAAGAGAGTCTCTTATCGGTGGCTATTTTTCGTGCCTGGTTACGCTAATGACATCACTTTCTATGACCCACGATATCGATTGGCATCGAGACGACGATAAGGTGCCATTTGCCTATCGTAAATACCAAGGACTGACTATCACAGACCCTTTACGATTCGTATACGACCTGTTATAACAAATGGGGGGCCTGCTGACTGTTAATTGTCAACGGCTGACTGAGTGATTAGATGATGGAGTATTTGCACTGAGAATTTGGCGGTCAAGCATCGTCAAGACGGGCCTCTCATAATCTCTCTCCCTCTTTTGGGGTCTCATAACATATCATTATTATTGCAATCATTCGATAAACGAGCAATAAACACTTCCTGTATCGCGATTATTCATCGACATGCCGCCAAAATTTGATTCGCTTGTGTAGTGCTAGGTCAAGGTTGTATCGATTCAGTTTGATTTCCATTTCTATCGCATATCGGTTGAAAAGCTCTTGTCAATATGACGAGGCTTTTTCGGTTGTAAACAGATAAGTGCAGTTGCATGATAATTTAATTGATTTCTTGCGATAGTATGAAGGGATCCATCTTGGTTACGCCCTGGGGAATCACACAGTTAGCTAAGGACACGCGCCATGTTATGCAGTTAATATTGTAGCCATATTAACAAAGGCTTTCCTCATATAATCGGAATTCCGTAGATAAGGTTTCACAAGTCAACAGCGCTTCCGTAATTGCGCATTGGAATCTTTTCTCTTTTTATAATCAAACATTCCAATTGGCCATGACCATAACCATTTTCGATTCCAAGAATTTTAATACAATTGACCAACTTATCGGCCCACATACGCAATTGAAAATCCAGGAAGGAGTTTCTTATAAAGTGTGCCATTATCTGATCATTACTTAAATATTTATTGGGCTAACTTTTTGATATTGCCAATATGTATTCGCAATCGCTTATAATGGATCATATAACTGAAGCGAAATCCAGTTTATTTCGGTTTCTTATGAACTGACTTATCAGCTCTGTAATAATTACATTTGATAAGAGCTTTTTAAGGTGGATGAGAGTCAAAGTTATCGAATAGTCTGTTACAGATTGCAACTCTTCTGTATTCTATACCTCTTGAATTATCTCTAACATATTGTTATACGAGTGTAGCACTTAAAATAAGGTTTGCTACTTATAAGATACCATTCATAAGGAATGCGTAAAAATATTACTATTGTATATACCATGCAATGTACTATAAACTATACTATATTCTCTACTCGAACCATACTTTACTATATATATATTTAAGAAATAAAGTCAGGTAATAGTCATTTTCCAAACATCTATAGTTATTAGATTCGTGACTTCCTTTCTGGCTTATCATTTTCTAGCAGACAGTTGTTATATGTGCATTATGAAGTGTTTGACATTTTTATAAGATGCCGTGATATTCTAAACTTAGCGTATTTCCGGTTGATATTATATTATTATTATGCTTTTCCGCTTGCATCAGGCGATGTTATCAATTGGGACATTATCAGTAAAATACCGTTTTCTGCAAAGCGGGAGCGGTATTAATCAGAGAGACATTTAACACGCCCAACAAATCAATCAGGTTTCATTTTTGACCTTGGCGCTAAGTAATTACTCCTAATTAGAGCAATCAGAGAATCGCATAGATCATGCTGTCAACGGCGCTGTCAATGCGGAAGATGAAGACGATTGAGGGAGTCGCCATTGATTCGCATGACTGGCAACGGAAGTGAAGAGCAGCTGTTAATTGGCCAAGTCTATAAAAACTGAGTCAATAATTTGCGTTGGCAAACGAGACCAAATAAATCACTGAGATGGGCTTTGATATTGACCGCATTGAGGAAACCGACAGAGTGCTATCCAAGAGTCCGACTATCAGTATCCATGTATCTCAGAGATACAATTGAATGCATTCGCATTGGCACACGACGCTTCGTCGCATCAGCCGGGGCAAGGACATCAATGAAATTAAGTACTAGTATCTGAGCATTATATTTGTTGCCTGAAAAATTACATAGCTATTAGGCCTAACCCCCTTGCCACGCATCTACCTCACACGTTTACCTGGAAAATGATTATGTTGCAGCAGCGACTGTTGCAAATGCGGCCAGGCTTCAACCTCAATTATGCACGGACCGGCACATAAATTGTCAATTCGTTGGACATCGATTCGTTGTTCGGCTTGTGTCCTGTTTTGCTTCTCTTCCCTCTCCTTATCCGTTGTCCTAGCCCTAGCCCACTTCTTCTTCACCTCCTTCTACCTGGTCGCCGGGTGTCGCTATCAACGACGCTCATCTTGCCACACGCTGCGTGCACTGTGTTTTTTTGCAACAGTTTTTTATCCCCGCATGTTGCATTTCGCCTTAACATAGTTCTGTCTGACTACTGTGACACTCAGGTGATAAAATGGGACCTTCTTTTCTTTAGCTTTTGTCTAAAGTGTTTTATCTAGCACTTAGTTTTTTGGTTGTAATTGGCCACGCTGATAACGCATTTAGAATTAGGGTTCTTCGTTTGCTGTTGGGTGGCTTTCCCAATTCTTGATATTGTTCGCTGTATTTTGAAAGAAACTTCTACTACTTTTTCTTTATAATGGGTTTTAATCTAAAAATAAAAAAATAAAAACATATTATTTGTTATGCTACATTATTATTGCATGATTAATTTTTCATTTTAATACAAATACAGTTCTACAATCTAGGAAGAAATCTTATGTCCTGAACCAAGCCAAGTTTAAGTTGAATACAGAAAATGAGTTCAAATAATAATTAATTCTAGATGAGATGGTTTTGATTATAAAAAACGTTCTCATTTCAAGAATATACTTCCAGTTCAATACAAGATTTGTTTTGTTTTAAGACTCACTTATTATGGTCGATATTTTAAATTTTAAAAACAAGTATTAAACTCTGGTTTTTGATCAAGTTTTGAGACTAAAATATGATTTTTTAATCTCCAAACTGTAGTTGAAAATAAAAATCTCGTATCAAGAGCCAATAGTATAATCAATTTCTCAAATTTTAATCTAAAATTTTGAACTGAAAAAAATCTTCTATTTATATTCTGTATTAAAAACTTTTTTAGACTATTCTTGAATAGTTGTTGTACAAGATCGAAAATATTTTAATATTATTGTTTCTGTCTATAATTCCGTTTCTTAAATTAAAGATCTTTTCTAGTTTTTTTTTATGTCCGTTGTATAAGTTGGACTTCCTGTCAATGTTTTAGAACACCCTTGGTAGCTGCTTAACAGTTTAGCAGTTAACTACTTTTCAACCATTACCTAAACGCCAATAAATGCTCATTAGAAACAAGTCAGGAGAACATGTAAGGCGAGTGTGTCATTAAAATCATGTCAAGACACGAAAGCTCATGAGTGCAACACGCCATAGACAACGACTGCAACTGGGAGAGAAGCAAAGGGAGAGGAGTAGCAAGGGAGAACAAGAGAAATGCATTTCAGAAAATTTACATATTTAAGTAGCATACGAGAAAAATTCTTTTATGGTTGTTGTCAAACGAACTTTTACTACTTTCTAACTGAAACTGAAAAACTAAAAGAAAAGAAAAAAAAACGAACTCCGAACTTGAACTAAGAATCCGACTCTAGGTCGTGGGTGAGTCCAAGTGTCAGACTGACTGACTGACTAACTGACTGACCAAGAGAAGAGATGTCAAAAGATCATAATGAAAATGCAGTTATGTTAATTTCTGTATATTTTACAACAAATTTGTTAGTTGTTCGGAGGTTGGTTGCAAGTAATTTATAGCCACATATTTCAGACAGTTTATGGCAGAAAATATTCACATGACGCTGACATGACTGACTGACTAACTGACTAACTGAGTGAATGTTGAACTCAGTTCATAGTCCGTTTGCAGTCTTTGTGGAATATTTGGACACTTTGCACAGTTTGTGCTTGCCTCCCGTTGGGATTTAGGACAAACTTTAGGTCACAATTTATTTATAAATCAATAAAATACGAATCAAATCAGAAATGAGGTGCATGCAAAAGTTGGCTTCTAACGAGCATGTGTTTCTATTGTTAATGCTAAGTAGTTTCATCCAATACATATCAAACGATTTTTAAAATATTCTTTGCTTATTCAAATGTGCCCCTGACATTATACACACACACTCACACTTTAAGACATCGGTGTACATGTCGATTGACTGCCATGAAGTCATCAGCGTCACAGTCAGCGTCAACAACGGCGTCATCCACATCAATTTGATATGCCCAAATGCCCCAATCTCAATCATTCTACGACTCTACGAACTGGTATTCGACTCTCATGAGGCAGGGCTGACGGGGGAGGGTTGGAGCGTTGGGGTTGGGGTTATCGCCTATTCAATAAGGCGGCATAGAATAAACGTGCGATCGATCGAGTCTCAGAAACTGAGAAGGCGAGAATCTGAGAATCTGAGCTCTACGCATAACTCTAAACCCTTCATTGTCTGAAGGTGTCAATAGAATAGAGAAGCTTGACACCTGTGGCGCCTCAAGTGTGGAAGCTTGCCAAGAGTGCTGGGCGACCTAATCGAGTTAGCATCAGAGAATAACTTGAACTTAAACGGTAATCATTGTGCGTTTTACATACTTAAGATTTAAGATACGAAGTCAAGTTTGGAAATATACAACATAAAGCTAGAAATAAAAATTAAATAGCATTATTATCATACAAATAATAACTAGTATCATAAAATCTCACACAAGATGTTTTCTTTACCTTAATACTAAACTAGTTTCAAGAAACTATAAGTTGAATAAAATAATTCCAAAACAAGTTTTGTATATTTTAAATAAAAGTGCTTACTTTCAAGTACCCAAAACAATGAAATCTCGAAATCATATTCCAATTTTGGTTCACATCTACATCTCATTACCTTTTAATTGGGTTAAATGATATTATAACAAGCTCTGTGGCATTTTTAAATACTCCTTATTAACACATGCTAAACAGCAGACAAGAAAACTGGATTCTAAAACATTTTTGCCAAGCCAGACGTTCATAACTCAAACGATATTTTTTTGGGGAGTTTTTGTGTGGTCCGATGTTAGATGTTGTACGATAATTCCCCATTCAAATAAATATACGAAATTGACGCTTTTGGTGTGTCTAACGGTTAACCATGTAGCGCATAATTCAAACTGAAAGCTTTTTACTTTATCGTATTAAAGAAATAAATCAAAAATGCTTGCGTCGAGAGCCCCATTCCCCCCGATTTTCGATCCCATCGATGGCATCCCATTGAATGGGGCGACTCAACCCAAAAGCCAATCAAAAACGCATCAAAATCAAAAGGCCGCCAAATAAACAAAAACAATTTGTCAATGTGGCAACAACAATCAACGCCATTTAATTAGATGCCATTGATTAGAAGGAGGTAACCCGACAGTCCCAACCGACAACAAACCAAGCGAACCAATACAAACTAAGAAGATCCGCTGGGATCCATGAGAGCGCATCTGCTGCCCGCTGGATGTTGGGAGAAGGGTGAAGGGGAAGACGAAGCTGCATTTTGTCCAAGAAGAAACCACTTGAAAATTTGAAAACTTGTCGAGCTTGACAAATTTGACAGGCTTGATTGAAAATGAAAAGCGGCCAGCGAAAAGAAATATGTTGTTCACAATAGAAAGGTCAACCCTGAAAACGAACCCAAAAGAATCTACATATGTGCTTATGTATATAAGTCTGTGCATGGATGCATACCAGAGACCGAGTAAAGCTCTATGACAATGCCCCATCGACTTGGTGGATTTTTGAAAGTGCCACACGATGACGACGACGACAAAGACAGAGGCAGAGGCAGAGGTAGAGATAGATATAGTGGCAGAGACAGAGGAAGAGGTAAGGGCAGGGGCAACCGCGGCAACGGCAACTGTCAAGTGCTTTGGCACTTTCCAAAAAACCATTCGAAAAAAGATGTTTTGGTTATTTCTCAGAGCTTGCAATAGGTGAGAATTTATGTTGATTTTTGTGGCAGCAACAGTTGCAGCCGCAGCTGCCGCTTCCCCTCCGCCGTCCAATCATCGCATCCCTGGTCCGGCAATTTGTCAAATTGTTTAGTCTTTAGTTGCTGAGCGATTGACAGTCCGACTAACTAGCCAACTGCTGCTGTTTGGCCTACAACTTGACTACAGCTTAAAGAGCGAGAGAGAGAGAGAGAGATAGAGAGTGAAAGAGAAAGAGAGAATGAGCAACTGCAGTTGGCTACTTGCAACCGCTGTGGCTAATGATATTGTATGAATATTTTTGTTTTCAGCTTGCATTTCGGACTGTGACGTGGCTGCCACGTAAACAATCCGCTAAATTGTAGTCCATTGCAGCATTTTTGCGCCAGGTGTTGGCAGATATTTGAAATATTTTCAGCTTAGATCGGCTTATGCTTGGCCAAGAGTTGTTGCCACTCGTATTACACATTCTTATACAAATGAACAAAGTCAACGGGGAGTGCACATTGTGGTTTAGTATCGCATAAAATCGCAGACATATTGAATAATATTTAACTTTTTTTAAATTGTGCTATTTATCTATTATGAAATCTCTGTACTGATTGTATGATAAATTGCTGTAATTTCATAATCAATTCATGATTATTGTTTCCAATCATCAAATTCGACTCACGTCGCTTACTAAACTATACTTTGAATTTGAACTTCAAGATGCACTGTTGAACACTTTGACTCACTTCAAAAAGGCGTTAGAAACCTAAAAAAAAACACTGGGAAGATTATAAATAGCAGAAGAGCGTATTTTGGAGTGTTGAAAGAAAGTGTAAGAACGAAGCTGCTGCAAACAGTTAGGATTTGTTTGCACAAGACAGTTAGAAGGTGGCAAACAGGTAACAGTTGTCCATCAAGAAATCCGCTTGAAGAACTGCAAGGAAGGTCAAACTGTGGTTAATTATTGATGAGTCGCAGAGGAGAAGGAAGACAATGCTTGACCCTCGCAAACACCCGCACAACAAAATCTTGTTGTTTCTAATGTTTTTGCTGTATTGCTCACGGGTGTCGAGTCGAGTGTCATTAACGAAGCTGGCCTGGTTGTTGGTGTGTTGTTGTCGCTATTTCTGTTGCTGGTCTGGCAGCTGGCAGCTGGCATTCCATCATTTTTAATGTGCACGGTCATAAAAAATCAAGTGCAACAAGTTGCCAAAGACCGTTTGGGAGATATGTGAGTACGAGTACGAGTGCGAGATGTACTTACAGATACACAGATACAAATACAGATACATTCTAACTGTTTGCGTTTTATAGCTGGGCGTGCCGCATTGACAAATCATCTTGACACCTTCGGCATGGCAAACAATTTGGCATTGGACGTCATAAAAATGGGTTACGGACATGATTTGCAATGCAATAAACTTAATTGAGTGCGCGTCAGTTTTTAATTTTAAACCGTTCACGGGATTACGATACGCAGACACTAGGACAGACGGACAGTCACTCAACCGGTTTCCCAGAAACAAACAAACTTAACATAAATAAGTATAAAATAAAATAGAGAGAAAAATGTATAATAAAAAAGCATTTGGAGAACATTTCGATTCCGAGGCGCGAAATCGTTAAATATCTTTTGATGTCGTCATGGGTTAAGATACGCAGTTTTTGGTCATTTTTAATGATGCCATTAAAATCGCAGGTATTTATTTATTTTCTCTGTTTTGTTGTTGTTCCCATTTCGAATTTGTTTCTGATTTCAAGTTGCGATTTAATTGTTGCATTATAAAATCTCATTTTTATTTTCGGCGCCGCGGCCGTTTAAACGGCGCCAAAAGCAGTTCATAATCGTTTGGTCATCATTAATTTTGATTTTGATTTTGTTGGTTGCTATAAATATTTCTTATAGTCGCTATAAATCGACGTGCCACACCGCTGAGCCACTCACCAGACACTCAGCACTCGGCCCACTTTGACAGCAGCTGGGTGGGTGGGTTGAGGTTGTGGTTGAGATTGTGGTTTGCTGGTGGTGCAAACTGGTGTTAACTTGTCAGCCGCAGAGTCAGTAGCGTTTCACTCTATATGTATTTTTTTGTAGAGTCATTCGTTAAATATACCTTAAATATAGCTATCATTTAGCAATCAGTTGTGTCAAATTTTATTTTCGGCACTTTTTGCAGATTTAAGTATTATGTTTGAAATCTAACAAGTAAGATAGCACACTCGACTGTGATATACCCGCTACCCATTGTCAACAAAAACATATTCTAAACATATACCATAAAAATATTAAAATATACCCAAGGCTACGTGTGGTATATATAGATTGTACTACATTCAAAATAGAACACTGAATATACCAGATTGTCAGGCAAAGCAACTAAGTCCCGAAATATGGTAAGTAGGTTTTTTTCCATACTAGTATTTCTTAACTAATTTGTACAATTTATCTGATCGCATACAAATTTTCAGGAATCGAAAATACTGTAGTTTTTTTTTTTTTGGATGTACCGACATTCGGGACTCCATTTTCAAAACTGTTGTCATTCGATATTTTGGATAAAAACTTGAAATAAACTGCACACATAACAAATGCTGTCAAACAAAATTTTAGCTCTATCGCTTATAGTATCTTAGATCTAGGTGTTCATACGGACTATATCGTCTCGGCTGTTGACGATGATCAAGAATATATATACTTTATAGCGTCGGAGATGACACAAAGTTATTATACCCTTCTACCGTATGAGTAACAGGTATAAAAGATTAATTTTTCGTTATTCTGTCTTCTGAATTCGTATTCATTTCTATTTATATTTTACGTTACTGCGAGAATTCCGATATACAAAATGACTATTTTAATATTATGACCTGCATCAATTATTTTTCGCTTAGATTTCGAATTTATTACACCAATGTGTGCATCATTATTTGCATTCTATGGCACTTTCTCTTATCTGTTGTAATCTTGAACTTGATCTTTTAAACTTTTCTTCGGTCTCTTGGCTTTCAACAACTCTGTCTAATGGCAATAATGTTACCAACAGCATCAACAAACACTTGAAGCACTTTCCTATGCAAATTTTATTTAATTTACAACAATTAAAATAAGCCCCATCTAATGCGCCGTAATGTCTGCTGTCGGCATACAAACTGCAAATCCCAACGTAAGCTGCACTTGAAAAATGGGTAAAAAGTCAACACCAAATGATCTGAGATCTAAAATCCCAGATATAAACATAGATACACACACACACATACATGCACAAACAACAGAGGCTTAACTACAAATACACAAATACTACAAAGCAGCAGCGACTCTGAGTTTGAGTTTGAATTTCAGTTTGAGTTTGTGTTTGAGATTGCGTTTGAGCTTGAGTCAGTGAGTGGAACTGTGGTATTTCCGTCATTTAAGCAGCGGCTTAAAATGTTTCTTCATTAGAATAACTGTCATAAAAATAAACGCATAAAATTTTCGAAAAATACTCACCGTAAGCGGATCTAATCATTTTCCCATAAAGAGCTGCACAGCTGCTCGGCCAAAATCTGCTTAAATTTCACCTGACACGCTAATTTGGCTAATAAACACAGCCCCCTCAACAATGCTCCCGCCTGCCAACCACACAATCAATAGCTACAAAAACCCCACAATAACAATATTAATAATAACAATAACTCGTTGCTAACATCCAAATTCAAGCGAACCCATCAAATGTGCGAAGCCTCTGAGATTGAGGCGCCATTCAGCCACCGAATTTGGTTTAATCCCCCAAGTCCAACCAGTCAACACATCCAAAAAAAAATTGAAGAACACAAAAACGATAAAATATTCTAAGTAAAAAATATAATTGTGGATTTATAGAAGAAAGTAATTATACGATTATTAGTGGAGAATTACGATTTATACACTCTTATCAACAAAATATTTTTATATACAAAATTCTGTTTAAGGGGAATGAGTCAAATTAGTCATTATATCTTGGTACTTTTATAAATTTGTTTCGTTGTTATTCTTCTAAGGCGTTGTGTATATTAATATATTAAGAATAATCAAAGGAAATTTTGAAATTTCTTGGAAAAATATTGTTATAGATTATATATTTCTAAACTTTGAAATTTTCCTTAAAGTGATTTTGATTAATAATATAAATGAGTATTTAATAGAATGTATTTTGTTAATCCTAATCCTATCTTTAAAATTGTAGTTGAGGTTCTCAAATTAAAGCGGAATCTTCAAACATTTTACAGAGCATCTGCTGTCGGCGGGAGTGAAATGACAACTGATTCGTGTATTTCAATTTATTGCTTAACAAATATATTTTTTGTTAAACAAATTTATAAATTATTACTTTTGGCGCATAATAAAATTTCATTAGCGTTGCCGTCGGCGTTGGCGTTTTGAGGCGTGCGCAGACGGCGCCAGGTTTATTTTATTTATTTCGTTTTGTTGTTTTTTTTTTTGTTTTTTTTTTTTTGCTTGTCGATCGCTGATCGTAGACGCCTCGTTTTGGCCTTTGTTTTGGCCAGATCTGTCACTAAACCGATGGAGAGGAGAGCGGGTGACAGCAGCTTGATAAATCTCAATAACAACGGGCGCATTTTGAATTTGTGTTTGATGCTGTTCCATGATGTTCATGTTGATATCGATTTGAATGCCTAGCACCGTCCATCTCTATCCTCTCTCTGTCTAATGACCACTTGCCAGCACTCGTCGCACTTGCGACCAATTTGCATATCTCGACTCAAAAATGCCACAGCATTCACACATCTTTTTTTGTGATCTTTTTTGCTGTGGTAATTAATTTTGGGCAAGCCATAGATCTTTTATGCTTTGCATACATTAATATTGAATACACATTTATTTATGATTTACTATTTATTTATGCGGTGTCAACATTCCAGCACATCCATCCATCAGCCGAGTTTCCCCCTCAACAAGATCTCACTAACTCCCACACGATCCGAACTTGTGGCCTTTTTACGAGCATTACAATCTGTCCAGATTGAGGTCGCATTGAACAGATTAACGCTTTGTCGCATTGTTGGAGATTCTTATCAATCGTGTAGTAACACGATTTTCGTATTACGAATATGGTTTTCATTGAGTCGAATTCTCCAAAGATGATGCTGATTATTTCCGGTTTGGAAAACAACCAAAAAGTGACCTCGCCGCAACTTGTGAGTTCAGTAGGTCAGAAGAAATCATAACCAAAGGAAAAATTTATTCGAGCTTCACATAGATGTATAATTTAGCCTTAGGCGATCTTACACATTTGTATCTAGGATTCATTCCAATATCCTTCCTGTCTTAGAAATTATTAGTAAGTAAGAAAGCAAGAGTGTGTTCGACTATAGTTATACCAAAAGATACATTTATATATAGTAGAGTATAAAATACACGAGATAGTCAACCAAAGAATTGAATAAAAGTTTTAATAGCATTTAACCTATAACAGCGCGCATAAAAATCTGTAGTATTTTCTACATCATTTATTAATTCAATATGAGTTTGACTTTTGTGCACCATCAACATTTTGATAAATACAACTTTTCACATTTTTATTTTATACTCACCAAACTCTTCAAGCTCATTTATAAGGAAATATTCTTAAATTCTGTCATAGAATTTATTGAACAACACTCAGCAGATTTTGAATACTATTAATTCTGAACTTGGAAAGATTCAAATACATGATTTTGAAGAACATTTTAAAAGTGGTTTATTCAAGTATATTTACAGAAGTTGTACTAAGCATCTCGTATACCTTAAATTTTAGCTGATTTATGCATATTACTTACCATATTCAATTCTCCAATCCTTCAGTATTCCGAGTACCTAAAACTCCCATCCCAATTGTTGTTTTCAAATGAATACGTCAGGTTTGTATTGTACTATATGTGTTTCATATTTATTTTGAATTCGTATCGTTTCATCGTCATTCGCAAATTGCTCATTATAATTACTATTGTGATTACGATGATCATCGTTATCATCGTTAACAACATTAATATTTGCATTTAAATTAATAATATTAGGTTGTTGTTGTTGCTGCTGCTGCTGTTGCTGTTGTTGCAACTGTTGCTGTTGCTGTTGCTGCAGTTGAAAACCAGTTAAGGAACTCTGCAGCTGATCTTCTTCTTGCTGGCTTTCATCACTACTACTTTGAATATTATTGTTATTGTTGTTGTTATCATTCCTGTTGTTGCCTTGCCGATCGTCGTTTATATTATTAGCATCAATATGATTGCGATTTGTGGCAACAACAAGAAGAACAACATCATCATCATCATCAGTTGCTGCCACTTTGGCAGCTTCAATTCGATCGTTATTCACTTGCTCCTTAAGATTATTGTCAATGTTATCTTCGAAATTGAACGACTCCCTCGACTCTCTCAACTGGCTATCGCTATGGCTATCGTTATGGCTATCGTTATCGTTATCGCTATGGCTATCGCTATCGCTATGGCTATGGCTATGGCTATGGCTATTTGGACTATCGAACTTAGGGCTAGTGTCTAAACTACTAGAATCAGTCGTGCTACTTTTAGTATTCATATTATAATGCTCGTTACTGTACAAGTAGTTGTAGTTTTTTGGCAAGGCAGGTATTGCATTATTAACATTAGGGCTATTACTATTTAAATGTAGTATTTGTTTTTGCATTAACTTTAAATTACTATTAACATAGGCTTTTGAGTATTCATTGTGTAGCTCAGCATCGACAACATCCTGTTGCTGCTGCTGTTGCTGTTGCTGCTGGGATGTCTGCTCCACCAGCTGCATATCCATGTCAGCACCGCCTCCGTTGCTGCCACCGGACGCGGCACGTTTTCGGCGTCCCCGCTTGCGTCGACTAGCCGCCAGCATGGCAAACAGATTGAGCGCCGATGGCGCCAGCGAAACGGTTGCTGTCAGCGCCGTCGATGCTGCTGTTGCCGTGTACGAGGACGAGGAGGAGGACGACGCTGTTGGCAATTGCTCACCTGATTGTTGCCGTCGCTGCTGTTGCTCCTCTTCCTCTTCCTCCTGTTGCTGCCGACGGCGTTGCATGCGTCGGCGGCGTCGTTGCTCCTGCAACGTTGCATTGTTGTGATGGTGACGCACCATCAAATTCTTGGGCTGCGGCTTCTGCATCGCACCAGCAGCATTGGAGCTGGCGTTGCTCAGACGCAGTCGCTGTTTCTGCTTTTGATTCTGGCGATGCGATTGCTTCTGTCGCTGGCGATGTTGCACGCGCTGCATGCGCTGCTGATGCTCTTTATTGTGTTTCATAATCTGTTGCTCACGCAGCGCATCGCTGTTGGCTTGGTTGTAGGACTTAAGGCTATTGTTGTTGTTGTTGTTACTGTTGCTGTTGTGGTTGTTGTGGGTAGAAGAACTATCGCTATTAATACTTGTTGCTGTTATTCTTTTTGTTGTTGTTGGCTGCACGCGACTCTGGTGCTTGCCACGTGCTCGCTTTGTCACTGCCTCGACCATTGGACTGGGCGTTGTTGTTGTAGTCGATGTGGTTGTCGATGTTGTTGTTGTTGTGGTGGTGCTCGTTGTTGTACTGCTGCTACTGCTCCTCGCCCAGGCATCCAAATTGCTGCGAAAGTCTTTCGCATTCACAAGGTTGAACAGGAAGCAAACATTTCGCAACCGCCTCGGCTTCAGCTGATCCCTAGGCCCATAGGGCCGAGAATTGCGCTTGATGCCCACTCTCAGCTGTGGATTGTAGGCATTGGTGTATTGGTAATAGCCCCGATCCATTGTCTCCTTGAAGTGGCAATCGTTTGTGACGTTTCTCTGCAATCGAAATGAAAGCAGACAAAAGTAAAGGGATTGTTAAAGCAAACGGTTCAATTTTGTATATTTCCCTTCTTAAAAATTGGATATAATTCAGAATTTTCTATCTTAAATATTACTTTCAATAATAATAATAATAATAAACAAATCTCACCTTTCCAACAAGTTTGCCTTGGGCGAAGCACAAGTAATAGTCCACATCCTTGGCGTAGATGCTGATTTTGAAATCCTCGTCGAAAACATCGCCAACACCTTCCATTTTGAAGGATTCTGAAGAGAGAGAGAAAGAAGAATTTTAATTAATTATAGGCAAACATAGTTTTTCTGTTAGTTAAGTAAATATTTAATGCTAGAATCGAACGCACACTTCAACGCGAAGATAACCCAATTAATTGAAAGGTTTTCGATAAAGTTATGATAGGTTTGATTAGCACTCTTGAGTGGCGGCGGCACGGGACAGCGATAGAAACAAGAATCGGACATTTAATGAAATTAACTTTATATACTCTCCTTCATACATATAGGGTAGGGCTCTTTATCAGGCTGCGCCAATCGAACCTAAAACTTATGCTTGACAGTCGTTGAACTTCCTCGAGTGTGGCCCAAAAATTTCAACGGATGTTTAACCCTGAAAACCACTTGAATCCTCTCCCTCTTCCAAAAACGATCTTCACGTGCGCATTGCATGAGTGTCTCCCCACGAGGGGGAAGGGAGGGAGACCTTCTATATGGCAACGCCACAACAAACAAATCGATCAAATTGGCTAAGTCTGGCAAGTTTGGCACTTAAGCCCAAGTATTCCCTTTGAACGAAAAACAACTAGCCAAATACATAAGTATCAAGAAGATAAGATAAAATACCAAAGTGACAAAACAACGAGTGTTTCACTTAATTTATTAAGAAGCTACCTCTCTTCTTCTCACTATCAAATTTCACGTGCGAAAAGCAGCCACAATAGTTGTGGTATTTATTTATTAGCAAGTGCAGAAAGTATTTTATTTTTAAATAAAACATATTCCTCTATGTCTGTTAGATTCATTGTTGGTCTTCTCAGTACAGTTACGTATGTCTTCTCACGCTTATTGATTGTGACTGCTGTCACTTTCGTGTAGAGATCAACCCACTTAGAGATCGGCCGACTATCACCGCGTCTGCTCCTGAACTTCACCCACTGAGCCGAAGAGAGCGGCACTAAAAGGCAAATGACAAACGGCTCGGAAAAACCGCATGAATTCAAACAAAAACAGTACATAAAAAAATGAAGAAAAAACATAAGAAATAAATTGAAACCGCAATCGTCGTGTGGAACTGGCGCCCATGGCGGGGCATAACATCAATCAAATATTAAATTACCAATAATTTAATTAAGCCCACAATATGCACAGACAGCAACAGAGTTCAAAATAAATGCCAATTCAATTTAAATGCCATTCGACTAAGTAAAGCGTGCGTGCGAGTGAGGGAGAAAGTGAAACTGAATTGATGAGCAACGAACAAACCAACGAATCGCCCAAAATAAATCAGGCAAGCTGGTATATTAGAAAAATATAGGAGTCTTAGCATAGTTATAGGTTTATAGTATAGAAGTAAATACATAGATGGTCAGATCGTACTGGATGAGTGAAAGAAGGAAAAATTAAACTGATGAGCAACGAAAAACAATCGAATCGTCCAAAGATAGTATATTAGATATTGAAATATATCTGAATTTAAGTGTAGTTATAGTAATAGAATATTGTAGTATAATAGTATATATATAGTTAGTCACATCGTACTAAAAGAGTGAAAGCAGGAGAAAATGAATTGGTGAAGAACATCGCAAAATATATTCGCGATACTAACATATTTATTGTATATCAAAATTAGATATAATCTTAGATTATAAAACATATAGTAGACAGATCGTACTTACGTGCCAGTGATATATCTTCTGCCGACACTCTGCCCTGGGCATTGATGTGCAGCGCCCGATTGTTGTGGGTCTTGAGTGTTAGTATGAATTCGTCGGCTTTTGCACATGTTGTCGTTACAAGAGCAAGCATTACCTGCAACACAAGAGAGAACAGAGAATATGTTTAGTGTTTTGTATGCGGAAAGTATAAACACAACCGCCAGCTAATCCTGCTTCCATTTGACCATAAATTTCCATTAATACGATGAGCTTTTTATTATGAGCCCGATGCCCGAACTACACGCAGATGTGACATAGAATGGCCAAAGGTTTCTCTCCTTTCCCTTTCTTCATTTATTGTATTTTATGGTCAAAGTTGAGCCTCTGTGTGTGCGTCGGTCAGCCAGTGACCATTAAAGCGGCCCGTGCTATGGTAGCTCTCTAAATTGGTTTTTGAATGGAGCATAAGCTAATCCTGAACACTCTGACCGAAGGTCGCAGCTGCCGCCTAAATGCTAAAGAGTATGCGAGTAAATTATAAAGTTAATCTAACTGAAAGCTGAGTCTGTCGACTATTATACGATCTGTGCTTAGTCAGGACTACATTATTATCTTTTATAATCAACTACTTTTCATTAACTTCTTTAATTTTAAATTAATTTAAAAATTGATCGCCTTTTTAACTTTACTTTCCCTTGGAATTTGTTCAAATAAAAAGCTATTTTGCTGTTAGGTTCATTAATACCTATAATCAATCAAAGTTTTCAAACTTTTGCAGACAAGTATAATCTGCCAAATTGATCAACACTTCTGTTGTCAAGTTGGCTAAGAGCTGTGGCAGACAGACACCACGTGTCTGTGCCATGTTTTGTCTATCAGCGACACGTTTTTTGCCGCAATTTGCATAAACATTTCCAGGGATTGATGATATCGCAAAAATGATATGCCAAAGCTGCAGAGTCAGCAGAACAAGGCATAAAATCTATATATAAATGAATGATATCTATAAATTCATAAATGTATCGACAACTTATTTTTTATCGCTCTGGCTTTTAATGGGCTTGCCACACGGCACACAGCCGAGTTGCAAGTGCATAAGTGGAATTAGAGTTATTATTTGTGTATTGTTCATAACTGCAAATTGGTTGAGGTTCCCTTGTCTTTCTCTCTCTCTCTCTCTCTCTCTCTCGCTCTCTCTATCTGTCTATCTCTTTTGGGCAAATGGCATTTGCGTGATTCCTTAACATGAGTTTTTCATCTGTTTGTCAGCGTTTCATCATTTTCAAGTTGACACAAAATCAAACAGCAATAACCAAAAGTGACAGTTTATTTTATATACATCCCTCTTCCCCCCATAATTCTCCTTCTTCTCCTTCCGCTTTAACTTTTTGTGGGGGGCCTGCTGTTTATGCTACTCATAAAATTGTTCGTTTTCTGTCTTCAGTTTTCATTTTTGAGTTTTGAGTCTTTTTTGATGGGCTGCGTAAATGACGTGCGACCTCTTCCATAGTTCAATGACGTTTTAACGCACATGTATGTGTGTGTGTGTGTGTGTGTGTGGAATAATCATAATTATTATTATTATTATTTCTTATTTTTATTACTATGTTTCTCGACTCAAGTGTCTGTGCAACAAAGACCAGACCCTGAGCCAGTGCCTCAAAACAGATCCACAGCAAAAGTCGGTTGAAGCCACTCCAATGTACACACGCACACACACAAGCACACACATATATATATACACACGCCACACGCTGACCGCCTCAGATATCGTAATACCCCTCTCCCCACCCCGTCAAGTTTCCCTCTCTTTCCACACTTCACTTATGATTACACACTCGATCTTGTTATAATAATCAAACGGAAAGAAATACTACACACATATTGATATTTCGGTTATTTTTTTATGATAATTGTTTGGAGTGCTGAAAACAATGACAACAACAACTGTCACAACAATGTGAAGTTTTATTACTATTTTGTTTTGTGGTATACCAGCAATGTTTATATCGATGAAAGCCAAATAAAAAATCATGCGATCATCTTTAGGTATTCTAAGCTAGAGGAGCTTAAATTTTAGTATCAAATTAATACTGTGTAAACTGTTGAGCTGAGGTAACTTCATCTAAGAGGCTTCATTGCGTTTTTCCTGTACACATTTTACAGCTAAATCGTAAATCAATCAATGCAATATGATCTTTAATAAAATAATATGAACACGCCCATTTCGAGTTCAGCAAAGTCATCGACAAGTACTTGGCAAATACTTAATATAAGTGAAGCTCGACTTTAAGCTACCCTACGAATTACACTGGTAATTCCTTGTCTACAGCAATACTCTCAGAAGGGGTTCTTGAACTTACCATCAGTATAAAAATAATCCTGGCATTGAGCAGCATGAACTGTAGTAACCTGTAAGTAGAGAGAAGGAGAGAAGAGAATACTGAGTATGTTTTTGATGATCGTATAAAACAAACTTACGATATCGCCTATAAATAAAGCGTTATAAGCAACAAATTAGCATAAATCATACAGATTATTAATGATTATTAATTACTGTCTGTTTATTGATTTCAGTTTTGTTGCGTTTTCAAAAACAACTTCCGTCTGTGAATGTGAATGTGACTGTGATTGTGATTGTGATTGAGACTTGGGAATATGATCAGAGAATGAGGGAAGCTGTCAGCTGACAAAAGTGAAACAACAATTAACTCATCTCTCAACTCATTTCGTAGACGATCGTGAGCTCTTTAAACAAAAGCTAGCTCAACCATAAGAGCGACTTTGAGTAGTATTCACGAATACCACAAGAGCACTACTGACACTGAGCAACTTTTGCTCTGGCCCAATGTCAACACGCACTCGAAATTTTTTATGGAAAAAGCCCGAGACTATCGATCGGCCAACCATATAGTATAGTATAGTATGTATATTTATAAACTGGCAGATATATACATATATGCAATACTGACGCTGACGCTGACTAATCCCCTTTGGAAGGGACCCGGCACAGGCCGAAAAGGTCATTGATTTCAGCTTAGAGAGCGCTGCTGAACCAAAGAACCAAAGAACCAACAACACTTGAAGGGTAGTTTCTTAAGACGAAGGTCTCTTATTCCATGCCATTCCACCATTCCATTCTATTCTCGTTTCTTTTCTTTTCTTTGCATTTCTTTGCTTGTTTCGCATTCTGCTCTTGCGCTGCTTTTTTGAAAAGTGAAAATCGCGCACAAGCCACAAATAATAACAAAGGCAACAAAGACGGCTCGAAAAGTGCACGAGAGAAATCAATACAAGAGACCATCGACAAATTTTTCATAAAAACCTGAGAGTGCGACCCGGGACCAAAGCAAAACCCAAACCACATCGAACCAGAAGCAGAGGCCAGTGCCATTTGCAAATTACAGTGCCCAATTCTGTGGCGTGCCAAAACGCTTTGCCCTCGCAGTGGGCAGTCCCCAAAAAGAAAAAAAAATATAAAAAAAGAAAAGAATATGTAGAAAAGGTTTGCTCGTAAACGCAGAAGTTGTAGTAGTAGTTATGGAATCAAGAATCAAATGCCTTTTGGCCTCTGTGCGATTTTTATCATTTTTCAATTTCACAGCAGACAATAAAACGAATACAATACTCGAACGTATTAAATGGATTCTCTCGTAAGCTTCAAATAATTTCGCAAATTCATTGATGAGGCGTCTGTTGGTCAAACTCAACTCAACTCAACTGAGCTCAGTTCTCTGGTTGCAGAGTGTGCGACGATTTCGCTTTGCCAAGCAATTAAATCAAGCTTTGTTTGTGTTCTTGTTTGCGTTTTTTTTTTTTTTTGCGTATTAGTTTAATTTATGTTTAGCTTGCATTCGGCATAACTTTGAGTTAGGCAACTTCAATTTCAATGGACGACAGCTGAAACCGTAAATCTTCTGGTACTCTTCTTATTACTTGCACAAATAAGCAAGCACGACTCTCATACAGTTAAAGCGCATTAAAGCTTTTGCTGCCGTTCATTGATAAATCTCTCTCGTGTATCGTCGCCTCAAATTGGAACTTTCTAGTCAAGCTCAATCTCCATTTCATTGAATTGTTTATGGTAGATCATTTCTACCTACTCTAGCGCCACATTTCGCAGCGAATTGAAACCGAAATGGAAATGAAAACCCCAGAGGCCAGTTTCTAATGCACATACACATACACATATACACAAAAGCTCAGTTAATGCCGGCATGTGACCCGTAGCTAAACCGCACTCGACATACTCCTATAACACGAAGTTGTCTTGGGTATTCTATTCAACTTCTATGTAGTATATGGCATATGTCTGTCTCTATGCCACATTTCTCATGTATGTAATTTGATATTACTTCTAGGGCCTGGCATGTCTGTGCTTTACTTTTGTTTCCTTTACAATGCGACTAATAATTACCTTTTTGGTATGCAGACAGAAGCACAACAGACGCCCAAATGAACTTGAGTTAAGTTTTTAGAACGTTTCGTCTTCGCTCGCTTTTTTTTCTTTCTGTTGTCTGTTGGCTGTTGTCTGGCGGGGAATCAGATTCTGATTCCGATTGTAAGACTGACGCAATAGGCGACGTTCCTTAGGCCATGTGCTTTGCATATTGAACAGCTCCCTCTTCTACTCTACTCTCTCTCTCTCTCTTTCGCCTTCCCTATTTTTTGGCTCGTTCTTGACTGCTGGATAGTGAATATTTTCAGCTACTTTACAAGTTTTCCCCGCCAAGGAATTTGGCTTCGATTCGAAAGGAACGTGCCTGCATTCGCTGAGTGGCTCTGCAGGACCACCCGGTTGATTGTGCTGCAGTGGAAAAATTGTCGCAGCTTACACACACATACACACCCACACGTCTCACAAACAGGCAGCTGCTTAGCTTAGCTTGACAGCTTGCTTAGGCATCAAGCGGCGCTTTCAAAAGCTCACTAATACAGATGCATGTGAAAAGCTGAATAAAGATTAGAATCAGATGCTCGACACTCTCTCTCTCTCTCGCTCGCTCTTGATCGCTGTCTGTCTGTAGCAATTGAGCGGATATACTTGAGCGGCCTACGTCACTAGCAATCTAATCTCGGACATGTTGTGGTTTTTATTCTCCTAGCCATAATTAGTTCGCACATTTGACCATTCGAATAGACCCGTATTTTGTTTTTTTTTGTGTTTGTATTTGTATTCGAATGCAAATCAAGAGCTTGATCCACTTGCCAGATTAAATGCTAAACGCAACTCTTGCTACAAAAAAAAGAAAGAAAAAAAAAAAACTTGTCAACCACAACTTACAACGAGTACAAACAAACTCAGCTCAAACTCAAAGAATTCATTCAACCCATTCAATATCTGATTTAAATTCAAATACAATTTGCTTTTTGCAAACTTGTTTCGCGTTGTTGTTGCTGCTCATGTTGTTTACATTCAGTTGGCCAACACGTGTCACACGTTTCATGCGGGACTTGTTGATTCCTGATTTCGATTTAATCACAGGTACTTAAGGCAAAATGCGTATGCTACCAGAATGTGCGGAATGCGACAATGATTAGATTAAGACATTCGATTCGTGTCCAGTTCAGGGCAGACAACCCAAAAGTGTTGGGTCAAGATTTGCGATAAGTTAAAGCCACAAAAGTGACAAAAGTGTCAAATCGCTCGATGGCCAAAACATAAAGCAATCCTTTCACTCTCAAGTGCTCGCTGATTGCTGCCACGTGTGCTGCCAATTGCTTTCTCTCTCTTTCCCTCTCTCTCTTCTCTTTTCCAGCTGCCTCATCAATCATATAATCGGTTAATAACAATTACAGCAGCAAACTCCCTTTCTCCCTTTGTCCCATGCCCCTTTTCCCTGCCACGTGTGCACCGTGTCCAAGTGTGAAATTTCCTGCTGTCAATTGTGCGTACAATGATGATGGTCACCCTAATGTTCGGCCACTCTATTTGCCATGCTGCACTTAATGCAATTTTCGTATGCTTTTGTTTTTAGGGGTTGCTTTGCAACTTCGCGTTATTTAATACTCTTGCATCATCCACCTTGCGCTTTTTTTTCGTTTTCGTTTTCGACGTCGTCGTCGTCGTCGACAACCCCCAACCCACATCGGCAACCTCTCTCCCCACTCCCTCAGCGGTGCATGTTTCACTCCCTGTTCCTGTCCTGTGCCGGCTGCAATTGCAACTCTTGCCTCGCTGTGCACTTTGTCTTCTTGTCGTTGTTCCTGCTTGTTGGTTTATTGTTGTTTTGTTGCTGTTGCTGTTGCTGCTGTTCTGTTCTGTTCTGTGCTGTTTAGGGGCGTGCGCTTTAATGAAGTTCCAAGGGAACGTCGCTACGCCGAGTTTACTGACTTTGACAGTTGCCAGTTGTTTTATTTTATTTTCGGTTTGTTTTGCTCTTTGTTCTGGCCTGGGATTGTTGTGTGCACATTATATTCAAATAGGAAAATATTTATATAATTTTTATGAGATTTTCCATGGCATAAATTACAATGCAACATTAAGCTATTACTTTAATGACTTGTTAGAAACATCTACCTAATAAAATTAGTTTACAAAAGTATTAACATGTATTTAAATAATACGTAATTGTAATCGCGTTGCTTTAGAATTTATATATTTCGACGTATTTTTAAAAATAATAACAAATTTTAGTCATTGTCTAGCTTTCGTAATTTGTGATTGTTATTTATTTTTGGTGCATTGAATTTTTAGCATACTTTTCGCATGAGTTGCCTTGTGGTTTTTTCCCAGAAGCCAAAGCACTTGAACTTGTAGGAGAGGAACAATAACGCCCCAAATATGTTATGAATAGCATTCAGTATGAGACATGAAACAAGAGCGCAACAGTGACAAGTTCAGTGTACTCTAGCGATAAGCCAGTGTTGTTGCTGCTGCTCTTTGGTTGTGGGTTTGGTTTGAGTGCAAGCACTCTCTGCGAGAAACTCTCGTACCCAGGTGGAGGCGACTGCGAGTGCGAGTGCGAGTGCGACTGCGAGATGGTGCAAATAATTTGACATGCACGCGAGCATCTGAGGGCACGTTATCAGGTCCCAGATGGAGTCGAGCCCAACCCAAACCGAACCGAACCGAACGCAAACCCGAGTCTAAGCCTCCGCCGTGCCGTTACACAAATCTGAGCTCATTAGCAGATGCCCAGAACCCCTTGTGGAATGTAGTAAGTATCTAAAAGGTTTGTTGCTGCATAATTCTCAAATAGGCGTGAAAATAACACGGCGACAATTGAGAGCAAAATGCTCTGAGAGGCTGAGGGGTTGCTCGGGGGATTTACGTTTCATTTTTTTTTTTTTTTTTTTTGTTGCTTTCTGTATTTTATTTTTGTATCTAATGCGCTTTTTGGTATGGGTAACAAGAGTTCGCAGCTGCAGGGCTGATAAGCCGCTTTCAACTCACAGCGCTGCTTTCTGCGTCTCTTTCCCTGATAAGCCAGACAGAGTTCGAGGCAGAGTCAGAGTCAGAGGGGCTACTTAAGTGGCAGCGTCTAAAGCCAAATAGATTTTGTTGTGCTAGGCGACAAGCGCAACTTTCTCAAAGAGTCAATATTGGCCAGACAGCGCTTGAGAAATGGGAGGAATTGGCTGGGGTCGGGTGGGGAGCTGACAGACTGACTCCAAGGTGAGCAAACATCGAGTGCGAGTGCAATGCATGACACCTCATCATCATCATCAACCTGTCGATTCAATTGTACCCAGTACCCAGTACCCAGTGGGAATTAGAGTGCTGACTTTGTAGATGATTAGAATGCAATTGCTGACGAAGATGCTTGGGAATGTGTGTACGCAATTTAAACGGTAAGGTATTAATTGATTCATCTGAACTTTCTAATTTTCTCCCAAAAATGTGATGCGTTGATTTTGCAATCTCAGATCTTGTGATCAGCTTGGGTTGTGTGCATGCAAAGTGGGTGTGTTTGTTGTTTTTCACAAGACACGCTGAGACAACACGATGAAGCAGCAGAAGACAGTCGCTGCACATTGTAGGTCAGGTGCAACCACGCGACGTTGACGTTGGCCCTAAGCAGCTGTCGCTGCGCAGAGCTGCAGTCAAATAGGTGCAGAGGGGGGTGGAGGTGGGGTGGAAGGGGCAACTTAGCCCTCGACTTGGTAATTTGTAATGCAAATATTTGCATAAATTGAAAAATTTTACAGCCACGTATTGGACTTTGTCGTGATTTATCTGCCACTGCAACTGTCTGTTGGTCACCCACTAGCTTTCTCTCCCTCTCTCCCACTGTCTTGCGCCGTCTCACACGCCACCGTCACTGTAGTGTCATCTCTGTCGCACGGCAAAGGTATTACAATTGTTTTATAATACAAACAACATAAAAAGAAAGCGTCGCCCACCCGCCGCGACACGAAATACCTACTATAGTATATACTAAGTAGTCGAAAATTTGTAAGCCCTAGCCTGGCGATAAGTTGTCCATACTATTTATATATATATTTGTAATTTTTATTTATATACAACTTTGGTTGTTGCAACTGGCTAAATACCAAAATAAACAACAAACACTTGAGGGCCGTGACTTTATTTCTTGATGAAGAAATAATAAAAAGTATTAAAAACGAAAAAAAAAACAATAATAATAATAACAAAAAGACACACAAAAAGCGTTTTGGCGCTTTGTTATTATTATTTTATTTATACGCATAGCATGTCTATGGGGAGCTCCGACTAAACGACTCTACTAAGTACAACTGCGACTACGAATACGAGTAAATGGCGTATTTTTCGTTATAGTAGTATAGTATACTATATATATATATATTTATTTTTTTGAACGTGTTGCCGATAAGATAAAAACTGCGCGTCGCACTTCTAGACTCGCTTTGCATTGATACCCAGCTATTGCTTTTGTTATTATTCTTGTTCTTGTTGTTCTTCTTCTTCTTGTTGCTGTATGGGCTAGGGAATACGATAGGTTTTAACTACCAGAACTCTAGATACGCAGCCGAAATCCATATGGGGTTTATTTCTTTCGATTAAGCCAAGTAAGTTCCACGGCAAATCTGCTAAACAGAAAAACGACATTGAGTTCAATTGGATCTGACCATAAAGAGCAATAAAACCATAAACAAATCAACTAAAATCCTATAAGCGCAGCACTAAAACCAAAACAATATTCATAATTTGCGTAATCGCCTTTAAAGAGGGCACGAACCACAAAGTTTGATATTACGATTTTTTTTTTTTTTTTTTTTTGGTAGGGGGAATTCGAAAAGTATTATAGTAGACTATCTACTGCCTGTTGATGACCCTGACTGATTGTTCGGCTATGGTTTAGCTAAGTGATTCTAATTTATATCGAGACAGTTGTATTTGTGCTAAAAGTGGAGTATGAAGAAATATAAGTTCACAATCGATCTTTTGCATGACAGCTGTATTACATGGTAAATCGATCTATTTACTTTCAGGTGTTTATCTAAAAAATTGTCATCAATTTCAGCTCACAGCTGAGAGAAAAGTCCCCGCTTAGAAACATTAATATTTCGATATTATTTGTTATCACCTATATATAAAGTGCAGCTATAGAAAGGCATGTCCGATTTGCCACAGAAAACTGTAGCGAAATTAGCAAAATTACTACAGTTATTTATAAACATTATCGGCTCAAAAGCTGACTCACAAGTAAAAAGAGGCAGATATTCAAATTTATGTCATGAAACATATATTTTTTGTATATATTTATGCATTACACATTGTTAATGTGAAAACGTCAGCAATCTTACATCTATGTGAAACGTGACTTTTGAGGTCACTGACAAGGGAATCGGCTGATGACTGAGTGATGCTCCCGCAACCCCCGCAGTCCCCGCTTCTAAAAGAGCATATCAAACCCGCTCTAACTAAGGCGAAACATGCGCCTTTTTTTTGTGTATCAACAATAATATAAATAAAAACCCAACGCTTTGTAGTTTTCTCTTGCAAATCGTGGTTGCAACTGCCCCCAGCTCTTGACTCCTCTCGCTCTCAATTTTTGCAGCTTTTCGCCACCCGCGCGTAACCTAATTATAAAACTCGAAGTGACATTTATTTTTCTTTTCTTTTTTGTTGTTGTTCATGCAGCGACGCCAACGATTTTTGCTCGTATTTCTTGATCTTTGTTTTTCGTATGTTTTGCTTATTAAAGCCGCCCGCCATAATTGTATATAAGTTGTTGTTGTTGTTGTTATGGATCGTGTGTGGAAAGTTGGCGACAGGTAGTTAACTCAAGCGTCAGTGGCCTGAACTATAATTGAATTTTTGAATCTAAAAATAGTTCAAAACATAGACAATTTGAATCTCTACGAATTTCGCAATTATCGCATGATTAGAACAAAGCTTTGTAGCAAAAAACACCTTCACATAGATTAGAGACTTTAAAATATTTAGAGCCCGTTTAATTTGCATTCGTTATGGATATTACGAAATGTGTTTTTTGTTGTTAAATAATCCCTCAACTTAGTTGTTCAAGTGGAAATTCCAAAACACTAAACGCCGCACCCTTAAAGCTCTTAGCTAATCGGCAGCTCATTAGCTGGCAAACTGACAGACTGACAGACTGAGAGACTGAAAAACTGAGAGACGGACAGTCGTATAGGCTGACCAATTGACACATTGACAAGTCATCGTCGAGTGCTGACTGCACTCGGTGAAACCACTTTAGTAACAGTTAGAATATTACTATTGATTAACCGCATGTATCTAATGAAGGGGGAGTGCTCTGATTGTGTGCGTGCCAACTAATGAATGTGTGTGTGATTGCATTAATCAAAGCTGCACAAATATGTGCCAAGTCATAAATGTATTTTACGATGTTTTGTTGCTATTTTCTAGTGATTTGCCAAATGCGTATCTATCAGATTGTAAATCTAAATAAAACCAGCCCAGCTGTTAAGAATTCCATGTGACTGGCTGGCGATACTACTCAGTTATTCGAGTAATCAAATCAATGGAGTATTCTAATGGGAATCGAAAAGAAATAAATTCTATTTTTTTTTTTTTTTTTGGGAGTTGATAAAGAACTAGACACGAAAATTATGGCACAATAAATGCTACAGCTGTGTATCTACCAAATAGCTTTTAGTTCGAAGAGATGTATTATTATTATTAGTTGCGTTTATTGTTATTTCTGTGCAATCTTATCTTAGCATTGTCTGCTAAGCTAGTTAAGACCCTCTGCATCTCGATGAAGAATTTGCTACCTCAGTTTGGCAGCTTTGCTTAGGGACTTTGAAAAGGCGCTTATCAAATGCCGCACATACACACACACACACACATGCACAGAAACAGAATTGTTAACTCTTGGGAAATGTGTTTCAATTTTACAACACACGAGTTTTATCAGTGTGCATTTCCGTTTAATTAATAAAAGAAATAAACTCGCAACTCAAATCAAATATTGTCTATTTTTACGAAACTTGCTTATCACACACACGCAAGGCGTGGCAGCGCCTATGTGACTTTTGAAATTTGGGTGTTGCATGAATTGGAAGCAACAGAGAGAAAGGGAGAGAGAGAGAGAGAAGTGTCTAACTGGGGCCCAATTCACAGCTCTTGCAACAACTCTCGTACAAATATTTAAGCTGATTAATCGCACGCGTTTCTCCAGCGTTTTTAACAGCCAAGGGTTGTGTTGCTGCAATTGATTTATAACTCAGGTAAATGTCCTGAGATCAGGACACGCCACAAGCACAATCACAAGCAGAAGCTGAAGCTGAAGCTCGCTGACGACGTCGGCCTATCCCTTTGCCTTTGCCTTTGCTTCCAAGTTCTTTTCGCTGTATTTTTAAAAAGGGGTTGTGCACATATACACACACACATACAGAAACACACACTCCCATGTGTGTGTGTGAGTGAGTAAGTGCGGTCGCATGTTAGGATTTATCCTAACATTTTTTGCATGTGTTGGTGCCATAACAAGTTATAAATAGCAATTATTGCCAGGTTTGCTGCTTCAGTTTTTCCATATTTCTTGTTTGAAACATATAATTGTGCTTTTTATGTGTGTTTGAAAATTGTTTTTTAAGTGAAATTACTCTCGTATGCGCTTGTGTTGTGTCTGTGTCTGTGTTGTGTTGTGACTGCATAGGGATATTATTTGGTTACCGAATGGGGAATGAAACTGCACAACACAGGTCAAGGTACCCAGAGTTTGCTTTTGTGTTTCTGATATGCGAAATGGGATTGGAATCGACAACGAGAATGGATTTGGATGTGGCGTGGTTTCTATCCTTGCACGTGGTTTCTAGCTTCAATAAAACTGAACTGAAAGGTAATGTGAACCATTTTATATTTGCAACTTTCGAAATGATTTAAACAGTTTAATGCAAGTTCTTCAGGGGAATTAATTCGTTAGGAATGTTGATAGTAAAAGAAAAAAGAAAACAAAAAACAGAAAAAACACTTTTGGCCAACTTAAGTTATCAGTTCGTAATTGGTACTTATATGACTTAATACGCTGTAATCGTAATAATAATAATGGTAATGGTAAAGAGTAAATAGTAAATGGTAAATGGTAATCGCAATCGCATCTGTAATCTTAATAGGCATCGATTGTGTATAGCGATTCGGATTGTGTAATTGCCTTTTTCTACTTACATTGTATATTTCTGGCCGCATTGTAGTCCCCAAATTTAAGGGTATAAATTATAATCCAACATGGGTTTGTGCTTTTGTATGTTGCCGTCTGGAAACGTTGTACAATGAGCGCACGGCGAAGTATCAAAAATCCAAACGGAAATAAAAATTTATAGATGCGTGTAAACTCTCATGTGTACGTGCATGTGTGTGTGTGTGTATAAAATATATTTAATTTTTGATTTTTGATTGCATGCAAAATGTGCCGCATAAACAAAAATAAATTACACAGCAAAAAAATGCAACAAAAGCCGAGTTACAATTTTTATTTTTCTTGTTTTTTTTCCACTTTTTACAGCACTTTTTGAGGTACAATAATTTCTTGTTGTGTTGTTGTTGTTGTGGTTGTTGGTTATGGCTTTGATATGTGTATTATTGATTAATAATATGTAATTTTTGTTATAATAAATAAATTGCTATAAGCATGTGTGTGTATGTATTTTATTTTTTTTTGTATTGCACTTTTGTCGGCGATTACGGCGACAATTTCAATTTTATTCGATTATTTGAACAAAATCTTATTTTCAATTTTGTTGTTGTATTTTCATAAATTTATGTTGAATTAATTTTTACTTTTGGCACTGGGGCATTTTATTCATTATTTTGCTTCATCTGGTTGCAATTCAAAATTTGTATTCATTATTTTCCAAGTCGATTTTTAAAACAAAATCAGTTATTAAATAAATTTCTCATGCACTTTAGTTTCACTTTCATTTGGTTTTGTTTTTTAAACATGAACTTTACTTGCATTTTCTGTGTGGCATTTCAGAAATGTTGTTGCAACTTGTGTTTCTTTCTTCGATTTTCGAAATATATTTTGATATTTAACGCATTTGTTATCCGCTCTGTTCGCAGTGGCGATCTCAAACCGACGGAAGGTGCACACAAACTCAGAAACCGATTCATGCCGACGACGTCGTTCGCCCAACGTTGCGACAGCTGCCGAACAGCGTGAGGCTCTGTTAACTAATCAGACACTGTTAATGTTAAACTCAAAATGGCAGCACACATGTCTCACAGCTCTCTGGTTCGATGTTGCATGCTGTCTGACTGATAACAGTTGCGAGTCGCGACATCGAAATCGGCTTGTACTTGAACGCAGGCAAGATTGTTGAAAAGATTTCCATTAGAAAGGAAAAGTTCGACAAAGAAAGCATGAAAGATTGGTCAAGCAGTAGTTGTTTTGTTTTTGTTTTTCTTTTGACAACAGTAATAACATTTGATCTAGTTTAATTGGACTTTGACCAACGAAAACCGAATTACCACAACATGTGTTGTGCAAGGTCCAGTTCGCAGCGTTGATCGATTACCCAGCGAAATGTACTGGGCACTTTTATTGGTTATATGTATATAGTGTAAATCAAGTGCGTTGCTAACGACGCAAGAGAAATATTCGGCGATTACATTAAGCAATATTTGTTCTGTGAGAGCTTATCGATAAACCAGAAACAAATCTAATCAACGGTAGTCAGACAACAATGCAGATTACAGGAGCACCGAGAAATGTTTCAAATTCAAGCATCCATCTTCTGCTGCGAATGCCCCTGACTTTAAGGCGAAGCGACCTTCAAAGTTCAACGCAATTTGTCAGAATCATTGCAGATAACAGCTAGAGCTGGAATTGGAGAATCAGTTTCCAGATGTTACCAGAGCAATCTGACAAATAGACTTAGTTTGTTCATTATTTGTCAATGCCTCAAAAGGTAAAAGCCCCAAAAAGAATTGAGCGTGGACTTTGCTCACGTCTCAATTTCCAATTAACTTCAGGCAAAGATTTGATATTTTTACCAGTTCCTCTGATAGGCAAACAAATCAGTTCAATTAACGACAAAAGCTTATGACATGCATGAAATATTTGTTGATAGTAAGAAATAGGGAATTCGGTAGCTCTGCTTATCAGAGAAGAAATAAAAAAACAAACAATTCGCAGCTATTTTGTTTACGCGTAACTGTGTCAAATGCTGCGCGATGATGACGATGAGTCATATTTATCAGTGCTAGTAAAAATGCAAATTCACGAATTCCCTCGAATTGGGATGAAACCCAACATTTTTGATAATACAACGAATATTCTTGTTGTTGCGCATATTTGACAGACAGCTAACGTATGAATTTGAAACAGCGATTGCTGCTAACAGTGCGCTGTTAATTGTGTGCTGTTGAGAGGGTACGAACATGTTGCAACCGCTGCCTTCGAACTGAACTGCACTGTTACAGCAAGCAGTGCACACCAGCAGTGAAAAGCAGTGTACAGTTCAATTGGGCGGGCAATTCTAAGTACATTTGAAATAGAAAGTAATACGCAATTAAAACATATTCCACATGCCTAATAATTCATGCTGTTCGACTCTTCCTGGCGCAATACATTAGCCCATATCAGTTGCTGGTGCGTATTGTTTGGCAGCTCGCTCGAAAGTTACTCAAAGACAAATTAGGAGCCCGCTAATTGAGATTTATGCGCGCCCGTCACTGGTCGAGGCCCAAAAAAACTGGCCATGAGAGCACGTCCAAACAAAGGAAGTGACGGAAAAATTAGCAACTGATAATGACAATGATAAATTAAGTGGCGCAGTAATAAAACACAAAGTTAAAAGACACCACTCAATTGATGCGCCTGGCAAATTAATTAGTTAAGCTCATTTTTTGACAACGACAAAAGAAAAGGAAACGATAAGTTCCATTTTCAATTATTACTCGATTTTGTATTGCTTAAAAAAGTTACTTATATTATCTGCAACCTCGAATAACAACCAATTTTCTTTCTTTTAGGTAGTGTTGCAAGGTAAGTTTTTGGCCGCATTTCAAATTGTTGCATAACTCGCCCGCCCACACGCAATTTGCACTCACCCAAATCAAGCCAACAAACTCCAACCGCAATTTTGGCCAACTCACGCCTCATTTCTCCCGCTGCCAACTCTCCTCTTACCTAAACTCCTAGCTAGGAAAATGGTAGTTGCTTGTTATTCTGTCTATATATCCATGTCTGTCCTTTTGGCAAACGCAGCAGGACATGGAACACGAACCTGCTGCGTAACTGGCTGGCGCCATGTCGCGTCCTGGAGTTGAAAGATTTCGACAAAAACGTGTCAACTGCGCATGAATACGATGTGAATGCATTCACACACACCTAAGACAATGGCAAAGGCAAATAACAAGCTAAGCTATTTATGACTTGATGCCACCTTGTTGCAGCTCTCAGGTGTCTGAGTTTGCTACTTTGACAAGTTCATTTCTGCTTGTATTTTTTTGTTCTTCTCAACTTCAATTTTCCACTGTAACACTTGGTGGGCTCTCCATTGATTTATGAGTGTATTTGAGTACACTCACTACTCACTACTCGCTGTATGTGTGTGTATGTGTGTGTGTGGAGTCCTTTGACTCCAGTGCATCATATCTGATGCAAATGTGTCACACTCACGACAATCAGAGCAGCGCAGATTGCAAATGCCCCGAAACGTGGTGCAACCAACGAGACACCCGCAAAAACCCAAAAAACCAAAACCCTGAGAAATATTTTAATTAAAATTCAGTTGCCCCCAAAAAGAATAAAACAAAAAATTACCGAAACCACAGCCAGGCAGGAAAGCATGCAGGATAAGGCCCAGTCCAAGTCCCGGTCGCAGTCTCAGACGTATCCGTGGCTGATCTTAACTGATAAACGCGAAAACCAACAAAAGCACTGGAAATAATGACAAGCGGCTTTGCCAAAACCTGCAACTCGAACTTTGAATGCTCTAAAAGAGAAATAATGTTGTTTTGCGAATGTATTTTGTAGTAATATTTTTAAATGGGATTGCAAGAATATTCATAACATTTATTTTTTCCCTTTTTTCATAAGAATTTAAGAATTAAATTCCTATCAAGTATAATAAATGACCCTTAAATATTTTAGGTAACAGTATTTAATTATAAATCTGTAATCTTTTGTTTCAAAAATATTGCAAGTTCCCTTAGCAAATAAGATTGTTTAGTGACAAACAGATCCATCTGGTGGAATAAACCTATGTTAGGGTAACTTGGCAAGACTCGAACTAAAGGCAAGCCGAAGTATCGGTGGGCGTTGGTTGAAAAGAGGATCGAAATGTGTTAATGTGGAGGAGACGAGTGGATCGCGTTCCAAGGAACTGAACAGGTCGCCTGCCTGGCCCAATGGCTTTTCAACGCCGATGGTGTCGCAGATCTCGTAGCCGGTGTGTTGTCCACAGGCAACACATGATCAATCGATGGCTTCGCTCCTCATTTCCCGTTCCCGTTCCCCTCTCTCTAGGCTTCTTCAGCCTGGTGGCCGAATTTACCGCTTCGCATATCACACGCATCGTTTTCTTTTTCATTTATTGTTTTTGGCCGTGATGCTTTCTGTTTGTTTTCGTGAGCAGCAAATTCAATTAAACAAACAATGCGAGTATTCATTACTTGCACTGGGGAACCCTTTCTATTCGCCCGGCACTCGCAACTTGCTTTAATTACGGGACGCCCCTATAAACAGAACGGGCATTGGAAAGTCGAAAACGTTGTTGCCAACTGTCAGTTGGCAGCAGTTGGGCATATTTTCGGGGCGTTTTCCCTCAGCTTTTTGTTAATGAAAATGTTCGGCCAGTTGACAACCCCTGAAAAAACATCGATGTTGCCTAATTTATGCGTTGTGGTCCATTGGGCATTTATTATGGTTATGTGTAACTGATCACGATTGCGATCAGGATCGTGATAGCAATGCTCATTGTACTCGCAACACATAAGTGCTATAACGAGGATCAGAAAAGTGCAATGACCATCCAAAGGGGGTTGTCAGGAGAGAGAGTGAATAAACAAATTTATGCACGAGAGTAAATTGTAAGACAGTTAAGAGCATCTGCTTGACAATTTGTTTACGATCCCTTGAACAACAACAGTAAGATTATCGACAATACAAGGATTACAATGAGACTGATAGCAAGTTGGTGAATAAACTATAAATATGCAAAACGAATTATTATTGGTATTCCATTTAATCCTTACAATTTAATCCTTTATGTTTATACGTATTATCATTCAACTTCTTCTATCCAAGTATTACAATGGAAGGAAGTTGGTCAATGAACTCGAAATATTCAGAACCAATTATTTATATGCCATTTAATCCTCAGATGAATTTCACAAATATCTCGTTTTATTAATATTCAATTTTTTGATATATGTATAGTAATGATTACAGTGAGACTGATAATAAGCTGGTGAATAAATTATAAATATTGAAATGCATTATTTGTATGCCATTAAATCCTAAGAAATCTTATTTCATGTTCTCATATTTTAATCTTTGTTGAGGTTGACGATGAGCTATATTAATAAATATTTATACTTTACGAAAAACAAATGTAAATAAAATTGCAGAGTTGATTCAATAAAATGTTGTTTGAGAAGTGCAAACAAATTCAATACAGATGATGAATGTTCCATTTAATTTTAGAATATAATTTTTAAATATAAATGCAATAAAATTCAAACGTATTTCTACAAAATTTATTATCAAATGTAATCAAATTACAAATTTACTATTTTTAAATTCAAAACAGTCAACAATATGCCTTAAAAATCATTTCTAAATGTAATGAAGGTTGCAAAAAAACAAATGACAACTAAAAGTGAAGATTTTATAGCTAGTCTAATTGAAAACTATTTTGTCACAAATGAATATCCTCTGAGACGCGTTTGCGTCAATGATTTATACTCCGATCCCTTTCGAATATCGACCGATGGCAAGCTTAGAGTATCAATTACTGTCGCTCATCAATTAGCAGGGCACTTAAAAACACATTAACCTCTTGGCCTTCGCCTCGACCTTTGGGAAGGCGCGTTAATTTAAAGTTTAAATACGCGACAAAGCATCTGGCAGATGGAACTGGATGATGATTCAGATGAGAATGCATTAATTGTCACAAAACGAGTAAATTTTATTTATTGATTCTCGAACGAATATGATTGAATGCCGACAGCGTTTGTCATAAAGTATTTCTCCAATCATTACGGAACTGTTTTCTAGACTGGACCAAGCTTGAAAAGCTCGCATAGATTGCAATGGAACTATGGTCAAATATTGATTCAAGTAATTTTTTGCGCATTACTTATTTTTGGCCAAATGGCAAATAAAAACATCCGATTATTTTTGTTTTTTTGCTTTGTTCATTACATATTTGTTTCTCATTTAATTAGCAATATTGTCAAATTTAGCCATTGATTTCTATTTTCGTTTTCAACGCTTTAGGGTCTGAAATGTCAACAGCTTTGGTTAAACTCAAACGCACATTCCTCATATTGACACGAAAAAATTTTCGTAAATTTTTATGTAAATTTTGTTTAATATACATATATATATATATTTTTTTTTTTTTTTTGGCTCTCTCGCTCTAACACCTTATTTTTGTCTCGTTCTTAGTTGGGTGTCTGGCACCATGGAAAACCTTGTTAATTTTTGTACAAACATTATAAAACTTACACGTGTTTGCAAACACACAATAATTACTATAATCTCAGTCATAATCGTCTGATTATTATTTAATTTTGAGCCACTTTTATGGGAAGGGCAGAATCTACGTAAGAATTTATTTCGCTACAAATTACAAATATATGTAAAATATCTATATCTGAGGTTGAATTATACTAATTTAGTTATGTTTTGTTTATAAATGCTCGCTTAATAGATTGACTTTCCCCATCTGCATTTGAACATTTTATGACACTTTAAGTTATGTACAATATTGGAAAACTCTACTCTATAAGGTATGCCCTACATAAGGTGACACTTTCAACAATTTAATCGAAAAGAAAAAGACCACTTAAAGCCTACAAACATGATAATATTCACTACGCCCTCGAGAGCAGTTCCGATAAGTTTTGTTAGTCGCTTCATTACCAGCCATTAGATGCTGCCAACAGTCCGAAGCGTTTGGCCATTTGAAATCGGTGTTGTAAGTAATTTGATGCGCAATAAATTTGCGTTTTCCACCAACTCAATGTACAACATCACATTGAGTCGCATACCAAAAATAATCGGCCAAAAAGGCGGGCAAGCCAAACATTTTCATTAGGCCAAGAAACCGAACCAAGACGCATGACACCCACAATGAGTTGGCCGACACTGTTTGCACTCTTATAAGAAGCGGGCTCATAATTTATTGAGCCAACAAGCTTCGGTTGAAGTCGCAGCAGCAGCCGCAGCAGCATCCGCAGCCTCGAGTTGTCGTCGTTCACAACATCTGCCCCAGCTGCCCCACACTTTGGCCCCCTCGCCTCGGGCCCCGCCTTCCCCCCGATGAAAGAAACCAAACCAAACCGAACCAAACCCAAGTCAACTTAAAATTGTTGAATGAATCTTTTTTCGGATTTGCGCTACAAATTTGCGATGCCATGTGAAGTGCCGCAACAACAAGATGGAGTAGATGATGAAGGGACGAAGAAGTGGAAGAGGGGTGCGAAGAGTAATAGCAACAGCAACAGCAAAAGCAACAAGTTATAATTATAAAACATATAAATAAATATAATGCTCGATGTTCGACGCTTTTGGACCCGACGAATTTCGCGCTGCCCTCCGTTGATTTTCTAGCCAACGCGTTCAATTTTTATTGTTTACTTTATCGAAGTGCTTTGCGAGTAGCTTCAATGCACAGTGGTGCCAAATCAATCATACATCTCCAATATAATTAGCGATACAAGACGATTTTTGAATTAACAAAAATTAATTCAAAACACAAAATAATCTAGTATTTTACGTTCACACATCTTTAGTCTTCAACATATAGATCTCAAGAGTGCTTTAATTTAAAAGATAATTCCGAAAAAAGGGCGTGATCTTCAAAGAACCACCTTAAATTTCAATTTTTGTACCGATATAATAACATCGCTTGTAGAAGGCATAAAACCAAGTAATAAATAACGGACACAATATTAAAAAATAAACAGAAAAAATAAAATAATATTGTTTAAAAATAAAGATAAAATTATATAAAATTAATCAGTAATTACAATAAAAAAAATAATTATCAAAGTACCATATTAGGATATATTAAAATTGAATGTCGAAAGCTTTAGCTTTCAGCTGTAGCATTGCCAATAATAAAATAAAATTTAAGTTTTTATTAACTTAACTTGAAGATAAAGTTGGATTCTCTTTTCAGGTAATATAAATCGTCCTTTAATTGAATTGTGACATTGAATGCACTGTATTACGTTAGTACTTTTGAATTTTGTGCGATCTTGTTAATAACTTGATTTAATATTTGGTTACATTGTTCGCTTAATATGCAGCAACTACTCACCATCGCCCCCCACTGTCCACAGCCCCTTGATCAACATTCAGTCATTCCTTAACCGGCACAGTTCACAGAGTTTCTCCAATTTGCATTCTTAACTTAATTAGTAAAAATTTTGCTGATTTGCATGGGAAATTCACATAGCTATTTGGTAATCTTTTTTTTAATCTGTGGTATTTGCAATAATTTGCAATTTTAGTAATTAACACCACGGCTTGGTGAAATAATAAGAGGGGGAGAAAGATCACCATCTGTTATAAAATATTGAATTAACACATCGCTCGAGTGTGTTCTCATTCATTTGAATAAGCGAGAATATGAAATCAGGGTTTGCTTTCAATTTCTAACCTAAAAGCTCAAATTCTACGTCTCAATATACTGAGACTATTTATTTTACTATTAAGTAAAATGATAACGATTAGTTATATAATTATTAAACTCTATTTTGAAGTGTACTCATGACAAATGAAATCAGATGAATACGAAATCGAAGATTAATAAATTCCTTGATTGCTTAGAATTCATAGTTATAAGACACAATCGATTCGATTTAAATCATTTTATATTTAGCATTTCTTTGAATGATATTTTAACTTGTTTGGAAAAGTCTGTCTTCTTATAGCAAATTGTGCCCGTCAAGGGCTAATCAACTCAGCAATAACCTTTTAGAACCTGCCCCATCGAATGCAATAACGATGTGAATAGCAAAAACAAAAACGAGATCCGTATGAATAGTATGAATGTCTTCGCATCCCACCGATCCACCTGAGTCATATGAATGACTGCAGACTGCAGACTGCTGCAACGGGGCAATCAAGTGAGAAAATTAAAATTACATGCTGTGGTTTGCTCTGCTCTAGTCTTGGAGATGTTCTTGCAACTACTTGGAAGGTTGTGTTTCTGTTTCTGCTTCTGCTTTTTCTAGTTCTTGTTCTTGTTTCGATGTTGCTGCTGCAGTGGCCACATTTAAAGGTTCATAACTTCCAAGTCAATTACGCGGCGCATAGGCAAAGTCTCATCCACGTTTGCTCTGTTGGACTGTTGTGCGCTGACTGAGTGAATTAGAAGCACTTTTAGCTGCTCTCTAATCCATGGCTAACAGTGGAATACCCTGCAAAAAAGTGTAATGATTTCAATCTTACCTAAAATGAAAGAATTTCATATTATCTGATGAGATCTTTTTTGATAGTTTCAATAACGAATTACCCTGCAGAACTGAAGGTGTCGATTGCCCTGGGTAAGTGCTTACCTCGCCGATCACTACATGGGTACTTACTAAAGTGACCCTATAGTAATCGAACGTCGAACCACCGAGTCGACTCGAGTTTGCGATTGGCCCTAGATAAGTGCTTACCTCGTCGATCACTACATGGGTACTTACTAGATTAACCCTATAGTAATCGAACGTCGAACCACCTAGTTAATAAATATATGCGCATTAAAGCATAAGTACAAAATAACGGCAAGCATCGCTTTTGTTTTTGTTATTTTGTGGAAAAAGTATACACAAGTTTAAAGAGAAAACTTCGATTATGCTTTACATCGCTGTTTGTTTACGCGTCTTTGTTTTATTTTGTGCTACTCTTTTACTCAAACGCAGCTGTGTTTCCTAGATGATGAAATTATTGCAAGCATTTGAGTTGAGAAGTGCAAAGCGGATCCGCGATCAATTATTAGGTGAGTTACCTAAAAAATAATTTATGTTTGCATTATATGTTTAATGTGTAAAATATTAAATAAACAGATAATAAAAGAATATCAAGCAGTTAGTATAATGCATAGTTCTACAGTGGAAAGCGACAATGTGCCTAAAGAAGAGGAAGTGGAAATTATGACAGAAAATCTACGTTATGGAAATAATGACAGGGGAATGCGGCCTAAAAAAGAAGACAATTTCTTTGGTGTTATGATCGGTGAGTATTTTAAAAGATAATTATTTAAAAATCATTATCCACTTTAATCTATTAAGACTTTTTAATCCTTTATTTCCAGATTCAATAACTGAGGACCAGTTGAGAAAGGCCTTGCAGCTCCAAAAAAAAAAACGATATTTTAAAACTCAAGTTGCCTTAAAGTAATAAAAGTATCCGACTTATTAAAATAAAGATAAATTAAAATTAAATAAAAACTGTAATTAAAATTGTAAATTTTTTTTTTAATTTATAATGGCCGACCCCTCAATAGGGTCCGATGTAAGCACTTATTTTACTGACCCTTCCATGGGGTCCCATGTAAGCACTTATTTTACCGGCCGTTCCATGGGGTCCCATGTAAGCACTTATTTTACCAGCCGTTCCATGGGGTCTAATGTAAGCACTTATTTTACTGACCCTAATATGTTGCACTATTTCACTAGTTCGTGGTAATCGAGGCTGTGGCGATTGACCCTTTTTGCGGACATTTCATACAAAAACGGAAATTAAGAAATGCATCGCTAGACGCCACTTTGTAAGTAGTGACTGGCTCCTGGTAAGCGCTTATTTCACCAGCAACGAACTAGCGCTCAGAACTGCAGGGTAGTTACTATGAGATATGCAATATAAGAATTTAGAAAGAAAAAATTATGCTTTCTTTAAGCTAAGGCAAGTCCTTTTTTTAAAAATTATTTTCATCTCTACTTCCGTATAGTGAATACATCAAATCAAATAGATTTACATGAATTGACCTCACAGTTGATATCTCCTTCGGTAGCATTCGCATTACTGGGTATCAAGATTGCACGCTCAAGCATAAGAGCTCTCGGATTTTGAGTTCTGATTCCTGGGCCATCCTCCACAGTTGGCTGTCTGTCATAACTCAGGAGCGCAGCCTCCGCAAGTTGCACGAAGAACCGCTGCACTGGCGCAGGTGAACTACGAGTAGACAGAAGCAACAGCAGCAGACTCGAGACTCGGGACTCGAGTGGAGCCCCCAAAGGAACTACTGTGGGAACCATACCGATCTGCAGCTCCAGCGAATTAATTTGTGACGCGCGCTGCATTGCTGCAAGTCCAATTCTGAGTGCTCGTTCCACACACACACACACAGCCCCCACAGCCTCAAGGCAATTTAGTCGCACGCAGCCAGAGCTTGCAGTCGACCTCAGAGATGAGAAGAATCCAGAATTGGGAATCTAGAACCCAGCGACTTTAACTTGCAGGCCTCAGACAGCAGACTGCAGATCTGAGCTTCGCTTTTTGGCTCTGACTGTGGCCATCGCCTTGACTCTTCTCGTGACTGCAGCGTCGTGTGGCAAGTGGCAGTTTGGCTGCTTCTCTGTTTGCCTGTTTAGCTGTTTGGCTGCTTGGCTGCTTGGCTGCTTGGCTGCTTGGACGTTGCCGTGGAGGCAAAACTCTTGGCGGCTTTGGCGCTGGTGTCAAACGTTTTGTAATCTGTCACGTCGCATCGTTTTAATATTTTTGCGCTCATGGCCTGGCTACGAGGAAATGCAGTTGCTTGCGTGTAAAAATAGGCGTAACCCTTTGGTATTTATGCCTGGTCGTTTGCCAGCCTGCACCCCACTCCACTCCACTCCACTCCACTCCACTCGTCCATACCGTACCCCGTCTCCGCACCCATCTCTGACTTTGTTTGGTTTTCACCAGCCGCGGGCCAAGCTGCTGCCTCTTTTGGTAGCAGGTTCACTTCTGACTGGCGCTGCATGTTGTACTCAGTGGTTCTTTTGGGATCTCTTTTATTATCTAAATCATTATTAGTTTGACCTTCAGCCCGAGGTGTTTCGGGGCGTCTTGTAAGCCGCTTCAATTGCTTTTGCTTATCTTATTAATTATGCTCTCCACGTATGCTCCACAAACGCAAGTGAAAATTTTGACTACTGTGCGTGTGACTCACTTCAGGGAATGCATTGCCAAGAGATGCAGATTCGAGACAAGAGGCAGAAAATTGATTATAACAATGGTTACATTGTTATTATAATGTTGATTTTTGTGCCTTTCATTTCACATCAATAAGAAGTTAAAGTGGTTGGCTTATTATGATTGCGATTAACGAAGTGCAAGTCTTGTAAGTGGCATTGTGACAACGAAAGATTATCAAGTTGCCGAAGACATATTGCAAATATAGAACCAAATACCGCAAAATTGAAAATTAAAGATGATTATCACAAATATGTATATATAGTATATAACAGCTTATATAGAACATATATAATATATTCATAGATATATTATAAACTACGAACTATGTTCAGATTACTTAACATTTCTAAGATATTCTTGCGTCAATCATATAGAATCTTCTATATTAAACTCAAATTCGATATTCAATTTGTTTTATTTGTCTACAGCAAATGTAAGCTAAATCGACTGAGCCTTAGTATTTAATTTACATGATACCCTGCAGGATAATTCAAGCGTTATTTGCTCTTTTAATTACAATTTGCTGCCAGCAAAAAAATAACCAATGTGAATTATTGTAATTCAAGGTAAATGTCAAGTTCGCGGCTGACACATCTGAGATGAGTATACTCGCTTACCGTTACAGGACTTGATGCTAATTGTTATGATTAATACGAGAGTACAACATTGTTAACCCAAGTCAATGGCACGTTCAAGATCTGTGGTGCAGTGACCCACTAAACTGCCTGCCAATGAGACGTATTCACTGAGTACACTGAGTCATCACAGTAATTACCCCATCGCGATGTCTGTCTGTCCGTCTGTCCGTCGGGCTGACTGGCATGAGCATTCGCACATTCCCACATGTTGTCCAAAAATTCTGCACGCCTATTAGCGGTTAGCGGTTGATTCGTTAACCCTTCTCAAAAGCCATAAGCAGGCAGTCAGCGGGCATAACATGCGCTTAACATGGCTCCTAACATAGCCGGCACTGTGAGTAGTTAAGCATTACAGTGCATGACAACCGTTAATCAGGCGCCACAAATCAGACAGCACAGTGCAGCGCAGCGCTAACTGCGACAGCGACAGCGCGGCATCGCCAATGGGTTAATTGTTTTAAAGCAGCGCAGAGCGATTAACTGTTCCCCTTTTTCTCTTCACTTGTCGCTACCGCTCACACACTTGACTATGCTTTCTGATTGGTCGCATTACCAGAGCGCCAGCGAGAATGAGAAAGCTATAGAGGACTCGTCAATTTTTAGTTGTGTTCGCTGCCGTTAAGAAAAAAATGGCGCCACTGTGCGCTGTCACTATCGCATAGCATTTGTCGCATGGCAATGCGATGGTATTTTCCATGGGGGCTCTCCAAATAACTTTTCCATTGTCTAAGCGCGAGACGAAACGCGAAAATATTGACACGATCTGAACGCCTCGTTCGCTGTATATGAGGGGGTGATGAGGAGTGTGTATGTGTTATAACAGTTGAACCCAATCTAATCGTATTATTGTTGGCATTGTGCTTTTGCATAGGCATGAAAATTGTTAAGCTAAATATAAACACAATGATTAAATAAGTACGAGTTCAAGTACAATGCATAGATAGAACAGGATGCGGATGCGTAGGTGGCTGACTTGACTGGGTGACTGGGTGGCTGAGTGGCTGGCGAGTGAGTGTTAATTGCCTGCGAGTTAATCAGGTGGAATGGAATATTTATGAGTTGAACGAATCATCAGCTATTGCTAATTTCAAGCTCCTAATGCGCAAATAATCGATTGACAAATGAATAGATTGCTAGTAAACAACAAACAATACAACTTAGATTGACCCAGTCTTTTGAATTACTAATTGAAAAGCGAATCAATAATGATTTTCGAGCCTTTTTACTATCAACAGTGTGATATAGTTGAAAAGGTGCAGCTTGTACTTTGCTACCAGCTTTAATTTAAAGATTGTGTGTGAAACTTGTTATGTTAACTGACTGTCTGGCTGTTAGATCATTAAACCCCTAGCCCAAACGGTAAGAGCTAGGAGGCTAAGAGTTTTCATAGCATGGCTGCTAAGATCTAATATGTAAAGCAAGAGCGCGAGCTGTTATGATTTATAATTCCAGTAATTTCTCATATTACATGTAAAACCTAGGAGGTTACGATCAAATGGTTGAAATTCATGATTATTTTGATATGTAAGCTTTTGCTAGAATGATATGTAAGAACTTGGAGGCTAGGACTTTTACGTAGTATAGATGCTAAGATTGCGATTTCAAGGATTCCAACTACAAGCGGTTTTCAGCCAGGATTTTGTTGATAGGGAACCTTAAGTTGATATATCGTATAGAGTACATCCCGTCATGTTTTTTACAGATGACTTATAGAACTTGTTTATCGATTGTGCTGCTGTTCTGCCTAATTGGCAGCAGCTCTGCAGCTGAGGACTTGCTGCAAGTGGTTGATCAGCTAAACGCTCGGCTTCAATTTACCACAAATGTCATCTACAACCCACAGCAGAGAGAACTTAGTCATCTGCAACAAATACAACCCGTTGGCCAACTGATCATCAGCTCACTGAGTGAGTTTGGATTTAATGCAACCGAACTAAAGCGTTTCATGGAAGAAAGAGTACTGTTTGTACTCATCGTTGAGGATCCTTTTGGGCCACTGGAGCTGCTCAAAAGCTCCATCTGCACTTTGACGAAGCTGACTTTCTGCTTGTGATCGAGCGCATAGAATTGGATGGGATTTGGCTACAGTTTGTTTACGATGTCTGGCAATTGGGCTACATCAAGCTGCTGTTCTTGCATTCCACATTGCTGTTCGAGAATCAGTTGTTTCCCGAGCTGAAGCTCAAGCCAACCACTGTTGAGCGATATGCTGTGACACGTGGACGACTCCTTAATCTTCATGGCTATGAAACGCGAGTGGCCGTCTACTCGAATCCACCTCGATCTTTGCTCTATAAGGACGAATGGGGCAATCAGGTCTACGGTGGATATTATATGCGCTTCATTCGACAATTTCTGCGCTATAAGAATGCCACTTTTGTGCCAATTCAAACGCCCAGCTACTCGGCTGGTCACTGCAAGCAGGCATTGCAAGCGGGGCGAGTGGATCTCTGTGCTGATGCACTTGCTCAGGAAACGACAAAGACGTTTGCCGTGTCGAAGCCCATTCGACTGGCTTATGCCAATATTATGGTGCCCAGTGCTAAGCCCCTTGGATCGTATCGGTATTTGGTGGCTCCCTTTCACTCGACTGTCTGGATTTGCTTGATTGTCTATGTTGGCTTCATCGTCTGCTTCATGAGCTGGATCCACTGGCAGCAGCAGCATCGTTGGCTCTTCAGTAAGTTTCTGCTGGAAGCGATCAGCTCATTGCTGCTCGCTGGCTTCGCACTGAAGGATCTGCATGGCAGGGAGCGTTACATTCTGTTTTTGGTGCTCTTCATGGCCGGATTTGTCTACTCCACATTCTATTTGGGTTACTTGAAGAGCATTCTGACCACCGAGGTTTTTGAGCAGCAAATCAACTGTCTGGAGCAGCTGATTAAGGCCAACATCACGCTGATGATCGACGAATACGATCGCAATCTGAGCCACAGATACAATTTGCCCAACATACTCTGGCAGATCGTCAAAGTGGTACCCGACGAGACGCTTAAAAAGCATCGCAATAGCTTTGACCAGGAATACGCCTACATGTTGTTCAGCGATCGCATGGACCTATACGACTATGCGCAGAAGTATCTGCGCATCCCCGCATCCGTCACATACCCATCAACATATTCTATCTGTTTGCCGGCTTTCCCATGCGCGAGACGTGGTTCTCAAGCACCATTTGAGCGAGGCCTGGGCGAATGCCTTTGCCAGCGGACTCGTGCAGAAGCTGGCTCTGGATGCCGACCACGAGACGATGACATCAAGCGTGGGCTTCCTTGAATTCCTCATCACCGAGTACTATGAGGCGCAACCACTTGGTCTCGATTATTTCGTCATGCCGGCCATGTCGCTGGCCCTTGGCTATGGGCTCGCCTTCCTCGCTTTTGTCATCGAGTTGACGGCCTGGCGCACTGCCTCCGCTGTCCCTTTGCGTTGATTGATTGATGGATGGGAATAGATTGTAGTGCTGTAGTGCTGTAGTGCTGTAGCAAGTTCTCTCTCGCACTTGGCACTTTTTAAGTAGTTTTTAGCTTTTGTGTTCTTTGGTAGTTTGCGCTGGTAACGCAACAATCTTGTTACACCGAGAAAAATCGCCCAGGATCTTATGGAATCGTATAAGCAATGTCAGTTTTAGTACAATACAAAAACTACGACAGTATTATTATAAAAAAGGATCATTTATTTAAGAATATAACTTTTTTATTAGCTAAAACTAGTATGGTTGATCTTCAAAACATTAACTTAATAATTTCGTATAATTCATACATTTTAGCGTAATAACCTATCTATGGCAGTATTACAATAAATGAAATTAACAATATAGGAATATAATAAAACACATTAACACTGGAAATAGTCTGGCTGATCTTAAGTACTATACTTCAATAAATGATCACAAATGTGTATATTAAATGCGCTTTAGGAAGTTTTGTTTATATCCTCTTTATCTTTTTAAATTCATATACAATTATAATCACAGTTTTTGTCCAACACAATAATTAATGCAGTACTACTATAAATAAAAGAATTATATTTTTAAATTAAATCCCTTTCTTATACTTTCATACATCATACTTACGTCTGGGATTCATTTAAATTTTAGTTCTATTACTAGGAATATAGGAACTTTCTATTGGAGATGGTTTTTTTTAGCTATCCAAACATCCTTCCGACCCTCCTTCGCCACTATTTCTTCTTTCCTTATTCCCGATTCAAGCACAGTTGAGAGAGCACCAAATAAACCTCACGCATATTACTTATGTTTTATTTCTGCAGCTTAACTACAAAGAAACTCACTTTGCGACAAACATGGCATGGTTAATCGTACTATTATCTCTGCTAATTCCTGTTGTTCAGCTTCTCATAGACTCGAACTTTAGTCAACTAACCCTGAGTATAGAATCACTTAGTCGAGGTCTCGAGAGCAAGACCAATATTATTTACACTGAGGACAAGCAACCCCTTGACATCTATGCCCAGATTAGTCAAACCCTCAAGCACAATCCGAGCATATTGCTCAGTCACAATGTCACTCAACTGATTAGTAGCACTATTAATCCTACCAAGCCACTTTTGATGATCCTACTTCAGCTTGATCCAAACAAAACCCTGCAGATCTTTGAGCTGTTTCCGGTTGAAATGCAGAGAGCAGACTTCCTTATAGTAGGGTCTGCCAATGCTGCTAACTGGCTCAATTTGCTATCGACCCTTTGGCAACTGGGATACCCCAATGTGTTAATCTTCAACAGCAGTCAATCAACCACTGCCAGTGATCAACTCTTTACTAGCGATTCATTTCCCAATCAACGATTACAGTCAAGCAGCATTGACCACTATCTCTGGGCCCGTCGTCATTGGTTCGATAATCTCCGGGGTTGGAAGGTGAGAGTGGGACTGTACAACAATCCACCCAGGACATTGGTATTTCCAGAACATGATCTATATGGGGGCTATGCGCTGTTGATGCTTAAGGAATTTTTGTGTCATAGAAACGCCAAGTTTGTGCCGAAGCTGACGACAAACTTTACGGTTTATTCTCCCACGGACTGTCTCCAGATGTTGCGTAGCAACCACTGCGAGCTGTGTGGCGATCTCTTTGCCTACAACACTAACTACAGCTTCACGGATAGCTACATGTACTTGTATGCCAACATTCTGATTCCCAATGCAAAGCCCAAGTCCAAGAACTTTTACATATCGGCGCCAATGCAGCTAAAGACTTGGCTCCTTGTAATCATTTATGTGCTACTGATCTCCGGATTCATCAGCTTTATTGTTTGGCTACAACGTGGACGTTTTGAGTTTGGGAAACAATTGTTGCAGATCCTGGGCAGCTTAATCTCAGGCAGCTTACACCTAAGCGAAATACAGGGCAGAATTCATTATATTTTGTTCATCGTCATTGCACTGGGAGGCTTGATATGCTCCACCTACTATCTGGCATTCCTCAAGACCATTCTGTCGACAGGTCTGTATGAGCCTCAGATAAATAGCTTTGAGGAATTGGTTAGGCAGAATATCAGCTTCATTGTTGGCGACTACGACAAGACGGTGCTCAAGTCCTACGACTTTCCCGATATTCTCTGGAACATCACGCGTGTGGTTCCCTACGATTTTATAACGAAGCATCGCCGTGTCTTTGATCCCAACTACGCCTATTTGGCCCACAGCGATCGCCTGATGCTCTTCAGTTTCCAGCAGCAATACATGATGAAGCCACGCATGCGTCCTCTGCCCATCGATATCATGCACTCTCTGCCCGGCTTCCCCATGCGACGAGAGTGGCTGCTCAAGTTCAAGCTCAGCGAGGCGCTGCTCAACTGCTTTAACAGTGGCCTTATGCAGAAACTGGCTGCCGACACCAATCGACAGACGATACACATCGGCTACCTAAGCTTGATGCCTTCGGAACGGTACGAAACCCAACCTCTGGCATTGGACTACTTTGCAATGCCACTGAAAATCTTGTGCTCGGGTCTTGGCTTAGCTTTTATCTGCTTTCTGTGTGAGTTACTCTGGCAATGCGCTAAGCAGAAGATTAAGAATCGTTCTAGAACAACTGGTAAGTTGAATGTACATTCGTTAAACTTATGCACTATTTAATGTCCACTTCAGACGACCTTTTTATAAGGAAATAAAAAAAAAACAAAAACAACTAAGATAGATAGATAGGTAACATAAACCCGCTACCCGGTACTCGCAAACGAACGGGACTATATTGTCTCGCCTGATCACGCTGATCAAGAATATATATTACTTATGAGGTCGGAAATGCCTGTCCCTTTAACGGGTATGAAAACCGAGCTCTCGTGTGAATACAGCGAATGGCCATGAAAGAGTTAAGCTGACCGAAGGAAATAAACGAGTTCTTTTGGGTGACTTACCTCGAGCAAATATCTCGTACACAAAAAGTCCCACATAAAAATTGCATGTCTGAGTTGGGCTTAGAGAAACTCCCACATTTTCATTTGTCTGTCAGCTATGCCCTGATTTGAAATATAAACTTATTTTATTTAGTAAACACATAATTTAAATTTAGCTAGCTTTTTTTGAACGATTTCTGACAACCAAGTCATAAACATAAACAACATTCATTCTTCGGCTTTACCTCAAAACTTGAGCTGTCCTTTTGCTAGTCGACTCGACGGGTGAAACCACAATACCACAAACAGCAAATAAATATTACCCCAAAACACCCTCGACGAAAGACGAAAGCACTTTGACAGCCGACCAAAATAAATAGCTCTTGAGATATTTCCAAAACATTTGCCAGCTAAGAAGACCGTAACAATTTTCGTGCACAGAGCTTCTTGCCCCAAGCCACCGCGTGTTGCGGCTAAGCGCCTGCAAATATGCAACGCAAATGATAACACAAAAACATGCCAAGGGGTGGCAACCTCATCCTCACCATTTGGGGTCTCTGCTGACTTGCACAAATATTTGCGGAGCAGAAATGGAAGATAAAGCAACATCCAAAATTACTTTCAACATTACAGTATGAGGGAAAGGGAATTGCACTCCAAGGGTTTTCTGTGTGGGCGTCCAACAACTGTCCAACATTTTTGGGCAATGGGCACTGGGCGTGTCTCTTCACAGACATTTTAAAGTTCAATGACTTGCCATGGATGTGGGACAGTTCTATTCAATTTTTCTATTTTTGGTGTGACGCTGTGGCGCCTTGAAGTATGCAACAGAAATGTGGCGACAATAAAGTTTATGCGCGGCGCCAGTCACAAAAAGAAAGCAACGAGAAAAGTAAAGTATGTTATAGCCCTGACAATACATTTGCGTGGGCGCAGTCAGAGATTATTGCTCATCAGTCTAAATCTCAACCTCACACCAAAGTCGCAGACGACACACTTTTCATGCTTGCTGCATGTGGCTGCGACTGGGTTACGCCCACCCAGAAGGCCACTAAGTATCCAATCTGTCCTTGGAATTGAGTCACGTGCGTGCCTGGCATCAATATTGGTTGCCCCGTTGCTGCAGTTGCATCGACTGTTGACGCGGCAACAGATAAATAAAAATAAAAATAAATATCTCGCCCTTCTGGCCGCTTAATTGCTGATTTCGTGTTTTCAACGCGGCTTAAATCGATTTCGTGTGCAATTTAACTGCCCACGATTGTCACAAGTGGCATGCCCCAGACTCAGACTTCGCTTTCGACTTCGACTCAGTCACAGTCGCATTCACAGCCTCATCCTCGGCAATATGTCCAGCAAGATTGCCATCGACTTTAAAGTAAACATTTGTTTTTATTCTCTTCTTTATTCGGGCGGCTTTTAATTAAGATCGTGTATGGCGATAAGCCAATCTCATTCGGTAGAAAGGGCGGATCGATATCCAATCGGAATTTCTGATTCCCTGTATTACTAAGTTTCAAGTGCTGCAGCTGCTCAAATGCGTGCTTCACTCTTGGGCTGCAGTTGAGAAGTATTTTCAAAGTAAATGAGTTTTCAATTGCAATTTCAGTTTTAATCCCACAAAACTCTAATGCTAATTCAGTTTGAATTTAAGTATTGCCAAACTAACATAAATTCACTAACCACACTTTCACCATTCAATTTTAACTCCATGTCGTCTGACAATTAATGATCAGAAAGCGCTTAAAGCGACATTCAGCTTCCAGTCTAGCAATTGCGGGACTGTCCAAAGGGCACTCTTAAATAGCAGATATACCTTAGCCCTCTCCATGAGAACTTTTAACAATAGGGGGGGATTATCCGATGCAGTCAGCTGTTGCAGATTGAATGCACAGTCAAAGGGTCACACACAATGCTCAATGCGGATATCACATGCCGCAGGCTGGACACACATGCGAGGCACAAAAGGAACACGCCCCAAAGGCACAAGGCAGTGGGCAACGCGTTGATTCATGATTGACTGCACAGAATGATACGCCACAGAGCCAGAGGGGTAAAAGGAGTTTACTCGATTGTTGCTCGCAACTCCCAGCTAATTGCATTCTCTATCTGTGTGTGATTGTGTATGTGTCTGTGTGTGGCAGCAACTGCAAGTGTAGCACGTATTTGGGCGCTAAACGGCAACCTGGTTTGCGGGCAGTTTGCGACTGTGAATGCTATTATTTAAATCAATGCTCTTGACTTGCCTTTAAAGCTGCCTCCATATGAGGTAGAAATTTATGTGGCATGCCTAATTGTCGGCAGCGAACTTCAAAGTGGTCTGCAAAGTGTTCGTTCGCTCCACGATTCGTGCCTCGATCTCTTTGCACCTTGGCCATGGAATGCAATTATCGCGCTCCAACTTATGCTAAGATAAATGACCCCCTCCTCATGGCCACAGTCACAGCTATAGCCTCCGCCTGTAGCACATGAAATTGGCCACACTTTCCAGTCCATAAAGCTAAAATATATTTATATATCCATGCAAGCGCATGTGGCAAAGACGCACACGCAGCTGACAATTGGCAATTTTTGGTTGATTTTGCAATTTATGACTACTCGCATAAATGAGGGGCGAGGGACGAGGGACGCGAGTTGAGGAAAGCTGCAGTCGGCGGCATGACCAAACGACCAGAAGACCCATATATCGAGAAACTCGTGCTCTCTCTTTCCCATCAGCTTCGACCTATTTGGCAACTTATTTGTACATGTGGCTTAAATAAATAGACAAGCTAAGGCTCAAATCTATCGATTTGACACACACATTGAGTGTAGATTATACATAAGTAATTTAAGAATTAAGAAAGTTAGAAAAAGTCTCCAATAATATATCATTTCTAATAAAAAGTAATTCCTCGCTTACAAAGCTATTTTATCTTTTACTTTCAGCTCAACTAACCCATGCCTGAAGATGTGTCTTGCTTTATGAACTGTCCAAATTATTTGTAAAGCATAACTGTTAATATCATAATGTCTATTCTATATGTCATATAATGTATGGAATACAATTATAATCCACTCTTTAAATGTTGTATATTCTTATTATTTTCTTTTCTTAGAAACTAATGCCATATAAACCATGTTTGAGGAGTACATACATACATATAAATGTCTACCGTATGTCAGACAGAATTTCATCGAAAGTACTGCCTGGATCACAAGAGGAATTTGTGAAAAATAATACCCACATAAAAACTTCAGATAATTATTGTTAATTGCCGCGAAACTGGCTTAGTTTTGGGACGTTTTCTTTTCTGCTAAATGACATTGGCAATTGGCAAGAGTCTTGAGAGGCATTTACCTGATGTCTTTGGGTCAGTCTGTTGCTAAATATAACCCAATACAAAAAATTATACAAAAAGGAAATACAATGAGTGGAGACGAGAGGAGAAGCAAACGAACTGCTACCCAATTAAGCCCAACAAACAACTTCACGCCACATGCCCAGTGTCCCATGCCACATGCCACACGAGGCGTTTATCAGGGCAGTCCGATCAGATCCTCAGATCCAACATCAACTCGATAACATTGCTGCCGGTTTCTCGGTCTCTCTCTCTCTCTCTCTCTCTTTTACCTTTCCTTCTCTCTACTCTGTCCTCACAACTTCAGCTCTCCTCGGATCGCGAATCCATTGTAATGGCCAGCGATTTGTCGCTGTCGAAGGACCTGTGGCCATACACAACAATTGGCGATCGCGGCGAGATAAGATCGAAGTCCGATAAACGGCGACAACGAACCCAAGGAGAAACGGCGACAGCAGCCACATTTATGCTAATAAGTTGACATTTGACCACCATGACGAAATAATCGAAACGATCAGGTGCCATCTACATAAATGACAGGGTCTATACAATGGGCAGCATACTGAAAACGAACCAAAAATCATGCGAACAACATTCGATTTTATTCCCTGAAAGCATTTCAAATAATAATTGCAATTTTATAGATGTCGCATAAAAATAATGAAATTAACGAACTATTTATGGATAACGATTACTAAAAAAAACTGAAAAATTAAGTAAGCAATTTTTTCAACGTTAATTATAATATATAATATATAAAAGATGTGTTTTATTTTTTGAATTCCAGCGGAAAATAAATATTCCTATATATGTATAACAAAGATAAAATTAATTTATATTACTTAATAGCTCTTGTTTACGAAAAGATCTGAGAACCTTGTGCAAACTAAAATTTTCGGTATAATTAATGCATGTTTCTGGAAAAGAAACCATAATCATATCAGTCGCCGACCCAATTGAAGAACTTATCGATTTCTGATTACAATCAACTATAAATCGTAATATCCAAAACGGTATGCCAATCTTATCGCAACTCGTGTTAGCAATAATTCTTGCCTTTGTCTAAAATCTTTAATATATAACATGCCCATAATACAAACATATGTCTATGAATGTGCTAATATCTTGGATGGTTACCAAAATATGCAATCGATTAAGATCTAATATTCAGAGTAATTGCTTTGTGAGGTTAATAAAGATATTCATTTTTTATTTAATTATGATAAGATTTTTAAAGCATAATAAAGATACTATTTTGTATACTACGCTACCATAGAGTAGAAGGGTATTATACCTTTGTGCCGGCAGCAAATGTATGTAACCGACAGAAGGAACGACCCTATAAAATATATATATTCTTGATCACCCTTAACAACCTAGATGATCTACCTACGTCCATCCGTTTTTATGAACCTCTAAATCTAAGAGGCTATAAGAGGTAGAGATACAATTTCAGCATTTGCTATATTTGCAGGCAGATGAAGTTTGTTTCACATTTTTGCCAAGCCCACGTCCTTCCCCTCAAATCGAAAAAAATCGAATAACAAGTGTAATTTTATAGCTATTGTTTTGGAACATACAATAATATCTATAGTTTTTATGATTCCTGAATGTCTGGTTGCAATCGGATAAAAAAAATGTCGAAGATATGAGAAAAAATGTTGTTTGGGGAAATCGCCTACTTACTAGGGGCCCCAGTTTATTTGGCTGAAAGTCTGGTATATTTTGCACTCTATGGTATATTTTGAATGTAATAGTGTATAAATGTACTTATAATAAATTTTGGTTTATTTTTAGAAGTATTGCGGTATATTAATTTGGCATATTTTAAAAATAATAGTGTAAACTTTTGCTTTTATTCAAAATGGGTAACGGGTATTTCACAGTCGAACATACTCGACTAAGCTTTCTTGTTTAATTATGATATGAATTTCAAATAGGTAATTAAATATGCGTCCAGAGGCATATAAATAGACGACCGCATGATCAAACCATTTAGTTTTCTTTCTAACGTGGTGTTAATTTGATCATGACCGACAAGGATAAACTGGTAGAAACTACGTCAAATAATACTTATATTTAGTTAAATTCACCTTTTTAACTTCTTCACAGATAGCCAATGAGGATGGCAAAGAGCCTACCCAGGGCAATGCCGAAAAGAAAGCAACTAAGCAAGGATCCTGGTTCCTTGGATTTGCTTTCTTGCCTTTCTGGGTTCTGCTGTTTTTCGCAATTGTAATGCCCCTCTTCTACCGCCTACCGACTGCCCTAACAATCGAAGATGCTGGCAAGGGAAATTTCATTGGCGAACGTGCCTACAGCACTCTGACAAATATGGTTCAAATTGGACAAAGGCTGGCTGGTAGTTCTGCCAATGAAGTAGACGCTGTGGCCTTTCTCCTCGGTGAAATTGAAGATATACGTAGCAATATGTATACGGATTACTTCACTTTGGAAGTGGATGTGCAGAAGACCACAGGATCCCATACCTATCACAACCTCTCGGAAATGTACGAGGGTGTTCAAAACGTTGTCGTCAAACTGTCGTCGATAAATACGACAAGTGATTCTTATCTTCTGGTAAACAGCCACTTTGACACGGTCTTGACTTCGCCAGGAGCTGGTGACGATGGCTTCATGGTTTGCACAGTGCTGGAGGTGTTGCGAGTAATGTCCACAAGCAAGCAATACTTTGAGCATCCCGTCGTATTCCTCTTCAATGGTGATGAGGAAATGGGAATGCAGGCGTCTCATGGTTTCATCACCCAACACAAATGGGCCCCCAATTGCAGGTAAGTTTCTCAACACTGTTTCTTTATTGTTATTGACTTTGATTTTCCGATATTCAGAGCTGTCATCAACTTAGATGCTGCCGGTAGTGGAGGACGCGAGATTCTATTCCAGACAGGACCAGGACACCCATGGCTAGCAAATGTAAGTCAAATAAATCAACTAATCTGAATGTTTATTTAAATGTATTTATGATAGTACTACAAAAAAGGTGCTAAACACCCGTTTGCGACAACTTTGGCAGAAGAAATCTTTCAAGCAGGACTTATTCCCTCCGATACCGACTATCGCATCTTCATAGAATATGGCGATATTCCCGGTAAGAAAGACATGATCAAGTTATAGATTTGATGTTCTAATACTCTTACTACAGGTCTCGACTTTGGTCAGTTGATTAATGGGTACATTTACCATACTCAATACGATCGCATCGAAGTTATTCCTCCGGCTTCCATCCAAAATACTGGCGATAATATTCTTGGACTCGTTCGAGCTTTGGCCAACGCCCCTGAATTGCACGACACTTCTGTAAGATCATACAAATAATTTAAAATAAATTTACCTAATAATGTTTTCTCTTTTCTTCACAGGCGTATAAAACTGGTCATGCAGTCTTCTTCGACTTCTTAGGACTCTACTTTGTTAGCTACTCAGAGAACGTTGGAGAGATTCTAAACTATAGTGTGGCTGGTGTTGTACTCTTTCTGGTCTTCATTTCCGTGTGGCGCATATCGGCAGTCTCCTCCCTATCTTCCAGTTACGTGGTGCTGCGTCTCATCAGCTTGCTGCTAATCCAGCTAATAGCTTTTGTTCTCGCCATTGGGCTTCCAATAGTCGTCGCATATTTGTTCGACAGCTTCGAATTGTCATTGACCTATTTTAGCTCTCCCTATCTGCTCATCGGATTGTATGTGTGCCCCTCGTTAATTGGTCTGAGCCTCCCCATCACGCTGTATTATCATTTCGAGAAGAATGTGAGTTAAGTAGTGCACTATAATAACCTCAATTTTCACACCTTAATAATTTACTTCTGTCTTAGAATAAACTGTCGTTCACTTACCTGGTACAACTGGGATTGCATAGCTGGGCAACTATTTTGGCAGTGATCTTAATGGGCATAACCGCGTATGGAATCCGCTCAGGCTACATTATTACCTTCTCCCTGGTGTTTTATGCCGTTTCCTTGGCGATCAATCTGTTCACAACACTTCACGATCGCGGCTACAAATGGGTTGGGATCGTAATCACTTTCCAAGTGATCCCCTATCTATATCTCAGCTACCTCATCTACGCCTTCATTGTGGCAATGACCCCAATGAATGGTCGCTCTGGCAGTGCGTCGAATCCTGATACTGAAATTGCCGCACTATCGGCTCTGGGTGTAGTCCTCTCTCTGGGATTTTTGGTGAGAGCGTTTTCTTAAGATTTAAATTTAAAATTGAGTTATAACCGTACGTCTCCATAGGTGTCTCTAATCAACGTGTTCCGTCGTCCATTCTTGGTAATCTTCGGCCTTGTGTTAGTCAGTGCCGTTGGCATGTACTTGGCTAGTAGTACTGAGCTCGGGTTCCCTTATCGACCAAAGACCAACAGTGAGCGAATCATGTATCAGGTAATTAACACCGCTTCTATCTGATAGCACAATCTAATCACTAATATTTCAGCACGTGCGGAGAATCTTTTACGAGTACGATGGAAATGTTAGTAAAGATGAATCCGGCTATTTGTTTAACTTCCAAGACAGAAGAGAGTATCGTCCTTACGCCGGCGTTAATTTAACAGGACTAATAAGAACGGAAGCACAATGTGAGGAATACATGATGTGTGGCATGCCTCTGTTCGATGAGAGATGGGTGGAAAACCGTCTCCAGGGAGGATGGTTACCCCGCGAGACTATTGAGCCACCATATCCAACTACTCTAGAACTCTTAAACAAAACAGTGTTGGAAAACAACACAACCGTGAGGTTTAACTTCCGTGTGTCAGGACCGCCTCACTTGAACATATATCTTCAACCATATAAGAATGATTTCGTGACTATAACCGACTGGTCATTCTCGCAGAGCTATCTTCAAACTCCACCTGAAGCTCCACTTAGCTATCACTTATTTATGACGTTTGGCCTGACTAGACCACCTATGGATTTCTACGTGGAAATTTCGGTACGTACATAGTTAATAATACTTATTGGAATGTATCATTTAAATTTTTTTACTTTCAATAGAAACCCAATGGGGACTTCAACGTCCCATGCTTCCAGTTGGGATTATCAGGGCACTATATGGGAGACAAGGGTGATGAGAGCAGCATTATCTTTGCCTCTACTTTCCCATCATATGCAACTCTGGTGCATTGGCCTTCAACTTATCAAAGATTCATTTTCTAAATATAGAATTTATATACCCATAAATATTAAAATATAAATAATAAATACTTCAAATACAATTATAAATATTTAACCTTCAATACAACAAAACAGTATAAAAAGTCAAACAGTTTTCTCAACATTTCAAATCATCATCACATTTCAATATCATATATTGATATACCGAAAAATACAAAGCTGTATATACCTTACACCCTATAAACGCATAAGATTTCATTGGCTAATCAACAGAAAATCAGAAAATCCGGACAATAAGCAGAATCCTCAGCTATACAACGTTAATGTGAATGTTAAAAGTTAATAAATTTGTAAATCTTTTCACTTGAGTTAGGCCCTAATCTTATCAATTCCCGAAAATCGAAGGAAACGCAATTATTCAAACTTCAGCGAAACTTGATAACCAATGACAATAAACCCTCACAATCACACTACAACAATCATGAACTTGTCCTGAACTAACGGCCAATCTAATCTAAATTTATGAACTCAGCAAAAACTGCAAGTAATTGTATTGCGGTTTCTTGACACTCAATATTATATATCTACAAATTTAAATGGGACCAAAAAATATTAAATCGATTAATGTCCAATTATAACTTCGATTACTTTGTGAACGCCATAAAGATATGAAATAATTTTATGAATTCAAATTTATAATTTGTGATACACATACCTAAATGATTCTATAAAATGATCGACCATATGTCTGAGACCTGCAGTTGGAGTCCGATTTGGCTGTAGATCGAACATGGACGATAAGGCTTTACTGGTAGAGACTGTTTAATAATAATAACCACGTAATTATTATGTTACGAAACAATTCCTTGCTCAGATTACTAACGAACATGGCAAAGGACCTTTCCGACACTATACAACAAAAGGGTCCGCTACACAAGGACCATGGTACTGCGGAATTATGTTTCTGCTCTTTTGGGCAGTTCTGTTTTTCTCAGTAGTTATTCCTCTTTTCTTTCGTCTGCCAACTGTACTACATCCCGAGGAGGATTCCGGAAAGGGGAAGTTCATTGGAGAACGTGCTTACAAGACTCTGAATGATCTAAATAATATTGGACCCAGGGTGACAGGCAGTAATGCTAATGAAGTCGACACTATTAATTTTCTACTAAATGAAATAGAAGACATAAAATCAAATATGCTAGAGGAATACTTTACTTTGGAAACTGATGTTCAAATAGCCTCGGGATCCCACATCTACAGTTCGCTTTTGGAAATGTACCAAGGAGTTCAAAATGTCGTGGTCAAACTGTCCTCAAAAAACTCTACAAGCGAGTCTTATCTCTTGGTCAATAGTCACTTTGATACTGTACTTACTTCTCCAGGAGCAAGTGATGATGGATTTATGGTAGCCACCATGCTGGAGGTGCTTCGTGTGATGGCCACAACTGAAAAGTACTTTGAGCATCCCGTCGTCTTTCTCTTAATGGTGATGAGGAAATGGGCATGCAGGCTTCTCATGGTTTCATAACTCAACATAAATGGGCTAAGAACTGCAAGTATGTTGAACCAGTCAAATGACTTTGAATACAATTTTAATAATTGAATCTTCAATTCTTAGAGCGTTTATTAATCTGGAAGGTGCTGGAGGTGCTGGCCGTGAGATTGTTTTCCAAACAGGACCTTATCATCCATGGCTAACCAATGTAAGACTGTTATTAGTATTAGTAAAAAGCAACTAATATTAAACTGTGTATATACTAATTCAGTACTACAAAAAAAGTGCCAAACATCCATTTGCCACAACTTTGGCTGAAGAGATCTTCCAATCCGGCCTAATACCATCTGATACGGATTACCGTATTTTTGTACAGTATGGCGACATTCCAGGTATGAAATGTTTAGCATACAAATCAATTAATAAATCAAAATATTCTCCACAGGCTTTGACTTTGCCCAGATGATCAATGGCTATGTTCTTCACTCAAAGTATGACAGAATTGATGTCATTCCTCGGGCGGCTATTCAGAATAGTGGAGATAATGTTCTAGAACTTGTCTGGGCTTTATCTAATGCCCCTGAAATGCGTGATACTAATGTATGCTGAAAACTGGATCTGTTAGAATATTATCCACTAATATTATCTTCTCTCGATAGGCGTATAGAAAAGGACATGCAATCTTCTTTGACTTTCTAGGACTATACTTTTTCAACTATGCCGAAGATACCGGAAAGATTCTGAACTTTAGCGCTGGCGTTGTTACGCTGCTTTTGATCCTAGTATCATCGTGTCGCATGTCAGCTTTCTCGAATTTGTCATGCTGCCAGGTAATGCAACGCCTCATTAACCTGTCAGTTATTCAGATCATTGCTCTTGTATTCGCAATGGGAATTCCCATAACTATAGCTTACGTCATTGATAGTTTCGGATTGTCCTTGAGTTACTTTAGCTCCACATATCTGATCATCGGCTTGTACATTTGCCCATCGCTATTTGGATTAAGTCTTCCAACCATGATTTACTATCAATTACAGCAAAATGTAAGTAAACAGAGCTTTAACAGAAATTCAAAACTAATTCATATTCCCCTTAGAGCAATGTGTCCTTTACCTACCACCTTCAGTTGGGACTACACAGCTGGGCACTTATTGTATCTGGTCTCGTGTTAAGCCTAACTGAGTATGGAATACGCTCCGCTTATATCCTTACGATCATTCTGGTTTTCTATTCGATTTCTTTGGCTTTGAATTTATTGACAACATTCCACGATTTTGGCTACAACTGGTCATGGTTGCACATATCCAGCCAAGTGATACCTTTCTTAAATAGCAGCTATGTAATTTATATTTACTTATTAACTATGCCAGCTATCAGTGGCCGCTCTGGAAGTGCATCGAATCCTGACATTATTATATCCGTCTTATCGGCGTTACTCACAGTGCTATGCTTCGGATTTTTGGTATGTTTCATTTCAAAATCGTACAAATTAAACACTAACACTTTCCTTTCAAGGCTCCTCTAATCAACATGTTTCGCCGACCATCCATTGTAGTATTTTCCCTGCTTTTAGTCAGTACTATTGCCATGTACTTAGCCAGTAGTACTCAGATCGGGTTTCCTTATCGACCCAAGACTAACCCCGAGCGAGTCATGTATCAGGTAATTAACCAAACCTTCGATCTGATAACATAATCTAATAATTTTTTTAATAGCACGTACGAAAAATCTTTTACGAGTACGATGGAAGTATCAGCCAGGATGAATCCGGCTATTTGTTTAACTTCCAAGACAGACGAGAAGATCAACCTTATACCGGAGTAAATTTAACGGGTTCGACGAAAACTAAATCAGAGTGTGAAATACACATGATGTGTGGTCTGCCCCTGTTCGATGAGAGGTGGGTGGGAAACCGTCTACAGGGAATGTGGTTACCTCGCGAGACTATCGAGCCACCATCTTCAACTACTCTTGAGCTCATAAACAAAACGGTGTTGGAAAATAATAAAACTGTGCGGTTTAACTTCCGAGTATCGGGGCCACCACACTTGAATTTATATATTCAACCTCGTGAGGATGATTTTGTGACTATAACGGACTGGTCATTCTCACAGGATTATCTTAAAAATCCGCCAATTACTCCACTATCCTACCATATATTTATTACTTTTGGCATTGTTAAGCCGCCTCTGGAATTCTTTCTAGATATTTCGGTAAGTGCAAGAATTGTCAGTTTGTTAACACACATATATGTATATTTTTTTTTTTTTTTGACAGAAACCTAGTGGTGACTTTAATGTGCCTCTCTTTCAATTGGGAGTATCGGGGCATTACCTAAATGACGAGGGTGATACGAGCAGTCAAAAGTTTGCCTCAACATTCCCATTGCATACAGTATTAATCCATTGGCCATCCTTATATCAAAGATATATTTTCTAACTTGTCTCACTCAATTTAGCTTAATTTTTAATTCATTTTTGGCTCATTCGGAACAGAATTGCTCATTTACCTCGACAGAAAATGTCCATGCCTCAATAAAGTTTCAATTGAGTGATTGAGTTATTGATTTCGACAAATTCTGATTAGATGCAATAGTTATAAATCAAAATCGTGCGCCACATAAGTACAATAAATACAATACTATACGTAGACGTAGTCGCAGAATTACGATTAGTACAAAAGTCAAATGTGATTAATATACAAGAAGTAGACGGTATTGTTATTTATAGAGGCAAAAGCTAGACAGACAAGTTTATATTAAGAAACTAAAATACCCCTAGGAAAGGGTACAAAATTTGGATAGTTATTAAGTTGTGGAAGCGTTTACGATCTAAGGAACGATAAGTGGGTGGCTTCTGAAAACAAAAAACCGATATGAGCTCTATAAATTTATGCATTTAATTGTTAATCGCTTGTTTATTAAGGCACCGACTTTATGGTAGCTGGGCCAGACTGCTATAAAATACTTATTCGTATGTCTGAGCTCCTTAGTTCTATTTGGGAAAACGTAAAGTACACATCAGCAGACCGACAACTCAAGCATGAGCGATAAAGATCGACTGGTAAGAGCTTCCTTACATACAAATATATAGTATTTTTAAAACAAGATGACATAATACAGATAAATAAGGAGGCTGGCAAAGGACCAATCAAAGATATTGCCTGGAAAGATGCCACAAAAGCTCCTTGGTATTTCGGAACAGGATTCATCATCTTCTGGATGTTACTGTTCTTTGCAGTAGTCATTCCGCTCTTCTATCGCTTACCCGCAGCTCTTAGCATCGAGGATGGGCAAACTGGGGAATTCATTGGAGAACGTGCTTATAACACGCTCAACAATCTAGTCAACATTGGCCCCAAAGTGCTTGGCACTGATGCCAATGAAGTTGACGCTGTACTTTTTCTACTCAACGAGATCGCCGATATAACCAAAAATCTGCTGGCCGATCGCTATACCATAGAGATAGATGTACAGAAAACCTCAGGTGCCCACATCTACAGTAACATGCTTGAAGTGTATCGGGAAGCTCAAAATGTTGTTGTGAAATTGTCGCCAAAAAATTCCACAAGCGATTCTTATCTGCTTTTGAATAGTCACTATGACACAGTGCTGACTTCGCCAGGAGCGGGTGATGATGGATTCATGGTTGCCGTTATGCTGGAGGTTCTGCGTGTGATGGCCACGACATATCAGCACTTTGAGCATCCCATTATCTTTCTCTTCAATGGCGATGAGGAAATGGGCTTACAGGCATCGCATGGCTTTATAACTCAGCACAAATGGGCGGCGAATTGCAAGTAGGTTTCCCAAAAATGCATATATTTGAAAACTTCGCAGCGTGGTTCACATTTCCTTTTTTTCAGAGCCGTGATCAACTTGGATGCTGGCGGTAGTGGAGGGCGGGATATTTTATTCCAGACAGGGCCTTCACATTCCTGGCTTGCCAACGTAAGACCATTGCTAGCAGATATAAAACATATTATTTAATTTTATATAACTCTACAGTACTATAAGAAAAGTGCCAAACATCCTTTTGCAACAACTTTGGCTGAGGAAATTTTTCAAGCCGGTCTCATACCTTCAGACACGGACTATCGGATCTTCGTTGAACATGGTAACATTCCAGGTATGATATTATTCACTTATATTAAAATTAAAGAATTCAAAGCATTGTTTCTTTAGGTGTCGACATCAGTCAGTTTATTAACGGATACGTATACCACACCAAGTATGACCGAACCGATGTAATTCCTCGCGGATCTATTCAAAATACGGGTGATAATGTCCTTGGGCTCGTCAAGGCTTTAGCCAACGCTCCTGAATTGCGCGATACTAAGGTTCGAAATGCATCAACCCAGATGTAAACTAAAACTAATTAAGATATTTGACAGGATCATGAAGAGGGACGCGCTATCTTCTTTGATTACCTAGGACTTTTCTTTATCAGCTACTCGGTAGAAACAGGAAACATATTGAACTATAGCGTCGTTGGAGTTACCCTTCTCCTAATCTTCATATCAATGTTGCGCATGTCAGCATTGTCCTCGCTTTCTTGTTGCCGAGTGATTCAGCAACTTATAATAACACTGATTATACAGATCATCGCTTTTGTTCTGGCGCTAGCATTACCGTTAATCGTGGCCTATTACTTCGACAGTTTTGGATTGTCCTTGACCTACTTCAGCTCTCCCTATCTGCTTATCGGATTGTATATTTTCCCTTCGCTCATTGGTCTGAGTCTTCCCCTCATCATTTATTGTCAATCACTGCAGCAAGTAAGTAGAATATTTCCCACAATCAAACTTAAATTCGCAATCAACAAATTTTATCTTGCAGAATAAATTGCCCACCATATACCACCTGCAGTTAGCACTTCATAGCTGGGCAATAATTTTATCGCTTTTGCTTCTCGGAATGACGTCTTATGGACTTCGATCTGGATATTTTTTTACAATTTCAATTATTTTTTATACCATACCATTGATCTTAAATTTGATAACAACATTTCACGATCGCGGCTTCAGTTGGGCTGGCACAGTAATGAGTTTCCAGGTGATTCCATATCTTTATATCAGCTCCCTCATCTACACCTTATATGTCGCCTTAACCCCCACCAACGGTCGTGCCGGAAGTGCTTCGAATCCCGACATTATGACTGCTGGCCTAACAGCCCTCGGCACTATTCTCTGCTTTGGATTTTTGGTGAGCTTGCTTTTATTTCTGTCGCGAATTCGCACTCATGGCTTTCCTCTACAGACTCCTCTAATAAACATGTTCCGTCGACCATCCATCGTGGTGTTCTCCCTGTTTCTGGTCAGTGTTGTTACCATGTACTTGGCGAGTAGCACTCAGATCGGGTTTCCTTATCGTCCCAAGACCAACACCGAACGCGTCATGTATCAAGTAATTGTCAAAAACTTCGATCTGATAACACAATCTAATATTTAATTTCTCAGCACGTGCGCAGAATCTTTTACGAGTATGATGGAACTGTTAGCAGTGACGAATCCGGCTATTTGTTTAACTTCCAAGACAGAAGAGAGGAACAACCTTTCGCAGGGGTCAATCTTACAGGATCGGTCAGAACTAAATCGGAATGTGACAAGCACATGATGTGTGGACTGCCTTACTTTGATGAAAGATGGGTGGGAAACCGCTTTGAGGGCATGTGGTTACCTCGAGAGGAGCCCATTGTACCGCCAATTCCCGTTACTCTGGAGCTACTGAGCAAAACAGTGTTGGAAAACAATAAAACAGCGCGTTTTGAGTTCAGATTAAAGGGCCCGCAGTATATGAGTTTATATATTCAACCGAATGAAGATGATTTTGTGTCCTTAAGCAACTGGACATTCTCACAGACTTATTTGGAGAATCCTCCTCCTTCCCCACTCACTTACCACATTTATATTTCATATGGCTCAAAAAGTCCATCGCTGGACTTTACATTGGATCTTTCGGTAAGTCTGATAACTACATTGATTGAACATTTGAAATAATCTGTTTCCATTTTTAATAGAAACTGAATGGCAACTATGAAGTTCCTGTACTAGAAATAGGAGCCTCGGGACATTGTCTTGGGAATAAAGGCGATGTAATCAGTCAAAACTTCGCCACAACATTTCCACACTACGCAATTGTAGTGGACTGGCCCTCAACGTATAAACGATATATCTTTTAAATAAAAACTAAGCTATTCTAGGTTAAGCTATGATAAGTTAGGAGATGGATCTCTTGAAATACATAAATTTACAACTTCCCCGAAGTTTTATTGCTGGAGACTGACGCACTTCTCTCGAAAAGTATGATTCAGATTGGGAAGTACTCGTTATTTGCTGGTCACTCGCAATTGGGATAAAAACATTCATGGTTCGTCAACTTTTATTATGCGATAATGCGATAGTGTTAAACAAAGCGTAATAAATTATGATATGTATTCCACATAAAATTAACTACGCTGATAAGTGAAATTATTTGTTGCCACTTTCCCGAAATCATTAGTAAATAATAGAAAATTTTAATTTCAAGCGCAAGTTTGAAGTAGTCCAATTAATTGCCGATGAAATCTTCAGCTTTAGACAGATATTTTGAAATCAAGTTTTTGGATTTTGGCAACAAATCAGATTATAAATACTTTATGGCTAGAGATTAGCTAGGAATTACCATGATAGAATGGCGTGTGTATTCCTTAATCATCATGAACACTTCGGTGTTATAGGCGTGCTTCCTACAATCATAGCTGTAAATTTGGCAATCGAGGGTTGCTCAACGTGTTGCTAACTGTCCATAATTTGGTGATCTTTCATGGATCACCTCAACTAATCAAAGTGACAAACTGAGAGGCATTAAAGATGATTTTGTCATTTGTAAAACGCTGCTTCAAACGCTGCTTTAAACTTTTATGTAAACAAAAATTTCCAATAGTCATTGCATTATAGTATTAAACTACCCTCGAATTGATCGTTATCAAGGTTATATAGAATCATTGTCGCTATAAAATGATATATTTAAAAAAAACATTTTTGAGTGAAACCTCCGCCTTTATGACTATTTTCGACGGTTATAAAAGGGGGTTATTTTAGGGTGGCGTTATTTAGTCCACCAGTTGGAGGCGATCGTTTCACTTCAGCGTAGGACGACGTCAACACGTTGGCAGTATGAGCGATAAGGATAGACTTGTAAATACCTTCTTGATATACCTTCGATATTATATAAAATCTAACACTAAAACGCATGTAGATATCGCGCGAGGAAGGCGAGGAGCGATTGCCCAAATATCGCACAACAAAGAATATAACTGACAAGCCATCCTGGTATTTCGGCAATGGCTTCGTACTCTTCTGGATGCTACTCTTCTTCGCAGTCGTTATTCCCTTAATGAACCGCCTCCCAACAGCGCTGAATATCGAGGAGACGAGCAGCGGAGAATTCATTGGAGAACGTGCCTACGACACCCTGAATAACCTAGTCAACATTGGCAGCAAAGTGGTCGGCAGCACTACGAATGAGGTGTCCACAGTAGACTTCCTGCTCAACGAAATAGAAGATATTAAGCAGGATATGCTAAGCGACTACTACGACCTCGAGGTGGATGTGCAACAAACATCGGGTTCATTCAGATACTCGCACCTTCTAAACATGTATCAAGGCGTGCAAAATGTTATTGTGAAATTGTCATCGAAGAATTCGTCGAGCGAGTCTTATCTTTTGGTTAACAGCCATTTTGATACCGTGCTGACTTCCCCGGGTGCTGGTGATGATGGATTTATGGTTGCCGTTATGCTGGAGGTGCTACGTGTCATGGCTACGACCAATAAGCAGCACTTCGAGCATCCCGTCATATTTCTCTTCAACGGCGCAGAAGAGGCTGCCTTGCAGGCATCGCATGGATTTATCACCCAACATAAATGGGCCCCCAATTGCAAGTAAGTTTCGCCAAATTGTATGCTAGGTAAGAATTTATCTGATTTGAGAGACATGTTTGCAGAGCACTCATCAATCTGGATGCAGCTGGTAGCGGAGGACGCGAGTTCCTTTTCCAATCAGGACCCTATCATCCCTGGTTAGTCAATGTAAGCAAAGACTTACTTGCAATTAACACAAATTTTTGTAACGCAATTACTATATTTAGTACTACAAAAAAAGTGCCAAGCATCCAGGTGCCACAACCTTGGGCGAGGAAGTTTTTCAAGCTGGCCTTATTCCCTCCGACACCGACTTTGCCGCCTTTGTTGAGTTTGGCAAGATTCCAGGTCAGTAACTTTCGCTTCTTCTGTGACAATCAATTCGAATGATTGATATTACAGGTCTCGATATTGCCCAAGGCATGAATGGATTTGTTTACCACACCAAGTACGATCGCGTCGATGTTATTCCCCGTGGATCTATTCAGAATACTGGCGATAATATTCTCGGCCTCGTTAGAGCGCTGGCAAATGCACCCGAAATGTACAACACCGAGGTTAGCTACTTCATACTAGTCTTGGATTAAACATAGATTTAATAACAACTATTCAATTCGCAGGCTTATGAGACGGGACACGCGGTGTTCTTTGACTTCTTGGGTCTCTTCTTCATCAGCTACTCGGCAGAAACAGGCACCATTGTGAACTATTCCACTGCTGGAGTTACGCTCCTTCTGATCTTCATCTCTGTGTGGCGCATGTCCGCATTGTCTGCGCTCTCCTCTTGCAGTGTCTTTCAACGTCTCATCTTCGTTGTTATTATTCAGATCGTAGGTTTAGTCCTGGCACTAGCATTGCCTCTGCAGGTGGCATATTACTTTGACAGTATCGGAAAGTCCTTGACCTACTTCAGCTCCTCTTGGCTGCTCATCGGATTATATATTTGCCCGTCGCTCATTGGTTTGAGTCTGCCAATCACGATTTACTATCTATTGCAGCAGAATGTAAGTAATACTTTTGATTGGTATAAATGTCCGACTAAGTCTTATCGCTTTCCAGATTAAATTACCTTTCAATTACCACCTTCAACTGGGACTTCATAGCTGGGCAATTGTGCTCTCTGTTCTCGATATTGTACTCACTATGTGGGGAATACGTTCCGCGTATATTTTCACAATTCCGATTGTATTCTACGCCGGTGCCATGATAGCGAATATGGTGACAACGTTTCATGATCGCGGCTACAGCTGGGCAGGTCTTGTAATGGCAGGTCAGGCTATGCCATTCCTCTACAGCAGCTCACTTTTTTATCTAGTGATTTCTGTGATGATCCCAATGAATGGACGATCTGGAAGCTCATCTAATCCAGATCTTTTTATTGCCGCTTTGGGTGGCGTAGGTACAATTTTATCCCTTGGCTTTCTGGTAAGTTATTTAATTTTGAATTTAATTTGATTTCCTTGCAATTATCTCGAATTTGTTTTCACAGATACCACTGATCAATATGTTCCGCAAACCTATAACTGTAATTTTGACTTTGTTACTGACCTCTGCGGTTACAATATACCTTGCAAGCTCCACTGAAATAGGATTTCCCTACCGTGTCAGGACCAATAGCTTCCGGGCTACATATCAGGTTATTATTTTGTCAGTTAATCAAAAAAAAATTATGTAAACTCGAAATCCCGCCTTAGCATGTGCGAAAAATCTACTATGAATACGACGGCAAAGTCAGCTTCGATGAGTCGGGATATCTGTTCAGCTTCCAGGATCGACGAGAGGCAGAACCCATGAATGGAGTGCGTCTAACCGGTGCGAGATTTTTGAGAGAGGACTGCGAGAAGCACATGATGTGCGGCATGCCCTTGTTCGATGAGCGATGGGTTGCGAACCGTCTAGAAGGCATCTGGGTACATAGGGCTGACAATGTAGTGCCTCCAGTGGCCACTAATCTAACGTTGCTTAGCAAAACAGTGCTGGAAAACAATACAACAGTACGCTATGAATTCAAGCTAGACGGTCCCGATCATATGAGTTTATTCATTCAACCTGAGGTAGATGACTTCGTTACTTTGAGCAACTGGTCATTCCCGTTGAGTTACCTCCAGAATCCGCCGGAATATCCACTGCCGTATCATATATATTACACCTATGGCATAATAACTACACCGCTCCAATTTTTCCTGGAATTTTCGGTGAGTTCAATGAACAACCACAATTCGTACATGAATTTTTGAAAACGCAATATTCTCTCCTTGTAGAAAGCGAATGGGAACTTTGAAGTGCCAATATTCCAATTGGGGGTGTCGGGTCATTGCATTGGCGGCTCTGGAGATGCGTTGAGTCAAAAGTTCGCCAATTCCTTCCCATCGTACACATCGGTTGTGGAGTGGCCCTCAACATATCTTAGATACATTTATTAGATTTATACGAATCACTTGTGCAATTAAGCAGCAAATTAAACATAATTGGTGCTGCCGGCGAATATATAGCTATATTTAGATATAGACAGCCGCCAACAAATGCGGCTCAAGCTCAAAATCTGGGCCCGAATTGTTCACGGCAAGAAAGCATGGCTGTGATGAACCCTTCTTTTCTTTTGATGGTGGGCTGAAAGGGGGCATAATAAACAATATACTACAACCGAAAACATTCACCAACTCCAACAAATTATCATTACAAAGCTTTGCGATTTAAACATAAAATCGTGCGATACTGCCAAAAGAAATTGGGATGGGATCGACGGCTACTGAAATCGACATGTTTTGCAGCATTCCTCATTTTGCCTTAGATAGGACCGAAAAATAGGTCGCTAAGAGCTAAAATACTTGGTGTAACAGATTCCGTATTTAGTTGGGTGTACGGCAAATTTAAGGAACATGCAGAAGGGGCATCTTCGACCTCATAGCATATACTTTCTTGATCTTGTTTAAGCTAAACATTATATGCCACTAATCGCATTTAAGTACGAAGTATTAAGATGCTGTTCAAAGAAACTGCCGTTAAGCGAAGTAATTAAAACCCAGGCTTTATTAACTGTACGAAATACAAACAATCATGAAGCATTAAAGTTTCTCAATGAGTAGAACTTTCGCTATCGGCTCTTAATTTTTTGAGTACTTACTTTAACGATTCATCCCACTGTGCAATGCAGAGGACACAGTGCCTGACATATGTACACATACACTGCTATATAGCTTGACATTTGTTTGACACAGAAGCCGCTTGCCGCTGGCAACGCACTAATTTCCTGGAATTTCACGCCACTCTTCGCATTACGCTTATCTCTCTCTCTCTGTTGCCCGTTCTAGTTCGAGTTGCACAGGAGACTCAAGACTCCTGTACGAACTCAGTGGCAGTTGGCAATCTCTGGCATCAAAAGCGTATGCAAATTTCGAGTGTATCTTCACACGATCTCGGGGATATCTGATGCCTTGTTAACTGCTTGCAGTTGAGCCGCACCCGCCCGCGGCTTTTGGCCATGTTGAAAATGAATTTTAATTGTTGTTGTGGTTATACTTGTTGTTGTTTTTATTATTAATCGACTAATGGACAATAATTTACAACAAATTGAGCTACACCCAACCGGATTTTATTCATGCCGAAATCATTTGTACTCTATTAAAAAGACCCAAAACGAGCTAGTTTAGTTAGTGAAAGTGAGAAGGGAACTTCGTTTGTTAATAATCATCATTGAAACGTATGTGAACAGGTCGTTGCTCTTGCCGATTGTTGTACGGCCTGAAATTATTATTTCTGCTATAGTTCCTGTCATTGTAGTTATTGTTGTGTCTTCTGTAGCCCAGACTTCTATGATCATGATCGTTTGACTCTCGTTGCCAATGAGGTCGTGGTCTCGTCTCCCAGTTTGTTTGCTTTTCATTAAACGAAACATTAAAACTATTCTTACGATTATAAGGTTCATATCGCCTGATATTATTACCGCGATAACTTGGCTGATGTTGATTCGGTTGCTCTTGTTGTCTTCTGTCAAAGTATCTATCCTGATATTGGTTTTGATGACGTATCGTTTGCTGTGGCTGATTTCGACGCTGCTGCCTTTGCTGTTCGTTCTGTTCTCTTTGTTGCCTATGCAGTCGATCCTGCTCCAGATGTTCCTGCCAACGTCTTTGATCGTTGCGCCAACTTCCTGATCTATTATTATCATGTTGGTCATCCTTCGTTTTTTGAAATTGCCTCGGCCAATTCTGATTCGTCTGCTTCGCTTCCTTTGCAATCAGTTGCAGCAACGAACTCGTGTAATTGTCGCGTTCAATTTTATGGCCACGCGCATCCGCAAATGCTACAATAATTAAAAATACATATTACCAAATGATTAGAACATATTCGTTGTTCCTGCTGTCTTACGCACTTTGAATGGCCAATTTAGGTGCCATATTCATCTGCGTGATCATAAAGTAACAGATCAGATAACCAGTCCGATTGACGCCGTGTGTGCAGTGTACTCCAATCAGTTTATCTACAACGAGCAGAATTACGAGAATTTTATGATTTGTTTGCAAGTAAGTAAGTCCGCTTCCCGACGACATTCTTCGACTTTTTGTGCTGGGAATTGTGTTTAGTGAAAGCATTTGACTATTACTCTCCAGGCTGCTTGCTGCGTCATGTCGCCACAAATTACAACAAATTTCATTTGAAAGACAGCCACAGGAATGCGTTCGGATCGCCCACGTCATGTAGCTAAACCGGCCTGACTCTCTGACTCTGACAGTCTCGAATGTGACTGTGAGAGCGTCTGTGTTTTGTGCTTGCAACCCAATTGGCATAAAAGCAGAAGCGGCGCGACCTGGGCTCGATCTAGAAAAACATTGTGCACTGCCAATTTACACAACATCGGCTATAAATTTTGTGCACAAAAAAAAAAAAACAAAAACTTAAAACATGTCAGCGGTCGACTAAAGGAACAAGGAAGACGACAGAGAGGGGGCAGATGCAACCTGCCAAAGTCGTTTGGCCGATTGCGATTGTGCTCTATGCGGGTGCCACATTTGCAGCCAGTTTGAGCTTCCAATTGTACGTCATGTTTTCGCTGTGTTTAAGACAAGTTACAGCAAGCGCACAATAACAACAACATCCTTGTCGCAAAATGGAGCACAATGGGACAATTTTAGTAAAATGTCAAATGATTTTAGGTGCAATATCTTTAAAGTAATTGTCGTGAATAAAATTCGAAATTGATTTTATTTAATATGATATTACCTAAACTATTACTTTCTAGTATAGACCCAATATCAGAAAATAGAATCGAAAATATAATTGCGAAGGCCAAGAAGTTAACTTTATATAAAATAAAAGTGCAAGTTACATTACACAGGATTGTTCATTGTGTTTAGTAATTAAACAAAAATAATAAAATAAAAAAAAAAAGGTTTTTTTAAATTAAAATTTTTTGGAAATTAGATTTAGTTAATACACAGTGCTTTTCTTACACATTATTATAGAAATCACGCCTTATTAACAGGCCTTTCCTTTCTGGCCTTCAATTTAAAATTGCGAGCACTATTTATAGTGCGTTGCCCACTGTAAGCAAAACCAAGTCTGCCGCTTGACAAGTTGCGACCACCTTGAATTTGACTTATATTTTTCTTGATTTGCAACGTTGTAAATATGTTAACAACGGACTCATCTCCTACAGCGCATTTATTTATTGTGCCCCGCATTTAATTAGCAGACATCTGTAGAAATTGCTGCCAACTGTTGGAAATGTAAAGTGTTAACAAGTTGAACTGTTAGCGCACTGTTACTCTTTAAAATTGAGTTACGTAGCATAATTAAAAATACCTTAACTTGGCAACTAGAGCTAAGAACAGACTATACATGTAAACGGCCTGAAAAGCGGTTGTATTTGTCATACGTTGTAAAATTTCACTTCTTATGCGATGCGAATCTCTTTCCATATTTTGCATAACTCTAATTATGTTGATAGATATGCATCTGCATAGTTGATATTAGAAAGCGTTCCCACGATTGAGCATTGTGATTAAAGGGTTTGTGTGGGAGGAGAGAGAGGGAGTGTGCTTACCATTATCTGCATTTGCCTCTAGGAAATTCGTCACATAGTGGCAAAATCTACAAAAGATATGAAAAATCTCTTAGAGCATTGCAAGCAATGTATTTCTCTTGGTAGCTCACCTCTTTGCCAGCGCAGCTGGAGGCGTTTGATGCCCAGGTATCATTAGCTTCTGATGCTGCACATTGTAATCCGTGAATGCCTGCGAAATAAATTTTATTAGTCCTAAAGTAGGAACTAAGGATGTTGGTGGTTGCTCCAACTCGCCTGCGGATTGTAGTATCGATTGGTGTTGGTCAAGTCGACGATGAGACCCAAATTCGGTACAGACTCGAGCAGAGATTGTGGCGCCAGACGCTGCTGCTCATCGACAGTCTCATTGATATTCTGCAAAAATATATGGAACATATTCAAAACATGATGAAATTGCTCAATTTATGCAACTGGCCGGCGGCGGTACAATTAATAAGCTGCCAAGGAACAACTTCTTGGCCACCGTTGTGTTGTGGCGTTATTTAATTAAGCAAAACAATTTAATTTAATATTCATGCAAAAAGGCGGCTGCGTGGGGTCTTCCTCTATCTTCCTCTCTCTCGCTCTTTACGACAGCATGTTGCACTTGCCACTTGTAAGCATAATTGCAATGCCCACGAAATTCGTCTGCTGGGCAACCCTTTTGTTATTTATTTTTAGAGGCCCTCGTTGCCGGTGGTCCGCATTTCAACATCAATCAATATCCCCAGCTTCAGCTTCACCTCTAGCTGTAACAACTCCTGTTAACCGGTTTTTGGGCTCAGGACGGGGGCGGAAGCGGTTGGACTCACCTGATGCAGCGGCACTTTGAATGCAATAAAACGTGTAGAGGGAATGCGCTGGCCAATAGGTTGATAATCAAGCCAGCTGTGAAATGCAAATCAAAAATCAAAACAATAATAAACAAAAAAGAACAAAACACGCGTCTTGCACCAAAATAGAGTAATGAAAACAAACTCACCGATCAGGTATTGGTTTAACCATTTTTTTATGATTTCGCAATTGTACGATTACTAACAATATATATACTTGTTCGAATCTGTGTTTCTCCCCGTTATTTATACAAATATTGTCTATTTTTTGACGGCGTGCTACATATTTATTTACAAAATAAGTGGTAAAATATCGATGTTTGGAACGCTTTATCGATAGTTGTGTTAACAGCAAGCAGTTAAGTAACATATAAATATGGCCACACGCAACAGATACAGTTCATGGAAATATTTTCCTCAATATCCTCTTGGTATACAAAAGTGTCATAAACAGTTTCTGCATCTCAATTCGTCTGAATTCAATATAATTTTTAGTATTATTATTATTAGGTTACACAAATAATATGAATATTTGTCATAAGAGTTTAGTATTTAAATAATATCAAAAACATCGATACATCGATAATGGCAACGTTATTTCTTCATCTCCGACAACAGCTGTAAAAGCGACTTTTGGACTTTCTGCGCCACCGTAGAAGAGCAGGTACTTAAAGTTAATTTATATTAATTACAATCACTCATGATTATTTATATATTTCTATTTAGCTAAAGCTATAGAAAAACTCAAGATGTTTGCCAGCAACACACGCAATTTAGTGCGCAGCAGTTTTGTAAGTATTTTGATTGATATAATCAAAAGAAAATGGCGCACGATCACTTAAAGGGAACTAACTTATTAAATAACTTAATTTGTTTGCGAATGCACAACACAGTTGCAACGCTGCAAGAGCACATTGGTCGTGGCGGAGCACAATAACGAGACGCTCAATCCCCTCACACTTAACACCATCTCAGCGGCCAAGAAGATCGGCGGTGACGTCACAGTTCTCGTAGCAGGCACAAAATGTGGACCCGTAAGTTTTGTTGTTGTTTAAATTGTTTGCATAATCAACTGAATTCATTACATTTCTCTAGGCATCGGAGGCTGTGGCCAAAGTGGAGGGCGTGACCAAGGTTTTGGTGGCCGAGAATGCTGCCTTCAAAGGCTTCACCGCCGAATCTCTGACACCTCTCGTCCTCGCCGCCCAATCGCAGTTCAAGTTTACGCACATTTTAGCAGGTGCATCTGCTTTTGGCAAGAACGTTTTGCCACGCGTCGCCGCCAAGCTGGATGTGTCGCCCATCTCAGAGATCATTGATGTCAAGTCGGAGGACACCTTTGTGCGCACCATCTACGCCGGTAACGCAATCCTCACGCTCAAGTCCAAGGATGCTGTGAAGGTTATCACAGTGCGTGGCACGAATTTCCCACCAGCTGCTACAAGCGGCGGTAGCGGCGCTGTTGAGCAAGCTCCAGCTGGCGACTATGCCAGTAGCTTGTCAGAATTCGTATCCCAGGAGCTGACCAAGTCTGATCGTCCCGAGCTGACGGGTGCCAAGGTAATTGTCTCCGGCGGACGTGGCCTGAAGTCCGGCGATAACTTCAAGCTGCTTTACGATCTGGCTGATAAATTCAATGCTGCCGTCGGCGCTTCACGTGCTGCTGTCGATGCCGGCTTCGTACCCAACGATCTGCAGATCGGTCAGACTGGAAAGATTGTTGCACCCGAGCTATACATTGCCGTGGGCATCTCTGGAGCTATTCAGCACTTGGCTGGCATGAAGGACTCCAAGACCATTGTGGCCATCAACAAGGATCCGGAGGCACCCATTTTCCAGGTGGCCGATATTGGTCTAGTCGCAGATCTGTTCAAGGCTGTGCCCGAACTGACTGGCAAATTGTAATTGAAGCGAATGAAGCTCCTCAATAGTTGTATAAAGCTGATTGATTCTATCAAATCGAAGAATTGAATTGTTGCATTTATTTGAAATTAATATACTTATGTGTAGTTCCGAGACTTTTTGTAGCATCCATCTGGCAGTCACGCAATCATAAACGTTGTTTTGCCCCTCTTTTGTTATTCTAATAAAAAAAAATAAGCTGTATGTCTGGCAATATTTAATATAACTGCGCTGTTATCATTAAAGATTGTACAACAACCTGCATCAACCCAGCAAACATTTTGGTGAAGCTTACTGCTGATAACATAAGCAAATGTTAAAATGGCGTGTTGTGTTGCTCCGCTTTCTTCCGAATTGGTACATTTGCTTTTGCTAAATTTAACGAAAATGGTACTTTTATTACCAGCACTGTTAACAGTTAAGAGCGCCCAAAATGTTTACAGAGTCTGTTCATAGCAGCTGATTGCTTGAGTATTCTAGAAAGGGCAATTCCTAAACAGTCTTTTTTTAAGTGTATTCGTATTTGTTGGGACGCAACAAGTACTTATTATCATTTTTATCAAATCGATTGCTTTGGCTTCCCCACTCCCATCAGCTGACACACTTAGTACCAAGGGACAATAAATGTGTAAGTATTCCCCTCAATTAATTATTTGTGGATAAATGTGCTAATTAAACTTTCTTCACACTTCCTCGCTCACATTCTGTAAATATATTTACATGAATGGCAATGCGTAATGTGCAAGTAAACACAATTACAACAGATCATTGCTTTCCAGCTGATTATTTATTTTAAATGGGCTAATAAACTGAAATGACACAGTGACAGAATAAGTATGTATATTTTGTATATACATATGTAGATAGATGAAACGCAATTAAGTTCGCCATTTGTTGAGCAGAAGATTTTAATAGCGCAGAGATATCTCCGTGGTCTCCAGAAGTGGCTAGACTGCTTAAAACTATCAGTTTGGAGACATCGATTCGATTGCTAAGCAACTAATTGTCTACCATATGTTCGTCACGGATTTCCATACATTGTTGTGAAGCAGCACTTTCGTTGACAGCGGCGTCGCCGTCGCAGTCGCAGTCGACTTCAGCGCAGACGTCTCTGTTATGTGACTTGCTGATAAGTGCTTACAGCTGCGCAAAACACTTGGAGAGACGACTTGCCAATGCGCTACAGTCTTCAATTAACATGAGGGGCAGCGCAGAGAAATGAAAAAGTAATGTAAACTAATAGTAATATGTAAGACTAAATTAAATAATTGCCATGGAGTTTATTTCGTAGCAATCTTGGTTTATATTTTGTTGTAGATTGCAAACTGCATCTGTGAACGGAAAAGTCAGTCAAGGCGTCCAAGTGTGTAGGGCACAAGGCAACATGCTCTATGGACGTGCGAACAAATGCAAGCGGTAGCCAATGGAGCTAGTCACTGGTCGCTCAGCAAGCAACAGAGACACATCGGAGCAATCAAAGCCACAAAAGCGTGAAGCAAAGTCGTACAATTAATTAAAATGCATAAAACTCCACTACACCAGAAGCGTCGCGTATGCGTGATAGGAGGTAATATCATAAGATCTAGCATTCTTTGGAATTATATCTGAAATATATACAAATTTTAGCTGGCACTGCGGGAT